>ML058557.1:0-600000 GCA_003013855.2 Liriodendron chinense | reverse complement strand
AAAATATTTAATAAAACCATATAAAAATAGAAAGTAAGAAATGGGTTAAAAGTAAAATGATGTTGCAGAAAAAAGATAGTAGAAACTATAAGAAATGAAATTGAATTAGACATTCATTTGTAAGTATGGAACTGTAATTAATAAATAATAATATGGTCAAAATCACCAACTACATAGACCCCTCCTGTAATATTCTTAAATAACCACTAATATAAAAGAAACTTTCAAGGAACCAACACCATTCCATGGATTATAACTAATCATTTCTGAATAATATTCTCTGAATAACTCAGTGCAGTAATTAAGATTATAATGAGGTTTGCTATACTTGCATATACTTTTTTTTAAAGGTAAAGAAACTTTAACTAAAGAAACAGCCAGGGAAGAAGTGAAAAGACAACAGCTAAAGCCCTACCGTCACAGACCAATCACTATAGTCAGAGGCATTAATACAATTTACCCAAACTAAAACATCCAACTTTGCCCTCTCAAATACATCTGCAACCGACCCGCTTTCATCTCGGAATGTGTGACAGTTCCTTTCCCCCCACACAACCCAGATAATCACCAACAAAACTAACCTCCACACTGCCCTTCCTTTTCTCCCTATTCCATGTCACACAAGGAAGAGACCGTAAATAGACCCCGGCATCACCCAGGAAATAGTGAAAGGATAAGGAATCTCTCCCACACCTTCCAAGCAAACGCACGGTGGATGAACAAGTAGTTCACCGACTCCGCATCCCTCATACACATGATGCAGGAATTGGTAATCGCCATCGATCCTTTTTTCAGATTGTTTACATGAGCACCCCATTTCTTCCCACTGACCAAGCAAAAGTCACCACCTTACCATGCATCACACCTGAAGAGCTATCGGCCATCATCCTATAGAAGGAGAGAACTGAAAATTGGTCAGAATTGACCTTGGTCCACAACATTGAATCCCTCTTGCCCAATTACGGCTTGACTCGATGGAGCCTCTCCAAGAGCTGAATGAACACCTCTGCTTCCTCGTCTATCAAATTCCTCCTACAAGGAGGGGATCAAATAACAATGTTACCAGAGATGAAGCACCTGGCAATGTAAACATCCCTGCCCGGAGCAAGGCTAGCAATCCCTGGAAACTCCTCCTAGAGAGATCTCTCTCCAAGCCACAAGTCTTGCCAAAATCGGATCTTTTGTCCATCACCACAAGAAAACCGGACCACCTCCTTAAATTTGTTCGCCAATCTACCAACCGCCACGTCCCTGAAACCCTATAAAAGGCGTGTCCTTCACCCACCAACCCCCTTCCCGCCATATTTGCTTGTAATCACCTCCTCCACAACCTCCCTCATTCCACCCTGAACCTTCACAGCCACTTTTCCTATCCAACTTATCCATCACCACCAATGGGCACCTTTTAAAGAGGGACATAACATAGAACAGCAAATTCGTCATCGCCACTTTGATCAGTATAAGCATACCCACAGACGAAGGTATCAACTCTTTCACCTAGACAAATTCCTCTCTACCCTTTCAATTACCTTGTCCCATAAGTGTTTTGCAAGTCTATTGATGCACAAGGGAGCCCAAGATACGATGATGGAAGAGACCCAACCCAGCACCCAAACAACTTCGCCAGCTTATCCACCTCTTCTTTAAAAGTATGAATATCCAACAACTCACCTAAGAATATTAACCTTTAATCCAAACACATCTCACTATTTTCCTTGGGTTGTCCACCATCACAACATTAGTGTCGCAAAAGAGAATAATGTTGTCAGCAAACTAGAGACTGCGAGACCAAGAAGTCAGCAGTTCTCCTCTTTGAAGCCACTAATCAGCCCTGTGGATTCATCTCTATCCAACATCTTACTCAATGCTTCAGCTACCAGCACAAAAAGAAAAGGGGACAACGGGTCCCCTTGTCTAAGACCTCTTAATGCTTGAAAGAAGCCTTTAGGAGAAATGTTGACAAGAACAGAAAACTTAGTTGAGCACACACATTCTTGGATCCAGCTCCTTCATTTTTATCCATACCCCAACCTCCCCAACATATATCCAAGAAGTCCCAATTCATGTGATCGTACGCTTTTTCAACATCCAACTTGCAAATGATACCATTTTTTCCTCTCCATGTACCACAAGTCCACACAACCTATCCACCTCCACTAGTGTCTCTTCCATAGCCTTGGCGATGTTGCACCTGTAAGTGCATAAGTTTGTCAATTAACGTGAGTTATGTGTCGTCGAGTCCGGTGAGCCCTAATGGTAGCTGAAGATATGAAGACTCAAAGTTCTACGGTGGCCAAGGCATTAAAGCAACAGGTAAATCTTGTAGTGCCTTAGATGTTCCAAAACCTTAAAAACCCTGAATTATGTGTAAAACCCAAAATCCCAATCCCTCTAGTTGGCCTGACCTTATTAGGAACACCCTTGGCCTTCATTCTAGAGGAAATGTCCATTAAAGAACAGCATGGACTTGGGCAATTGTGTGTAAAAGAATGGAAACAGGAAAATCTCATTCTGCACATGTTCGGGAGCTCATCGAGCGATCATCGATCGATCGAGGGAATCCTCGATCGATATCAAGCAACCAAACTCGATTGCTCGATCCTAGCCAAATCTGTCCAGTGAGCAATCTAGGCAAAAACATCGATTTTTTATCGGCTTAACTCCTTGGTTTGATCGACAGATCTTGGTCAAAATCATCCGGCAAGCTTTTTGCCAGTGACGACCTATTTTTGATCAATCGAGGACCCAAGCTCGATCGACCAAAGTTGCTGAATGGGCTTTTTATTTTTTAATTCAAACAAAGTTCGATCAACTGAACTATCGATCGATTGATCGAACCTAGCCATTTTCTGCCCGTTATTTGCCCATTGCGAACTATCTATAAAAGCACTTAGTAGGGCATTTGAGCAACTTGATGAGAATCCAATTGAGCTCTTGTTGAGTGTCTTCCTATCCAAATCCTTCCTCCTTAGCTCTATCTCATTTGAGTTCATCATTCAATCCTAGTGTTAAAGAACATTAATGAGCATTCAAAGCTCAGATTGAAAAATGAACTCAAGGCATTCATTTATGGCTTGACTTAACCCAAATAGGCATATCCTTTGTCATAAAAGCCATTGAATGCAAGATTAGGTGAATCCCAACCAAAAACCCTACAAAGCCATTTACTTGTAGAAAGATGTTAGTGCACTTTTCTGTGGCATACTAGTGCACCGTATTTGTCAATCACAGTGAGTCCTTGTGTTGTAATGTCGGTTGAGCCTTGGCAAGCTAAAGACCGAAGATTCAAGTGGACCAGAAGCATCAAGGAAGAAGAACAGGTAAATGAGATGCCTTGGTGACCCTAACCCTTTGGACCAAAACACCCAAAACCTCTTAGATGACTTGGACCAACTAGGAATACCTTTAGTCATCATCGTTAGTCTTAGAACACCTTGAAAAACATGATAAATTAGACTAATTAAAGAGGTGGAAGTTGCTGTAAAGAAAACTGCCCAAACAGCAATTTTCGATCGGAACTCTATTCGATCGATCGGAGATTTTGTCCAGCAACCTGATGATTCACTGGACTAATATTCCGATCGATCGGAACTATTTTCCGATTGATTGGAACTATCGTTTTATGCCCGTTATTTGACCGTTGGAGGAAATTTTATAAATACGGGAGATGTAATTTTTGGGCTATAAGAGGGGATTTTGAGGATTTAGAAGCCTCCACCATTGCTTATCATTTGGAGCTCTAATCCTAACCCGTACAAGTCATTCTCCTTGTGATTCATCACAAGTTTAGGGCATTCAATGCTAAAATGAGAATGGGCTTGTTCCCTCTTGATTCCTATGAATTTAGACACCTTGATCATAGTTAAATCCTTTATTTAAACACTACCTAGGAATCCAAATAGGTTTATCCCTCTAGAAAACCAATTTCCTACATTTTGTAGAGGTTACACCATTCCCTAGCACCTTGGGCATCTCCAATGGAGCATTACATGCAAGGTAGATGATCTTGGAGCTGAAGCCTTGACAAAGCAGCAGCGTCAAAGATCGGAGGAGCACGAGGACAGCTGATTCAAGCACGGGAGAGCAAGAAGAAGCAACCCAAAGCGGCGCTACAATGGGGCTCAAATCCGACAAGTGAGTTGTCATTTTCCTAGAGTCCATCCACTCGTTTCTTGTGGGGAATTGAGTGTAGAGTTTGTTTATCAAACTCGCATTATAGGGTCGTTTGCCAATCCTTGGCTTATTAGTTAAGCCTAAAACGTAAGGACGTTTGTCGTTCCTTGGCACGTTTGCCAGGCCTAAAATTCAAGGACGTTTGTCGTTCCTTGGCACATTTGGCAGCCTTAAACAAGTCACCAACACGGGTGTGAACGTGTAGGTTGGGAGGAACCTGTAAACTCCCCAGTTGGATGGATCCGAGTTAAAACACCTTGGTTGGGAGGAACCAGATTTAAATTCCCTATTCAATGCTAGTGTGCTCAAAGGAGTTGAGTACTTAAACCAGGAGTGGAGTAGACCCGAAGTCGAACCACTATACATTACTATGTTTGTGATTGTTATTGAGCAAATTTCTTATTATGCATTGTGTTTAAATGTAAATTATGAAATGCTTAATTAGAATGTATGCTATGTACTAGATAGTCACATCCACACACACATGATGTTCTTTCACTTAGATGTGTAGACTTGAGCTCATTGATCCATTCTCATAAGTCTACATAGGTTGCATAGATTAGGAGTTTGATTTGTTTAATCAATTGATTATCTATGCACGCTTAGACTAGAATGTTTATTGTTAATCTTAGGCTTGGAAGCCGAAGTGTTGATTGCTTACTTAGTTTAAATTGATAAATTGCATAAGTAGACGAAAAGAATTTCAAAAGATCCTAATCACCCCCCCTCTAGGACTTAGCCATAATTCTCGTTGCTCCATCAAGCTTCCGCACGCGTATGCGTTGGTGTCGTGTTAGACCTCCCGACGTAATTTCAAAAGATTCACAAAACCCTTCTCCAACCTTGGCACTATGATGGTATATTGAAGGCAAGGTGGTTGTTCATGAGAGCTGAAGAAGATGCTTGTTCCGTGCAAGACGAATCTACTTCATCAAGGTGCTATCATGAGGCTCATCCAACTAGGTAACTCTAGTTTAGAGTCCATTTGTTGAAACCATCTCTTGTGTAGATTTGGGTTTCAAAGTTTGAAGACCCTAACTCACAAGTCCTTGTGTAGGCCTCTGACGGGAGCATACATGTGTCAGTCCTTGTGTAGGACTAGTGTAGAGTTTGTGACCCAAACTCACCAAGACCTAGGTGTAGGCCACCAACGGGTGCAAAACGTATAGAACCTTATGTAAGTTGTAAAGGTTTATGGTGAACCGTAATTTAAAACCATTGTGATAGTGAAATCTAGTACACTCGTGAAGAGAGTGGGCCAGTTGAGAGTGGAGTGGGCAAGTAGCCGAACCACTATACATCATGTACATTATGGTGGATGAATTTTATCTATGCTTGATATGAATTGGTGAAATCATAGATGCTTAGATAAAGTGCAGCCTACATGTTTGATTCAATGTCTATATGGATGTTAAACTTTTGGTTTCTATTCACCTTGTGCTATTTGATTAATCTCTGATTATGCACATGTTTGAATTTTGTTGAATACTTTGTGGAACCTTAAATTTGGAAAATTTTAAAAAGGTCTTATCCCCCCCCCAGGACTTAGCCATGGTTTCTAGCTCCTCAAGCAGCAGTACTTGAACTTATACCACAATTTCAGCACCTACCTTTCTCCCCCTACAAAGATCTCTCAACCACCGCATCCCAATATCATCAAGTACTGCCATCACCGATGGCTCTGTTGGTGCTAATCATTTCATCAACCTTCCAAGCCCCTTTCATCTACCCCCCTCCTCGCTTCTCTTCGCCTTTCTACAACTCGCGTTGTTCACCACCTCTGGACCATACCAAGCTCTCTAAACAGAAAGCCTCCTACCAAAGGTCATGTTATTCATAGTTGTAACAGCTTTGCTAACTGCTTCAAGGCTAACCATCCTCACAAACGAGAATCCCCATATTTTCACAGACCCACGAACCCGCAGTATCAACACCTCCTTCGCCTCCCCTATTTCTCCAAATGCCTTCGAAAACTGTGACACCAACCATTGCTCTAAGAAGTTTACCATGAACAACATAGGCAACTACGATAAGAAGTCAACCGGGGGACCCTCCTTGCTTATCAGTTCATATCTTTGCCAGGTCCAACCCCCTAGCTTACCTCCATCTAGGTTGCAATCACTCTTTTTAGGATCTCTCCTCCCTTCCCCCTTTAGATCCACCCTACTTGTTTTCCCTGCCTGACCACCAGCAATTCTATCCTCCACCTCCCTAAACCTACCTCTATCGCCACCTCTAGCTTCCTCGCCTCCCCCGATTCGGATACCTCTTCTCACTGAAACACCCCCCGCCACTCGCCACTTTACCTCTACTCTCTGAAACCATTCGACCTCTCCTCTCTGAACCGCAACTTGCTTCAGGCCTCCTAGCTCTCCCTCTTGCCTCTGAGCCGCCATCACATCAAACCTCCCATCTCTACCTCTCACATCACACCTTTCCCTTACACTTCCTAACTTTAGCATCCACTTGTTTGGGTTTTATCAACAAGGATAAAATGCCACCTTAAAGAAACACGCGATGTAAGTATTAAGCAATAAATAGTTTGTTAAACCATGCACGTTTTAAGCTAGAGAAATTATAGGTTCATGATGCATCCAATCCTTAAAAATGGGTCCATAATTCAGTTATTGCCTTTTTTTAACTGGCTAGTTATCCATATTTTTTAACTAATGGAACATACTGTGGACGAACAAAGTCCAAAGTATCTTCCAAATTGAAAGATCCTAGACATCCCATCTTTAAGAATTAGCTCAAATATTTATCTTGATGGGCCTAACAAAATGGCATATTTGATCCCATGCTTTTTTATATGATTAATTGATTATAGCATTTTGAAACAATTCCCTGCTCCAAGCTTGGCTCAGGTGTGAATATACAGCTTCTTACCTGTAAATAACTTACTGGTTACCCAAACACAAAAACTAACTTACAAGTTACATCCAAACAGGTTACCTGTAAGTCACTTACAACTTAAAAGAACTTAAGTGCATCCAAACAGGCCCTAAGTTATCAGTTGTGGGAACGGCAACTGACCGTCCTGTTGGACGTGGGCATTTCCCCAAAAATAAATGAACACAAGAATAGTAAACTTTACAAACATGCACGCAGTCCATGTTGTCCAAATTGTGGGCCCCACTGAGGCTTTTGCTTCTGACCACCCACTCCATCGTGCCAAATGGGCAACGAGGACCACTGTCGATCAGTGTAACTCTCGAGCTACACTCCATCCACAAAGCAGCACACAATTTTAAACTGTCTAGATTGACAAGAAGGCATGCCACGTGTACTGTGTTGATAACACCCCCCTTACCATGTAGCAAATTCATACCATGATATTTAAAGGGAAAAGACCCTCGACAGATAGCAAATGAGGGTTTATCAATGATCTATCTCGATTTTAGAATCAGAATCAGTAAAAATATAGAAACTGCAATCGAAATCAAAAGAAACGCAGAACCAAATATCACAATTGCAGAAAGTACAAAAAAAATCGAAAAATGGAATGTATGGAGAGCGAAAGAAAGACAGAAACGTACTGAGAGCTTCTCGTTGGATTTCTTCAAACGGAACAGGGCATGGAAGATTCAACCAGTCCACCTTCTCCTCTGTTCTGCTCTCTCCGCCCTTCGCGTCGGACGGAGGAGGCGCGGCGCCCGCGACGAACGGTGGAGGAGGAGTGTGGCCGACGGACGACACCATCACTCAAATTTCCAAGAGTACAGAAAACCTGAGAATGAGAGAGAGAAGAAACGAGAGCTTTCTTTAAGCGGGTCTGGTTTTAAGCAAACCTTCGGCCTCTGAAGCTGCTGATGTGAGAAATGAAACGAGTGGAAGAAGAGAGCGGGACCCAACTGAGTTGAGTCGGGGGTTTTGGAAGGGCTTTTAAGGTTTTTTGTGGTGGGTGTATAAATATACACGTGTAATGTATGTATACAGTAGGATTTATATGTACGCGCGTTCATTTCTGATAAGTGGGCCCAGTGGTCCTGTGATCTAGACCGTTCTTCTATTGATATACAAGAACTTCCCAGATTGAAAGATCATATCCATTGATATTAGGACGTTTTTCAGTTAATGTGGACCTTTGCGATGTTTCTTGTCCCAACCGTCTATCTTTTGACGGGCAATCAAACTGTTACAATTGTTTTGTTTTCAAATGGACTTTTGTGGCGTTGTCCATCACGGTAGGATACTGCATACAAGTGGTCTTGATTAGTGAGCCATGGCCTACTTTCCAGAGAGGTCATACAGAGAAAAAACTTTGATACTCTGGTGGAGTGTGATAAATGATACGCAGGGCGCTTAGAAATATGCTTGGATATTGGATACGTTGTGTACGGATATTTCAAAATAAACATTACAATAGTGCTTCCCAGATCAGATATATCATGAACTGAAAATTAAAACTAGCATCTGAGTGTTGGATTGGGGGACATTTAAGGGACGGCTAACAATGAAAACATCTAACGGCTTTGCTTCATCGAACAGAGTATCCACGAGTCAGACGTGAGAATTGCTCAACAAATCGGGTCCTCGGACTTTTGACTTAAAGAATGTATACCACAATGTAATTTGAATTAATACAAGCCGCGTAGATAATTTCACGGGGAACTGCAGTGTACACCCACAGATGGGGTCAGGGTTTCATGGGACGTGGTTAGGCTGACAACCAACTGCTAGCTGGCGTCAAAGATCTATGGGCCCTACCATTCATTTTCCAGCTCTTTTTCTTTTTTTTTTACATAACCCAAAAAAAAAAAAACCAACCAGATCTAAGGGGGCGTTTGGCTTCTCTACAAATCAGAGCTTATTATCTTATTTCTACCAAAATAAGAATAAGCTTGTAGATTGTCCCGGTAAAAGCCTGATGAAGTGATTATTTGTTTAGAAAGTAATAAATATACTCCGATTTAATAATTTGGGAAAGGATTACTTTGGACACGGAGCTTATTTAACTTAAGCAGTTCCTACATTTTGGATTAATTTTTTTTTGACAAACTTGTCTTTCAACTTCTCAAGTGATTCCCATCTTACATTATTCTCATCTCTTTACAATTTCTTCAAAGTAGGCCCACATGACGAACAACCTATAATGAAGGTGGCCCCATGTGATATATGACCCATATCAAAAGTGGGCCTACATAATGCATGGTCATGGCCTACTTCAAAGTGTGGCCCTACATGATGAACGATCCACATCAAGCAGGCCCTACCTAATAGATGGTCCACATCAAAGGTGGGACCCACATGATGAATGGTGGACATTGAATGTGGGACCACATGATGGATGGTGTACATTGACTGTGGGACCACATGATGGAAGGTTGACATTAAAAGTGGGCCCACATGATGAATGACCTATATTGAAGGTTGGGCCCCACGTGATGGACTGTCCATGACAAAGGTGGGTCCGACGTTATGGATAATCCACATCAAGTGGGCCCCACGTGATATATGGTCCACAACAAAGGTGGGACCCACATCAAAGGTAGGACCGACGTGATGGATGGTGGATATTGAATGTGGGACCACATAATGGAAGATTGAAATTAAAGGTGGGCCTACATGATGAGTGGTCCCATATTGAATGTTGGGCCCCACATGACGTATGATCCACAACCAAGGTGAGACCTACATGATGGATGGTGGACATCAAAGGTGGGTCCCACATGATGGACTATCCACATCAAGTGGGCCCCATGTGATAGTGGCCCACAACAAAGGTGGGACCCACATGATGGATGGTGGACATCAAAGATGGGCCCCTCATGATGAACAACTCATATTAAAGTGGGGCCCCACATCAATGTGGGCCGACATAATGAAAGGTTCACATCAAAGGTGGGCCCCACATGATAGATGGCCCGCATCAAAGTGTGGCCCAGCATGACAAAACATACACATCAAGTGGGTCCCATTTGATGGATAATCCACATCAAAGGTGGGACCCACATGATGGATGATGGTCATTGAAGGTGGGCCCACATGATGGTCAGTTGATATCAAAGATGGGCCCACATGAAAAACGACCTATAATAAAGGTGGGGCCCCACACAATGAATAGTCCACATCAAGGTGGGCCCACATAATGGACGGAGTGCTTCACATGATGGATGGCCCACATAAAAGTGTGGCCCCTCATAATAGACCATTCACATCAAGTTGGCCCCACCTAATGGATGGTCCACATCCAAGGTCTCTCATGATAGATGACCCATATCCAAAGTGGGCCGTGTGATAGATGATCCACATAGAAGGTGCACCCCATTTAATGAATAGTGGATATCAAAAGTGAGCCCCACATGGTGGACAATCCACTCCAAAGGTAAGGCCCACACTATGACACATCAAGTGTGGAGTCCAAGTGATGATGATGGTAGTGGACATTGAGAGCCTCACATAAAGGACAATTAGCATTGATGTTGGGCCTCCAATAAAGGATAGTTAGCATTGATATCTAGGCCTCACATAAAAGACAATTAGCATTGATGTTGGGCCTCACATGATATACAGTCCACCAAAACAACCATTTGGATTGGTCTTATAATAAAGTTATTGTAATCTTTAAAAACGAAGTCAACTACCCTTAAAAAAAACACACTCTTATTTGAAAGTTTTACCTAGTGTGCTTATTTTAAATAAAGGTTATTTTGGAAAATTTTACCAAACAAGCTCATTTAAAACAAGAGCTAGAATAAAAAGGGCCTATTGAAGTAGCTCTTGTTAAATTAGAGTAGAGATGTCAAACGCCCGCCTAAATCCTAGGTGGATCATGCCACAAACAAATAGTGGTAGTTGAACTCCCACCATTTAAAACTTTTCGAGGGCCAATCCCACTATAATGTTTATTTGCCAGCTGATCTGTTTATTATGTCACATAACCCTGAATGGATAAAGGGAAAACACAAATATTACATCGATTCAAATCTTTTTTTATGAGGTCCTAACAAGTTCTCAACAGTGAGTGGTTCAATCCTCACTGATTCGTATGGTGTGGTTTTGAAATTGCGGTTTTACCGCTTGTAGAGTCACTTGGAGATATGTCTATGGACCTAGAGGGGGGGTGAATAGGACCTTTTTTTTAAATTCTTTTCGCCTACTTATGCAATTCAATAAAATAAGCTTTATAAGCAAGAACACCTCGGCTACCAAGCCTTGGTGGGTCCAATCAAAAGACTAGCAAGAGTAAAGCAATAAGCAATCCTAGTCAAGCATGCATAGGTACATAAAAGAATCAAATAATCAAGCTCCTAACCTATGCAACTTGTGTAGACTTATGAGAGTGGATCAATGAGCTCAAGTCTACACAAGTAGTGAAGGTACATCTTGTGTGGGGATGTCTAAAAAGTGCCTAGCATACATTCTTATCAAACATGCATAATTAAGCAATTAAACTAACAATGTGAAGATATGAATGTGCTCAAGAACAATCACAAACACAAGGATGTATAGTGGTTCGACTACGTGTCTACTCCACTCCCGGTTCAAATACTCAACCCCTTTGAGTACACCGGCATTCACTATCGGAGGTTTTAAATGAGGTTCACCTCTCAACCTTTACACGGAGGTTTTATCGGTTCACCTCTCAACCGTATCCAGAGTTTTAGACATAGGCTAACTCTCAAGCTAATCGCACGTTCACTCCCGTGTCGGAGGCTCCCCCTTGGAGACTAAGTTTAGGCCCGGCTGACGGGCCAAGGAACGACTAACGTCCCTGGGTCGAGTTCGAAAAACAAACTCTAAATGGACTCTCAAATAAGACAACCTACTTGTCGGATGAGCCCCTTGTTTAGCACCGGATTGGGTTGCTTGATCTCCGCTCTCCCGTGCTTCAATCAGCTTCCCTTTGCTCCCTCGATCGTGCCGTCGTTGCGTCGCCAATGCCTCAGCCACATTCGATCAAACACCTTACATGCGATGCCTTGAAATGCCCAAGGTGCTAGGAGGATGGGTTTGAGAACTCTACAACTTAGTGGGAATGGGTTTCCTAGAGTCTCTTACCTACAACGATCTCATCTTCGAGTTTAGGACAAGGATTTGCCAATCAATGAGCTTCCTAACTCTAGAGATCAAGAGGGGATGAAGGTCATCTTCTTCATGAGCTTGGAATGCTCTAATCTTGTGTTAAAGCACAAGGAAGATGCCCTGCATAGGTCAAGGATTAAGCCTCAAAAGATCTCCTTCAATGGTGGCTTTTCTTCCTCAAAAATCCCTCACACCTTGCCCAAAAACGGAGCCCCATATTTATAGAAAAATGGCTCCAACGGTCATAAAACGGCTATGAGCCGACCGGTCATGACCGGTCGGACTCCCCTGCTGAAAGAAGCCACAAGCATAGGCCAAATACATGGGCCGACCGGTCATGACCGGTCGGACCCTCTTACTGGACAGCCTCAAACCAAATAGGCCAACCGGTCATGACCGGTCGGCGCCCCTTGCTGGACGTGTGGGCATACCAGGCCGACCGGTCATGACCGGTCGGTCCCCCTTGCTGGGTGGCTGAATATCTAGAGGAAAACCAAACTGGCCGACCGGTCATGACCGGTCGGCCCATCTTGCTGAATCCAACCTTTTGATAAGGCCGACCGGTCATGACCGGTCGGCTGCCCATTTCAAACAGCAACAAGGCTGCTGGCCGACCGGTCATGACCGGTCGGACCAGTCTGGTTCCCCCAATGCATTTGCTGAACTCCATTTTCTTCAGCCTGTTCATTTAGTCCTAGGTTGGGGTGATCAAATGGGACACCTAGGGCCTATCTATGATGCCTAAAGGGTTCTAAATATGGTCAAGGTCATCAAGGATACAAAGGGGATAGATTTTGGTCGAGGTTAAGGCACCAAGGCATCACTTTTACCTGAATCTTCTCCCTTGATGCGGCTGGACGTCTTGAGTCTTCAGTCTTCGTCTTCATTGGGCTCAACCGACACAAGACTCACTGCTGTAAGTGATTGACAAACAAGGTGCACCTAGTATGCCACGGAAAGAGTGCACTAACAGGTTTAGTCGAGCTTTGAATATGCCTCTTGTATGGGCTCATGCCCTAAATTGAATTGGCAAAATTGATGGATGAGGTAGTTAAAAAAATACAACATGGTGGGGCCCACATAGCTTTGACACCAAACAAACTGCATCCGATGTCCGGGTTCATCGCTCCAGGCCATTGGCCTATTGGACCCCATTGTATATGAATGTAGAGTCAGATGGTGATGCCATCACCACTAGCTGTGGAGTCTACCCTGGTGTATGTGTTTTATATCTATGTCTTCTATTTGTTTTGCCGACTCATTTTAATTCACAAATAAAAAAAATGAAGTATATTTTAAGATCAAGTGGACCACACCACAAGAAACAATAGGGACAATGACACCCACAATCGAAACCTTCTTAGGGCCCACTGCAATATTTATTTGCTATCCAGCCCGTTGATAAGGTCACATGGACTTATGAAGAGAAAATACAAATATAAGCTTGATTCAAAACTTTATAGCCCCCAATATTTTTTTATGGTCAGCCTTCCATCACCACTTTTTTTCCATTAGTGTGGACCACTTGAGCTTTGGATTTGCTTCCTTTTTTTTATTCATGCCTTAAAACGAGCTCACAAAATAGATGGACAACATGGATATAAAACGCATACATCAAGGTGAACCCCATAGGGCCCGAAAACACATCACACACCAACAAGGGTGGTGTTGGCAACGCCACCTAGTTCACATATGTTGTATATGGCCCATGTCTCAAAATAGCCATGAAAATTTCAAGCTTTACAGTTTGCGAGTGGATGGTAGGGATAGGTATATCCAACAGCTCACCATCATTTAAAAAGGAATCTAGAAATGGCAACTAGCATCTCATTCTCTTAAAGATTTTTTGGAAATGTCCATCCAAGATGGGGTCCAGCACATTAATGGTTTTGGAGGAGCTATAGATCACTGGCTATCTATAAAGTATACAAATGTTTTCACTTATACAAGTAGGACTTAATCAAGCCATGATTAGTTGGGCCCTCCATAAATAACTTCTGCCCTGAAAAACTCTGTAGGGAGAGAATCTCGACCTTTTAGTTGGTGGCTTACAAGTAGATGGTTCAGACAA
This sequence comes from Liriodendron chinense, assembly GCA_003013855.2. Taxonomy (NCBI): domain Eukaryota; kingdom Viridiplantae; phylum Streptophyta; class Magnoliopsida; order Magnoliales; family Magnoliaceae; genus Liriodendron; species Liriodendron chinense. The sequence continues at coordinate 585,731 of ML058557.1, read as the reverse complement.
AGAAGTTCATGATTGACTACAACACTCTTCCAGTCTATAATAGTTTTTAGGGCACGAGCTATCCATGGTGGGAATCAATGAATAAATGGTTTGAATTATTAAACCACAAGCCCCACTTCTCCAGTCGAAAATCCAAATAGATTGTGTAAAGACTTGAGGATCTCATGCTGGTATTATCATTTATTTTTAATGCTCTTAATTCTCTATAGTAATGATTTTACCAATGCTCAATAATCATATGTCTAGTACATTATAATCAGCTTACATGTGTTGTTCGTCATTGATCATTATTTGAGAAAGATGAGCATTTTGACTTCCATCTTAAATCTTCATTCTTTTCCTCAACTAGATGCATTGCTCAAAGGAACATCTATATGTGCGAATTATAAGAAGGCTTGGGGACCGAGACTTAAATAAAGGTTTTACAGAATTCTTTTTATCATAAAACTATCTTTTATAAATGTCTTCACACCCCTCATAAAAGGGAAAGTCGAAATTAGCTTCTGATTTCCTAAACGAGAGGGAATCGAGTATGCCTAAAGTTTATATATATATATATATATATAGCCTTATAAGCCTTATAAGCCCTTATTGCACACTCATCTCAATGATCTAAATGTCCAAATTCATTATTTAAACACAAGTCACTTGCGCACATAGATGGTGTTTGTTTTTTCAATTACATATATAAATAAAGGTAAATAGATAATAATTACTTTTGGATGGTGTTTGTTTAAGAGGAAATACCTCCGCAATTACTTAAAAAAAAAAACCGCATAAAGCATGAAATTGAATAGGGCTTCAGTATTATAAAAATTCATGGGTCCCACAGCGATGAATGTATGTGATCTATGTCGTTCATCTATTTTACCATCTCATTGTAGGACATGAGAAAAAAATAGGCAAATTGGAAGCTCGAATGGACCACATCACAAGAACAATGGGGTTAATGATGTCCACCATTTATAATTGAAACTTTTGTAGGGCCCATGAGAAAGTGTATCTATCATCCAACCTATTCGTAAGATTATAGTAACATGTATGAAGGGAATACACAAATATCACCTTAATTTGTAACTTTTGTGGCACATAAGAAGTTTTTAGCGTTAGGTGTTCATGTGACGCCTTGGCCCTCCATTACTCGAGCACTGCATGTCCTTGGGTGTCACTTAGAGATTTTTTTAACAGTCAAGCCATTGCACATGCATGCACACGTTTGAAACTTGTTTAAGACTAAATAATAGATGAACCTCACCAATTCTACTGTGGGGCCTGGATCATTAGATCCACCGTTCTTCAGGTCTTTAATGTTGGGCTAGAGAAATTTCGCTCAATTACAATTAATTTAAACCCTTGGAACTGCTATCCATCTAGCTCGCGTGACTAACTAGTTTAAATCCTCATTTGAGCGTCCCAAGTCGATTAGTTAAGTTAAGATTGACTAATAGAAACATGTTAACCAACCCTTATAACCCGAGAGCAGTGAGCATAGCACATTACAAGGCAATTTGGTGCTTTATCGATTTGGTCGACTGTGCACAACTGAAGTTGAATGAGACTTAGGTGACCGTCGATTCCTGTCGGTCCGACTAACAACCATTATCAGTTTGACCGATAGTCACCAATGAAGTGTACACCTGCTAACTACCGAAAGAGAGTGTAACACCTAAGAAATTTAGTACACTGAGTAGGTGATTGAATTTCGAGGACAAAATTCTATGTAAGGGTGGTAGAATGCAATACCTTGAAAATTTGGACACACGAGTAAGTACAAGAGTTTGTGTTCACACATAAGAAATTAAATGCTAGGCCGTGTTGTTCGCACACCTCCACACAGATATGCAGTTTTATACATATCCCGACACTTTTAAGATTCTGAAAACTTAGTGTACTTAGTTAAGTCGATAAACGGACCGTTAGAATGATCTATCGTTGCTAGAAAGGAATATTTAACCATCCACTTCGATTTGAAACTACGCGATCAATGTAAACTCGCCATATGATCTCCACATCGTCTTGTACTCGTGTCCATCCGTAAATCTGACCCGTACATCGTGTCCATCACAAGGCATATGCTTAGACCAGTGATTTCTCGACCCTATAAACCTGCTCGGGTGTGTTTGTAACACCCTAGGATTTTAGAATAATTTAAATTATAATTTAGTTAATTATTTAATAAATTAAATAACTTGAAATATTGATAAATTAATAATAAATCATCCGCAAGGAATTACCATATGATCATTTTATTAAAGTTGCTTAGAATAAATCCTAGAACAGTATAAAAGTGATAGATTTCACAAAACTCGTAAATTTATAATTACGAAAATGCCATTAGTTAAACTTAAGTTAGACCACCATTTTTAAATTTTATGATTTCTGGCAATCGATTTCACACGAAACTTCATACACTAGTTTTAGGACATAATTTAACTGTACACGTCAAATTTCAACCCTCCAATCGTCCTACAAATGCCCTAATCAGAAATCGGGCCATAAGTGGGCCACTGTAACTCAGATCTATCTCATCTTCCTTGTTGACAACTAAAACTTCGCCGCCATCCTAATGGACGGAGGGAATGATCTCTGTCCATGGCGGGTGGACCCTACTAGTTAAAGGTGAGTATATAATTTTAATACGTGCAACGCACGTAACCAAAAAACAAAAAATAAAAAACAAATTCGCGTCTTCTTCGGATGTTGTTACAGTGTCCGCTCACTGCCAACAATCGGCCTCCACTTGATCACCAGGTGGGCCCCACCTCATCAATTTGAATTGTCCATCTGGCGCGGGAGAGAGTTTCCACCATGCATAGGTAGATTTCTAACCTTAAAACACTTGTGTACGTTCACAAGATCCAGTGCAAGAAACCTTGCGCAAGAAGATTTTTCAAAAATCGAAAACAATGCAGCTGTCATCCGTTCCAAGTAGGATTCTTCCAGGATTTTTTTTTTGGGTGGGTATCCTACTACCAAAACCGACCGCTGATGAGAATAAATCTCATCCATCCAGCCATCCATTCGTTTATCTTGGAATGCAAGAAGGTGGGAGAAAACAGTTTCTTTGTTTTTTTGTCATGGTCGTTTAATCTATTCATAAGCTCGATCTAAAAATCCAACACGTCTATTAGATGGACTACACTCACATGAATTAGCACTTGAAATTTTTAGGTGATCGGATGTCAAACAGTGACACAACGATCGATCAAGGCATTGGGAAATCCTTGTGCATAGCTGTGCGAGCGCGGATCCGACGCTGAGTCGGTTCGCGCTACCTTATAAGAACCCCCACCTGTCGGGAGAAGGATGCAATTTCGAGAAAGAGAGAGAGAGAGAGAGAGTTGTTGGTAGAGAGAGAGAGAGAGAGAGAGAGAGAGAGAGAGAAGCTGTGAGAGAGAGGGGGGGAGGTAGCGTGCGCTGCAGCGGCTGCTATTGCTGCTGGGACAATATCCCAATCAAAAAAAGAAGAAGGAGGAGGAGGAGGAGGAGAAAAGAAGAAAGAGAAAGAAAGAAGAAGGAAGAAAAAAAGAGAAGAAGAAAGAAAGAAGAAGAAGAAGGAGAAAGAAAGAAGAAGAAGAAGGAAGAAGAAATAAAGAGAGAGAGAGAGAGAGAAGAAAAAAAGAAGGAAGAGGAAAGAAAGAAGAAGAAGCAGGAAAAGAAGAAAGAGGGAGAAAGAAGAAGATTCTAACCTAGCGAGTCAACTCGCCGAGTCGACTCAGTCCAGGAATCAATTCGTTTCAAGTTTAAGGAACGTCGCAAGGTGAGTGATTCATCATAGAAGTTTCTAGTTAATACTTCTTTCCTTGATTTTGTTTGTTTCTAAGTATGATTTTCAATTTCCATGTCATCCTTCGACATGGTTCGTAGGTAACGATCCATCCCTCGATCTCTTTCTAAATTAAACTTAGAATCATATATTTGATCCTAGGTAAGGGATTCAGATTTTAGTTTCCATTCTTAAGAATCTTCTTATAATATTTGGTTTCTTCTCTCAACATTCTTTTTCGCGTTGCGCAAGTCGAAATTTTAAAAATACGATTGACTTAGGCTACATACTTACGACGACAACGACATACAACTCTAGATAGTTGAAGTATTATCCAAACTCTATGTAGTATTGACATTACACTTCCTAATAGACACTCACCTAGAGTTTGAATAAAGAGATCCCTAACAAAGTTAATGCATGCATGGTGTGAATTAATTGAATTGTGATATGCATTGTATGCTTGAAGAGTGCTTCCATAACTCATGACATACGCATTCATTTATACACTGCGACAGAACGGAGCATGGTTGATTTAACTCCTGGCGTGCATGGTTGATTTGCAGCCTTGCTGTACCGGTTAAGTGAGCATGGTTGATTTGCGACAGGTTCCTAATGTTCAGTGGCAGCGAGTTCTGGTCGTTTCACTTATTAAGCATGGTTGATTTGCTCGGTTGGATCAGTGGTGCATGGTTGATTTGCCTACTGGCGTGCATGGTTGATTTGCCGCATCGCTGTACCGGTTAGGTGAGCATGGTTGATTTGCGACAGGTTCCTAATGTTCAGTGGTAGCGAGTTCCTAGAAGTTTATTGCTCTCACACGTATCATAACATACATGACATCATGATAATCATGTTTCATTTATAATAAATCATAAAATGTATTGATCAGCACGTCATCCTCGTACATTTCATACAATTCTATCCATTGATGATTCGCATCCTATCTCTTATTAACTAGAATATTACCTGTGATGGAAATGACCTCTTGGGCTTTTAGCTCACCAAAATCACCACAGTTCTTGCAGGTTCACAGGAAGAAAAAGACATAGACGGAGCAAAGTACTCAGAGAGTCACATATCACACAAGCGTCGAATGTAATCGATTTGTTTTAGTTTTGTAAAATTCAATGTAATAGGATATTAGTGGAAAAAAAATTATTATTGGGATTTATTTTAGATATGCGATGTGTAGAATGGAATCTCAAGGAATCTACGCTCGAATTTTATATTCACACCCTGGAACTCGAGCTTTGGGTCATTGTACTCGGGTTTCAAATTTCGAGGCGTGACAGAGAGGAACCAATGGGCTATAAAAAGCCTATTCATCCCTCTTATCTCAAACTTTTTCAGGCCTGAGAGAGTGTGTATATGAAGAGAGTGGGTGGTTTTTTGTCACTCTAGGTCGTCGTGAGTCGAGTGTCGGTGGGTTGGGGTCATCCTTAGCTGTTGTGAGAAGCAAATGAAGAACTAAATAATAGAGCATGAGCTATCGGCTTGATCTCATAAGTCGTATGCGCCCGTACCGAGTGGTCTCGGCCTTTTTCTATCAATCTTAAGTCGGGTAAGTCATCTGTGCATTCTCTAATCCACGCGTGTATGTTGCATCTCCCGTAAACAGTGCATGCATGTCATTTTGAAGGATCCCACCTACTTGATGCTTTGTACATGTTTGATTACGAAGTTTGGGCTGACATTAGGAGCGGCTCCGTCGCACGAGGAAAACGTGCTTTGAGGTAGCTTCATAGGAGTCGTGCGTTGCACCGAGTCTAGTCGTTGAATCGATAACTAGGATGAGTTTATCCCTAATTCTTGTTATTTGAAGTTTAATTAGGAGTTAACCTAAGTTTAATTGAATTAAATTGGATTTTTTCTATTTATACTAGAGTTTTCTGAAAAACTTTCGCCTTGATTGCTCTTTGATTATATAAATTCTACATTTAAGGTGAGAATTACCCCTCAAGCTTTCCCATGATATGTTTAGTCTAACAGTGGTTTTAATAGGTCAATTGATATGTTAATTCGATTGTGAATTATGTATTAATACTGCAATTTATACTACATGTGTTGATTTTAGAGTGATCGGTAGATTTCTTGAATCTCTGGGACCGTATATATGTACACATCACCACTTAGCTCTTGCGCATTCTCTTAAATGTCTACAATCACTTGAATACAACCCTTGTCTCGTATGTTTCACTCGAATATGATACCTGACATACTATTATGTATACAACATGTGTTGATCTATTAAAATACTTAAATTATGAAAGTGTGGCAATTGAAATCTAATTGCGAAATCGTGGGATATTTTGAACTGTTTGGGCGGTTTGGACTGTCACTTCTATGAATCAGTGGAAGCACGCCTTGGACTGGTGACCTTGTTGTATAAATGTTATGTAGACTTAATTTGTGGATTCTATCCTTGATGTGGTACAATCGTGGCTTACAGGATGAACCCTCATTATTTGTGTCTTTAAATGGACTTGAACTCCTAGTTGGCTTTAATGGATTGAACTCATTTATGACATCCATAATTGGACTTGCTGATGGAAATGACGAATGAAATATTATCTCACTATTAATTTAAGAATGCCACTAGTGAAAGGAATTACTATAATTGGATTATTTATAAATCAAACTAATAATGACCGAGCTAATCATGCATACATGACATAGGAGCGTTGTCAGGCATCTAACCATTGTGATGCACGTACCTTGGATACTTTTGTTGGTGACTAGTCATTATGATGCATATACCTTAGGCATTCTCGTCAGTGGTTAGCTACTATTATTTTGTATGGTAGGTTTTACCCCCAGTTGCTAGCTAGATGTGCATTTCCAGACTAATGTATTTCATGCATCTATGCATTCAAATAAGATTGCATGATAACTTGTTATTGTTATTATATGTCTCTCTATTTAAAATTATACTTGATTAATATGTCGTGTACTTAATTTTGACAGAATTTCTCATTGAGTTGGCCACTCACGCTTCGAGTTTGAAAACAACGGTTGATGCAGGTGTAGATTGGGACATTGGTGTATTTAAGGATTGTCTAGTAGAATTGGAGAGGAGCTAAAAAAATGACTGAGCTCTTTCTTGAGAATGACTGAGTTTTGTGGGCTCAACGAACAGATTTCTGATTTTTCTTTCATTTTGTCAGTTGCATTTTATACATTTTGTTCATATTATGGTTTGTATAATTTCCATATGGATGAACCCCTTTCTTAGAATGTTTACTGTAATATCGCCTTGATTTCTCGTGCATGATTATCCTTACTTATCTATTAATGATGTTGCATGATGAACGTTGTTTTGATTACAGACGATGAGATGAATGTTAACTTAACTAGGAATCAATTACAATGTAATCATGGGAGAAGTTTAAAAAAGAGAAGAGAAAAAAATTAATACATATGTGATGATTTTTTCCCTAAGTGTAACACCTGAGTTTCATGGTGAGACCATGGTACTTGAGTAGCATAAATTGGGTCATTACAGTTTAATTCCCACAATTTCCTATGGTGCGGTCCACTTAAGTTTTAAATCCACCTCATTTTTAGACTCATGCCCTAAAATGAGCTGGCATAACACATAGACGCACGTTGATAGCATAAAAATATTATGGTAGGGCACCATGATTTTTAATCCGGTTGTTAAAAAAATTCTTAAAGGGTGACGCACTCAATTAGTATATGTCACTTGATTACCACCAAATCAAGATTTATGAAGAAATTGTCCAAAGCCATCGTAGTTAATTTTTCATACAATCTGAGTACAACACCCCAAAGGGCAAATCTTGCCACCATCGGGTAAAGAAACAAAGAGTCTCTATCAGCCTACGTTGATAATAATGAGTTATGACCTCCATAACGAAAATGTCCATTGGTGAAGAACAAATCTTAACGATTATTTATTCAACAAATCCAAACATATCAATATATATGCTCAACTTATAAGGAAAAATGATCTTATACCTATACGACAACTTTACCTAACCGATTTATGTAAGGAAACGTGTGAAAGTCTGAATAAGGGTTATTAAAATCTTTCATTGGGCTCACTGGTGCTCCTCTATACGAAAATCCATACCTGAAAATAGTTTAGTGGGTATGAGGCCAATAATAAAAATATAGCTGTTACTCGTCAAGCAAAAACTAACAACCTTGTTACTTGTGTGCAAGGTATACCATTTACCCCAATAGAAATAACTGCAATAATAGCCACAACAGTAATAATCCAGGTAGAACCCGCAATACTCAAATTAAAGCCGGCAAGTGGGCGTGTCCCAGGAGCCTAAACAGTTCACTCATTTAGCCCGATCATATAGTGATATATTGGCTAATCCAGAGACAACTTTCTACCCCACTATAACATAGGCCTCTATTGAATCCTCTGTTGATAGACCATAGCAAATGAGTATTGCACATTTCACCAGTCCAGGCTTATACAACAAAACATTGTTTCTCTATGAAACACACATACTAAAATTTGATTAACCAAGAAAAACACGGGTATTCCACCGTTACAAAGAAGATTGAAAATAACGGGACATTTAACATAGACAGATTGATAAAATGTCTTAAATACTTATGACCCATGTTGGAAATCCCATTTAGTGTCCTTTTAAGGCTTGTTTAAATAGCTCAAAATAAAAGAGAATTTACTGCAAAATTATTCTTCACGATGTTTGTATTTGCAGATCTTTTGAAAATCATTCGAAAATAAATTTTTTACGCACAAAAATATCCTAAATTTTTTTATCATCGAAAACATGATTTCATTTTTCTCATTTTCCCATTCTATTTAACATGCTTAGCAACAACAATCTCCTCTAATTAATAGAAGATGCAAATTTTTTATTTTATTTTATTTTATTAATTTTTCGTATAAAATGGCGTTGGGCAACCATGACCATAGTAACTCCTTAGGCTAAGGCAATCATGACCATTGTAAGTTTGTATTAGAAGCCACGACCATCCGCATTGACTGTTGTGATGTAGGGCATGTGCATAATTTCTAACAACCTTAATTTTTCTAGCTATTCTTATTATAAATTATAGACAATAATAGAAGCAGTTGTTTATAATTATTAGTAGATTATGAAATCATGATATGGTGAAATATGATATTTTTTTGCCTAAATCTGGATTAACACTGTCAAATATAAGTTGATATATGAGTTCTTCAGTAGAGATATAAACAATATAGATGATTGATAATCGAATTATCTAGTTACTTGCTGCCATGTGTCGTTATTCAATTTGGATACACAAGCGCATGCGCTAAGAATGACTTACGTGTGCAAGTATATATATTTTGGGCGTAGTAGAGCCAAAATTTATTCAAATTAAACAAAATTCTTTGTAATATAGTTGTCAAAATAGGTAGATTAAGACCAGATATATGAAGATTGTCTTGACTACTTAACCACCAATTAGTAAAATGATCAAATAATTTTTTAATGGGAGGTTTAGTCCTTTAGATGGATTATTCTGACCTAATTTTTTTTTATTCCAACGATAATAACTTTATCGCTTTTCTATATAAAATAATTATGAGAAAGTAAAACAAGAGTTTAAATACTCAATGCTAAATTTATTAATGCGAATAATGATTCAGTACAATCTGCATACAAAAATAAATAAAGCATAAAAAATTTATCAACGGCAATCAAGTGAGCCCAGAGGCTGTAGACTAAACGATCTTCAGGACTTAGAAGGTCATGAAAAAGAACTGTAACGATTGTGAGATGGGCAGGATGTGACTGATGAATCGCTAATTAAAAACTCAGGGATTTGAAGAGAATATGACGACGGGGTTGTGGATATTTATCTAAACTAAATCAGCTTATTAGAGTGATGCGCTAGACAGCAGTGATAACTAAATTAGTCTAAACTTGTTACAGCATGGTGTTGGACAAAAAGTAGAGATCTTAAGAATATGCTATACCAAGATACGTCCATGAGGGACGAAGATTAATAGGCAACGTTGGGCTAAAAAGTGTTGTGTGTGCACTTATAATGGCAAATGCTCAGAGCTCTTCTTTCTATCTTGCTTTATAAACTTGGGTAGAGTAGCGAATCTGTGCATGGTCTCTGGACTTTTAGAACTAGGGTTCAATAAGTTAAGAGCCTTTATTTGATGCGTTTCTTTTCTTGGGGTATGGCTAGCTATGTATATACTTTTGTATCTAAGTATATCTCTAATTTTATATTGTTTATTTATTTTAATGTTACGACATTTAGTTTTTGAATATGCATGGTCAATCATATTGGGCCATGTGTTTTGGGGTATCGTTGTGGCATCAAACACATATTCAGAAATATGGTGCATATGCTTTTTCATTGCTTGTTTGACGTATGTTATTGGGAGAGCAATCGCCTCTAGGTTTTCAATCGTGCGTGTATCTTTGAGCATCCTAACACTTAATGTAACACATGTTTGTAGGGGAGAAGTGCTTAAGATCTTCACAATCTCCATTTTGTGCTTTGCAAGTACATTTTTCCCTTGCCTTCATATGAATATGTTAACCCATTGAAGCATTTTGTTCGTCGGATCTAGTTCTGCCGATGTAAACACTATTATGTTCTTTGTTTTTTTCAATCCACATCGTCCTATTACTAGTCATGATCATTACTAGTCAGCTTGTTTAGAATTATCAATTAGTGTTTGTAATCATAATATTAACTAGCTTGTTTTCACAAGCGGGTAATGAAAAAATATTAGAGATATTACTTTACATCCTATAAGTTAGTCACTTTCTTAGGGTATGTTTGAATTTGTCCACATTTGTTAACGAGTGGAGTGCAAATATCAACTTCAAATGTGTGGATTGAACAATGTTTATATTATTCATGCATATTAATAAATAGTTTGGAATTAGATTTCTCATTAATCCATAATAGAAAGAGACACAGCATACGGAATAGTGTGAGAGTGAAGCCCAACCTTGTGTTTCACCGGGGCCAACCTGAGATAGAGAACATCATTATTTATATCCTGACCTTTCATCCAAAACAGATGAAGGATTTGGACGGCCTGGATTCCACATATACAATAAGATGGCCCCCCAATCAAACCAACGGTACTAGTTCCTTTTTCAACTTTCCCCAAGTTTTGTAGCCCACCTGAGCCTTTTACTGACCGAATTTTGAAGAACGGAAGTAACGTGAGGCGAAGCATCTGATGAACGGATCAGATGTTGTGAATACATCACGTGGGCCCCACATCTGCCGGGTAACACCGTAACCGTACCGAGACCACTTGAGCGCACCCCCGGTTCATATGGGTTCCACTCGAGCCCCAGTTAAAAGAAGAGCTAGTCTGTAGTCTCTCTCTCTCTCTCTCTCTCTCTCTCTCTCTCTCTGAGAGACTTGGAGATGGCGAGCGGAGATATTCTAATGCTGGAAGCCCCTCCTTCCGCTAAACCCTTAGTGGGCCCCAGAGAGATCATCATCGACTCACTGCCGTCCATCGATGATGACTACGCCGATCCGACCGTCAAATCAGAGGTTGATCGACTCGTCAAAGACGAGATGCGAAGGAGCCTCAAGAAGCCTGCAGACTTCCTCAAAGACCTCCCTCCCCCACCCAAATTCAACTTCGAGGTATTCCTTTCTCCCTCCCTCTCTCTTCTACCTATCCACTTTCCATGGATTGAGACGGTCCAGATTAATTCTCGGGGTTTTATAGACGAACTGGTCACTAGGGTTTTAGATCGAGCAGCGTTTTTTATTTTTTTGAACTTTTTATTGAGCAATGTTATTGTAGTAGGTAGATTTTACTGTATTATTCCTCTTTGGGGAGTTATAGGATACTCAGGCAGCTTATGATGCTTGATAAACAGGCGCGTAGAAATTTTACACGTGGTACGTATTACCTCGAACTAAACGAATAAAACTATGGAATCCTTTATAGCTAAAGGTACATTTTCAAATTCAGATTGGTTGGACAACCCTAGCATCTTATTCATGGACACTCTTGTGTTGAATAGGACTATTGGATATTTTTCATTTTCAACTCCCATAAATGTCCTCCAATCCCAATAGTCAGATTATCAAATAAGATTAATTTATGGTTAATATTGTTGCTATTCATTTTCGACACGTGGCCACATGAGTAACGAATGACCTGATTTTGATTATGTGTGCGAGTATGTATGTGACAGGCATGTCAGAGTTGTGTTCAACTTGAATCGAACCAAATGCCTTGTGACCTTAGGTGCCGAAATAGCCAGATTAGGATTAGATTTGTAAAGATTGGTCTGATTACTCAACCATCAATTATCAAGGTGATCAGACGATTTGTGAAGGGGAGGGCTAGTCATTTAAATGGATTTTTTTCTTGCATTTTGCTCGAAAGGACTTCGATATTCACGTGATTGCAACAACAGTTAATTACCTTCTTAGACTCAAAATGACCTTGATTCAAAATTCAAATGGCCCATATCATACGGAATAGTGCGAGAGTGACGTCCAACCTTGCGTTTCATCTGGGGCCAATCTGAGATAGAGAACAACATTATTTATATCCTGACCTTTCATCCAAAACAGATGAAGGATCTAGACGACCTGGATTCCACATACACAATAAGATGGCCCCCCAATCAAACCAACGGTACTAGTTCATTTTTCAACTTTTCCCAAGTTTTATAGCCCACCTGAGCCCTTTACTGACCGAATTTTGGAGAACGGAAGTAACGTGAGCATTTGATGAACGGATCAGATGTTGTGAATACATCACGTGGGCCCCACATCTGCCGGGTAACACCGTAACCGTACTGAGACCACTTGAGCGCGCCCCTGGTTCATATGGGTACACATCACCACTTAGCTCCTGCGCATTCTCTTAAATGTCCACAATCACTTGAATACAACCCCTGTCTCATATGTTTCACTCGAACACGATTCCTGACATCTATTATGTATACAACATGTGTTAGTTTATTAAAATACTTAAATTATGAAAGTACGGCAATTGAAATCTAATTGCGAAATCATAGGATATTTTGAACTGTTTGGGCGGTTTGGACTGTCGCTTCTATGAATTAGTAGAAGCACGCCTTGGACTGGTGACCTTGTTGTATAAAAGTTACGTAGACTTAATTTGTGGATTCTATCGTTGATGTGGTGCAATCGTGGCTTACGGGATGAACTCTCATTATTTGTGTCTTTAAATGGACTTTAACTCCTAATTGGCTTTGGTGGATTGAACTCATTTATGGCATCCATAATTGGACTTGCGATGGAAATGACAAATGAAATATTATGTAACTATTGATTCGAGAATGCCACTAGTGAAAGGAATTACTATAATTGGATTGTTTATAAATCAAACTAATAATGACCGAGCTAATCATACATACATGGCATGGGAGCGTTGTCAGGCATCTAACCGTTGTGATGCATGTAGCTTGGATATTTTTGTTGGTGACTAGTCATTATGATGCACACACCTTAGGTATTTTCGTTAGTGGCTAGCCACTATTATTTTGCATGGTAGGTTTTACCCCCAATTGCTAGCTAGATGTGCATTCCAGACTAATGTATTTCATGCATCTATGCATTTAAATAAGATTGCATGAAAACTTGTTATTGTTATTATATGTCTCTCTATTCAAAATTATACTTGATTAATATGTCGTGTGCTTAATTTTGACAAAATTTCTCATAGAGTTGGCCACTCATGCTTCGAATTTGAAAACAACGGTTGATGCAGGTGTAGATCGAGGCATTGGTGTATTTAAAGATGGTCTAGTGAAATTGGAGATGAGCTAAAAAATGATGAGTCCTTTCTTAAGGGGTGCCGAGTTTTGCAGGCTCAACTAATAGATTCCTGGTTTTTCTTTCATTTTGTCAGCTACATTTTATACATTTTATTTATATTGTGGTTTATATGATTCCCATATGGATGAACCCCTTTCATAGAATGTTTACTGTAATATCGCCTTGATTTCTCGGGCATGATTATCCTTACTTATCTATTAATGATGTTGCATAATGAACGTTGTTTTTATTACAAACGATGAGATGAATGTTAACCTAACTAGGAATCAATGACAATCTAATCACGAGAGAAATTTTAAAAAGGGAAGAGAAAAAAATTAATACCTGCGTGGTGATTTTTTTCCTTAAGTGTAACACTTGGGTTTCATGGTAAGACCATGGTACTTTAGCAGCAAAAATTTGGTCGTTATAGTTCAATTCCCACCATTTCCTACAGTGTGGTCCACTTGAGTTTTAAATCTGCCTCATTTTTAGACTCATACCCTAAAATGAGCTGGCATAACAGATGGACATGCGTGGATAGCATAAAAACATTATGGTGGGCCTCATGATTTTTAACCCGGATGTTAAAAAAATTCTTGAAGGGTGGCGCACTCAATTAGTATATGTCACTTGATTACCACCAGATCAAGGACTTACGAAGAAATTGTCCAAAGCCATCGTAGTTAATTTTGCATACAATCTGAGTACAACACCCCAAAGGACAAATCTTGCCACCATCGGGTAAAGAAACAACAAGTCTCTGTCAGCCTACGTTGGATGATAACGAGTTATGACCTCCATAATGAAAATGTCCATTGGCGAAGAACAAATCTTATAATTATTCATTCAACAAATCCAAACATATCAATATACATGCTCTACTTATAAGGAAAAATGATCTTATACCTATACGGCAACTTACACAACCGATTTATATAAGGAAACGTGTGAAAGTCTGAATAAGGGTTATCAAAATCTTTCATTGGGCTCACTGGTGCTCCTCTATACGAAAATTCATACCTGAAAATAGTTTAGTGGGTACGAGACCAGTAATAAAAATACAGTTGTTACTTGTCAAGCAAAAACTGACAACTTCGTTGCTTGTGCGCAAGGCATACCATTTGCCCCAATATAAACAACTGTAATAATAACCACGACAATAATAATTCAGGTAGAACTCGCAATACTCAAATCAAAGCCAGCAAATGGGCGTGTCCCAGGAGCCTAGACAATTCACTCATTTAGCCCAATCATGTAGTGATATCTTGGCTAATCCAGAGACAACTTTATGTCCCACTATAATATAGGCCTCTATCGAATCCTCTGTTGATAGACCATAATAAATGAGTATTGCACATTTCACTAGTCTAGACTTATACAACGGAACATTGTTTCTCTATGAAACACACATACTAAAATTTGATTAACCAAGAAAAACACGGTTATTCCACCGTTACGAAGAAGATTGAAAATAACGGAACAATTAACATGGACGGATTGATAAAATGTCTTAAATACCTTAAATACCTATCACCTATGTTGGAAATCCCCTTTAGTGTCTTTTTAGGGCTTGTTTAAATAGCTCGAAATAAAACAGAATCATCGCAAAATTATTCTTCACGATGTTTGTATTTGCAGATCTTGTGAAAATCATTTGAAAATAAATTTTCTACGCACAAAAATATCCAAAAATTTTTTACCATCGAAAATATGATTTCGTTTTCCTCATTTTTCCATTCTATTGAACATACTTAACAACAACAATCTCCTCTAATTATTTTATTTTATTAATTTTTCGTATAAAATGACATTGGGCATGTTGGGCTCGGACGCCTCAAACCTTCAAGCATGAAGACCACCGACCAGTTGGCCGACCGGTCGGTCACGATGGAGCAAGACAGCAGGTTTGCTGGAGCCTTTTTTGACTTGGTTTCTTGCGCGGTTTTAAGCAAGGATTTTCTAATTCCAGTTTTCACCTATTTAAGGAGATGTAATCCGAGATTAGGGTTGCCTCCAATGGGCTAAGGGATTGAGAGGGTTGTAGGGTGAGAGAAAGAACTAGGAGGAAGCTTGGAGTTCTCTGGGTTGAGGGAAAAGGCTGTGTTTGTCCTTCTCATGTGAGAATTGGCTTTGTTAGCTTAGGATTTCTCTTGTGGGCTGTGATTCGGGTTGTGTTTCTTCTATCTCTGTAGACACCCCACCTTCGGCTACACTGTTGGTAGAGATAGCTGGATGAATGGAGGACCATACCCCCAAATCCCAAGTCCAAACTCAGCCAAACTCACCCTTGTAAGCCTCATTCCATAGCCCAGTTCAAGCTTGAACCCAGTCAACCCAATCCTAAACACCACCCTGAAAAACCCCTCATAAGAAAAGCTAGTAAAAAAATCCCAAAAAAAAGTCAAACTCACTGAGTCAACCCGCTGAGTTAACCCGCCGAGTCAACCCGTCGAGTCAACCCGTCAAGTCAAATCACCGAGTCGACCCGCTGAGTCAACTCACTGAGTCGACCCAGCGAGTCAAACAGCAGCCCCGAGGAAGCAACCGTACATCGCTGGAAACCGAGGAGCGGCCGTACGGGCGGCCCATAGCAGGCCGCCCGAGATAAATTACGGAAAGTGCCACTCTCCGCTGCTATAAATACCCCCCTCCCCTTCTCATTTCAACATCCCTCCGAGTCCAGTGAAGTCCTG
This sequence comes from Liriodendron chinense, assembly GCA_003013855.2. NCBI lineage: Eukaryota > Viridiplantae > Streptophyta > Magnoliopsida > Magnoliales > Magnoliaceae > Liriodendron > Liriodendron chinense. Next base: position 569,498 of record ML058557.1, on the reverse strand, counting down.
TCTGTCCCGAGCCCCTCTCCAATCCTTAGCCCATTTTTCCACCAAGGAGAGCCCGAGTGAGGAGAGCCTAGCCCTGGTCCAGCCCAGCCTGACCACTAGTCCAAGTCTTCCAAGCCATCCAAGTCCTGATCCAGCCACTCGAAGCCAACCCTTGCGACACCTCCGTCCATCCAGCTACTTTTTTCCAGCATCATCTCATTCGCATCTAGCATAAGTGCAACATTTACTTTTCTTCCAACCCCCCTGCTTCACTACAAGCACCTTGATTATTCAAGCACACCGCATATGTCTTAAATTAAGCACCTGTCAGTTCGAGCGTATGCTCTGGGCTTGCCCGTTGTTGGAACCTGCCCATCAGAAACTCTTACTGTTCAGACCTGCATTCACGTACATATCACTATAAGCACTTTGAATATTCAAGCACACAGCATGCATCATCTCGCATAAAGCACCTGTCAGTTCGAGCGTACGCTCTGGGCTTGCCTGTTGTTGGAACCTGCACATCAGAAACTCTTACTGTTCAGACCCGCATTCATGCATCATGTCATCCATGAGAATATACGAGGATTAAACTAGACTTTCAAGTATTCGATCGATTCTGTGAAGTAGAGACCGTACTTCGGTACGGGCAGTGTGTGGGGTGCTTAACCTCTTCCCACCCTGTAACAGTGATCCCTTACCTTGAATCTTTGGCCGCAGATCAACAGGAGTCATTTTAAAGGAAGGAATCTTCGGATTCCCTTCTCTAACGTGTCTACAGGGTCTAGCCGACTGTAGATTCAAAGTAACTGGCTAGTGGTGACTCTGGTCTTATATAAACTCACTTAAACATATCCAGCTTAACACGACAACCGAACAAAGCCCTCGAGAACGAGGCAAGCCAGTGGCACAAACGGCGATTTCGCACTCACGCATCCTCCTCTCCTTCTTTTCCCGAAAGGGGAAGGGACGAGAACGTCGTCGTGTGGGAGCGTGGAAATCGGCGAGGGTCCACAGAATGACGACTCCACTGGGGATGAGCTAGTCCCACTAGTCGTGATCCGACTTGAAAAACAGAATCCTTCCCGTACTTGAAAGTCACTAATCCTCATACAATCTCATCTGCATAACATTCTACCCAAAAAAAAAAAGAAAAAAGAAAATCCCAAAACCAAAAAAAAAAAAAACAGAAAATCCCAAAACCCTAAAAAGAGTAGAGTACAGTCCTCACCATTGCGCCTCCTCGGGCTCAACGTACGCGGAGACAACTTCCCTACCGCAGCATAATCCGCACTCGGGCTCAACAAGCCATGTCCGACCACGAAGAAGAAACTCATCTCCTTCCTGCTCTTGAGATGACCGAAGCGCAACCTCCAGCGCAACAGTCCATTGATAATACGCCAATCATACAAGAATTGGCACAAGGAATGAGAGCAATGCAAGAAATGCTCTTGCAATTCATGCAAGCACAAGCCACCGCAGCAGCCAACAATCAAGTTGGCCCAGTTCAGCAGTCTCAGTAACCATGCCGGGTCCTCCCGGCCTCCAGTTCAAATCAAGCACAACCATCGGAGTCTGCCCAAGACTACCGACAACAGCCATTTCAGCCCTTCGCTATGGGGCATCCTTCTCAATATCTTCCTGCGATGACAAGGCCATCTCAGAGCACTTCTGTTGCAGGAACATCCAGTCAGCTTCCAGTCAATCTTGCAAACAACAATCTCAGTAGATCTCAGCATGTCCCCGCCGATGGGACACCTTTTCAATTTCAGCACATCCCCGCCGAGGGGATTTCAATTCAATTTCCAGCAGCAGGGACAGCACTGGCGAATGCCCACAATGGGGGTCAGTGTCAAGCCCACATCAATCAGCGGACAGTGGCGAATACCCAACAAGGGGGTCACTTCCCAGCATCTCAGCCTCCTGCAAACAGGAGCACTTTTCAATTCCAACGCATCCCCGCCGATGGGATTCCAGTTAATTTTCAGCAATCTTCAATTCTGCAAAATCCAGTTAATTTTCAGCAATCTTCAATTCAGCAAAATCCAGTCAATTTCCAGCAAGTTCCAGTTCAACCTTCAGTACAGTCTCTAGTTCAGTTACCATCATTTCAAGCACAAGTTCATCAGAATCCAGTTCAGTCATCAAATCAATTTCAGCAACCCGCAGTTGCTCTTCAGCAAGCCCATAGGGTCGAAGACATCGACCACTATGCCGAAGAAGAATGTGCCTTACTCCAGGAGGCACCAGTCGTTCGAACAGATCACTCAGGACTGGACGAGTTGCGGGAGCAGTTTCAGATCTTGCAAAATCAACTCCAGCGACAACAAGGAATTGATCTACCTTCGACCAAGTTCAGAGACTTGTGTCCTTTCCCAGATGCTCAGGTACCTCAAAACTTTGAGGTTCCAAAATTCAAAAGATACGATGGCAGCGGTTGTCCCACAGCACATCTCAAGGCCTTCTGTGGAGAGCTGAGTGCAATCTCAGGAAATGAAGGGGCCCTCATACGTTTGTTCCAAAAGTCTCTGAAGGGCGACGCCCTAGATTGGTACACCTCACTGGACTGCCACCGCATCAGGATGTGGGAACAGCTTTCCCAGGCTTTCGTCGACAGATTTGCATACAATCTCGCATGGCACCCAGAAGAGCCGACCTCACGGCTCTCAGGCAAAGGAATGATGAAACACTATCAGCTTATGTGGGACGTTGGCGAGCTATGGCAGCCAGAATGCGGACACCCATCGACGACGAAGAACAAATCTCCATGATTGTTCATTCAACATATCCAGGCATATCCGGATATCTCATCTCGCATCCATATGCGAATTTCTCACAATTGATCCATGCTGGAGAGCAAGTCGAAGCAGGGATCCGGGCTGGGACGATCTCCCCATGGCATCATCAAGCCACTCCAGTAAAGAGGAACAGAGTGGAAGGAAGACCTATCGGGCACGGGAGTGAAAACCGCAGTGGTTCTCCTCCCCGCCCAACAGAGGTAAACAACATCAACACCACTGCTCAAGGAAATCAACATGCTCCCCCACAGGGACGTCAACAGTATCAGCAGAATCAAGTTCAGCATCAGCCTCAGCGGTATCAGCCACAACCACCTCGACAACAACAGCAGTTCAGAGGAAACGGTCAATACTCATATCAAAATAGGCAAAACTATAAGGAGTCCAGGAAATTTACTCCCCTCTCTCAACCACTCAGTCAAGTCATGGCTACTCTGGTGCAGAAGCAATTACTTACTCTAATGGTACCTAGGCCTCCTCCTCATCCTATGCCACCGAATTACCGAGAAAATGAGTATTGTGCCTACCATCAAGGGCGTGGCCATGCCACTGATCGATGCTTCACTTTGAAGAACGCCATACAAGATCTGATTGATGACCGCAAGATTGTCATCTCAGTCCCTGGAACTCCTGCAGCAGCTTCCACCAACATTCTTCAGAATCCTCTGCCTCAACATCAGACGGACCCCAGTTCATCTCGAGGTCCCACCGTCAACAGTATAGAAGAAGAAGAACGCCTCGATCGCTTCTTCTCCCCCATCCAATCAATTTATGCTTACACTTATGGGCCGACAAGTCCTCCTCCGATCATGCAAGGGGCAAGTCCCTTTCCTCCTCCAGTCCTCGAGCCAGTAATACTCGAAGGAGCACTTCCATATGATGTGTCAGTTGTGCAAGGGGCATCTTACGGCCCCTCATGTTGGGAACCAGTCGTCCTGGAAGGAGCACAATCATACATTGAGCCCACATACGAACCTGTCATCTTGCAAGGGGCAACTCCAGAACAATCCAATCCGCAATGGAAGGATTATACTCATCAACAGCAAGAGCCCGTTGTCTTGGAAGGAGCTCCTCCAATTGAGCCAGTCATATTGCAAGGGGCAAATCCCGGAGGCGTGTCAATCACACTACGACAGCTGGGACGAACAGAGAAACCTCCTGCCATATCAAGAGGACCAGTATTCATTCCATGGGAGCCTCCTGCCCCAGGAACAGTCAAGCCAGGACCACGACCTTATGTGATCTATGAAGACAAGCCTCGATATTACCCCTTCAGCACAGGCAACAATGTAGTTCTCAAGGCAAAAGCTCCATACGAGGAAGATCTGGTACCCACACCAACACCGTTGCAAGAACCGGTGGTCCTAGAAGGCAAAAGGGAGGAAAACTATAAAGAGGTTCCATGGCACTATCCAGAATGTGCGGAAGTGGGGAACATGAATCCCAATGGGCGTTGCATCCGAAGAGATAATCAGAACAGAGGAGATCCCAAAGGCGCCCTTTCAGGCCTCGACAACAAAAATGAAGCCGCATACGATGTGGCGACTCAGCTAAAGTCGATCCCTGCTCAAATCTCAGTATGGGAGCTACTCTGCACATCTCGCATACACCGAGAAATGTTTGCCAAGACCTTGAACGATGCTCACGTCTCCTCTGATACGTCACCAGAAATGATAGCTTTGATGATTGGACAACTCCTGGCTCCGCGCGCCATCACCTTCACAGATAATGAGTTGCCACCAGAGGGACGTGATCATGGGCGATCCCTCAACATAGCCTTACGATACAAAGACCTCTGTGTTCCGCTGGTCCTTATCGATAATGGCTCAAGCTTAAATGTCTGCCCACTCAAGACTGCAGAACGTCTGGGAATCAGTTCTTCTTCATTCCGACCCAGCACCATATGCGCCAGAGCATTCGATAACACCCGCCGATCAGTGGAAGGGGAGGTCGACATAGAGGTACAGATAGGTCCGGAAGTCTCCACCATCACATTCCAAATCCTGGATATATCAGCCTCTTTCAACATGCTGCTCGGACGACCTTGGCTGCACAAGGTTGGAGCTGTGCCATCAACCCTGCATCAACGAGTGAAGTACATCTGTGGAAATCAAGTGATCTCTATCCATGCAGAGAAGGAGCTCATCATTCCTTCCAATGCTGCTGCCACTGAACCAGACATCCCGGTCATCGATATCCAGCACTCTGAGGAAGACATCCCGTTTCATAGTTTCGAATTCGAGACTGTGAACTCTATCGCCAATCCATAACCGATAAGGGTGGACCGTGTCTTTTCACCGGCAGAGCGTCTGAGCCTCAAATACCGAATGAAGAATCACTTCAAGTCCAGAAAGGTACCGCTGATATATAACCAACGCAAATGGGGACTCGGATACAGGTCAATCTTCATGGACAAAGGAAGGAAGAAATTTCGGTGCTCGCCCATCCAATTCGTCAAGCCAGGAGAACCTTGCAAAGATCCAGGAGGGAATCAACCGACTGCACTACACAAAGGCCTCCCGATGAGCCTAGTTTGGGCCACGTGGCCCCCCATTCGATGGGATTAGATTCTCGAACCATCTAAGCCTCCAGAAGAAGAAGGAAATGATGAAGACGAAGAAGGAAGTCAAATACAGCAGCTTCAGGACCAGGTTACTCTGACACCTGCTCCCAACTAGGGGGACAACTTGCCCACTTCTCTCAACCAGGAGCACAACCTGCCCACTTCAATCAGCCAGGGGCACAACCTGCCCACTTCAATCAGCAAGGGGCACAACTTGCCCATCTCAGCACCAATTAGCAAGGGGCACAACTTGCCCATCTCTGCAAAGTCAACTTCATCAATCATCAGCCAGGGGCAGAAGCAGCCCATCCATTGGACCAAGAAAGGGAAGTGGCCAGCCCTAGATTGGTCTGATGTCCAGATTCCAAACTTGTGTCTAGCCGTGGAACTAGACGAACTGCAATGCGAAGTAAGTGATCCGGGAGGGACTGAGTGCGACTCAGATCTCGAACCCGACCAGCGAGAAGTCATGGTCATTGGGCCAGACCATGATTCTTCGCCCAAATCATCAACCCCCACCTCTCCAAGGGAGGAAGTGTGGGGTCCTGAATGGTCATCTGTTCCCCTAACTTTTGAATCAGCCAAAGAGCCATCTGAGGGCTCTGGCTTAAAAAAAAAACGCCTGTTTAAGCAGCGACCGGAACTTTGGAACAAGTTGGGCTCAATCATGGTCTGCAATGCCTGCTTGTTCAAAGTCCCACGAATTTCGAAAATCCAAAAAAATCAAAAACTTTCAAAAGCCAAAAACATCTAGCATTTCAATTTCAGAAAAATCTCAAAAACCAAAAAATATTTCTTTTCCTGCATTCAATAGTGTGCCAAGTTCATCTAAAGAGTCGCATGAGTTTGAAGTCGAATCATATGATTTCGACATCGAATTAGACTTCGAGCTCATGGGTCTGGACGAAGCTCGGGATGAGGAAGATGATGATCCGGCTCCCGAACTAGAGGATCTCCTCAAAAAGTTCGAATCTAAAGCCAATGTTGTAGCCGATGATTTTGAGGTAGTAAACTTGGGGACACCTGAGATCCCTAGGGAAGTACGCATCGGAAAAATCGTTGCCACCTGAGATGAAACAGAAAATGATAGAGTTCCTAGCTCCAAGATTGTCCAACTTCGCATTCTCATATGAAGACATGCTGGGGCTCGATGAAGAGCTCGTTGTACATCATCTGCCGACCAAGGCAGATATGAAGCCAGTGAAGCAGAAACTTCGAAGAATGAAGCCAGAATGGGCTCTGAAAGTCCGAGATGAAGTCATCAAGCAGTACAACGCGGGATTCTTGGTAGTCTCCAACTACCCTAAATGGCTCGCCAACATCGTACCAGTACCAAAGAAGGACGGCAAGGTTCGAATGTGCATCGACTTCCGAGATCTCAACAAAGCCAGTCCTAAAGATGACTTCCCTTTGCCACATATCGACACTCTGGTCGACAACACTGCTGGATACAAGATCTTCTCATTCATGGACGGATTCTCAGGTTACAATCAGATCAAGATGGCCATCGAAGATCGCGAGAAGACATCGTTCATCACTCCCTGGGGAACCTTCTGTTACGGGGTAATGCCGTTCGGACTGAAGAACGCAGGAGCAACATATCAGCGAGCAATGACAGCATTATTCCATGACATGATGAACAAAGAGCTTGAAGTATATGTGGACGACATGATCGTCAAATCTCACACAATTGAAGGACACTTTGAAGATTTGAAGAAGCTATTCAACAGATTAGAGAAGTACAAGCTCCGCCTCAACCCACAGAAATGTGTCTTCGGTGCAATGGGAGGCAAACTCCACGGCTTTATGGTGAGCGAGGACGGCATCAGGGTCGACGAGACCAAAACCAGAGCAATCATCGAGATGCCCCCTCCTAGAACAGAGAAAGAAATTCGTGGCTTCCTCGGCAGAATTCAATACATCAGTCGCTTCATCGCACAGCTCACACTATTTGTGAGCCCATTTTCAAGCTCCTTCGGAAGAACGTTCCAAAAGAATGGAATGATGATTGCCAAGTCGCCTTCGACCGTATCAAGAAATATCTCATGAATCCTCCAGTCCTAGTGCCGCCCACTCCTGGACGACCACTATTGTTATACATCTCGGTAGCAGCAGAAGCCATTGGCTATGTCCTCGGCCAGCACGACGAGACCGGGAAGAAGGAACAAGCAATATACTATTTGAGCCGAAAGTTCACCGACTACGAGACCAGGTATTCCCCGATCGAGAAGACTTGCCTCGCCCTAGTCTGGGCAACTCAGCGACTCCGTCAATACATGATTGCATTCCCTATTCTCCTCCTCGCTCGCATGAATCCGCTCAAGTACCTGTTCGAGAAACCGGCACTCACTGGGAGAATAGCTAAATGGCAGCTACTCTTGTCTGAGTTCGACATCACCTATGTCACTCAAAAGGCAATCAAGGGGCAGGCCCTCGCCGATCATCTTGCGGCTCACTCTCTCCTGGACTATCAGCCGCTCAAGACGTTCTTTCCTGATGAAGATCTCTTGCTTATTGAAGAAGAAGAAAAGAAGAAAAGAGATGAGTGGACGCTATTCTTCGACGGCGCAGCAAACTCTAAAAGGGAGTGGTATTGGAGCAATTCTCTACTCTCCAGATGATGTCCCTATTCCTATCTCGAGGCGCATAGCATTCGAGTGCACCAACAACATGGCAGAGTATGAAGCATGCATCGCTGGCTTAAGGGAAGCCATAATCTTGGGCGTCAAGAAGCTACGAGTGTTCGGAGACTCACAGCTTATCATCAATCAGACCAATGGCGAATGGAAGACCAAAGATGAGAAGTTGATACCATATCATGTGTATCTTGACAATCTGATCGAAGAATTCAAGGAAATCACCTTCTCATACATGCCCAGAGCCAAGAACCAGTTTGCAGATGCTCTCGCCACGCTTGCATCAATGCTCGAGATCCCGAAAGGAGCTTCAGAATGGGAGCTCACAGTCGAAATTCAAGATGAACCTGCTTTTTGCCTGCAAATAGAAGAAGCCGAAGCTGTCCCTAACAAACCCTGGTATGCCGACATCAAGCAATATCTCGAAACCCATGAGTATCCAGAATCAGCAACAGCAACAGATCGCCGAACCATTCAGCGTTTGGCCGGCCAGTTCACCATCAGTGGCGAAGTTCTTTACAAGCGATCCTATAATCAAATCCTCCTTCGATGCGTCGACGAAACAGAAGCTGCAAAGATCATGGAAGAAATACACGAAGGAATCTGTGGCCCACACATGAACGGGCACATGATGGCAAAGAAGATTTTACGACTCGGCTACTATTGGCTCACCATGGAGACAGACTGTTGCCAGCACGTCAGAAAATGCTTCAAGTGTCAGGAGCATGCGAATCAAATCCATGCCCCCTCATCAGAATTATACAGCCTGACTACCCCCTGGCCCTTCTCCATGTGGGGGCTCGACATCATCGGCAAGATCAGTCCCAAAGCATCAAATGGTCATGAGTACATACTTGTGGCAGTCGACTACTTCACCAAGTGGGTAGAGGCAGCCTCCTACACCACAATTGCAGCATCTCAGGTGATCAAATTCATGAAGAACAACATCATATGCCGGTATGGAATCCCTAATGCCATCATCACAGATAATGGGACCCCGTTCGTCAATAAGAAGATGGATGACTTCCTCAGAAAATTCAAGATCCAACGTCATCGATCAAGCCCCTACCGTCCCCAGATGAATGGGGGGTAGAAGCCGCAAACAAGACAATCGTCAGGATACTTGAGAAGATGGTCGTGACCTATCGAGATTGGTCAGATATGCTCCCATATGCACTTTGGGCCTATCGAACATTTGTACGGTCTGCTACGGGCGTTACTCCTTTCGAGCTTACTTATGGAATGGAAGCAGTTCTACCAGTCGAGGTGGAAATACCATCACTACGGGTGTTATTAGAAAGCGGAATTGAAGAAGGAGAATGGCAACGGGCCAGATTCGATCAGTTGCAGCTAGTAGATGAAAAACGCATGCGTGCACTAAGTCATTCACAATGCTACCAGAAAAGGATCGCTCGGGCTTACAACAAGAGAGTCCGAAAAAGAAGTTTCAAGGTAGGCGACATGGTCATGAAGAAGATTCTACCGTCGTACCTTCCGGATCCCAGAGGAAAGTTCAAACCCTCGTGGGACGGGCCACTGATCATCAGAGAAGTACTTCCCGGAGGCGCCCTCAGACTCACCAGTATGAGAGGGGTGGATCTTCCTGAGCCAACCAACGCCGACAACGTGAAGATCTTTCACGGGTAAGCCATTCTGACCTTATCAAAAGTTACTTTAATAGAGCTGAAGTCAAGAGGTTGAAGCTAAGACCTCTGAGAAATCATTTCCGTCCACCAACAAGTGTTTCAAATAAGGGGATTCAAAAAGAGAAAAATACAAAAAAAAGAGGGGGGAAAATACAAAAAAGGGGGGAGATTCAAAAGGAAAAGACAAAGAAAAAAAAGAGAGAAAAAGAATACAAAAAAAAAAGAAGAAAAGAGAAAGAAAAAGGGAAGCCAAAGCAAGGCACCCAAGAAAAAATCAGTCCAAGAAGAAACACAGTCATCCATCCATTCATCTCAGAGGAGTCTTTAGCTAAGACCAACAGCTCTATCATCGTAACTTAGGATAAGGGCTGAAAGACTGCCATCGGCCGGCAACGACGGATTCCCGACCTCTAGCCGCCGCAGTTATCCAAGGATGCAGAAAAAGAAAAAGAAAAAAAATGTGTGCCTAAACAAAGAGGGAGGAGTAAAAACCCAAAAGGGCGCTCCGAGTAAAAACAGTGGGCATACAGCGGACTTGGTGAAAACCTGAAAGGGCGCCAAGGGTAAAAACACTATAGCTGCCAAGGGGCAGGCAAGATCAAACACCCGGGACGTGGTGAAAACCCGAAAGGGCGCCACGGGCAAAAATGACGGGAATAAGGCCGGCTGTGGTGAAAACTCGAAAGAGCGCTGCAGGCAAAAATGGCTCGAATAAAAAAAAGGAAAAATAAAAAAATAAATAAAAATGCAGGGATCAAGAAGTCAGACAATCCAGATCGGTTCGAGCAGTTCAAGAACAAGAAGAAGTGCAGTTAGGAGCGAAGAGCTCTACAAACTCTGACAATCTCAGGAAGCAAGAGTTTCCATTGCCTACATCTCTAAGGAACCAAAGGATCAAGCAAGTCAAATCTCGAGACATCGGTCAAATCATTGACCAAGCCCCAGTTCTGATTCCTATATCTCGACACAAAATCCAGACACACACTCACAAGACAACTCATGGCACAGTAGATTTTCAAACAGTTTTCTTTTCAATTAAATGCATCATATTTCTTTTACACATATCATATCATCTTTTTCAAAAAAAAAAAAAAGAATACAAAAATGCATCATCATCAATCATGTATGCAAAAAAGGAATGTGCAGGTGGCCAACACAATCAATATCTACCCTCCTCCTCGGCCACACCAGGTAAGTCCTCTGACTCATAAAAAGATAGCCTCTCTCTCAACCTGCTCACCTCCATACGCAGGTAATGCGCCTCATCGCGCTCAAGGGTACGGATCGCTGTCTCCTCATCAGACAACCTCTGATCGGCAGCCAATCTCCTCGACATCATCTCACAATGATACCGAAGTGCAGAGATCTCAGACAGCAGATGGCCATGAGTGGCCAAAAGGAAGCCAGGATCGATAAACGGGCGCTCCTCAAAGGGTTCATATGAACCGGAGGAAGAGCCAGCATCTCCAAGGATATCCTGCTCATCCTCGTCAACAGTCTGGTGCCAACAAGGGATACGTCGATACAAAGACTGCTCAGCAACCCAGTAATGATATGGGGCGGTCGCCATCAGAAAAGTCCGCAGCTCAAAACCCAGCAAATCAGCAGTCAAGTAACTCGCCCAAGAACAATCAATCCGGGTCCTAAAGTCAGAGGATTTGGATGGAAGTGCTCGACGCCCGATACCCGTGAAAGCGAAAAGAGGAACATCCTGCTCATTTCCAAACTGCCGCAGGAACCGGATAGGGTGATAAGAGAAGTAAGATCGAAAGCCTACCAACATCAGAGAAAGGCGGTGTGCATCGCAAAGCACTGGAGGAAGTGAAAACCAAGATGACTCCCAACGAACGTTCCAATCACGAAACTCAGCAAACATCCTGCGATACAAGGGCTCGCTCATCCTAGCTGTATGAGGAAGAAACTCCATGATATAACGCATAATGTCAGAGCTAGGAATGCCAGAAAGGGGTACAGGAACAGTCAAAGAAAGACGCTCCCACAGCTAGACCTGATCACAGAAAGGAAAAGAAGTTCAGCTAAAGCAAAGCAATCCCCAACAAAGCAAGAAGGAAAAAAGGTGTAGAAAGGATACCTGCAGAAAGGCACAACAGCCGCGAAGGACACGAGTGCGGCCCAGGGTGCAGTCGGTCAGCCCATTAAACAGCTCGGCCAAGATAAGAGAAATGATCCCCTGCCGTCGGATAGCTCGGCTCATCACCTCAAAAAGCAGAGGAGTCTGGGACCTGCGCCATCCCGAGAACAGCACCTCAGCTATCAAGCAGAACATCAGTGCGTTCCGAGCAAAGGTAGAACCGGCCACACCCCAAGGACCCGAAAAAAGATCATACAGTAAGTCCAAGGAGAACACTACAGCATCCCGGCCGGCAGCTGCAGGATGAACAAGATAAGAAATCCCGAACCAGTTCTGCGGTGTAGCAGTCTTCGGCGATGTCTCCGGCGAGAAATACTGAGTATAATCCAAGGGTAGGCCTGTCAAGCGTGCAAGCTCCTCCAAAGAAGGCCCCATCTCCATATCGTTGAACGCAAATAAGTTCAACGAAGGGACCCAATCAATCAATGCAGCTCCGAGCATCCTCCAATCAATATCAACTCTAGCCATATGAACCAGACTGCCGAAGCCATAGGACTCTAACTCCCGAATCTCATAAGCTGACAAGCTGTCAAGCCAAGCAAGCAGTTGTGGCGAGCAAGAAGGACGAGGAAGCAGCTGACAAGTCCTCACTGGTACCCCCTCCAGCACAAAAGGCCCAGAAGTCAATAATGGCTCATCAAGGATCGGAAGGTCAACGGGCGAAGGAGAAGGAAAAGCTGGAACCTCTGCAGACTCGACAACCCCTGACCTGTCCCCAGTAACGGCTATGTCTGATATAGTCGCATCACTGTCGGAAACTGTCACAACCTCAGCCGCACGGGAAGACTCGCCCACCTCATGGACGGAGTGCGCAAAGGACCGATGACCAAGAGAAGGACAATGCTCCCCATCAAAAGGACTATCAGTGAAGATCACACCGCACATCGTGGCATCCTGGCTAATCTGACCATCGAAGAATACATCTGAACCTGTCAAAAAGGGTCCCGGCAACCCCGATCGAAGAATCAACGGACAAATCTGGACCTGCGGCCCCCTCTAACAGGAAATCATGAATCCAATCATCATCCTGGCCGATCAAAGGGATCATCGAGGCATCCACACCGTCCATCATCAGGGGGACATCATCAATGATCACATCAAGTCCACCCAGGCAAGTGTGCCGCACATCCTGGCCCTCATCAAGAGCATCCAAACCATCAAAGGTACCATCTGAGCCATCCATACCATCCAAGCATGAGATCAGCCCATCTATTTCCATCATACCCCCATCACCACCATCCATCACATCATCCATGGGACCCACATTCAAGGGATGCATAGCCTCACCTATGTCCCATCCCATCATCCTATCCATACCATCCATTCCTCCCATAATGAAGGTCCCATTCAAATTAGAAATTTCAGCCATCCCACCATTAATGGGGCCATTCAAGGCTCCACCAACCACCATCCCTAACCCCTCATCAATGCCCCCATTTAATGCTCCATCTCCACCATCGATCAAAGGCACTTCATCATCTTTAAAGCCTTCATCAAGTGCTGAAGTGTGGGACCCACTGACCTCTCCCACAATGGCCCCCAAGCCATCATCAATGGCTGCCCAAGAAAGGATCAACAAAGAACAAGACAAAAAGAGAAGGAAAGAAGGGACAAAATGTAGATTCATGGCTGGAATCGAATGATCCAGTGCAGAGGATGAGGGGACAAGAGAAAAGGACAGCAGGGAATGTCCGAGCACGAGCCAGCCCAGGCCGCTCAAGAGACAAGCCCTGGACGGCCTTCCCTGGCCGCCCGTACGGACGCGGTTCCTCTCTCTCCGCGGGATTGGCTCCAGGGTTCTTGGTAGGTGAGGCTGACAGTCCACATCAGCAGATGGCGCTCCATGGGCCGCCCAAGGCTCCGGTCTACTCCAGATTTCGACTGAGGCTGATCAAGACTATATAAAAGGTGCCCCACCGGTGCAATCACGAAACAATGCAGCCAGAACATGGCTGATCAAGTCAAAGAGAAGGAAAAGTGATCAAGTGGGGGCCACAAGCAATCGAAGTCATTCAAGGGCTAAATCATCAGGATCCAAACCATTGGAAAGCTTACACAGGTCATGGAGCAACAAGATCAGAGGTCTGATCATCAAAAGAAGGGCCAGAATCCAAGATCTAATCATCAAGTGGGCCCACAAAGCCAAGTCAAGCAATCCGAGACGTTCAAGCCATCTTCCACACCATGAGAAGCCTTCTTAGCCCCACAAATCATCAAAAGAGGTGCCCCAAAGTAAAGCCAAGGTCTCAAGTGGGCCCACAAGGACAAATCTAGCGATCTAAACCATTCAAGGGCTAAATCATCAGGATCCAAACCATTGGAAAGCTTACACAAGTCATGGAGCAACAAGATCAAAGGTTCGATCATCAAAAGAAGGGCCAGAATCCAAGATCTAATCATCAAGTAGGGCCCACAAGGCCTAGTCAAGCAATCTGAACTGTTCAAGTCATCATCCATGCAGTTAAGAAGCCTCATCTTCCGCAAATCATTAGAGAACGAGTCAGAAGTCAAAGCATCCAGACATCATCAAGAAATTTGAGACAAATCAAAGATTATATATTCATTCAAAAGAGCTTGATACAAAAGAAGATAAAAGCAAAAGTACAAGGCCATACAAAGCAGAGCACCCAAGCAGGCTACAAGTCGCCAACATAATCATCATCGTCCCTCCTCGCGTCCCGCTCCCGACGATAAAGATCCATCAAAGGAGCAGTCACCGAACCTCCAGCATACCTACGACGGCCACCTGGAACATAAAGCGAAGGAAGCAGAGGCCCCTGGACGAACAACAAATACCACTCATCATAATCACGATCAGGCCCACAAGAGCCTCAACTCTCTCATCAACTGGCATCCGAGCAGCTAGAGGAGGTGCAGAATAAGGGACACGAGCCACCCCAGTGACTTGCCGAAGCAATCTCTCCCCCAAATACCACTGAAAAGATTCAGCGTCGGAAAGCATGATATGGAGACATGAAGCATCGTATGCCTCCACACGCTGAGGGGTATAATAGAGAGGGAAACTGGCATACGGCATCTGAGCGAGCTGCAGCAAATGAGGTCACCACGATCAGTTACGGTACGGCACGAGGGGTAGGGAAAGCAAGATACTTACGTCCTCAACGGTCAGCCCGTCTATGTCAGCACGCCAATTGTCCCCGGGAACTCGAGAGTTCCGCTGACGATTTTACTGGCGCCAGTACATGTGGCGATACTGAGAGGGCTCAATATCATCCCGCATCCTCGGCGCGAGATGGGGAAAATGGTCATAAAAGCAGGTCTGGACAAAAGCACGTCTAATGATCAGAGAAAGAAAGAAGGCGAAAGCCCTTCAAGAAAGGTGAAAGAAGAGATACCTCAATGACAGGCCAGAAGCCTGTGAAGGACCGGCTATGCCGACAGGTCTTGTCCAAACCTTGAAAGATATGGGTCAAGATAGCCCCATTCCAGTTATAGGGATGATGAAGATCCTCGACTAAACGAAGAAATTTAGGATCAACTCTCTCATTCGCATGGCAGAAAAGAAAGGATCCAAAAGCATAAGTGATCATGGCCCGGGCTTTGTGGAGGGCCTCTCGCTCGGTGGTGGGGATGACGGAGGCAAAATTGTTGTAAAACCATCGCATCTTCACTTGATGGCCTTGGAATTCACCCACCGACAAGCCGTAGCCAGTCGGTGGAAGTGAGAGGAGCCTGAGAGCTGACTTGAGGAACAATTGTTCCATGAAACGGGAAGCCTATTTGCATGTAAATGTCCAAGGGGGTTATTCCCCATTCCCCACAAGGGAGCTGGAAGGTGTGGGTCTCATCCCGCCACCTCTCGCAAAGGGCCGCGAGCATCATGCGGTTAGCATCGTTATTATGAAAACGTAAGGTGAGGAGGCCAGCAAAAGGAGTACCATCCAGTACTCGTTCAAGCAAGGGCTGTGGATCCTTCACCCAGTCGTCCCAGCGATCCCTGGTACCTCGACCTTTGATAGCGGGAAGAGGTTGATGCTCCATAGCTAAGGAACACATGTGGTCCCCTCGGCGGACAATGAAGGCATGATCATCTTCATCAATCACTCGGTGACCCCTGGTACCATCCGCCATTGAATCCTACAAGCTTGGCAAGGTAAGTCCCTACCCATTACCCATTAAAATCCAAATTATCATCCAAGAAACCCATGGGATTGGACTCACATTCAAATGCAAAATCTAAAGTCCAACTCCATGTGTCACTTAGGATGTGTGTTGGGCCCTTGGGAAAAAGTAAGGCCCACCTTAAAGAAGGTTGCATGGCATGCCTTAGGCAAGAAAAAGTCCATCATCCAAGGACACATTTTAGACAACAAATGCACTCAAGTGCCATGAGATCAACAAAGGATGAGAATCCTACTTCACATGAGAAATCCCTCTTCAAAGTCCATATGTGGCCAAGGATTGATCCACTTTTATGCCAAGGCCATGGTTCTCACTTAAGATGTTTCCATCTTTTTAACACATGGACATGGACAAGTGGGGGATAGAAAGGAAGTGGGCCCCCAAGGACAACCCAAATGCCTCATCTCAATGGATTGGAGAGACCACATAGCCCACTTTGAAGAATATGAGGACCCATTCATGAGTCAACCATGGGCAACCTTATGTGCCTCATCTTGATGAAAGTTTTGGCCATGAGAATACAACATGGCAGTCCACCCACAAACATATGGAATCAAAGAGGCCAATGGTAAAAATTTTGATGCACATAGCCCACATGAGGAGTCAAAGTTGGAAATGCAACTTATGTGCACCAATTTCTTTACCAAAAAGGGAGACCATTTGAGCACAAGAGGGCATGGCTTGATAAGTCACCCAACCATCATGAAAATGGATAAGAATGGTACACATAGCCCACTTGAAGATCAAAATCCGAAATGTCCCAAGGCATGGGACAAAAATGGGCAACTTATGGGTATCATTCTTTCCCACAAATTCAAAGAAAAACCACTCATATTTAAAATGATGGTGGAATGACCCACCAAGCCCCAAAGAAAGGATCAAGGAGCTATGGTTGTATGGATAGCTCACTTGAGGATCATCCATTCGAGATTGATAACATTAGAGGGAAACTCTTAAGAACCACATTCTTACCACAAAGAAAACCATTTGAACTTAGTGAGATTGTGGGAACAACTCACTCATGGGACTTGTAGATGGTCAAGTAGCTCAAGTCCTCCATCCATCAAAAGAGAAAAAGCATGAAAAGAAAAATCCTACATGAACAAAGTGTAGTGGGGCACACATGGTTCAAAGAAGTGCCCAAGTTTCAATGAAGGCCCAAAAGCCCATCCACATGAAAAACTCCAAGGAGCCCACTACACCTTGTACAAGGATGTACATCATAATCAAGAGATAGTGGAAGACTTGAGCCACTTGTCCATAAAGGCCCAATTAGAAAATCTAGCCCACTTGAGATCCAAATGAAGAATGGGCTAGTCATCTTGGTCCATACATATGCGAAGAAAGATGGGGTCACCCAAAGTGAGCCCCATGAGCCCAAAACTTGAGATGGGCCTTACCATGCCCATGGGCCCAAGTCTTGGAAAGAAGATGGAAAAGAAAAAGAAAGCTCCAAAAGAAATGATAAGAACAAGAAAGCATGAGGGAGCCCAAAATGAAGCATTGGGCCCATCAAATACACCAAGGGCCATGACTTCACTTTGAGCCCATTTGATACATATGAAAAGAGGCCCAACTCCCATGAAAAAGATAGAGTATTTTGCCATGAACACTTGGTGACATGGCAAAATCACCCTTTACATATACATGAGGGGAGTGTGAAAAGAAGAAAGAAAAAAAAATGAAGTGGAGAGCTTGCAATGTCCTTCTCCATGCACCACCTTTGAAAAAGACTTGAGATCTAGAAAAAGGCCAAGAATGCTTGGGCCCACCTTCACACCTCTTGGAATAGCTACATGGAAAAAGAAAAGAGTCATGAGAAGAGATAATGAAGAAGGAAAAGGATAAGAAAAGAGAAAGGAAGTGGTCCATACCTTTACCACTCACCAAAGAGGGACCACCTTGCTGTCCCAAAACTTCTCTAAGGCCCACTACTTGAAAAGAGCAAGGGACCACCAAAGAAGAGAGAGAAAACTTGAAAAAGAGAGAATATGAGAGAGAGAAGAGAGAGATTGCACGTTGAGGGGGGCAAGGGTGCCCCATGTTATATAGAAAAGGGGAGGGCACCCTTTTACCCAGCCCACTGAAGAGACCAGAAGGCAGAGACCGTCCGGACGGCCCATGGGAGGCCGTCCTAGCCCCTACCTATGTGAGATGACTTCTCACCCCCTCTCCTTGGGAAGAACTCCTCCTTGGGAAGGGTGGTTGCAAGTGAATCTTGTACCTCCATGTAAGAATGAAGTGATGGAAGAGAATGGTGAGAAAAAAAGGAAGAAATCTCACCAAAATCTCATCTCATGAGAAATGGGTGAGAAATTGGGTTGATGATGTGGAAAAGTACCATAGAATTTTCAAAGAAAAGAAAGAAAAATTTGACTTGGTCAAACAATGATCTCAACCATCCAAGGATATGACCTGATGATCTGAACCATTCCAAGAAGAATTCCCATAATCTTTAACCTGGATTGCTGCTCGCTTGTACAGATTTTGGTCCGAAGACCTTAAACTACGACGGGATCGACATCCCGAGAGATTTTCAATAAAAGCCGGTATCGGTCTTGATCGCTCGAATTAAGATCCGACGACACCGAGTACTTTCAAAAAAAAAAATGTCTTTCCTGTTTTGTGCAATACTGGTCCGAAGACCTTAAACTACGTCGGGATCAACATCCCGAGGGATTTTAATAAAAACCAGCATCGATCCCAGTCTTTAAGACCAACATCGGATGATCTGGATCATTTCGAAAAACAAAAAATATATCACCAGCCCCTCTTTTAAAGTTTTTGGGTCCGAAGACCTTAAACTACGTCGGGATCAATATCCCGAGGGATTTTCAATAAAAGCCGGTATCGGTCTTGATCAAGATCCGCTGACACCGGACATTTTCCAAAAACAAAAAATAAAATGTGTTTGCCCCCTTTTGTACAGTTTTTGGTCCGAAGACCTTAAACTACGTCGGGAACAAAATCCCGAGAGATTTCCAATAAAAACTAGTGTCAATCCTGACCGTTCAAATTGAGATTTTATGACCTGGAACAGTTTTCGAAAAATCACAAAAAAGAATGTATTTTCAGCATGTACATATTTACGGTCCGAAGGCCTTAAACTACACTGGGATTAGTTTCTCGGGTGACCTTTCTCGCTTTTAACAAAAACCGGCATCGATCCCAGCCATTCGAGCCAGGATCTGATAACCCGGAACATTTCAAAAATACCAAAATATTTTAAAAGCTTTCCACAAAAACCAGCATCAATCTCGATCATTCGAGCTGAAATCTGGAACTTTTTCCAAAAAACACAAAAAAAGAAAAATGATTCACAAAAAATTTCAACTGCACAAATTCATCTCCAGTGGTCCGAAGACCTAAAACTACACTGGGATTAACTTCTCGGGGGCTTTCTTTCCTAACCTGTTCCAGGCATGGCTGACACTTGATCATACGGGTGCCTGGAATCTTTTAAACAGGTAAGGGCTGAGGCGGGCAGAACTCCGCAATCCTGTTCGTGTTGAACGCACCGTGATAGACAACCTTGATTTGGAAGTCGCTGTTGAATCTGACGGATGTTCCCTGTTCCTAAAACTCATGAAGGGGATTAAGGCTGTTGGGAGGTGGAGCGCACCCTCACGGAATTGTGAGCAACGTAAGACCCCAAACTGGATTGACTAAAGGAAATGTGAGGATGTGGCTCATTTTGTGGCCGAAGGAGTCCGTCGGACGATACGTGGTCTATGTGCATTGCACATGAGGAACAGGCAACTTTGTGGGTGTGTTGACTGAAAACCCTCAAAATCCCCTCATCCGAAGATGTAAAACTACAGCACTTAACTGTGTGAGACTCGTCTTGCTCGCTGACGTAAAATGGATCGGGTGCCTTACCAGCAGTAGAAGCTGGAAGTGGATGAAAATTCACACTTTTCCCTGCATTTCAGAAAAATCACAAAATACAAAAATATTGCAAAATCACCTCTTCAAAAATCACAAAAATATTTCCCTTGCTTTCAATCAAATATTGTCAAAAAATCACAAAAATATTTCCCTTGCTTTCAATAAAAAATCTGCAAAAATCACAAAAATTGTCAGTATCCCCCGCACTACACTTCAGGAGTCTTGAACTCCACTCTCTCCACAATTTGGGATGACGGATCCAATCGCCCGCAAATTAGAATCTTGACCAAAACGGGCAACTAAACACCATCTCAATCACACACATGCCCAGAAGAACATCTTGAAGTCGGATAACATCCTCGTACATTCTCATTAAGCAAAGAAACAACATCTTGGGACGATGGACCTGATCGATCACGGGTCGGGATCTTGACCAACCCGCTGACCAAACGCCCATACAAAAAGAAAAACCCCAGGGAAGCACAACCCTACAAGCAATAAGCTCAAAGTTCTCTGCACCCACAGCAAAAGCAAAATCATCAAACGAGAAGAGAATGAGCCAAATCATGCATTCATCATGCATCTCCCAGCATCAGCATCCATCGCATCAATCATCATGTTTACCTGCTTTCAAAATAAAAGTCGGTTAGCCAAAAGCCCCACAGGCATCCCTAGTGGAGGCACGTGCAAACCAGATTTCCATTTCAAAAAGACAAAAAAAATATTCTATGTGCAAATAAAAACCCCAGGGAGTATCACTCCCCAGAGTGGGTGCCTTTTCAAAAATCCAAAAATATTTTCCAGTAGAGTGTTCTGCCTCCAAAACACCAGGAGATCTTCCATATCTCTGGGTAGGAGCCGACGCAAAAATCAAATAAGATCCGATGTCTCGCGGTTTCCCCGGAGATCATTGGATCTAATGCACTCAAAGTACGGTCGAACTGAACTCCAGTGTCAGTGCGGTCGTACCACATGCCAAGATACAAAAAAGATGAAAGCCAAAAGGCTCGGTCACAGAAATCATTTGAACAGGTGGAAACGATGAATTGTAACCCAAGTATCAAAATCAGCAGATTGGGTGGAAAGAGTTCACCCGCACATACCTAGGCATGGATGCCTGAAGTACCTTGACTGAGTCCAAGTCGGCGTAGTAGAATCCCGTAAGACTATCTGACGCAGGGCGTCTAACCACTTTGACAGTCAAGCGAAACAAGTACTCCTGGAGTGATCTGGGAAAACATCAAACATCACACAATCAGTCTCAGGGTCAGCAACCTCGTAAGACTACGGACGCAGAGGCTCTGCTGTACCTTTCCGATGTTAGTACCGATCGGGAATGGAAGGGTTGCGATTGGGTACCCAGGTTGCAGCAAACTGCAGGGACAATCGCAACGTTTTCTCCAAACTCCCACGGTATGTGCGAGTTATCAATTTCCAGACAATCAACTGACTCAGATACAAAGGACAACAAAGATTCCAGACCACAATCGAGGAAAGAATGAATTACAAACCAAGCATCGAAACCAGCAGATCGGGTGGAAAAAGCCAACCCGCACATACCCAGGCGTGGATGCCTGAAGTACCTTGACTGAGTCCAAGTCGGCGTAGTAGAATCCCGTAAGACTATCTGACGCAGGGCGTCTAACCACTTTGACAGTCAAGCGAAACAAGTACTCCTGGAGTGATCTGGGAAAACATCAAACATCACACAATCAGTCTCAGGGTCAGCATCCTCGTAAGACTGTCGACGCAGAGGCTCTGCTGTACCTTTCCGATGTTAGTACCGATCGGGAATGGAAGGGTTGCGATTGGGTACCCAGGTTGCAGCGCATGCAGGGACAATCGCAACGTTTTCTCCAAACTCCCGCGGTATGTGCGAGTGATCGGTTTCCAAACGATCAACTGACACAGATGCAAAAGCAAGCAAAGATTTCAGAACATGATCTATGAATGACCGGGTCAGAAGTGGGGTGTCCACTCGCTTTGGCATTCGGTTGCACGCAACCTCTGCCAAAGAGGGGCATCTGTAGACACCCCACCTTCGGCTACACTGTTGGTAGAGATAGCTGGATGAATGGAGGACCATACCCCCAAATCCCAAGTCCAAACTCAGCCAAACTCACCCTTGTAAGCCCCATTCCATAGCCCAGTTCAAGCTTGAACCCAGTCAACCCAATCCTAAACACCACCCTGAAAAACCCCCCATAAGAAAAGCTAGTCAAAAAATTCCAAAAAAAAGTCAAACTCACTGAGTCAACCCGCTGAGTTAACCCGCTGAGTCAACCCGTCGAGTCAAAACACCGAGTCAAAACACCTAGTCAACCCGTCGAGTCAACCCGTCAAGTCAAATCACCGAGTCGACCCGCTGAGTCAACTCACTGAGTCGACCCAGCGAGTCAAACAGCAGCCCCGAGGAAGCAACCGTACATCGCTGGAAATCGAGGAGCAGCCGTACGGGCGGCCCATAGCAGGCCGCCCGAGATAAATTACGGAAAGTGCCACTCTCCGCTGCTATAAATACCCCCCTCCCCTTCTCATTTCAACATCCCTCCGAGTCCAGTGAAGTCCTGTCTGTCCCGAGCCCCTCTCCAATCCTTAGCCCATTTTTCCACCAAGGAGAGCCGAGTGAGGAGAGCCTAACCCTGGTCCTAGCCCAGCCTGACCACTAGTCCAAGTCTCCCAAGCCATCCAAGTCCTGATCCAACCACTCGAAGCCAACCCTTGCGACACCTCCGTCCATCCAGCTACTCTTTTCCAGCATCATCTCATTCGCATCTAGCATAAGTGCAACATTTACTTTTCTTCCAACCCCCCTGCTTCACTACAAGCACCTTGATTATTCAAGCACACCGCATATGTCTTAAATTAAGCACCTGTCAGTTCGAGCGTATGCTCTGGGCTTGCCCGTTGTTGGAACCTGCCCATCAGAAACTCTTACTGTTCAGACCTGCATTCACGTACATATCACTATAAGCACTTTGAATATTCAAGCACACAGCATGCATCATCTCGCATAAAGCACCTGTCAGTTCGAGCGTACGCTCTGGGCTTGCCCGTTGTTGGAACCTGCCCATCAGAAACTCTTACCGTTCAGACCCGCATTCATGCATCATGTCATCCATGAGAATATACGAGGATTAAACTAGACTTTCAAGTATTCGATCGATTCTGTGAAGTAGAGATCCGTACTTCGGTACGGGCAGTGTGTGGGGTGCTTAACCTCTTCCCACCCTGTAACCGTGATCCCTTACCTTGAATCTTTGGCCGCAGATCAACAGGAGTCATTTTAAAGGAAGGAATCTTCGGATTCCCTTCTCTAACGTTTCTACGGGGTCTAGCCGACTGTAGATTCAAAGTAACTAGCTAGTGGCGACTCTGGTCTTATATAAACTCACTTAAACATATCCAGCTTAACACGACAACCGAACAAAGCCCTCGAGAACGAGGCAAGCCAGTGGCACAAACGGCGATTTCGCACTCACGCATCCTCCTCTCCTTCTTTTCCCGAAAGGGGAAGGGACGAGAACGTCGTCGTGTGGGAGCGTGGAAATCGGCGAGGGTCCACAATCTCTTGTAACTTACGATATCATAGTGGATTAGTGTCGCTTTGTGTCGTGGTTTTTTACCCGTTAGGGGTTTTTCCATGTAAAAATCAGATTGCCTCTTGTGTGTGTTGATTTGCTATTGTGATTGCCATTGAGGTGTGTTCGTCGCCTACTTTGATTGCTTCCGCTACAGGGCTCCTGACCTCAGTAGGGCAACCATGACCACACCAACTCCTTAGACTAAGGCAACCATGACCATTGTAAGTTTGATTAGAAGTCACGACCATCTGCATTGACTGCTGTGATGTAGGGCATGTGCATAATTTCTAACAACCTTAATTTTTCTAGCCATTCTTATTGTAAATTATGGACTAATAATAGAAGCAGTTGTTTATAATTATGAGTAGATTATGGAATCATGATATGGTGAAATACGATATCTTTTTTGCCTAAATCTAGATTGACACGGTCAAATATAAGTTGATATATGAGTTCTTCAATAGAGATATAAACAATATAGATGATTGATAATTGAGTTATCTGGTGATTTACTACCATGTGTTGTTATTCAATTCGGATACACAAGCGCATGCGCTAAGAATGACTTAATTTCGTTTAGGCGTGTGCAAGTATATATATTTTGGGCGTGGTAGAGTCAAAATTGACTCAAATTGAACAAAACCCCTTGCAATATAGTCGTCAAAATAGGTAGATTAAGACCAGATATATGAAGATTGGCTTGACTACTTAACCACCAATTAATAAAATGATCAAATAATTTTTTAATGGGAGGTTTAGTCCTCCAGATGGGTTCTTCTGACCTTAAAAATAATATTTTTTATTCCAACGATAATAACTTTATCTCTTTTTTATATAAAAATAATTATGAGAAAATAAAGCAAGAGTTTAGAGGCTCAATGCCAAATTTATTAATGCGAATAATGATTCAGAACAATCTATATACAAAAATAAATAAAGCATAAAGAATTTATCAACGGCAGTCAAGTAGGCCCAAAGGCTATAGACTAAACGATCTTCAGGACTTAGACGGTCATGAAAAAGAACTGTAACGGTTGTGAGATGGGTAGGATGTGACTAATGAATCGCTAATTAAAAACTTAAGAATTTGAAGAGAATATAACGACAGGGTTGTAGATATTTATCTAAACTAAATCAGCTTATTAGAGTGATGTGCTAGACAGAAGCGATAATTAAATTAATCTAAACTTGTTACAGCGTGGTGTTGGATAAAAAGTAGAGATGTTAAGAATATGCTATACTAAGATACATCCATGAGGGACGAAGATTGTAGGCAACGTTGGGCTAAAAAGAGTTGTGTATGCACTTATAATGGCAAAGGTTCAGAGCTCTTCTTTTTTATGTTGCTTTATAAACTTGGGTAAAGTAGCGAATCTGTGCATGTTCCCTTGACTTTTGGAAACATGGTTCAATAAGTTAGCAGCCTTTATTTGATGTCCTTCTTTTCTTGGGGTATAGCTAGCTATGTATATACTTTTGTATCCAAGTGTATCTCTAATTTTAGATTGTTTATTTCTTTTAATGTTACGACATGTAGTTTTTGGATATGCATGGCCAATCATATTGGGCCATGTATTTTGGGGTATTGTTGTGGCATTAAACACATATTCAGAAATATGGTGCGTATACTTTTTGATTGCTTGTTTGACATATGTTATTGGGACAGCAATCGCCTCTAGGTTTTCGATTGTGCGTGCATCTTTCAGCATCCTAACACCTAATGTAACACGTGTTTATAAGGGAGAAGTGCTTGAGATCTTCACAATCTCAATTTTGTGCTTTACAAGTACATTTTTCCCTTGTCTTCATATGAATATGTTAACCCATGGAAGCATCTTGTTCATCGGATCTAGTTCTAGCGATGTAAACACTATAATATTTTTTGTTTTTTTCAATCCACATCGTCCTATTACTAGTCATGATCATTACTAGTCAGCTTGTTTATAATTATCAGTTAGTGTTTGTAATCATAATATTAGCTAGCTTATTTTCACAAATGGTTGATGAAAAAATATTAGAGATATTATTTTACATTCTATGAGTTAGTCAATTTCTTAGGGTGTGTTTGAATTTTTTCACATTTAGTAATGAGTGGAGTGCAAATATTGACTTCACATGTGTGGATTGAATAACTGTTAATATTATTCATGCATATCTACAAATAGTCTGGATTTAAATTCTCAATAATCTATGTAGAAAGAGACACTTATAAAAAATGAATACCAATGATATAAATGATTCTCTTATAAAAGTGGAAGTGATTGGATGTTATTTACTTTCAGATTCTAAATACATTTCCTTTAGTGTGCTTATTTTTTATTTTTTAATAAAATTTGCTATTGATTTAGAAAAAGATTTCTATCAATTTACGGCATATTAAAAAAATTGATTTTAGATGCTTATAGTAGTATATATTAAACATGACCAAACATATGTCAAGTTCTTTGCATATACTCTTTGTTACTAGTTTTATAGTGTTATTTTTCATAACATAAACTTCATGCTATATACTAATGTTTTTATATTTTTCATATATTGTTTAACTTATATTGTTAGAGTTGTGATTATAAAAATGTTACTTGCAGGCCTATAGTTTCAGTGTTTATATCTTAGACCATGTAAGTTCATACTCTAATGTTAACTTGATATGTCTATGAATTTGTAAAATTGCTTAGAATCAGATTTTATAATTTAAAGGTTTTATACAGTAAGTATAAAAAATGAATAATTATCCCCAATAGAATTAGTATGATTCATTTCAACATTTAGTTCATTTAGGTTTGATTGTGTTGTAGTTTTATAATTTAGATTAAGTTTATCATGGGATGGATTGTATTGCTGATATTAACTCTAAAAAAGAAATGACAAGTATAATTAGTTCATGAAAAATCAACTATTGCACTATAAAATTTGCATATGTTCAATATATTGTTATTAAGATCTTCTAAAAAGATTTACTAAATTAATTAAGCCACACTAAATGATCAAAATAACCAGTTATTAATGAAATCCCCTATCGATTTTTCGTGAAATACTCGCTTGGTTGAAGGCTTCCAAACACATTGTAAGTTAAACTCACGCTAATAACCATGATCTTTTAAGTTATATGACGAACATGAGGTACTGTACCTGATGGTCTGATGAGGTGGATATATGAAAGTTCCACCAACATCGCTCTTGTTAGCACAAGTAACATGGAAGAGGATTGTGCACTGAATAACTCAATATTTT
Organism: Liriodendron chinense; assembly: GCA_003013855.2. Lineage (NCBI taxonomy): Eukaryota > Viridiplantae > Streptophyta > Magnoliopsida > Magnoliales > Magnoliaceae > Liriodendron > Liriodendron chinense. The sequence goes on along the minus strand of ML058557.1, from coordinate 542,878 downwards.
ATACTGTACCGAGTAAACTTGTGGGGCCCATTGTGGATGTATATGACTTATCCATGTCGTTATTTCATTTTTTTTCAACTCATTTTCGGGCATGAGCCCAAAATCAAAGCATATCCAAAACTCAAGTTGACCACATTGTGGAGATAACAATGTCCAATGTTGAAACCTTTCTATAATTCACAATAATGTTTATTTGTCATCCAACATGTTCATCAGGTCATACACACGCAGATGGAGGGAAAACACAAATATCAACTTGGTCCAAAACTCCTACTGTGAAGGTTGGCATTCAATTCACACAATTTCCATGGCGTGGTCCACCTTAGCTTTAGATATCTTTAATTCTGGGATCATGCCCTAAAATGATATGGTAGGATGAATAGACAAAGCGGATAAGATACACAATAGTGGGCCCCACACTTTTGTAGGGCCACCATGGATTTATGTGTGTTGGCCACACTTTCTATCTATTTTGGAAGCCAATTCCATAGCATGGCATGAGCCCAAAATTTAAGCATATCCAAAGCTCAAGTGAACCATATTACAAGAAATAGTAGGGATAATGATACTCCACTAGTTAAACCTTCCCATGCCTACAAGGATGTCTATTTATCATTCAGCTTGATCATGAGGTCATTGGAAAATATAAATATCGACTTGATCCAAAGCTTCCGTGGGCCCAAGAAGCCTTCAATGGTAGGCATCCAATTCACACGGTTTCCTATACTGGGGTCCATTAGCGTTGGATATGCTTCAATTTTGGACAAAGGAAAACACAAATATGAGCTTGATCTAAAACTTCTATGCCCTGAGAAGCCTTCAACTATAAGCATTCAATTCACACTGTTTCCCATGGTGTGATCCACGAGCGCTGGATGTGCTTCAATTTTGGCTTAATGACATAAAATGAGATGGTAGAAGGGATGGACAACGTGGATAAGACATACATCACAGCGGGCCCTTACAGGAGTTTAGTCGCCTCATGAGTTATGCAATCCGCTTTCCAAGTAAACCTGGCACGAGTACCGTAGCGTGGTTTCCGGGGTGTTCTGAGTGGTAACGATACCTCCCTGTAAGTGGCAGAATTGGAGCTCAGTTAATTTATGTATAAAATCCAACCCATCCATCGGATATTTCCATTTTAATTACCTCTTAAGACACAAAATGACCTTGATTCAAAATTCAGGTGGCCCACAGCATACGGAACAGTGTGAGAGTGACGCCCAACCTTGTGTTTCACCGGGGCTAACCTGAGATAGAGAACAGCATTATTTATATCCTGACCTTTCATCCAAAACAGATGAAGGATCTGGACGGGCTGGATTTCATATACACAATAAGATGCCCCCAATCAAATCAACGGTACTAGTCCCTTTTTCAACTTTCTTGTAGCCCACCTGAGCCTTTTAATCGAATTTTGGAGAACGGAAGTAACGTGAGGCGAAGCATCTGATGGACGGATCAGATGTTGTGAATACATCACGTGGGCCCCACATCTGCAGGGTAACACCGTAACTATACCGAGACCACTTAAGCGCGCCCCCGGTTCATATGGGTTCCACTCGAGGGGATTTTTACTGCATTAGCCCCGAGGTGTGACCATTTTAACTAAAACTTCAATTTCTCATGCAAGGTTTTCAAATTGGCCTTTTCACGAGAAATTGAAACTGTTGTGGTCGGTTTTGCCCCTCTGACCAGCTGTTCAACGTACAAATTTGCTTTTCACGTAAGTGTTTTTTCAAGGGGATTGTGGAGCTTACAAAATCAACGATTGTGGCCATCAGTTCGACAATCTGATCCGCTCATATGAGAGGATTAATTTCGAAAATCACGGGAAGTGTTTTTACACTCATTTTTCGGCTATGTGTGGTCCATAAAAGTTTTGATGTTTCTCCTTCTTTCTAAATTCTTTTCTAATGGAGTGGTCCATTCGTACGAAGTTTTGTCTTGATATTTTCTGACGATACACTACTTTAAAAGCCTTCTTCTACAAACGGATTCGATTTCTTCTGCCATCATCCAATGGGCCCCACATACGAACGGTTTTCAGTTTGTAAAGGGTGGGGCCGTTGGCTCTTAGCCATTTTTTTAGGATTTCAAAAGGCAGGAGACCTCCACCGTCGTCATCGTAGGGGACCACCACTAGGCACGACCTCCATTGACGTAGGGGACCACCGCCGTCAACTCATTTTGTAAGAAAGCGACTTCTATGGAATCCCACAGAGCACTATGGAATCCCACAGAGCACTATGAAATCCCACAGACCAATATGAAATCTCATAGAGCACTATGTAATCACACAGAACACTATGGAATCCCACAGACCAATATGGAATCCCACAGAGTACTATGGAATCCTACAGAGTACTATGGAATCCTACAGAGTACTATGGAATCCCACAGACCAATATGAAATCCCACAGAGTACTATGGAATCCCACAGAACACTACGGAATCCCACAGAGCACTGTGGGATCCCTCGGTCCACCGACATTCCTCATCGCCTTACCGAATGTGGCCGTCGATTACAACCGACAACACGAGCTCGTGCCGACGAGGGAATACAACATATGTGGGATTACATATTGGTCTGTGGGATTCCATATTGGTATGTGGGATTCCATAGTGCTTTGTGGGATTCCACAGTGCTCTGTGGGATTCCGTAGTGTTCTGTTGGATTTTATATTAGTCTGTGGGATTCCATAGTACTCTGTGGGATTCCATATTAGTCTGTGGGATTCCATAGTGCTTTGTGGGATTCCATATTGGTCTGTGGGATTCCATAGTGCTTTGTGGGATTCCATATTGGTCTATGGAATTTCATAGTACTTTGTGGGATTCCATATTGGTCTGTGGGATTCCATAGTGTTCTGTGGAATTTCATATTGGTCTGTGGGATTCCAAAATGGATGATGTAAGCTCAGTGGGTGTTAACCCTACCGTGGGGCCCACCTTGATGATGTATTGTATATCTATGCCATCCATCCGTCTCTACAAATCATTTTAGGATAAAAAATTAAGTAGATCCAAATCTCAGGTGGGCCATTTTTTTTTTTTAAAGAGGGGTGCGCCTAGCATATGTAATAGCGCAATGCAAGGGTGACACTTGAGGGCCCAATAGCAAGCTACTGTGGTGGGCCCTCCCCCACAAGAAATTACTTTAATATCATGTGAGTTAATGGCCCACATATCAAATATTAAACCGATAAGAACAGATACTACACAATAACACAGTAAAAGTGGTAATTGAGTGCCTCACCGTTAAGCCAATTTCAAGTGGACCATAACACATTAAAAGTGGTGATTGAGTGCCTCACCATTAAAAATTCCGAAGGGCCCATAATAAGATTTTAGTAATATTTATTTTCCATTCAACCCGTTGATAATATAAAAAAGATCTGGATGAAGGGAAAATACAAAGATAAGCTTGATCTAAAACTTTTTTGGCCCATAAAATGTTTTTAGTGGTGATTCATCACGGTTTCTAGTGGTATGGTTTACCTTAGATTTGGATCTTCTTAAGGTTTGGAATCATGTCCTAAAATGATATAAGGAAACAGATGGACGGCGTGGATATACAAAACATACATCAAGGTGGGCCCCACACGGTAGGGATAACACCCACTAAGCTGTTACTCGGGTAACAACTAAGTCGCACCCTTCCTCTACTGCAGCGATGTCACCAACATCAGTGGGCCCATCGTGATGTATTTGTTATATCCACACCATCCATCCATTTAAATAGGTCATTTTAGGGCATGATCTAAAGAATGATACAAATCCAATTCTCAAGTGGACCCTATCAAAGAAAGCAATGGGGACAGTGACATGACCATTGAAACTTTGTAAGGGCCCACCATGATGTTTATTTGAGATCCAACCTGTTCATAAGTTCATACAGATATGGAAGATGGGAAAACACAAATATCAGCTCGATCGGAAACTTATGTGGCCTCAAAAAAGTTTTTAATGGGAGGACATTAATCCCCACTGTTTTCTTTAGTGAGGTCCACTTGAGCTTTGGATCTGCTTCATTCATTGGCTCATCCCCTAAAATGAACTCTCCAAATGTATGGATGGCATGGATGTAACTTATGTATCAGGGTGGGTCCCACGAGTGGACCACCTGTCCACGCCCAAGAGGGCTACCCCCTCTTCGTGGACGTAACGTAAGCGGTCACAGGGCATTTTCCCGATAGTTTTACCATTTCTCGTGAAAAGGCTAAAAACGATAAGCCTCACGAGAAATTGAACTTCTTGTAAAAATAGCCACTTCAGGAGGCTATTACGGTAATCCCTCCACTCGAGCCGCAGTCAAAAGAAGAGCTACTCTCTCTCTCTCCCCCCCTCTCTCTCTCTGTCAGAGACTTGGAGATGGCGAGTGGAGATATTCTAATGTTGGAAGCCCCTCCTTCCGCCAAACCCTCAGTGGGCCCCAGAGAGATCATCATCGACTCACTGCCGTACATCGATGATGACTACGCCGATCCGACCGTCAAATCAGAGGTTGATCGGCTCGTCGAAGACGAGATGCGAAGGAGCCTCAAGAAGCCTGCAGACTTCCTCAAAGACCTCCCTCCCCCACCCAAATTCAACTTCGAGGTATTCCTTTCTCCCTCCCTCCCTCTCTCTTCTGCCTATCCACTTTCCATGGATTGCGACGGTCCAGATTAATTCTCGGGGTTTTATGGACGAACTGGTCATTAGGGTTTTAGATCGAGCAGCGTTTTTTTATTTTTTGAACTTTTTATTGGGCAATGTTATAGTAGGTAGATTCTACTGTATTATTCCTCTTTGGGGAGTTATAGGATACTCAGGCAGCGTATGATGCTTGATAAACAGGCATGTAGAAATTGTACACGTGGTACGTATTACCTCGAACTAAACGGATAAAACTATGGAATCCTCTATAGCTAAAGGTACATTTTCAAATTCAGATTGGTTGGACAACCCTAGCATCTGATTCATGGACACTTTTGTGTTGAATAGGACCATTGGATATTTTTCATTTTCAACTCCCATAAATGTCCTCCAATCCCAATAGTAAGATTATCAAATAAGATTAATTTATGGTTAATATTGTTGCTATTCATTTTCGACACGTGGCCACACGCGTAACGAATGACCTGATTTTGATTGTGTGTGCGAGTATGTATGTGACAGGCATGTCAGAGTTGTGTTCAACTTGAATCGAACCAAATGCCTTGTGACCCTAGGTGCCGAAATAGCCAGATTAGGATTAGATTTGTGAAGATTGGTTTGATTACTCAACCATCAATTATTAAGGTGATCAGACGATTTGTGAAGGGGAGGGCTAGTCATTTAAATGGATTTTTTTTCTTGCCTTTTGCTCAAAAGGACTTCGATATTCATGTGATTGCAACAATAGTTCAACGATAGAACAACAGAAAAATGAATGCATAACCAGATAAAAGCTGAAAGTATTTAGTTAATAATTATATAATATGGACACATACGATCAACTTGAGGAACAATGATCCGTTTGTCACCTAGCGTAGCTTAATCTTCGTAGTAAGACGATTGTGTAGTAAGGGATGATCGTTTGTTTGTTGCTTGGTAGAAAATCGGGCTTCATTGCGAGACATCTGATGAAGAATGGATCTTTAACAATTTGTTCGTCGGTTGGTCGGAACTGGGCTTCGTAGCAAGATGACCGGTGGGGTGACAGCCTGTTCGAGGACTCGATGGGTACCAAGCACGTCGCGAGACGGTCGTGATTCGACTATCTGTTTGTCTTTTGGTGTGAACCAAACTTCGTGGCGAGGTGGATGACAGAATCTCTTAGCATGTAGGAGGAAAACCCTGCAACCTTCAGTTCAAAACTGAGCGATTTTCATTGTGATCAGCGGGATGCCGTATATGAAGAGTGGAGAGATAAATTAAGGAAAAAACTACGACCCCATGCCATGAGCAATATTGTGCTGGTGAGTTAAACTACAATATAATAAAAAGATAAGCGTCCATGAGGGATGGATGGATAAGTAGCGTTGCACTGGAATTTTTTGTGTTGGCGTGCTGTCCGGAGCTCTTTGTTCTATGCTCTATTTATAGACTTAAGAGGTGGTGGCCTTGAGCGGTCTTCAGGAGCGTGAGAGAATGGGCTAGTTGACCATGTAAATCTTCTTGAGCTTCCATGTAAGCGTAGCCTATCTCATTAGGCCACATGTACAAGAGAGATCATGTTTCCAACAAGCAACATGATATGCTTTTCTCTTGATATTTAGGTCTTGTAATGTGTATAGGAAGCTTTACTGGAGAGTCTTCACATTGCTGGACTCTTGCCTTTGTAGAGAGTTGCTTTTGTTAGTCTCTAGCATTTAATGTTTGTTAGAGAGTTACTTTTGTAGGACTCTAACATTTAATGCTTGCTAGAGAGTTGCTTTTGTGGGGACTAACATTTAATGCTTCCTATATATACACGTTTCTAGCTCTTTGCCTTTCCCTTTGAAGTTCATTTGCACCATGTGTGGCATATGATTGTCACATGTCATCTTTTGGGCTGTCTGATCCACCGTGATAGGCCAGGTGTAAACAATTATTTACATTTAACCTGTTGCAGACATATCTGACTGAACGGGATGCCGTCACGTCTCGGCATGTTCGTATAAATGTGCAGGAAAAGACACTCGCGAAGTAACAAAAGGGAGGTCGTGAAGATTTTGAATATCTCTCTCCTGAAGATGCGTGTTATACTAGAAGGGTTGAGATGCTCAGAGACGTACGCACGACTGAAAACTTAGAGACAATTGCTTTTTCAGTAACATGTGGCAAACAAGCAATAGATAAGCATAGACATTATATTTCCGAATATGCATTTGACGCTTGCGATGATACCTAATGATACGTGACCAAATATAACTGGTCACGTATATACAAAATAGAGTATTAAGAGAAAGAAATCGTCCAGAATTACATATGCATTTGGATACAAGGGTATATACATAGTGATTACACCTTAAAAAGAAACATATCAAGCTAAGGCTGCTAACTTGTCCAATTTAACAATGGGAATCTTGGAGATCAATAGAAGAAACGATCGTCCCAACGGCCAATCTGACTAGGTTGTCCTTTGCAATGAGAATCCCGAGGGACAGCAAAAGAAACAGCCGTTCCAATGGCCCATTTGATCAGGATGTCCTTTGCAACGGGAATCCTGGGAGGCAATAGAAGAAACGACAGAAATGGTCGTCCCCACAACTTATGATGAAAAGCTGGGGGAACCTCTTGTGTCTCTGATTCCTCCAAGATTTACAATAGAAGAAATAACGGAAATGACTGTCTCCCCACCTGTTTCTTAGGCTGCTAACAAGTTAGGGGCCTTTAGCCTTAATATGTTTCTTTTTAAGGTGTAACCAGCTATGTATATACCCTTGTATTCGAGTGCATCTCTGATTCTAGACGATTTCTTTATCTTAATACTCTATTTTGTAGATGTATGGCCAACTATATTTGGCTATGTGTCCTTAGGTATCGTTGTGACGTCAAATATATATTCAGAAATATGGTGCTTGGGCTTCTCTTGTTTGTTATGTGTTACTGGGAGAGAAATCACCTATGTGTTTTCGGTCGTGCGTATGTTTCTGAATATCTCAAACCTCATAATATTACACGTGTCTTCAGGAGAGAGGTGTTTGAGATCTTCACGATCTTCCTTTCTTACTTCGTGAGTACCTTTTCTTGCGTTTTTGTACGAACGTGTCGAGACTTAGCGGCATCTCGTTCGTCAAATTTGTCTACAACTGGTTAGGTGTCAATAATTTTTTACACTCACGGTAGATCAGACGGCCTAGAAGATGTCATGTGGTAGCCATATGTCACACATTGTGTAGTTGAACTTCAATAGGAAAAGAAAAGAGTTAGGGACATGTACATATGGGAATTATTAAATGCTAATCCCTCACAAAAGCAACTCTCTAGCAAGTATTAAATGCTAGGGTTATACAAAAGCAACTTTCTAGCGAGTATTAAATGTTAGAGACCAACAAAAGCAACTTTCTACAAAGGCAAGAGCCTAGCTATGCGAAGACTTTCCAACAAAGCTTCCTATACACGTTGCAAGACCTGAATATCAAGAGAAAAATATATCACGTTGCTTGTTAGAAACGTGATCTCTTTTGTACACGTGGCCTAATGCAACGGGTTACACTTACATGGAAGCTGAAGAAGATTTGCATGACCAGTTTGCCCAATCTCTCACGCTCCCGAAAACCGCTTAATGCCACTGCCTCTTAAGTTTATAAATAGAGCAGTATTGTTTCTCAAGCTCCGATGTGCGGTTGTGTTGGTTTGGGTCGCGTTACGATGAATAAGTAGGCAGGGAGTAAATCGCCTATCTTTTTATTGTATTTTAGTTTAGCTCCCCATCGTTCACCAACAAAACATTACTCATAGCATTGGTTTGTTGTTTTTATCTCTAAGTTTATCTTTCCGCCCTTCATCTACAGCATCCTGCTGGATTGTAAAGAAAATCGTTCAGTTTTGAATGAAAGGTTGCGGGGCTTTTCTGTTATGTGCTAAGAGATTCCGCCGGCCATCTCGCTATGAAGTTGAAGACAAATAGATAGTCGAATTACGACCATCTCACTACATGCTTGGTTCCCACCAAGGCCTCGAATAAGTTGTCATCGCACCAGCCATCTCTCCATGAAGCCCTGTTCCAACTGAGAGGCAAACAAACTATCGAAGATCTGTCCTCCATCGGCAGTTGCCATGAAGCCCGATTTTCGACTAAGTAACGAATAGACGATCGTCTTGCTACGAAGCCCAGTCTGTGCTGGGCGACGAACGGATTGTCGTTCCTTGGGTTGATCGTGAGTATATTGTAAAATTATTAATTAAATACTTTCAGCTTTTATTTGATTATATATATATATATTTGTATTTATTATTTTGTCATTAAACTGCGGTTGCAATCACGTGAATATTGAAGTCTTTTCGACTAAAAGGCAGGAAAAAAAATCAATTTGAAGGACTAACCCTTCCCTTCACAAATTGTTTGATAACCTTGCCAATTGGCGGTTGAGTAGTTGGGTCAATCTCCACAGATTTGGTCCTAATCTGGCTATCTCGGCGCCTAGGGTCACAAGGAGTTCCGCTCAATTAGAGTTGAATACGACTATGGCACGCCTGACATATACATACTTGAACATGCATAATCAAAATCGGGCCATTTGTTACACGTGGCCGTGTGTTCGAATTGAATAGCAACAAGTACATCTAAACTGGAAACCATAATTTTGCTAGTTTAATTTGACTTACTTGTATGCCATGTTTGCAATTTTAAAGAAATTTCTAAGTGTTTGAATATCATCCATCGGATTGCCTATAGTGCCTCTCTAGAAATATCCATGGAGCAGGACACTGCCCAAGCTTTGTGGGACCCACCAATACCATGATGCATGTGTTTTATCCAAGTCGTCCATCCATTTTGCTAGATCATTTTAGGGCATGAAAGAGATCCAAAGCTCAAGTGGACCACACCACAAGAAACAATGGGGGATTGAACGCCCACCATTGAAAACTTCTTGGGGGGCACAAAAGTTTTGGATCCAGCTGATATTTGTGTTTTCCCTTCATCCAGGTTTGTGTGATGTTAAGAACAGGTTGGATGGTAAATAAAAATCACAGTATGCCTAGGAAGGTTTCGTTATCCCCACTGTTTCCTATGGTGTGGCCTACTTGAGCTTTGAATTTGCCTCATTTTTGGGCTCATGCCCTAAAATGAGCCGGCAAGATGGATGGACAACGTGAATAAAATACTTACGTCACGGTGGGCCTTGGAGAGCTTGGGCCACGTCTTGCTCTAGGGATATTATTGGAAATGGGCATTGTGGGTCTGCATCCTCCCCTTTCTACTTATTTCAGCATTAGCTAGGTTGGGCAGTTTGGGTTGAGGCAACCTAACCTCGCACTGGGTTAACTCGTGGCCCAACCCAACCCGAGTTTCCTAACCCGAGCCCTCTAACCATATTCCCAATTCTAACCCATCTTGGATTGGGTCGCATTGGGTCTGGGTTGGGTCAGGTTTGTCGATTGAGTAGGGTTGATTGGATGGATCCGCCTTCTCTTGCATCGTCATCTTCTTACTGCACATGCAAGTACTTTAGAGATAGAGAACTTATGAGAGGGAGAGTTGAGAAACAGGGAAACCAATAGCTGTTCCCTTTCAAGTAGGGTTTTGATAGAGTACAGGTTACCGCACATTGCCGGTTTCCACATCCAGGTTAAATCTTAGATGTTGATCTGAACCATTCAAGTTCCAAATCTTATGCTATAAGTGCCATAGGAAGAAAAAAATTGTTGGAGTGATTGTGTATGAAAATGAATATGGAAAATTGAATGGTGACTTTTCTAGTGGCTCAGATTCTAATGTAAGGCTTCTCTATGGTAGTAATGACAACATGAATGGTTCAAATCAATTGAAGGATGCAATCTGGAGGTGGAAATGGGTCACCGAAAGGTACTATGCTACGGGAGCACTGTAACGAGTAATCATGTAATGAGTAACTGTGCTTAATTGAATATTAAGGGGAGTTATTAGATACTCCGGCTGCATATGATGCTTGATGTCCAAGCACTCAAAAATAGTACACGTAGCATGTATTATGTCAAATTAAACCGACTAACTTGTGAAAATCATTGTGGCTAATTAATTGTCCAAAATCAGATTGGTTGTACTTTTCTAATGTCTGATTCGTGGACACTTGTTTGTTGAAATAGGACCATTGGATATTTTACAATTTTAACAGTCAAATAAACGTCTACCAATCTGATAATTAGATTTTCAAATAAGTGCTATATTTGGTCATGACACATGTAAATTGGGTCCATAATTTAGATGGTTTAATTTGAATTTATTGCATTTGAATTATGCAATTTGTATGTAATCTCTAAGTGCCTGCATATAATAGATCACGTATCGGAGTATAATGCTTTTTTATGCGATAAATGGCAATTTTGTGAATTATGCATTGAGTTGGTTTTGCCCACTTAGGATCCAGCATGGGCCGCCACCTTTTGGGGCCTACATCTTGAGAGGGTCTGTTGATTTCAACCGTCGATGTTCTCTTTACTACCATAGTTAAAATATTTTCCCATAATCATGCTTTAATTATGATCATCGTGTTGGATTTTTATAGAGTTTGACGAGCGCCATTGAAAATATTCTTCTCATGGTTCCCAATTATTTGCAGACAGTGATAGTAATAACCACCCATTAAGTAAAATATTTCATATGGTGGCAGTCTTAGTAGAAAGCACCACATGGACAGTTCAGATCGGTAGAAAACTACACATGTGGGCCCAGTGGGCGGCAAAAGAGGCTTGATCCTCAGGTGTGATAGAGACATAATGTACTCTTGCATATCATGGTGTCAGCATATATGAGTCACCACTTACAACGCTGGTGGTAGTTATGTGATACTCCAGTTGATACTCTAGTGGGAAGAAAGAGAGTGTTAACTATTGACAATTTACAAAGAAGATCCCTTGTCCTCCAAACACTTGTTTGATGTGTGTGCGTGATGCGGAATCGATTGATCACCTATGCATTCACTACTTATTTGCTCAAAGGGTGTGGGACCACTTAGTGGATGCTTTCACACTTCTTGGGTGATGCCAAAGTCTGTTGCAGATTTATTATGGGCTTGGCATGGAGGTGGGGTGAGGAAAGTCGTGTGCAGACTGGAGATTGTTCATTTTAGCGATTTTTTTTTGTCCATTTGGGGGGATCATAATAGGTGTTGTTTCCAGAATGTCGGTATTTGCCTTTTGGGAAATTGAATGTGATGTTTTGGGTTTGGCTCTTTATGCAAAAGCAATAAAATCTTCTAATCTCTCCTCTACTTTTGAGTTGTAGAGTTGGGTTGTATTTTTTCGTGCTCTTTGGCGTGCTCCTAATAAAATTCATCTCTCTCTCTCTCTCTCTCTCTCTCTCTAACCAAAAAAAAAAAAGAGAAAAAGAAAAAGACACTTGATGCGTAGGCACTTAGAAAGTGTTCAAGAGGCATGGATTAAATTATATTGAACTGACTAAATTGTGGGACACTATAGCTAAGCTAAAATCCAAAAATCAGACTAATAATCCTACCCTTTAATCAATGAATGCTTGTTTGTTGAAATATGGCCATTGAATATTTTATTTTTAAACTTATATTACATATTCATATTGCTGGAAAAAACATGTAATATAGGGTTGGGTTCAGGTTGGGTTGATCGAGGCCTCAACCTAAGCCTAACCCAAACAGGGGACAGGTTGAGGATTTCCAGCCCAATGACATTCACATCCCAACTCAACCAAACGTGACCTAAATTTTGGTTGGGCTAGTCGGATTCGGGCTGGGCTCAACCCAAGCTACACTCCTAACCTTCACTTGTAATTTAGGAAGTATAGAATGTCTAGTGAAGCGCTTTTTGCTTTTTGGTGATCCAATCCATTGGTATGGTGGGCCCTGTTGCATATACAGGAAGTAGCGGTGAATATCCCCCATCAGTTCAGATCTGTTGTTCGACCCTTGGTTGGAATCATTCATCTGCATGATTACAGGGGAGATGTTGAGGCATGACCTAGGCCATGATGGGACCATTGCATATACAGTCTGGATTGCTGAATGGTGTATGATGGATGAGTAATGAGAAAATAAGAGGAGAAGAATGGATTTTTTGCACAACCCACAATCAAATATGTTGATTTTTTAGAATTTGTCACTCTACAAATAGAATACTCTCTCAAAATTCACACTTGTTTATTCAATTTTGTATTCATTACTCTCTTCATACATATGGCACATAGAGGTCTTACATAGACCAAAATACAAAAGATAAAGATCCAAAGAGGCCTTACAAATATGGAATTTAAACTAATTTTAGATATATCATATCCTTAAGTTTAACCTCCAATTTCAAATAAAAGGGGAAATAACAACTAAAAGGATTTTAAATCTTAAAAATCTTTTCAAGATAAAAAAACTCTACTAATGATTTTATGATTCATAAGATTCTATGAAAGATTTACGACGACACAATCTCCCCAAATAGAAGAGTGGTGCTCTTTGGTGGTACCAGTACAACTGTAAGCTTACGATAGTACCGGGAAGATCTGGGGCTCACTTGCTATGCTAACACCATCCAGCACGTCTATAGACGCATCACCTTAGAAAACCCCTATCACCCAAAATTCAGCGTGATCCAAAACTAAGGTGGCACAACAAAGGGAATGAGTTGGGAGGAAATGCCCACCCTTGGCTTTCATAGGGGCCTACAGGAGTCGCAAAATAGCCTGAATCTGGGCCTGGCCTCAATTGTATATCACAACATGGTGGGCCCCAAGATAATTAATGGTGGGTGTTCCCTCTCAATACGTTCCTTGTGTTGTGACCATCTGAATTTTGGGCTCTGGGCGTTTTAGGAGATGACAGATCTTATGGATGGGTTGGATTCTATGAACAGATCACTGGGCCCCACATCTGCCTGACACCACTGTAAGCTTTTGGTGGTACCAGTACCACTTGAGCTCGCCCCAGTAGAAAATTAATGACTTAATGACACATAAGATCCTATGAAAGATTCGCTCCCCTCAATCTTTACTAAATAAAGACTACAAAGAATCAAGTCACAAGGACACATCTCGTTAAAAAACTCTAAACACGACTTCATGTTTGGAGCCCACCAAATGGGTCATAGGATCAACAAATTGGGTTTTTTGGATCCACATCTTCATTGCATGTTTCTTGCAATCGTTCTTGCTTGCATTATGAAAGATGGGACTCACCCTGTGGCAATTGAAGGGTCAAACATGAAATGATGTTCCTTTTGATTATCCTGTAATCAATGTTCGAAATATCGGTATCGCGTTATGTATTGCACCCTTGGGATACAAATATGTATCGGTTATCGCATGGGATATATCGGTTGTATCGCGTAATGTATCACTGTTGTTGGAAACATGGGGAAACATTGGGAAATTGGTCAAATTTTTAATGAAACTTCAGTGATTATTAAAAAAGACATCAATACACACTTAAAAATCAAAACATTACAAAAAACAAGTGCACATAATAGGTTTTCTATGTGTGGGGTCCTAATCTATGCACCGTCTAACTGAATTTATGCAAGTATATTAAAAGTCTATTCATATAATTTATAAATGTAAGAAGATGTGTGGAAACACAAGCAATACATTCAAAAGAAAAAGAAGAATCACTAGATCATATTACATACACATTTGATTTTATGTTTGGACACATATTGCAACCAATTTCCGAGAAATTGGGATTTTTTTATTTTTTTCAATTTTCCGCAACTCGACCCATTTCCTCCAAATCTCGAAATTGAAGCTCCAGATACATGATTTTTCATGCAAATTTGTAACAATTTGACACTGATTTAACATGATTTACAGAAAAAAAAGATAAAAAATGAAAATGCTCATCAGATCGAACATGTGGGATATATCACACTACTTGTGTGTTTCGTATTGCACAGGTGGGATACAAGATATATCGTGGGATATATCGGCCGATATCGTCAATACTTAAAACACTGCCCGTAATATCTCTCTACTTATATATACACGTCTCAACATGGTTCAAGGTAGATGCACTTGTGATAAATGCTTCTTGCTAGAATTCATTCTAGAATGATCCCGTCTGCGATCCAGATTGTTCACTGGTGGGCTTCGTACATATGCAGCAGCCATATGGGTGGAATTGTCCAATGGCACCATTTTGGTCCATTGGCACTGATCATACAAGGTTGGCCTAGTAGATGAATAATCTGGATTCCCAAAAGACGGTCCCAAGATATAAAAGGTCTGAATGAAAATGATGTTTTTTTTTTTTTTTTGAAAGATGAATATTATTGTGGCCAAGCAGCCCAAAGAGAACAAAAACTATAAAAAAGAAAGAAAAGCAAAGAAAGAAAAAAAGAAAAGCACAAAGAAGAAACAAACCCACCACCCAAACTGTACAGACGCGGCCAAAAAGGGAAGCAGAAACTATACAAACCCCACCCAACAGAAGAACGAAAACACAAAGCAGCTCAAGAACTTTGTTCAAGCTGAACTTTGTATATTACCACTTTGAAGAATTCATGATCACGGTGCCTAGGTATCTATTTCAATGAAGTCTACTATATTGATTCTAGTGAGTCTAATCCTAGTAGTTCTGCATCTCAGAAGCACCCTATGCTTGCCCGAGAATATGAACGTGTGAGAGCCGGAAAGCCTCCGGCAACGCTGGAGATGTCCCGATATGGATTAGAGCCGCCACCTCTAAACAAGCGAAATGATGTTAGTGCTTGGAGGCATTCCCTTCGAAATGCTCAAAGTCTACTGCAGCATCAGATAATAAGGTAATTACAGATGATAGGATGTATTTCCTTTGATGATCTCTTAATTTAGTAGAGCTTTTATGATGATGATACAATAGTTACAATAGTTTGAATATTTTAAGGCTGTAGTCCAAAATTGTGTCTGTACCCACATCAAACTGCTTGTCTGCTCCTGAAGTTGATACATGTAACATATTTTGACAATTTTGACCTGTTTAGTGATGTGTACAAATATCGTATCATTTCGGGTAATGCATATTGTGGCAGCTGATATTCCAAACGTAGGACTAATGTGGTATCCAGGAACAAACAATATTTTCCTTGTCTCATCATTATCTGGACTGTTCACACATGCACAGGTATCACCAAATCAGTCTTACACCTTGCTTAAAATATCATCAGGCAGAATTGTTGATAGGATACAATATTTGTATGCATCATCACAAATGCAAGCACTAAACTGGTCAAAATTCACATAATACGTGTATGGGAACAAACAATATCATCAAATGACCATATGCTACATCATGCTTGCGTATGCATGTGCTTTTAACTCTCTATGGTATAAGGCCAGATTGATGGGGATAGATACATTGGATTCAAGATATAATTTGTCATGGGCTGATGAATATTTTTGTGCACACACTTGCATTTTGGACATGCTATCAAATTCATCATTTTATCTTACAGTGGCTGATATAGTTGTTGCAGCCTAGTCTCCTAGTTTTCATTGTTGTGGGCAATGCTGTGTTTTTCAGAAGCAGCTAGACATTATATGTGAATTATGGCTGTGATAAAATAGTGTGAATGATCGAAGGACTTGAGTAATTCGAAGATTTATTTTAGCATCTCCAATGTAGACCAACCCCCCCACCCCCAAGACATTATACGCGAATTATGGCTGTGGACAAAACAATGTGAATAATTGAAGGACTCGAGTAATTCGAAGATCTTTCTATTAGTATGTCCAACTTAGACCCTGCCCCCCAACTCTTTTTGAGAAATAACAAGAAAACTCACTGATGTGGAATCAGTAAGGGAACAACTATCCATTATGATAATGGATAAGAAGTTCCAGCACAGAGGGCGCTCTTAAAAATGCCATTCAGTGAGCAAATCAACTTAAGTGTTAGCTTCCCTAGAAACATGGCTAACAAAAGCCAATACAAAGGAATTTTAGCCCTAATCTTGTACTAAGCCAACTGATGCATGCTTCCATGAGAAGGGTCCAGTAGTTACCCATGCGAGGGTTCTCTTCAGATCCCCTCACTATGAGCAGGCTTCTGAAGGAATTGAAGTAGAGATGGAGCACAAATTTAATTTCAGGAATTTGCGATACTCACGGTCCAGAAAAACGAGAAATCTCCCTTGTATAGCTATCCCTCTATACATATATGTATACATATTTTTGAAACATTAGCCATCCCTCTAGTCTCACACCAATTTCCTATAGAGCATTTAACTTCCAAAATCCCCAAGCTGGGGTTTCCAGCTAACATTTTTTTTTTTTTATAGCTTCTCTCTATCATGAATGGCTTACTACCAAGTACCAACATATGTCCATGTGCAGAAAGTACATGCCCCAACTCTTTTTTTATTTTTTAAATTTTCCTCGAGAAGTCACAAAATAACTATACAATTCCCCAATTGGAGCAATTTTTCATGGCAATCCTCAACCCTTTTCAAAGGGATAGCATCTCAGCCCTTACAGGATTACCATCACCAATTGGACCCAAGAAAAAAACCAACGGGAAACAGCGAAGGGGAAAATATCTCTCCTTCACCATGTCTCAATGTGCCACCAATTCTGCTAGGACCAATATTTTTTGCAGAAAGACTCATCAAAGTTAGGCTTCCACCAACTTTAGGTGGGCAATTCCATATAGGAACCACTTCCATCTTTGGTCAGTTCACTTTCCAACACCAGTGGCCAATTGCTGAAGATATCCAAGTAAGAGGTTCCTCGAAAAGGAGGCTCTCTCTCTCCCTCTCTCTCTCCCTCTCTCTCTCTCTCTCTCTCTCTTGTGTGTGTGTGTGTTAAATAACGGTATCAGTCAGTATTGCCAATTTTTTTTTAAAACCACGCGTGGGTGTGTGCAAATGATAGATTGTCAAGAAATATTGGTTCGCTCCTTCCAAATAACCCACAAGTGGCATGGAGCATAGTCAAAAGGACGGAACATCACGGGTTGAGAGGATTGCTTGACCAGCCCTTGTTAAGATTTGTAAGTGGCATGGGGTATGGTCAAAGGACAGAACTCATGGACTCAGAGGTAGTGGAGACATTCTTTTAAGCAAGAATGTCGCTATTGAAAAAGTGGCAAGTGGAATAGATAAAATAAGTGGAAGCCAATTGAAAGTTTAAGTCACTTACGATCTTCGAGATCGCCAGTCCACTTGCGAATGCCACCAGTACTACCAAAATTCAGACCGTCATCATTATTACATGGTACTCTAAGTGCTGCTAGTTTTGCTCGTGATGCTATGTAACAATCGACTAAAGATACTAAGGCATGTTTCTTAAAGAGAAATTTTCTTCGGAAGTCTCCGGAACGCAAAACGAAAGGGCTTATGGATGTTCTCAATTTAGAACCTTCTCCCATCATAAAGAGTTTTTCACTTGCAGAAGTGTTGAGGTACTCGTCTTTGTGGGATTCTTGTGTTTTTTTTTTTGTAGTGTTTAACGGACTAATATGTATAAATATTGTTTTGTTTTGGATGCTTGATCCGATGGGATCAGCTGAAAAATCATTCGACAAGCATCAAAGGGATTGGTGAAAAGGAAAATCTTTGACGGAGATCGTTGAAAGGCTTAGCTCGGGAGTGTTGCTTTGAGCATTTTATTACATTGAAGAAATTGATCATTATCATCTGACGAAATGGGATCCTCTTTTTCACCGAGGTGTTCATCATTGGTATCCCTTGGAACTCAAGGAGAATTGCTTGTGAAATTACAACCAATTCTCTAAGATATTGGCACTGGGTAATTGATGGGGACATCAGACCATTACGTTCCTTTTCCCGAGTGTACCAGCGTAGGAGACGTGTCACGCCATCTTGTTGTGGTTATATGACATTTAAGGAGCACATGACGAGCGCGTGAGAGTAGTACAACAGCATGAGTACAACAGGAGCATAGCAGAGGAGCAGGACTGCAAACAATCAGAGTTTCCAGCGTTTTCTGGGCTCGTCAGATGGTCCGGCCCAATGTGCAGATTGTTTTATTTTAGGCGTCGTTTTGTTATTTTTTCTTTTGTTTAGGTACTTTAGTGCACTTTTTCCATACGTGGCTTATATATACTTTGTTAGAAAACCTAATTTTCATTATGTTATATTGAATATTGAAAGAAAACCTTTTCATAGCTCGAGATGAGCTTGGACATCCAGTGATTGGAGCCCTTTTTGGTGTGATGCCGACTATTCCTCTTCCATCATTCTCTTCTTCTCTATGAATCCAGGTATTTTGATTGATTATTGTCATTCGATTAATAGCTCTTTTGATTTTTTCTTGATTCCAAGCCCAAAACCCTCAATCCTTGAACCATTTTTCATTCGGCATAGGTCCATAAGACCTTAAAATTCGTTCCCCCCCAAACCCCAACCTTTTCCCATCCGAATCCATCTAGCCTAACCTAATCCCATGCCAATTTTCAAATCCGAATTTCAAATTCTTTTCGCTTACTTAAACAGATCAACAATATAAACTAAGTAAGCAAGAAGACTTCGGCTTCTAAGCCTAAGTGGGTTTAATCACAAGACTAGCATATGATGTGCAATAAGCAACCTAGTCTAAGCATGCATAGATTAACATATGATTAAACTAATTAAGCACTTAATCTATGCAACTTAAGTAGACTATATGAGAATGGATCATATGAGCTCAAGTCTACTCAAGAAGTGAAAGTATATCTTGTGTGTGTGGATGTGCCTGTCAAGTGTCTTGCGTAGATTTTAATTAAGCATTCATAATTAAACAATTAAACACAATGCATAATAAGAAATGTGCTAAAAAACAATCACAAATACAACGATATATAGTGGTTCGACTTTGGGTCTACTCCACTCCCGGTTTAAGTACTCAACCCCTTTGAGCACACTGACATTCACTAGGGAGTTTAAATCAGGTTCCTCCCAACCTAGGTGTTTTAACTCGGATCCACCTAACCGGAGAGTTTACAGGTTCCTCTCAACCTACACGTTTACACCCGTGTTGGTGGCTCTCCTTGGAGACTGGTTTATGCCTGACAAACGTACCAAGGTCCTACAACCGAACCTCAATTAGACTCCACTCATGAGTCAAGGTCCTACAGCCGAACCTCAATGGTTTTAGGCTTTACAACCGAACCTCAATGAGTTGGGTCAAACTGATATTTAATATCCACCACCCATCATAGGGAGCCCCCCCTATGATGTGGACCATCCATCATGTTGGCTATCCATTATGCGGGTCCTGCCTTGGATATGGGCCAATCATCATTTGGACCGACATTTGATGTGGACCGTCCATCATGTGAGGCCCACCTCGTTGTGGATCAACCATCTTGTTGTGGCCACCGTTATTAATTGCCCATCATGTGGAGCCCACCTTTGATGTGGATTGACGATCATGTGGGCCCCACCTTCAATATGTGTTGCCCATCATGCTGGGCTCGCGTTGGATGTGGGCCATTCATCATTAGTGTATGACCTTTGATGTGGACCGTCCATCATGTGGGGTCCCCTCAATATGGGCCATCCATCATGTGGGGGCCAACTTCAACGTCCTCTACCCATAATGTGGAGCCCACCTTTGATGTGGACCGTCCATCATGTTGGCCCTACCTATGCCAAACTCAATCCATTTCTCTATTTTATGGATTCTACCGTGATTCTATCACGCATAGAGAGGAATGATCATCGCCTCTCCACATTTCAGCTGCCGGAGAAAAAGGAGAAAAGCAAAAAAAAAAGAAAAAAAGAAATACTGAAGCTTGATTCAGTGAAAAAGTAACTTATAACAAGCACTTAACCAAACGTACTTATCTTAAATAAGTAGCTTAATGACTGCCGTCAACAAAAAAAGTAACTTATTTAGCTGCATCCAAACGGGCCCTATATGTTAATTGTTAAGATAGTCTTGCCTTGAAGGATAATCATTTTTTGAATTCATGTAAGCTTTTGTTATATTTTGAGGTTATGGATTGATGGGTATAGGGCTGTCAATGGCCTGGGCTTGGGCCTAAAATTAAGTCTGTTTGATAACCGGGCTGGGCTCAGGCTCCGTTGAAGGGCCCCCACCAGCCCAATCTGTTTAGGATTTCAAGGGCATTTTTGTCAGATTCATGCATGATGGGGCACACTTGAGCGATGCAGATCTTGCACAAAAGTCAGTGGCTGGGCTTGGGCCTGTTTGTTTTGGTCTGACACGAACCCAGGCCTAAGTTTTACTTTGTGAGCCGGGCTTGGACATTCCTCGGCCCATTGACAGCCCTAGATCTAGGTGGTTATTCTAGACTGGGAGAAGATATTTTTCCATCTCCTGCTATATCACTCCTGTTCAGATTTTCAACTATCACAATATATTATGTTTGTTTCATATTGTTGTATGTGTAGACCAAATTCTACACGTACCTAGACACATGCACCACTTTATGTGTGTGCACATATGCACATTCGAAATATGAAATCACTTGTTAGTTTTGCAGAATTGAGAATCTGGACCTGATGTTGAAGCATGGTGTTGATGTTTGGAAGCATCATAATCAGCGGTCGGAGGCATTCTTGTCCAGGTTAATCTACTTACAATGCACCATCTACTTGCATGAAGCCATGAAATAATAATCTATATGCACAATCAATGATTGGAGGCCTTTTTTTCTTCTCTATCATTTTAGACAAATTTGGCAGCTAAGGCTCCATTTAGATGCACATGTGAATTATTGAAAATATTCTAATCCAGAGAAAATGACAAAAAATATTGATATTTCCCTGCATTTGTTATGGGGAAGTTTCCCTCACATTGCATTGTAGTTGCTTTTCTTTCATGCCCAACGTGAAAGCGGTTAGTTGCAATTTGGAGCCCAGACTATCAAAACGAATGCTAAGGAGGGAAATTGCAATCTGTTTATTGCCGCTTTATTTGATTTATAATCGCAATGCAATTCAATAGTGCATCCAAACACTCACTGGCACAACGGGAAGGCCAGTCAGCTTCAAATCTAGACGCTTATATTCCGATTCTTCAATCCAATCCTTCTATCTCGTGGAATTGAAACCAGAAAAATCCACACTAAGAGTAAGGGAAAGGAAGAAAATTGTCATGGGAGAATCCCAACAATCACCTAGTCAAGCATTAGAGATCACTTGAATTCCGCTTCTTACTTCTACCAAAGAACAAGCACAAGCACAAAGCTTAAAACTCAATTCTTATTCTCCAGAGCAGACATCTGTTCACATGTCCAATAGAGTTCAAGAGAAATCCTACAGGGAAGTGAAATGACTAATGTGCCCTTAGGGTCTGTTTGTCATTGCTTCTAGATTCTCTGGAATTGTTTCTTTACAATTGCATATGTGAAAAAGCGCATGTTTGGTAAACACGCTTGAGAAAAAATTTCCCCATGAAGGTTTCAGTGGTGAGCGTTGAATCCCTACTGTTTCCTATGGTGTAGTCCACTTAAGTCTTGGATCTACCTCATTTTTGGAGTCATACCCTAACATGATATGGCAAAATGGATGGATGGAGTTGATGTTGTACGATCATAGCAGTGGGTTCCACAGTGCTGTAGGCGGTGGTTATAGGAAAGTGGCGTCCATCCGGTTTCTCCACCGATGAGATTTGCTGTGCCCACACGTTGTGCAATACAACTCATGTATACTCCACATGTTTGCCATCATGACACGTAGGTCTGAGATCCAATCCATCCATTAGAAAGGCACCACACCACTATATTGATGCTATAGCCCAAGAATTAGGTTGATCCACTGGTTAGGGGGGCCACAATTTGCAAAACAAATGTACGGCTCTAAAACACTTGGCTGAAGTTTTCTAACCCATCCACCCGTTTTCAATATTGGGGCCCACCTTTTGAATGGACCAGATTAATTTTAGGGAAAAAATGGTCGGACCAAATGGTGGATGAATTTTGATCTTGGACCTACGTGCCATGAATGATGGCACATGTGCCTTCCAACAAGAGAGAGATTGTCGATTTTATGAATTCTTTTTGCATGTTTGTAGAAGCGGAAATGATTGTCGGAAACAGGGGGCTAGGTGCTGTGGAAAAAAGTGCAAATTTGGAAAATTGTTTTCCAAAAAATTGATTAATTAAGTGGCTAACTAAACACACTTAGAAGCCTAACAAAGCAATTTTTTTTTAATCAAAATCACAAAAATTACATTTTTTTAGCAAAGGCAAATAGGTCATTATGGCTTATTCAAATGTAACCATAAGGGGTATTTTGGTCATTCCAACGCCTAAAAGAACTTAAAGACAAAATAAAACATTTAATCACTTGGTCTATCATGCACATGATCACAAGGGCCAACCTGTCTGATCACGTGGGGCCACCCTAGTCCACTTTGTGACACATGTGTAAGGGTCCTACTTGCACTCACTAAGCTATCCTATTACACGCTCAAAATAATTTAAAAAAGTTCCAATAATTGGGTGGTTGACCATTATCAAATGCTGGTAGACAATTGATTTTGATGCATTTCCTCTGAGTCTGCGTAACATGAAACACCTCCTGCCTCTACCTAACATTGTTCTTCAAACCAAATTTCTTAGAACTCAGATTGGACGCCAAACTGTAGTTGTGGGCAGGGTCTGACTGCCTGTCGAAGTGGTCCATGTTCAGGCATGGGACACCTACTTGGAGCATTACTGAATAAGATAAGAAAAAAGCATTGTACAAACGAAGTGTCTCTGGCTCAGTGGATAGGTCGTTTGATTTCTAAGGGAAGGTTCATGGCTTGAGCAACCATACATTTTTTGTGAACAAAAGCGCTTCACCAACGGTTCCAGGTTTTTCAGCGATCTGACCCATTGTTGTGGCCAGTCCAGTCCAAACTGGTCTGCTCTGGGATTTAAAACATTTTAAAAGGGTGGCTGCTGCGAGCCAATTACATGATAAGATCTGTTTGGGCATACCTATGAATGTGGGTGCAGCCAATGCCCAGATGAGTAGCAATGGTGACATCTCTAACCCATGGTCATTACATTTTTATTTTGGGCTTGATTTTGCTGATCCGGGCTCACTGGGTGTTTAGTGCATTACACCATCTCCATTTTGCAGGATGCTCCTAACAACTGAAATCCTGCAATTCACGTGGGGTGAACCTCATTCCATTTGGTTCTAGTTTGGGGGTACATTGAAACAGTCCTCAAGACATTCACATTAATGCCAAATGCCAATAAAATTCAAGTGTGCAAGTGTAAGAAAGAATAGACATGATTTGGTCATTATCCCATGTGCATGTAAGGTGGTTTCTTTTGCATCATTAATGCTCTCATCATCTTTTGCAGGATGCAAGCAATAGCCCTGGGACACAACGAAATGATTGAAGTTGTGAATCGTGAGAGAAAATTTCATCAGGTGAGTTTCTATGTCTAAAACTTAGTGGGTTGACTTGAAACTCGGCTGAGTCAACTCAACTAGACTTCAAGCCTAGTCTCTTGAAAACTTTCTCAAGAGCCTGGCTGACTCAATTGGGACTTGCCAAGACTCGTTGATTGGACTGGATTGACTCGGCATGGCTCGACTTGAGTGAGTTAGCCAGTCAACAGTTTGACTGCTGAAAAACTGGCGTGCTTGCAAGAGGATTCGAACAGTAACCTCCACGGAGGAATTACATTCTCTACCAGCTCCACTGACAGCAACTTGATTTTCTTTTGGATATTTTAGTACTTCTAAGAAATTTAAGATTTTCTATCTATCTAGATACTTTAAATTTGATTATTAAAATATCGAGTTGAGTCCATTAAAGATTCAGTCGAGTCCTTCAGTTGACCCGACCCAGTTAGACATCAGGTCGATATGAGTTTTGGAGTTTGTGAACTATGCTATGAGCAGTACTGCACTTAATCGAATAGAGATATTAAGCATCTTGACATGGTCCAGCAAAACACATCTGTTGAACTCAATGCCCTCGAGGCTCAATGGAAGGAGCTCTGTGCGAAGAACATAGAGATCCAAGCTGCATGTGCTAAGATTGAGAATCACATCGAAGAACTTAGGAGGGAAGCTGCAGAGAGGTACAGTTTAGTGCTCTTCTGCTGGTTTGCTTAGCCCACTCATGTTACTCCACATGCATCTTTGCAAACAGCATGTGTGTGGGACACATCTGAGATGTGCATCAGATGGGCCCCACTCGTACACACCTGGCTCACTACTCAGGCCTGTCAAAAAAGAAACAAAGATTATGAGGTGGATTGGAAATCCATGGACCGGTTATTAAAATTTGCCAGAGTATACATTCTTGTACACATGGCCTCTGCCTGATAAGTTGACCACGCTGGTTTCTGAGCCAGGTACATTGGCGGGACAGGGCCACTTGATTCATGCTCAGATGTCTGACATGCTCACCAGGTTGGCACATCTGGCAGCATGCAGGAAAACACCTTTTACACAGTTTGCCTATCTTTCACACACGTGGGCCAGCCCGAATCTCTTGATCTTTTGGCCGGGTCGGGTAATGGTGGGGTCCACCTCATTCACTGCTTGGAAATCCCACACATGTGCCGGATTGTATTCTAATGTGAAGTTTACCTGTCCAGAGGATTGAACTTGGAGTCCAATATGGAAAACGGACAGGCGCTGCGCTTGGGTGATTGAGTTATCTCATCAATGGTCAGTGGCACTTATTACAGTTGCAGTTTTTTTTTTTCCCTGCCATATCATGACTGTACTTATTTTTCAGTGATTTAGGGGGCGTTTGGATCTTAAGTTACTCAAGATAAGCTACGTATGCCTCAAGTAGCTTAACTTGATTTCTACTTGTTAAACTGAAGCGATTAAGCAACTTTAAATAAAAAAAGTTACTTATGAGTGATCATAAACCAAACTTATCTCAAATAAGTTACTTATCTACTGCTGTAAGTGGAAAATAGTAACTTATTTGGTGGTGTATCCAAACGGGCCCTTAGAGACTACTAAACAAATCAAAATGACGGAAGAATATCTACTGATATTTGTGCTGTTGTTCTACTTTGCTTTAGGGCAGCTAATCGACAACTTGAAGCATGCACATCTGCGATTAGGCCCCATTTTGGGTACACACATCGATCAATCCGGACT
Organism: Liriodendron chinense; assembly: GCA_003013855.2. Lineage (NCBI taxonomy): Eukaryota > Viridiplantae > Streptophyta > Magnoliopsida > Magnoliales > Magnoliaceae > Liriodendron > Liriodendron chinense. The sequence continues at coordinate 517,255 of ML058557.1, read as the reverse complement.
GACCAATTGATGGGCCACTTCATGGATCCGATGATGCTCAAAGATTGCAAGAAATGGATGTTTTCTAGTCGTTCTGTAGACTTCGTGGATCACAGCACATGTATGGAACTCAAAAGTCTTCATTGTACGGTTACTTAGTCTCGGCACCCTATAAGTCCTTGGGATAGAAAGTAGAATATATGGAAATGTGTGTAATACCTGGTGCTGCATTTTCGCATTGGCATCGTGATGATGATGTTGGTGTTGGTGTTTTTGAGGTTGGATTTTTGTGTCTTTAGTCAATTTCTTTGAAAGGAAATGGCATTTATCACTATTAGAAGGGGAAAAAAATTAGATATTCTGGCAGTGTGTGATGGATGATAGGCATGCACTTGTAAATAGAAAACTCGTGTGGTACACCGAGGCGTGGAGAAACAATTGAACTTGCATGAAATCTAACCCATCCATCAGGTACACCGACTCCTGTTGGGCCATGATCCCGAAAATCAGGCTGATTCAACACATGCAGTTTAAAGTTACACAAATCTCTAAATCTTCTGTCATGGCCCACATGAGTTTTGGATCTTCCTAATTTTTGGCCTTAACATCAGCTGAGAAACTGATGGATGGAGTGGATGTCACACCAACATTGCTGTGGGGCCTATAGAATTTTGTTGCACCTGTCTCTTGTAAACAGTTGAGGAAGAGGCGACAGCTAGGGTGCCGTGAAGAGAAAGGAAGGCGGGGAAAGACTTTTTAATTTTTATTTTTATAACCATTATTTTTCTAAGAGGAGCAATGATGTACCTTGTAGGCACAATATATGTCTAGGGAAGACTATTACAAGATCCATGAGGAGCTTAAATCCATTGAGAATATTCCCTTCAAATCTGTTATTGGTAGCCTGATGTATATTATGTCGTGTACGAGGCCCTATATTTCTTTTGTAGTGAGATTGTTAGCTAATACCAAAGCAATCCATGCATGGATCATTGGATGACATTAAAGTGAAATGCCTAAAGAAGACGAAGGAACTTGTCTTAGTATATGGCATGGGGATCTATTAATAGTTGGATACACTGATGTCGACTTCTAGGCAGATACAGATGTCAAGAGATTGATAGTGGGTACATATTCTTGATGGCGGGTGGTGCTATCAGTTGGCGAGATTCCAAAGTTGCTGCCTAGAGAGAAAATTATATAACATGAATTACAAGAGGGCGCTATAGTAAGTGATCACGAGCTAAAAATGTTTCAGATCGCAAATTAACTGAAAATGATTAGAGCTGCCAAAGAGGAAGTTACAATAGTGAATGCAGTTCTCACTTATCTGATTCTTATGTATTCCATATTCATGCATAAATACATATGAATGGGCTTAAATACCCAGAGACTTAGCTGTGTACACTCAGTTGATGCTTTATAAGGCAATAATTAGATTTAGAAATCACATGCTTATCATTTGACTGGGGATCCTTTGGAAATAAGCCAAATCCTAAGAAATGTAAGAGGGCCATCATAGGGAACTTAGGAAAATAATTTTAATGGAGCACGATGTCTTGTTACAAAATCAGGTAAAGGGAAGTCTAAGGCTCAAGACAAAGAGAATAAAAGATAAATGTGAAATGAGATGGCTTGAGGTTTTGTGAATAATTGGTTTTAGGGCAAGTGAAAGTAGGGTTGTTAATAGGCTTGGCTCATGCTAGGTAAAATAAAAATTTTGATAGGCCTGACTCGAAGAGTTCAAAATCTGGACCAAAGCCAAACCTAGGCCTGGCTCGTTGACAACCCTAAGCGGGAGATTGTTGGAGTTGTGCCCTAGAAAACCAATGTGAACCTTATCCATTGGTTATGTGGATGTGATCTCGATGATTTGTTTAGATCATGATAGCCATGGGTCCCAGGTGGATGTGTGATTAGTCCATAATTAATATAAGAAGTTTTGTAAACATACATAGACATAGGTTAAAGGAGAGGGTTCTTTTAGTTGTCATTAGAAACTTGAGATTGTAACAATGGTCATGAGTTTTGTAAACATACATAGACATGAGTTAAATAAGAGGGATTCTTCTGGTTGTCTTTGGAACTTGAGACGGTACACAATGGTATTGACCAAGAGAAAATTGTAGTTCATGGATTTTAGGTGTGTTATGGCATGTGACCCATAATAAAGGGTAAGGTCATCATTCTATGCAAAAAATTTTTACTTTTCACCATAGGTCTCTTGAACACTGAAAATTAGCGCCCACACATTTTATGAGTTTGTTTCACGTGTACTGATTTGGATTAAAGATATGGTAGACTTAGAGTCGCCACTAGCCAATTAGCTTAAAATCTTACAGTCGGCTATGACTTACAAAATCTATAAAAGTTAAAGAATTCGGAGACTCTGTTACTTTAAAATGACTCTTAATTTGCAACTTGGAATTTCGAGTAAGGGACCACAGTTACGGGGAGGAAAGGCGTTAGGCACTCTCTCTGCCCATACGAATGTACGATCTCTACTTTGTATGGTTAGCTAATCTTAGGGAATAAGATGATAAGATGCACAGTAATAAATAGGACTAGGTAAACTTGGATTTTTGATGTGGCAGGATTCGGAATGCTGGTAAGCCACAGAGCATACATCCGGAGAATGTCTAGAAAAGAAAGGGGGTTAAAAGGAGATGTGACGATGCTAGAATAACATGCAAGAGAAGGACTAGGCTACCATGAGTTTTTGATGCAACAGGATCCGATTCTGGCAAGTCATAGAGCATACATTCAATGACAACCTAGATAAGCAGGGGGTTTGAGAAGAAAGATGATGATGTGATTAATAAAGTATGAATGCTAACGGTAATGACACGATCTTCGGCTTGCAATATGAAGCGGCTTGAAACTTGTAGCCCTAGGTGAACCTAAGCTCAAAAGGTTAACCCAAGTGAACTAGGTGGCTAGTAGGGGGCTAAGGAGGTTGAAGAGGGGGCTAGAATGGATGAAAGTTTGGAAACTTAGGCTCTTCCTCTTAATCTCTCTCTCTCTCTCTCTCTCTCTCTCTCTCTCTCTCACTCTTCCTCTCTTGGATTTTTTGGTGTGTGGAAATGAGAAGGTGAAGGTTCGGATGGACTAGATGGGCTACATTTAATGGTTTGGGTGAATGCCTTTTGATTGTTTAAGTGGTTTTGGTTAGTATTTTAGATTGGGTGGTTTTGGTTTGGGTTTTGGAAGATGGCTAGAGAGGGTTGGATGGTTGGATAAATGCATTTGATAGTTTATGTGGTTTTGGTTTAGGTGCCTAGGTTTGGTTAAGTTAGGCTAGGTTGGGTGGCTAGGTTAGGCTTAAGGAGAAGAAGGGTGTGGGTGAGCTCTCTCTCTCTCTCTCTCTCTCTCTCTCTCTCTCTCTTGGTGTATGAAGAATGAGAGGAGAGACCCTCTTTTATAATTGGAGGGACGACAAGAGTATAATTAAAGGTTAGGTAAGGGATAAAAATAATAAATGGAAGGTTCTCATTGGTTAAGAGGGGCTTGATGCCGCATGACATCCCCTCATTTGCTTTGGGAATGTAAATGATGTAATTAGGAAGAAATCTAAGGGCATTACGAGGATTTTAGATATGTTCTTCCTTGGATAAACCTTCCCTTAATGTACTTCTTGGATTTGGCTTGAATTTGACTTAAATTTGGCTTAAATTTAGTTTGGGGTTTGGCTTAGGATTTCACTTGGCTTGGCTTGTGATTTGGCTTGGTTTGAACTTGGCTTGACTAAGGCTTAGGAATGACTTATGGCTTAGGGTGGTGGCTTGAGTAATGGCTAAGGCTTGGAAATGACTTAGGTATGGCAAAGGCTTGAGTAGTGGCTTAGGTATTAGGTAAAGTTAGGACTAAGATAATGACTCTTAAGAATCTTCTGTGCCTCATCAGGTTGCTAGCTTGGGTGGGGTGTCTACGATCTCACACTCATACATGCACACTAACGGTTTTCATTAATTTTAGACTGGCTGCATCTAGCCCCATGCTGGACGTAATTTGCGTTCTGTTGGGATGAGGATTGTGTCTAGTAGGGCATTGGATGCACCCGGTCCAACACCAATGAAAATGCTTCACATGCCTGTTTACAAGCATTAGACACATAATAAAAAGGGCAAAATCATCATTTTATGCGGGAAATATTTACTTTTTATGTAGGTCCCACACCCTTATGTGTACTTATAACACTGGATTGGGTGTGTCCAGCACCCCTAGATGCAATTGCTGTCATAGTTCACATTTTGTTGGGAGAGAATTACATCCAACATGGCTGATGGAAAAATGTCACGTGCATGAGACCCACAAAAGTGACAAAATTGTTATTTCATGCAGGAAAGCTTTACTTTTCATTACAGGTCTTGTTGCTGCCAATTCAACCAAACGCGACGAGGGCTTGTACTTGGTTTTCATGTATGGTAAGATATGCAGGTGTACTAGAGTCTACTCGATTCAAAGTTTGACTGAACTACTGGTGTTCCTTCGCGTTGAGACATACATATTGGAGACTAGACACATGGTCCTCTCAACAACCACTTTGCGCTTCATTTAGGTGATTTGTAAAAGGGTAGGGGTTAGCCACTCCGAATGGATTCTTTTTGCAATGTGACAATAAACGTGAGTCTACGGACTTAAGGACTTGTTCTTTCAGCGTGATTTGCCACCATAGTTCAATAATAAAAATAATGAAGAAAATAAATAAAACTGAAAGTGTTATTTTATTAATGATTTTTACAACATTAGCACTCATGATTGGCTTAAGGAACGATGGTTTGTTCATTGCCTAATCGGGATTGAGCTTTATAGGGGGATAGTCATGATGTGTAGGATGGTCGTTTATTTGTTGCTTGATCGAAAATCGGGTCTTGTGGTTAGACAGCCGATGGAGGGCATATCTTCGATAATCTGTTCGTTGCTCGGTTTGAACTGGGCTTTGTTGCAAAATGGTCGGCAAGTTGACAACTTGTTCATAGTCTTAGGAGGAACCAAGCACGTAGTAAGACGGTCGTAAATCGACTATTCGTTTGTCGTTTGGTGTCGAGCAGACTTAGTAGTGAGATGACCGACGAAATAACTTAGTACGTAGTAGGAAAGCCTTGCAGCCTTTCGTTCAAAACTGAGAGAACTTTTTTGCGATCCGGTAGGATGTCATGGATGAAAGGTGGAGAGATAAACTAAAGATTAAAATTAAAGGGCCCCATGTAATGAACAGTGACGAAGGCTAAAAATATAACCTAAAATAAAAAGATCATGTTCATGATGGATGGATAGATAAAGCTAGACTTGGTTGTGTTGGCATGAGGCCTGAAGCCCTTCGTGGAGTACTGTTTATATAGGCTTCTGGGAGGCAATGGCTTTGTGTAATCTTCATCATAAAAAATGATTCAAACGATCGGTTGTGAAAATCTCTTTGGTTCTTCCACATCAGCGTGGTCTATCATGTATGATCATATGTACAAGAGATATACTTTTGCATGCCTTGGCCGAATCCTTGCGCCACTTGCTTTGACATTGTAAAAAATGATTTTGGCAAGGCTTTAACATTTAATGTTAGATAAATTTGATGAGATTCTAACATTTAATGTTAGATAAATTTGATGAAATTCTAGCACTTAATGTTAGAGAGAGACTTGCTTTAAGAGATTGACTTTTTGTAGAGAGTACTTTTATATACAACTCTAGCTTTTAATGCCCTCTCATATGCATGTCTCTAGTTCCTCCTATTGAAGTATCTACACCATATATGGCATGACTGCCATGTAACGTCTTCTGGATTATTTGATTTGGACACTTCACATCAAATGTAAACAATAATGGAGGGCGTGATTAGAATTTCGGCCATCATTTAGCGCATAGTACTGACATGTGGCAGCATCTTATTAGCCAAAATAAATGTACCAAAAGTGGGTTTAAACGGGTCCCACGCACGACTGTACATGTGCATTGATTTTTTTTTACCCATGAAACCCACAGTTAAAGGGGTAAAATTGTCATTTCATAAAAGAGAATTTTACTTTTCATCAGATTTTACCGTAACCATGCACTCCCTGGAGAAATATATGCTGTGCAGTTGCCCTCTCAAGTGAAATTTAGGCCTTCTGCACTGAGTGCGTCTCAGCTATCGGCTATCAGCTGTGAACTGCAAAAAGGTTCAAACTACACCTTGAAGATCTTAGCTATTAGATCGGTGGCATCAAACATCAGCCGTAGAAAACCAAACTAATCAACTGTCCACAACAAGAGAGGGAAAGTCAGAAAAGTGAAGGGCACATGTATTTAATATGTCCGAATTTTTAATCATAGCCCATCCAACAGAGGGCCCACTAGATGGAAGGCTCCGATTGATAAATAATCTTGCTGACGTGTACTATGCACACATGGGAGTCCACTATATTCCTATCGTACCAGATCTACTGTATCAGCTCCTTCTCCATGTATAATCCCACATCGACTATGAGCTGATAAGCGAAGAGAGCCTGTTAGCAATAAAAGAGAGGGAAATGCAAGTTACAAAAGCATACCTTTCTCGGCCTTTTGGCTAAGATCAAGTGTAGTATCTGTTCTTATCAGTTTAATATCTGATACGTGGACCATCGGTCCACATGATATTAAATTAATTTCTCGTGGGGGAGGGCCCACCACAGTAGCTTGCTGCTGGGGCCCTCAAGTGTCGCCCTTGTGTTGCACTATTGCATGGGCCGGGCGCACCCCTCCCAAAACTAAGTAAAAAATGGTTTCTTATTTGATCGGTCAGGCCCACTTTCTCAGCCTACTCAATCAGATGGTAACAAATCACCTTAGGCCCCTAGGGGTGTACAAGGAACTGGACAGGAACTTGTTAGTTGGGTCCGGTTCAATAAGACTTATTTTTTAAGGTTGGCCCACCTAGACAATGAGAATGGACGGTGTAGATCTAACAAACACATCAATATGCCCATGTGGGCCCTGAGGTGGATCTGATGGGCAAACAAACCATATGCAATTGGGCTTAACCGTAATTTTTTAAGGTTCAGTTCTAGGGTCCGGGTTCGGTTCTGATTTTCCTATTTTTTTCGGTTCTGATTTTTCTATTTTTTACGGTCTGGTTCAGTCCTAGGGTACAACGGTCTAATTTTCCTGGAACTATTGGCAACAGTCCGGTTTCGGGTTCTGATTTTTCTATGGTGGAAATGGTCCGGTTTCAGTTCTGTTCTGAATTTTCTGGGAATCGAACCGAATCGGCCCGTGTGCACCCTAAATTAGGCTTAGATAAGTGAATTGTAGAATCTACCGTTCATTTCTAGGATATTTTTCTGGACGGTTGAAGATCATTTGCAGACTGATACTTTTGTAAGATGTTCATCCATGGGGTGGACATGATGGACCACTTGGCCCATTAATTGCGGTAACACGTCCAATTTATGTACAGTGGAGGTGATCTACTTGTTATGCACGCTTTTACATGCTGATCAAGACCGTTAATTTTCTTCTGGGCCACCGAATGGAAGAACCATAGCAAAAAATTAGGGCAATTGGACTCCGGTGTGGCGAATGGCCTAGATTCAACAAGCAGAACTCATAATTACTTGATGATCCGGTCTTATAACCCACATCTCCACCGTCCATGTGGCAGGCGGTAAGGTGGATCTAGCTGTCCAACTTAAGGGTCTAAATGGGCCTGGCTGGGCCATCGGGTTTCAGTTCTTGGGCTTTGGATAATGACTAATGATTGATGAATAAATGATCTGGGCCCGGGTTTTGTTAGTAAGATCCGAGCCGTCCCTATTTATGATATTAACACATAGGCTGGCACGAATGGCTTGATTGCCCTCTACATCTCAACCGTCCCATTTGAAGGCCAACAATCAGATGGGTAAGATAATTGATTCATTTGAGTGAATTTTAAATCATAGGCCGTCCATGGTGGGGTCCACCAGGTGTACGGTCACTATCACTGTTTACCACGTCACGTGGATGACGCCGTAAGGCCGCTTCATCATATGAGGTCTCTTAAGCCCACACCGAAAGCACCCATGAATATGGTACACGTGTGCAATACTCTGGGTAGATCCCTAAACGTGGGGCTCACTGTTATGTATGTACCTTATATCCACACCATCCATCCATCCGTTTTGAAAACTCATTTTAGGCCATGATCCTAAAATATGAAGGATATCCAAATCTGAGGTGGACCATAATACAGGAAACAGTGGTAATCGATCATTAAAAACTACTCATGGACACAAAAGTTTTGAATCAATCTAATATTTCTGTGATCTCTTCATCCATATATCTATGACCTTATCAACAGGTTGGATAGTAGATAAACATTTGGGTGGCCCAATGAAAATTTTATTGGTGGGGATTTAATCACAGACTGTTTCCTGTGATATGGTCCACATAAGATTTGGATCCGTTCATCTTTGTATCATGCCCTAAAATGATCTGTCAAAATGGATGGACAGTGTGGATGTAAGGAATATACATGACAATGAGCCCCATAGTTAGGATCCACTCAAACCGCGCCCCTTTCCATCAGGCCGCTGAAACCAATTTTCCACTTCTTTCAGACACAATGGCCCATCTGAGGAATCAAAGAGCCTAATGCCCCGTTTGGCTCTGCTGATTTGGAAGGATTTGAGGGGTTTCAAATCTATATAGCTCGATTTTAAGGCAATTGGAGCCGGAAGCACTTCCAATCTTCCTTTTTGTGTTTTTTGAAATTCCAGTAATATAACGAGATTAGGATGGAATTCAGAAGAAATGTCTTTTTTTATCTCCCTTTTAAGGAGAGCAGAGACACATGTAATAAAAATGTCTCTACCTTACTAATTCGTTGGACACATGCTACGTTTGTGATACCTAAAATAATTTAATTATCGATTGCAATATTAAAATCATATCAATATAATGATCTGAACCATCCAAATGTTGAACATTTAAATGAACGGTTAAGAAATGTTGATAAGTCACCTATTTGTAATCCTTGCATTTGTGGCCCACCCAAGGCTCGAGTTTCCTCTTTTTTTGTCAAAATATATATTTTAATGGGCTTATTACAACCATTTTTTCATATATATATATATAAAAGCTAATTTTGTTAACCAAATTTAAGTCATATGAATATACTGAAAAACTCTAATGCCCTTCAAATATAAGCTCTTAAATAGGAGATTTGGATTCCAATGCATTTCAGTCAAATACAAATGAGAATTTGGAAACACTTCCAATGTAATTGTGATTTGGGTTCCAGTGTATTCAAGTCCAAGATCCCAAACGGGCCATAATTACCAGGGATGCGGTTTCGCTAGTCACGCTGCCACTAGCCAGGTGGCTAGTGGTCTGAGCTATGTGGCGCACTTGATGTATGCATTTTATCTATCCTCCCATCTATTTTTCCGATTCAAAACATGAGGCATATCTAAATCTTGTGGACCACACCATAAGAAAGTAGTAGTGATTAAATGTCCACTATTAAAATCCTCCTGGGGGCCCACTATAATGTTTATTTGACATCGAAACTGTTGATTAGACATACCTGGATGAAGGGTACAAACAAACATCAGCTTGATCAAAAACTTCTGTAGCCTTAAGAAGTTTTTAATGGTGAACGTTCAGTCAACACTGTTTACTATGATGTGGCCCACTTGAGATTTGCATCAACCTTATTTTTTGGATTATACCATAAAATGATATGGAAAAAGGGATGGGCGGAATGGATGAAACACATACATCATGGTGGGGCCCACAGCACCGACCACTAGCGAATCCGCGTCCAATTATCAGGCAGTATATCTAGGAAGTGTGGCCCACCTGAAGCTCACGTGGCCAAATTGGCACGTGTGCTTGCTTTCATACTCGTGTGAGCTCAGATGCAAACTTCTCACGTCCGTTCTTCCATATATAAAAGAGAGAAACGCTTCCTTCTCTTCCTCTCGTTTCCTTCTGAGATCTGATCGGATCTCTCTCTCCTCTCTCTCTCTCTCTCTCTCTCAAAATCTCGGCTCTGATTAGAGAGATACGATGGGGCTGACATTCACGAAGCTTTTCAGCCGTCTGTTCGCGAAGAAGGAGATGAGGATCCTGATGGTGGGCCTCGACGCCGCTGGTAAAACCACCATTCTCTACAAGCTCAAGCTTGGAGAGATCGTCACCACCATCCCCACCATAGGTACCCCCTTCTCTCTCTCTCTCTGATGATCTCCATCCGACCGTTGGATTTTTAGGCTCTCGCTGTAATTATTTTGTGATTCTCGGCCTGAGGATAGGCTCAGTATCCTTGGGCCTTGGGTTTTGTACGAGTGGGACCCTTGTTCTAGTGATCCAGGCCGTTGATCTGACGGGCGCTACCCAGGTTAGAAGATCCTAGCACTTGGATCCGTGTATTTTAAATGGAGGGTTAAGAGTATGCTTGTAATGGTCTGGATTCAAAGTAAAGAGGGCTGGAGATTGGATGATGAGGACATTCCATTCTGGCAGATTTTTGGGGCGTGATCCATCCGCATTGGGGCCCATCAGATCAAACGTGTGGATCTTGGGACTGTAGGCCTTCTTTCAGGAATTCATGGCTTTTGGGAAATTATTCATCATCTCAGGCCGAGGAACGTATAATTCATCCTTTTTGGGAACTCATATTTGAAGAATATCAGCCTTTTTGTAAGAATTATGCATTCTCTATGCTTTCTAGGTGAGAAACTTGTGGTTAGATTTCCATATTAGTTTTTAATTGCTTCGGATGGGCGCATTTGGTGTCTGAGAACAAAAATGGACATCAACGGCATGTTTGGATATCCAATCAAATCATGATTCGAACAGATCCAGCACTCTCTTGAATTACAATATGGAAAAGGCTGCTAGAGTGGCACGTGTTTTCGAATTTGAAAAAGAATAGCATGTTTATCGTGACCGTGGCAGAAGGCATTGGTGTTACCTGGACATGTGTGGGTGGGCTCAGGCCGAATCTGACCCATCTACTAAACGGGATAAGAATTTTAGCCCAAACCCGACCCACGGCCCATTACCCTCTGACTGGGCCCGACTCAGGTCTAAGAATGGAATATGAGGCTAAGGTTATGCACAACCTAGCCCAATCAGTGGATACATCATCATTGTCATCTAATTGTTATCCCTACTAATTGGGGTCTGCTGTCCATTATGAAGTTATGGCTGACAACTTGATGCAACAACCTCCTCCTTTATCCAGGCTTGGAACTGACAATGAGAGGACAAAACTCCCACAGGTGCTATTTAATAGACTATTACATAGGTTTATTACAATCAAGTGCTATTGAATAGTCTATTATAGAGGTTGAATCCAATCAACGGTTTTAGTGGATACATGCACACATAAAAAATTCAACTATACCTTTCCTTTTTATTTTGTTTTGCGTTTGGGGTTGGATTGGTTTGGGTCATCTGCCCTAACTGATTGATAACCTATATGGGCTGGGCGGGTTGGGTCGGGTCGGGTAGGGTAGGGTTCAACCCAAGCATGACCCATTTACGTAAATGGATCTCATTTCAAGCTTGACCCAGACCCACTACTCATTTAGCATTTTTTTGGCCCGAATCTGCCTCAAAAGCAGGTCAAGCCAGTTGACCTGCGTGCTGACCTGACCATTGCCACCCTATGGGGCATGGATGCCAAGTGTTAAAGTGTCCTAACGTGCCCGATACAACAAATAGACATGGGGAACCTCCGTATACACAAAATGATCTCTTGATAAAATAAATTTGTTGACAAATACAATACCAAAAGAAAGTAAAGAAAACTTTAACATTGAAGTATTTTATTTTTGTCGGCTACAAAATCAAAGGAAGTTTAACATTCACATAGATCTTAAAAATAAGTTAGTACTTGTCTAAACTAAAAATAATCAATTAAAAATGCGTTGGCTCTTGAAATTGCCTTGACAGGCTGAGTTTCCCATCAGTATTGAGTACATAAGCATTGGCTCTTGAAGCATTCTCTTAAGTGCTGGGATGCTGTCAAGGGAGATTTTATGGTGGTCTTCAACAAGTTTTATGCTAGAGAAAGATTAAACAAGCGCTTCGGAGCCTCTTTTATTTGCCTAATCTCTAAGAAGTCTAGGGTATAGTTGCACGAAGCATGAAGTTAAGCAGCTACAGACTTGGTTGCAGGAGCGATGGAAGCATCTGTATGAGAATGTAAATAGGTATGAATAGGTAGGAAATTGGGAGCGGGAGTGCGAGTACAAAGCAGGATTGAAGTGGTAGTGACACCTAGATAGATGGATCTTGCAACTAAGGTCAGGGGCAGAATCTCTAGTAGAAACCTGACTGATCAGCTGGGAGTTTGTATAAAATTATTGCAAAGGTCCTTGCGGAGCGGTTGAAGAAATTCATGTTGAGGATAAGATCTCCTTTCCAAGGAGCTTTTGTTTCTAAAAGATAGATCCTAGATGGTATCCTAGTTGCAAACGGATGTATCCACAAAGGAGAATGTTAAGGAAGGATGGAATTGTTTCCTATATTGACATCGATCACGTAGACTAGGGTTTCCTCATTTATGTGTTTAAATGAATGGGGTTTGGTGATAGATGGCACAGATGGATTAAAGAATGTATCTCTTCGACCTCATTCTCAATTATCATCACTGGATCTCCAGTGGGTCTGTTTGTTAGCTTTAGAGGACTTAGGCAGGGGATCCTTTGTACCGCTTCTTATTCTTGATTGTTGGTGAGGGTCTGAGCAGAATGCTCAGCAGAGTGGAGTAGGTTGCCTTATCAGCTGATTCCAAGTCAGTTCCCATATCTCCATATTGCATCTGTAGTTTGCCAACAACGCATAAAATCACATGTGACACTCATGTGGTGCAGATCCCAAACCTCAAAGGTATTCTCAGAAGTAATGAAGCAGTATCGGGGCTGAAGTGATCTGGAGACTGAGCATGATGGTTGGGTTTGAAACTGATGTCAGTCAGGTTCAGTTGTAGTCTCCTTGTTAGGTTGCAAGCATGGGATTTTTTTTTTTTTTTTTTTTTTTTTTTTTTTTTTTTTTTTTTTTGCATTTTTTACCTTGGCCTCCCCCTGGGATTTAAGGGTGGCAGTGACCACGAACTCGTCCCCTGCCGTTGGCAAATTTGAGAAAAGGCTAGCCTCCTAGAAAGGCTACCTGTCCCTCGGTGGTCATATCGATCTGATTAGGTTAGTGTTGACAAATTTGCCTGCCCCTCTTCAGAATGTCATCAGCAGTTGGGAAGAGGCCCAAGAAAATCCAGCAGATTTCCTTTTGCTAGCTGAAATGAGCATAAGAAACTTTACTTGGTAAGGTGGGTATATCCAGAAGATGTCGGGTGAAGGTGGCTTGGGGCCGGGTAGAATCAGGGGAAAAAATGGAGTCTTCTCCGCAAGTGGGGTCGGGATTCGATACTAAGAGAAGAGGCGCTATGGAGAAGAGTTAATGCGAAAAAGTATGGTATGGAAAACAGAGTGGGATCTGCATTTTGATAGGTGTAAATAATCCAAGGTGTGGTCAGCAATAGCAAAATGGGGGGCTGTTCCCCTTGTGTTTGTTCTACTATTTTCCAGGAAATCAGGTCTCTAGCTGCAGGATTTGAACATTTTGTTTGCCTAGGCTGGGAATGCTGCCGCTTAGCTTGTATGAACATTACTTGCTCTCCTAAAAAGCTTCAGAGAACCCAACAAAAAACGAAAAGCAAAAATAACAAGACTCATGGTTCTTTTCTTTTTTATGTGGGTCATGTACTTGTAATAAAAACATAACACAAATATAGTGTTAGAGTGAGTCCATATGAATTATTTTGACAGCAAGAAATGGAGGCATGCTTGAAGGCAAGGTGTGAGAAAACTTTGGATTGACAAAGGAAATTTATGAAATTTTTTTTGAAAAAAGATGCAAGAAACTTTATGGAGGATATGTCTAGACACCTCACTTAAAGTGTCTAACACATGGCACTTTTTTGTTGACATCACCAGGACAATTTGTGCCTACACAGTTTGAAATGTCATGCTGTGTTGAGGAGTGTCCGAGTGTCGGACATTTCAAAAAACCTAGAAGTAAAAGTATCTATGTAAAAGGTAAACACCAAAAAACATCTATCATACTACATATGGTTGCATAAGTGTGAAGTGAGAACAGATTCGGGTGTAGGAGCAGGGAAGCATTTGTTTCAAAAGTACGCAAGTCTGAAGCACGATTAGAAGTGGGAGCAGCACCTAGGTAGAAGGTTCTTGCAACTAGCCTCAACAATTCTGCTCACTTTTTCAAGCAAAACTTGGACTGGATATCAGTCTGCTTTTTTGGGTGGTTTGGTGCAAACAGGTCCAACCCATGATGTCTGTGTAACGTCATGGATGAATAAAGCCAATGTAATAAATGTTTGATAAGTTGACCTGATGCGGACAGTAGAGTGTACAAGCGTCTCCGTAGGAGAGCCCTCGCCCAACCCAGCCCACACTTTATTTGGGTGATCACTACTTGGGCCTGGCCCGTGGGCCACTTTGAAGACCCCATGTGCATTGGATGTGCATCATGAAGGTCCCACATTGGGAGGATGCACATGGGCTGCATTATTTGGAGTGCTAGGATAGTTTTTGGGAGTTTTGGTTGAGATCCGACCATTGGATCGCGTCCGATTGTGATCAAGTCCTTTTTTCAGTTTTTTAGTGTCCATTTACATTTTGTTATTTTTCTGCACATTTTGGTCCATTTGGATTTCTTAGTGGGCCCCTACTTTGATAGATTTTAAAAGGGGCATGTTGGTCATTTTACTTTTGGTGTAAAAACTCTATTTAAGGGGGGGGGAACGTCCAACTCTAGCTCCCAATGAAAGATTACACGTTTTTTTCCTAGAGAGAAGACTTCTTTTCTTCAATGCGACTTGGAAGAATCCTCCATGAGACTTGGAGCAAGGTGGTGAGATTCCATCTTTTTGTGGGTGTATGACTCGCTCACGTGTTTATCTTCTACAAGGTGTGATCTTTGCATCTCCATTTCTTTCATTCTTCTTCTATTCCATCTAAAATATATCTTTGATCCTATCTAACCTAAATCCTTCAATCCACGCGCCCCACCGGATCTCGACACCACCCTACATGTACGGTAAGCCCGTACAGGCAGTACAAATAGCCGTATGGCCGTGGCCCCATTGCGCTCAAAACCTCGACACCCTATGTCCCTATCTCCCACATAAAACCTACCCTAAATCCTCTCCCAATTTCATCCTACAACCCTCAATTGCCAAATTACAGATTTATCCCATCCCATATCCCACGTGATCTTCATCTCCTCTAAACATAATTTATGTGGTGAATGAGTATTGTGAATTCTATGTGTGTATGAATCTGCCCATGAGTATTTTGTTGATATTCTATGCATAGGGGTTGTTCTAACAACTTTGGCATTTTGTGATTTTAATCTTTATATGATTGTGTGCATGTGGGTGTGATTTCTAATGGAGTTACATGATTTTGAATTGTCATTTGAATAACCCACAGGTCCCAGGATCTATATGCTTTGAATTGTACTTTGAATAATATCCTGCGGCTGTGAAACATGACATCCATACATGTATGCTACATCATGACCTGGACGGTCGGACCACTGGGCTGCCTTATCTGCCTTATTAGGTTGACCAGGATCGTTCAAATGGTTTCTTTCCCAAAATGGTTTTTCAGTGATTTGACCTGTTTTGGTTTCCAGGTCCAGTCTAAACATAATTTATGTGGTGAATGAGTATTGTGAATTCTATGTGTGTATGAATCTGCCAATGAGTATTTTGTTGATATTCTATGCATAGGGGTTGTTCTAACAACTTTGGCATTGTGTGATTTTAATCTTTATATGATTGTGTGCATGTGGGTGTGATTTCTAATGGAGTTACATGATTTTGAATTGTCATTTGAATAACCCACAGGTCCCAGGATCTATATGATTTAAATTGTACTTTGAATAATCTCCTGCGACTGTGAAACATGACATCCATACATGTATGCTACATCATGACCTGGACGGTCGGACCACTGGGCTGCCTTATCTGCCTTATTAGGTTGACCAGGATCATTCAAATGGTTCCTTTCCCAAAATGGTTTTTCAATGATTTGACCTGTTTTGGTTTCCAGGTCCAGTCTGAAGCACTGCAATTGTTTGGTCTTGTCCATGTTAACACTGGTGCAAGTCCTCCCCATCCCCTAGTAGGATGAATAATTGATATTGATACCAAAAAAAAAAAAAGAAAAAAAAGAAAAAAAAGAAACGCACACACACACACACACACACACACACACACACACAAACACTTTCAGTCTTTGGGGTTTGGCACGCAGCATGGGAACTTGTTTATAGCTAACTTCAATTAAACAAGCTAGTTTACCGCTCATTTCATGATAAAGCAATTTATGTTCTCTTAATTTCTTCTTCATTGCCCCTAGTGTTCTTGAAAACCCTACAAATTTTAACTTTGTTGGTCGTCTATTTCATGAATATTCTGTTATTTCTTTCTTTATATCACTATAATGTAGAAAATAGGACCACTTGTAACTTGGTCGACTGCTTGTTTTATTGAATGCATATATCCTTTTTTCTTTTAAAATTTCACCCTATTTAGTAAGATAATTTCAGCCCCTGCTAATCTGTTTCTATTGGACCCATCTATGTCTAGATGAAAAGATATGGATGTATCATGTCTCTTCCGGGTACCAACGTAGTCCTTTCTAATAGTGTAGACAATGCTTCCACTCATAACTTGGTTAACTACCCATTTCATTTGGAAGTACCCTGGCTCTCTTAGGGTGGTGGCATTTGGTTGGCTGGCTGTAAAAAACGAGATCCTAAAAAAGAGAGGTGATCCTTCCTAACAGATGCATTACGTGCTTGTAAGATGAGGAAAATGTGGACCATCTTTTCTTGCATTGCTTTTTTTTTTTTTTTTTTCCAAAAAAGTGTGGTGGACAATTTTTCGAGTTGATGGAGATTCACTGGGCCATGCCTAGTAAGTTTGCGGCTCTGTTGGCGATGTGGCAGTTCATTAGAAAAGGAAGATATGGTAATTGGTGTCTTTGTCCATTAAGGTGTGTTTGGATTTCCTAGCGCTGCCGTATAATACAGTATATTGGGGGCCATACAGTATTCATCCGACAGCCTCTAAGTATGTTTTGACAGAGTTGTCAGATATTCAATGGTTGGTTTTAGTATTGTAACTGGTTGAATACTACTTTAAGTATATGAAAATGCGTTTGGAAAATGAATCTCTCTGTCGATGTATTAGAGGAATAAATGCATTTCTTGCGCCGCGTGAGCACATGCATTCTTGGTTTCAAAATTTCCATCCCAAACCGTGAGTTTGATGCAAGCGGAACCCAAAAATTATGAAGTTGCACTTATTGCTCATACTTGAGGTGCAATGCTAGCGGAAACTTAGAGCGGAGCTATTAGAACTATGGCCAAGTCCTAAAGGAGGGGTGATTAGGACCTTTTAAAAATCTCTTGCCTAATTAAACCAATTAGCAATTATAAATTAATTAAGCAAGTAACACTTAGCTTCCAAGCTTAAGTAGGTCCAATCATATAGACTGGAAAAGATTAAGCAATTAAGTAACTAGTCTAAACATATAGATTATAAATGATAGAACTCATAGAGCAACTAATCTATGTGCAATATCTAAACTACAAATGCTATCACTAATCAAGCAACTAGTCTAGAAAGTGAAACTACAAGATGTGTATGTGAATCTACCTATCAAGTGCATAACATACATTCCATTCAAGCATTCATATAATTAACAATTAAACTAACAATGTTAGAATAACAACGTGCTCAAATCAATCACAAATACAAGCATGTATGGTGGTTTGGCTCCTTGTCTACTCCATTTTCGGTTGCCTTTCCCAACCTATGAGAACACCGGATTTCACTATAACGGAGGTTTTAAATCAGGTTCACCTTTCAATCTTTAAACGGAGGTTTTACACATAGGTTCACCTCTTAACCTGAACGGAGGTTCTATGAGTTCACCTCTCAACCTACACGTACACACCCATGTTGGTGGAATACGTACACACCTGTGTCGGTTGCTCCTCTTGGAGACTTAATTTAGGTTCTACACAAGAGCCAAGGTTTTACACAAGAACCTGGATTTAGGCCTAATAAATGTGCCAAGGTCCCACTAAGGAACCTGAATTTAGGCCCAACTAATGAGCCAATGTCTTACTAAAGAACCCGGGGTAAGTTTGAATCTCAAACTCTCACACTCTAACCTACAAAAGGAAAGTGCATGACGGACTTTCAAACTTGACACTAGTCGAATTGAGCTCCTTTTGTAACGCCTTCTTGGGTTGCTTCTTCTCGCGCTCCCGTGCTTGAATCAACTCCCCTTTGCTCCCTCGATCTTGTTACCGATGCGTTGCCAATGCCTCAACTCTAATGATCAATCACCTTGCATTTGATCTTTTTGAGACGACCAAGGTGATGGGAGGTAGTGAATCTTCTACAATTAAGTTGTGTGTTGAAAGCATAAAAGGATTCACCTAATTGGATCTATAGAGAGGTTCAAACAAGGGTTTTGCCTATGGCGTAGGTGCCTAAACATCTAAAGATCAAGAAGGAACAAGTTCATCTTCATTTGAGCTTTGAATGCTCCAACTTGTGATGAATCACAAGGAAGATAACTTGGATCGCTTAGGATTAGAGCTTAGTGATAATGGCAATGTGAATGACTTCTAATGCACTAAAATCTCTCTGTTAAGCTCAAGAGTCGAGCCTCGTTCTTATATAGATAAAGCTCTAACGGTTGAAAAACGGGCACTAACGGCTAGTTGTTGGCCAGTCGACTAGAGCTGTCGATCGGTCGATTTTGATCATCGACCGATCTAATTTGGCCAGGGACCGATGTTTGGTGGCTATCCCATTTTTGCCCCTTTACGACTTGTCGACCATGCTTGTCGGCCGGTCGACAAGGACTGTTGACAGGTTTAATTAAGCCTGGACATATGTTTAGTTTCTGTCCAATCTTGACCATTATCGTCTGGTTGACCACTGCTGTCGGCCGGTCGAACATGTGCTCAACCGGTCGTCAGACCAGTCGACAACACCATGAGTTCTGCTGTTTGGGTTGTAATTTCACAGCAACTCATGAACCTCTAAGGTCTTCTAATGGTTGGTCTTTTGGGACTCCTAAGATGACTAAAAGTTTTTCTATTTGGTCAAGTCATTTAGAGGTTTGATTTTGGTTTAGGTTTCAGGGTTTTGGCTTACCAAGGCATCTCTGATTTACCTGTTTCTTCATCCTTGATGTAGCTGGTTCACTTGGTCTTCGGTCTTCATCTTCTTTGGGCTCAACCAACACCTAGACACAAGGACCTACGTAATTGACAAATAAGGTACACTAGTATGCTACACAAAAGTGCACTAACAATCTCCCCCTTTGTCAATTACATGACAAAAACCTAACCTACCAAAATAACAAAATTACATGTTCACTAGTACAATGATATACAAATAAATACAGGACTCGAGACATGAACAACTTGCACTGCTCCTCTTTAGTTGCTTCCCCATAATCTATCAATCCCTGCAATACAAAACATAAACAACTTGTTTTGGTGGGACTTGATCGTTGTTCCCCTTTTTGTCAGCAATTGATAAACCAATCTCTCCCCCTTAATGATATACCAATTAACTGAAGGGAGGTAGAGATTAGAGTGTCTTAGATATAACTAATTAACTATAAACACATGCTAACCAGGAGAGTATAAGTGTGCATGAATATTAAACACATGGAGCATGCATCACATGATTACAAAGTATATTCCTAACTAAGCATAGGTGATCATGCATAGATTGGTCATTTTAAGATAAATATGAAAGCATAAATGACCAAGGCATAGATTAACATACATTAAGCACACAATTCAACATATTATGCTAATCTAAGCAAGATGACAGTTTAACAACTAAAAATATCAATCAAAAGCATAGGCTAAACTATCAAGGTGGGCTAATGAAGTTGGAATCCTTTGATTTGCCCATAAGCACACAAATGAGGCTAAAATCCTCAGATTTACCTATAGCATTTGGATTCTAGCTATTCTTACTAAAGTTCTTCTATTGTTCATCCTAAGGGTAACCTAATTTCCTCAGCACCCTCATGAAATTCAGCAAATGAGGAGGGGTTGTGAACTCCTTATTCTCCTAGAAGGGATAATAGTTGAGATCCTCTCTTAGATTGAAAGGGAGAGAGGTAGTGGTGGAGGCCATTAGAATTTTCACAGATTTTTGGTCCCCATTACTAGTAGAGTCACTAGATTCACTTTTGGACTCATCTGTGTCATCCAACGTTACTGTCATAGCTTTCTATCCTTTAGGTTTAGGCTTCTCCGGACAATTCGGGTCAACATGACCATTTTCTCTACAGCCGTAACATCGGACATATTTGGATTTGGATGTTTTTCTTTGTATTTCTCACCTTTCTTGTCCTTCTTGTCACAGTTTTTCCCTCTCTTAAATTGTTTATTAAACTTTTTTTCCTCATCATCCTCATTGCTATCTTCTTCCTCAGACTCACTCTTTATTTTCTTATGTGAGTGTCTGTGTGAAGTCTTTAAGACAATGTTTTTCTTTCTAGAGGGGGCCTTAAAGTGTAGTTCATGTGTTTGTAGGGAATCTAAGAGGTCTTCTACTTTCATTGTGTCAATGTCTCTACACTCTTTTAAGGTAATGACTTTGGGGCTAAATCTCTCCAGGAGGGACCTAAGGATTTTTCCTATGAATACGCCCATCCGGAACCCTCTCTCCCAAGCCACACATGGAGTTATAAATATGGTTCAATCTAGCATTGAACTCCTTGAAAGTTTCATCCTCACCCATTTTAATGTTTTCAAATTGTGTGGTGAGGAGTTGCAATTTGAAATGTTTGAGGTACTCATTCCTCCATGTGTGATCTCTAGGGTCTCCCAAGCTAATTTGCTAGTCTCACAATTAGATATGCGATTAAATTCATTGGGTGAGACATCATAAAAGATTGCGTCAAGACTCTAGGCATTGTAGCCACAAAGAGACCTTTCTCGGTCACTCCAACTTGACATGGGTTTACGTTGGGTGACCGCAACTCCATCTCGTTCCACCATTTCCATCGGCGCGATCCATCCTTGTTCAAGTCCCATACTATTGGATCAAGGGACAATATAAATATATGCATCTGGGCCTTCCAATACGCATAATTTGACCCGTCAAAATATGGTGGACGAGTGGTGATGATACTCCCCTCTTGGGTAGACATAGTGCTAATGCTCCTTTGGATCTACGCCAGACGGTGAAGTCCTTCAAGAGCAACTCACACTTGCTCTATCAGAGTAATCTGCTCTGATACCATCATACCAATTAAAGTTGCGCATATTGCTCACACTTGAGGTGCAATGCGTGCAAAAGCTTAGAGTGAAGCTACTAGAACTATGGCTAAGTTCTAGAGGGAGGGTGATTAAGACCTTTTAAAAATCTCTTGTTTAATTAAACTAATTAGCAATTATAAACTAATTAAGCAAATAACATTTAGCTTCCAAGCTTAAGTGAGTCCAATCACATAGACTAGAAAAGATTAAGCAAGTAAATAACTAGTCTAAACACATAAATTATAAATAATACAACTAATAGAGCAATTAATCTATATGCAATATCTAGACTACAAATGATATCATTAATCAAGCAACTAGTCTAGAATGTGATTGGACACAAAGGCACTAGTATGCCACAGAAAAGTGCACTAACAAATTATACACAATTGCTACTATGCTGTGACCAACGCAACTTTGGTGCGTTCCAGGACTCACCGTGGGACTCACATACATGTCTGTATTTTATTACCACGCTGCCCATCCGTTTTTTCAACTGATTTTAGTGCAGCAGACTAAAAATGTAGCAGCTACACTCGTTTCAGTGGGACACAGTGACGTTTTGTGGCTACAAATGCACTACAAAGGTCCTTTGCGATGATGCACAGGGAAGTCTGTTTACCTACAACAACTCATACCGAAAACAGAGCTAACCTCGAGGAGGGCTGAGTTCAGGAATTGGCTACAAATTTGGCTGCATGCCTACACTTGTAGGGGGAGTTCGTGCTGCTTTTGTAGTGATCGAGATGACCGTGTCTCGCACTGAAAATGGGAGAGTGGTGAGGCCATGAGGGTACCTCCCTGGATGGTGATCTTCCTGTCCACTATGAGGAGTCAGACGTGAAATTTCTCCGGAAAAATGTTAGGATTTTGATCACCGACTGAGGGATACCCCGATATCAGAATCGGTAACTTACATTGGGGTGGAGAAACATAGATAGGAGACATACACGTACCTGTCTGGGGCCGGAGAAGAGGATAAAGAAGAGTATCTACTACCGCCCCGGCTACTCTGTCATAGGTAAACATTGCAAGAATGGAAGCGTATATGAGAGGGTGTTGTTACATAGAGAGGATTTGTGTACAGCCTTTGAGTTACACTCGCGACTATCATTTCTGAAGCAATAGTCATATCATATTCAAAGAACTCATTAAGAACAATTCTCGGGGATTTGAATATGACTCGTGGCAACCGGTTTTTTACAATGATTTGACTGGGTATGTATTCGGGTGGCTCGTGTACAACTACAGCTTGTTCGAAGCCATCCATGGGTAAAAAGTAATTATTACAAGACATACTTTACTGTACAGTCCTGACGAGATATCCAAACATGCTCTAAAGGGTGAGCAGAAGGATTGATTTGTGGTTTTCAAGCAGAAGGGATGCCCCATCCCATTACTGGTTTGCAATTTGTGGACGATACTCCTCTTCTGTGGAACTGAACCACTTATGGTGGAGAGGTTGGCAACCATTATCAAATGCTTTGAGGTGGGTTTCAGGTTTAAAAATCAATATAGCTAAGAGCAAGCTGTTTGGGGTGCGAATGGCAGAAGAAGAGGTGGAGACGATGGCCAAGGTCTTAGTGTGTACTTCAGGGACGCTTCCAACTATGTTCGTGGGGTCATCCTTTTGTGTTGGCAAACCAGCTGAAGCTTTTTGGGATAAGGTGGTGGAAAGATTCAAGAAGAGACTTGCAAGGTGGAAAACCCGGTATCTCTCTCTTGGCGGTTGTATGACCCTCATCAGAGCGATCATTTCAAGCCTTCCTCTTTACTTCATGTCCCTATTCAAATGCCCAGCCTCAATTCTTTGTAGACTTGAAAAGCTGAGGCGTGATTTCCTGTGGCAAGGTGCGGATGGAAAAAAAAAGAAAAAAGAATTTCATGTAGTTAGTTGGGATTAAGTTTGCAAAACCTATGAGGGAGGAGTAGGTAGTAAAGATCTTAAGTCTATGAATATTGCTGCTTGGGAAATGGTTGTGGAGGTTTGGGGATGAAGAGGGAGCTCTATGGAGAAGGGTGGTTAAAAGCAAATATGGTATCTTAAGTGAGGATTGGTGGACTAAAGATTCATCGACTTATAGGACCTTGGTGCTATCGAAAAGATTTTATTCAGTAAAAATGGCTTTCTTGGAAGGTGTGGGCTTCTCGGTTGGCAATGGAGAAAGAGTTAGATTTTGGGAAGACATTTGGGTAGGTTCTTCCTATCTGAAAGACAACTTTCCCTCCATATATTGTTTGGCCCCCTATCCAGCTATATCGGTGGTGGTTTGCTGCTCTCTAATTTGTGGGGGGCGGTAGTCTAGGACTCTCCTTGTAGTTGTCATCTTCGAGACGAAGAAGTGACTGCCCTCTTTGATACATTTCTATTTAGATGCAATACCTGGAAGTCACATTTCAGCAGATGTAACTTTTGTTAAATGCAGGAATATATGTAGAAATACTGTTTATTGTTTATTTCTGGTCTCATGGTTCTTATTTTGATTATTTATTTATGCTTCTCCCATTTTTTTTTTTTTTTTAAGCAAAAGAAGTACATGTATCATTTTATACGTATCTAATCTGTAGGAATATATTTTTGGAATGAATAGTTGAACTAAATTGCAGGCTTGTCAAAGCATCCAACCATGTTATTGATAGTGTGTATTGTGCTTCTGGAATGCAGGTTTCAATGTAGAAACTGTGGAATATAAGAATATCAGCTTCACTGTTTGGGATGTTGGGGGTCAAGATAAGGTAAATCTATGTATATTTACTAACAATTTGTGATTGTACTGTTAAGAGCTTTTATTTTGGACAATTCTGCTGCTGCTTCTCTGGCTCAGATGCTTGCATAGTTTTGTGACTGTCAAACCATATTTAGTTGCTTTCAATTATATAATTTATATCAATATACAAAAAACAGAACCTCTGTTTGAATGTAAAAAGGGTCACTCATATAGTAGCGAATAGATATTGGGTGGTCGTGGACTTTTGACCTTAACCTTTTTTTTTGAATGGCACTTGTCGCCATTTAATTTTCACTTTATCTGTCCATGCTACTCAATTTCTTATAACCATTGCAATCATGGTCATTAAATAGATATCTTCCTACGATTATCTTAATGGTAAGATGGTTCTTTGACTGATTCTCTGGACAAGGAGCGGATGTATGTGAGTGACACATATCTGTTATCTTAACAGATGGTGTCTCCTACCTTTCTTAATAAAATTCTGTTGCTTACATAAAAAAAAAAAAACCATCTCATCCTTTCCTATACTTTTTCTTGGTGTTTTTTTTTTGTGCCATTAGTAGCATCTGTAAATGTATCGCCTGCAAATATCTGAGATAATGGTGTGAGTTGCATCTGCTGATGTATTATTACTCTTTGTAGGTTTTCTCTCTCTTCTATGTTTGGTTTCCCGATATGGCTGCGAGCAATATCTATTTGCTTTCTTTTCATTTTGTCTGCTGATATGCATTCATATATTTTCATGCTATTTGACTGTGCCATGGTGCTATCTTTCTGAAAACAGATCAGACCATTATGGAGGCACTATTTCCAAAACACACAGGGCCTTATTTTTGTTGTTGACAGCAATGACAGAGACCGTGTGGTTGAGGCAAGGGATGAGCTCCACAGGATGCTTAATGAGGTAAATGTTCCCTTCAAAAGTAATGAATGGGGGTGGGAAAGCTTATATTTGTTTGGATAGTTTGCTGGGATCCTATAGCAATTTACCAGTCCAAAACTGTTCTTTTTGGAGATTGATGTCTGATCTTACAAAAAATGAATTTTGTTGGGGTGGTTGCAGGATGAATTACGAGAAGCTGTGTTGCTTGTTTTTGCTAACAAGCAGGACCTTCCTAACGCAATGAATGCTGCTGAAATCACTGATAAGCTTGGCTTGCATTCCCTACGCCAGCGACACTGGTAAAGTGTTCTTTCTTTCTACAAAAATGAGTACTATCTGAGTTTTTATCAGGATGAAATACATGTAAACATGGACAGTCTGTATCGTTGACTAATAACTCATTGGGACAACTTGGAACTCGACTGATTCATTAAAAATTGAGCCAACTTGACATAGAATTCAATTTTAATGACTCTGTTGAAACTTGTAAAAAAAAAATTCTAAGGTTGAAACCGAGGGATTAAAAAAATGGTTACGTAATGGCTGTTACATAACAGTAACGGTGGGAACCGTTATGCATTACGGGGTCATAACGGCTGTTACAGAAATAATGGCCCATAATAGAGTAGATACAGTTTAAAAAATGACCATAATAGGGTTGTAACGGCTGTCACTGCCCCTATCGTAACAGTAATTATGGTGGCCGTTATGCCCACCGTTGCTGTTATTGAATACCTTGGTTGAGGAATATATATATATTTTTTCCACAGGTACATCCAAAGTGCATGCGCTACAACTGGTGAGGGATTGTACGAAGGGCTTGATTGGCTCTCAAGCAACATTGCGAACAAGGTATTTTCTCAAACCCACAAAGCTCATGAGAGAACATGATGGTTATCCTCAAAAGTACAAAACGCCGAAATTACACATCAGGAATGATAGGGTCCGCTCCATCCATGTAGAGGATGTGTTTTGATGATCCAGACTTGCACTGATGTCTCCACTGCTGATGGGAACCTCTGGTTTTTTCCCCTTCTTGTTTTCTGTTTTTTTTTTTCCCCCCTTCTGAAACCATCTCTACTAGTGGGCTGATTGAAGGGCAAATATCTTATAACCTTGGACTTTTTGGGGCATCCACCATCCAAGGAGGGGACCATCAATTTGATGCTCTAAATCAAAGTTTTGAATAATGGTGTGTAGGTGTATCCGCCGGGCCCAAAAATGATACAGTATTGGAGGTGACGAATGATGATACAGGCTCATATCGACCCAATTTTTTGTGAAGGGTACTGAAAATTTTACTCCATAAAAAAAAGAAAAAAGAAAGAAAACTACACAAAAGGACGATGGGAAATCATCCAAATATAAAAGGGGAAGGAAAACCCTGCAACCCCCTTACAAAACCCTCATACTCGGTGCTAAAGATCTCAGTTGCACAGGCCCACTTAATTGCCATCCGCTCAGCTTTGAGGAATACCACCTCATGGGGCACAAAGAGTTCCTTAAAACCTAGTTGTTTTGCTCATTTCATACTGCCCAAAGCACATCCTCCAAAGCATTGTCCTTCTCTTACATCATTTCCTTCCACCATTTCAGGCCAATATGAGATCTCCCATAGATTGTTGCACACCACCTCAAGAAATCCCATAATGTTGCACCACCTCAAGAAATCTAAGGAATCTCCACCAAATCTGATACATCAATTTGGAATGAATGGACAAATGATTCACCGTTTCCTCATCCTTTAAGCACAATACGCACCCATTCAAAATGATCATTTTCTTTTCTTTAAATTATCAATGTTGAATACTGTGTTCTTCCCTACTAAACAAGCAAACACAAGAACCCGATGTGGACATCCAGACTTCCGAATGAGGGAAATAGGAGCTGACCTCTACTAAAGCACTTGCACGGAGGCGATCTCAATGCCTGACACCACCTGTCTAGCCAAAACCAAACATTAGAATCGACTCCCGATATAAAGGATATCTCCCTTTTGAATGAAGGATCCTCAGCCCTGCCTTCCAAACTGTGTGGCCCTATACTAAAATGAAGATCTAGGGAACTCACTGCCTTCCTCTGAACCGTATTTACTAGATATGATATGACTCTAAAGACCACCCATCTCCTCCAAATTTCTGTGGCTATTTCACCAAAAGTGCTTACTTCATAGAGATCTCAAGCATCTTATCCCAAAACCTTCCTCCAAAGATTTACCCACTTCATCTAGCTAAGCGGAACTTTTTCTTGCTCTTCGTGCGTTACCAAAGATGCCCGGTGGACCAGCAACATATAATAGAGGGGCATACTGGCACAGGCAGCCTTGATTAGCGTAATTGATCCCCCAAGGATAGGTAAAAGCTCTTTCCCTCCAATAGCTTTGTTTGATTCTTTGCACAGCAGCATTCCAAAGATGCTTGGTGGGCTTTCCAGTGCAAAGAAGAAGACCCATGTAAGATGACAGAAGCTTTCTAAGTTTGAAGCCTTGTGAACCTAGAAAGCTTCCAGTTGCAGCCAAATACCAGGGCAAAAGCCTCTACCTTCCTTTCGCTGAGCCGCACCTCCAACGATTCACTTTTTTGGATGTTGATTCTTAAACCTGAGACCAACTCAAAGCACCTCAAAATTTTAAAAAGGTTATCAATTTGTACTGAATCGCGTCTCAAAACAAGAGAGAATCGCTGGTGAACTGAGTTGAGAGATGTAGATTTGTCTGCTCGAACTCAAAGCCTTGAATGAGGCCCATGTTGCTTGCCCTGTCTAACATTTTGCTGAGTGTCTCTGCTGTGTTCATAGAAATGGAGGAGGAATGGGGTTCACCATGCCACAGCTCTCTGGGGCTTCTAAAAAAGCCCTTCGGAGAGCCATTCACCAGTACAGAGCAATATGCTGAGTTAATACGCTCCCCTATCCAACTTCTCCATTTAGAACCAAACCCCAGCTTGCCAGGCATGTATTGTAGGAATTTCCTATCCACACAGTCAACTTGCATATAATCCATGCATTCCCCGACTTGAACTAGGGATCAATGCATTTATGTGTGCAGGCTCCACATAAAATTTGTCTTCCGAAGACAAATTCTCGTCGAGTTTCTAAGATAATGCCCCCAAAACCTTGTGGATTCTCAAGGCAAGAACTTAGGTGGGGTCTTCTATGGGGCCTACAATGAGGTTGATAAGCTGGAAATCTTTCAAGTATTCAACGCTCTCTCTATCCGGGATTGAGGTGATAAAAGATGCCCCAATTTCTGTTGACAGTCTCCCCTTCACATGAAATCCTGAAACAAAAGCCATGACCTACCTTTCGACATCCTCCCAAACAACTTGGAAGAAGGTGATTGGGAGGCCATACGGACAGGGGCCTTGTCTCTACCAAGGCTTTTAATCGTTTCAAGCACCTCTTCCTCTTCAAAAGGTCTATATAACTCAGGTTGATTTGGTTGGAAGGGAAATTGTCTAGCCAAGGTCTGCTCCATCGTTCATTTGAAACAATATCAAATAGAAGTTTAGAATTGTGCCACACATGTTATCAAGCTGTGAATGTCGTTCGTTCTTCTAGCATAGACAATTCTTTAGAAGATTTTGGTGTTTTTGCTACCCTCTTTAAAGCATATGCTCTATAGCACTGCCTCCAACAGATCTTGAAGGAGATGCTTCTCAAGCTCAACAATCAACATCTCTCTCTCCAAGATATTGTCCTCCCCTAGGGGACTTTCCTCACTATCAATACACTGGATAGCTTCTAACACCATTTTCTTCCCGTCCTCAATCGATCCCCTTCTGCCTTTCACAGTTTCACCCACTCTTTAATTTTCTCTTTTAACAATCTGAGCTTGAGCATAACTTTGTGACCTGCCCAACCTTCCACTTGAAACCCGACTCACCAATCTTTGATTTTAGGGTTGAAGTTGGCATCTTCCAGCTAGGCAAAAGTTAGAAGTTGAATGGTTTCGGCCCCCATGATTCTTGCAAGATTCCAGAACTATCAGATTGTGGTCCGAAACTACCATGCCAGACCATACTGAATGATTCCTGGAAAGCATTCTTGCTAATCGGGAGAGGGAGGGAAACCTATCGATTCTAGACACCGTGAGTCCATCTTGGAGTTTGGACCAAGTGAACTTTGAACCAACAAGCAGAAAGTTGATAAGCTAGTGGCCCTCTATCTAATCAGAAAACTCACACACTTTTGGTGGACAAATTGCTGTTCTTCTCATGGGGGTTATCTTACTGTGTTGAACTCGCCTTCCACACACGAAGGGTGATTCCAATTACTTCTGATGCCATTAAGGTCCTCCCAAAGCAACTGCCTTCTGTTTGGATCATTTGAGCCATACACAGCATAAAGAATCCACCTAATGCAATATTCAAATTTCTGAAAAGGATTAATACTAAGAATTCCCTGACTTGGCAGTCCGCCTCGACCAGCGCATCTGTGTCCCACGTCACCAAGATACCTCCCAAAGCACTTTCCATCTTTAGCTAACCAATCACTACTGGATCTTCCCAGAATTGAACTAAAAAGATTACCGTCTGAATTGCTTTTTCTTGTTTCCTGGAATGCAGCCAGCTGAACTTTTTTCCCGAACAATCTTGACAAATTATTGGGGAAATAAGAAAAGATGTAAAACACCAGAATCTATCCTTTTTCCCCCCTCTGTTTTTTTTTTTTTTTTTTAACAGTATTGAATGGCATCCTTTGATAAGAATGTTGATTCTTCTTGACCTGCTGAAAGTCAATCTATTAGGTCTTGATTGAACTCAAATCAACCATAATTTGGTGGATTATGGTCCATTTCATTGAAATACAACAAATTGAATATGAAAAGAATATACATTGATGGTTTACCCCTTAATCAGATTTTCGCCAAAATATTCCATTTTGCTTTGAATTGTTAAATCCCACTCAAATCTCATGTTTCAATTCCCAAAAGAATAAACCTAGATCCAGTATAGAATAAGTTTCTAAGCTTCTTCCAGGTTGAAAAAAAAAAAGAAGAGAAAAAAGGAAAAAAAAGATGGTCTTTATAACTGTTTTGGTGGTGATACAGCTTGTATCGGCTGATATGGCCGTTTTTTCCAGTCGACTCCATATCATCAGTGGGTACTGATACAGTTATGATATTGCCATATTATAATTGTTTTTTAAAACCATGATCTGGATCAATGAACCATGGTAAGCATTTGCAAAACCTTGTGCCCAAGCTGACAGTACATCTGTTGATGCTCAGGATGAGTAATTTTTCATCAAATATCAGTTATGTTGTAGTGTGTATGGTAGTTTCTGCTTCTTAAGGCCCAATTGTGATTTGGGGCAGTTAAAGCAGAAAATGGAAACCCGTTTATTGCAGGTTCCATATTCCGTGTTATGTCAAATACAAATTGCATCTTGTTGGCTCAGATTGTTGTATCGGGAACAGATTTGCTCCTTCTGTCATTGTGAAATTGCAAAATCTCATGCTCTTGACATGCAAGTAACATGACGTTCTCTCTCTGTTTCCAGGCTTGAAACAGTCACTGCGCTTTTCTCAGTGGGGGGATTACATTGCCGGCATTCATCTTTTTACAGGTGGGCGAACACAGCTATGCAGACTTCGAAAACTGTCGAATTTTTTTAGTATTATTTCTATGAACTCCGTATTCCTTTTTGTGTTTGTGGATGGTGCGATTTCTTCTCAATATGAAATCTTGTTATCGGTCTATAGGGCTGTAAAATCCTTTTGTTATGATTTTGATATGTTCATTGCCTTCTTCTATTGAGAGAGAGGATTGTGTTTGAAACTTTGAATGTCTCTAAGGAACGTTTGGCTCAGGTTGAGATAAGAATGAAACTTCTCATTCACATCCTGCTTGTGCTTTGGCTCCGTGATAAGCTGTACCACCAGAAATGTTGTTCTAAAACTTGCTGACTCAACTTGAAACTCGGTTGTTGCTGTTACTCAAACCTCAATCGGGAAGACTTGTCGAGTTGACTCGGTGAATCATGGTGTCATTATTAGTAAAATGACAACGTGGAACGAGGGATTAGAATTCATGTATATATGCTGTATCCAACAAATTACAACGTCTAATTTGGATCTTTGTTTAGGCAATCCATCTATCTTGAATGTAGACTGCTGGTTTCATTTCTCTAAAATGTCTATTTCTTTGTTTATGTGTGGCCCACTTGATCAATGGATAGATTAGGAACATTCAATTGGGGAATAGGGATTTTGTCAATTTCATGTTGTGCCCAGGCCAACCATTTTTGGGCTTGGTCTTGCTCAATTAGGCCCATGCTGGTGTTTTTCTGGCGGCTGAGAGCTGGGCCTAGCTCGCCCGGCCTATTGCCTCCCATGTCAATAACTGAATTACAACTCTTTTTCCTTTTTAAAAGAAAATGTTTTATTCAAAAAGAAAAGAAAAGGACAAAAATTTCTTGATAGTATATTGATGAAGTAGGTGGGAAATTTTGATTGAGAGTACACCCAAATGCTACAACCTTGCTCGTTCATGGGCAACCTGAGGCTGTCCATTTTTATGTGGTATCAATCCTGCCACTATTAAGATTGCCAATGTTATGATCAATCCAAACCGATGGATGGATGAATGGAATTTAGTGGACTTTAATGTTGGTAATTTGGGCCCGCTTGATCAAAAATAAATAAATAAATAAATAAATAAAAAATCTGTAGGTTGATTAGGTGATCCAGACCATTGATCTGATGGGCTACACCATGGATCATGGATTCCTAAAAATTAATGGGGAAATCCTAACCCTTCAAACAGTGGCCTGCAGGCCGATGTATGAAAGACATCGTGAGCTCAAGTGAACCACACCACGCGAAAGAGTGGGGATAATGACACCCACCATTGAAACCTTGCTAGGGCCCACCCTAAATGTTTATTGGCCATCCAACCTATTTGTAAGGTAACAAAGATCTGGATAATGGGAAACCGCAAATACAAGCTAAATACAAAACTTTTGTGGCCCCCAAGAAGTTTAGTGGTAGCCATTCAATCACCACTATTTCCTCTGATATGGTCCGCCTAAGTTTCGGATCTGCTTCATTTTTGGGTTAATGTCCTAAAATGAGCTGGTAAAATGGATGGACAGTGGATATGAAACACATACATCATGGTGGGCCCCACAGGCCCGACACATCACCACATCACCAGCCGTCCAATCCGCGTCCCCACTTGAGTGTGTAGAAGTGGGACCAACCGATTGGTGATCCAGACCATTGATCCGATGGGCTACACCATGGATCATGGCTTCCTAAAAATTACTGGAGAAATCCTAACCCTTCAAACAGTGTCCTCCAGGTCGACGGTTTAATAGTAAAGACATCAAAAGCCCACATTCAAAGAAGGGCAAAAGATGGGATAACCTCTTCCGTTTTCGGGATTCTGGGGGAATCTACCAATCACAACTGGGACCATCTGGCCAACGGTCTGGATCACCTCTCCATGGGACCCACTTTTATGAATTCAAAGCTCGAGGATATCATCCATTCACATGATCACGGGACAGTGGTCCGTCCGAATAGTGTTTTGTGACATGGGCCCGTCTCTGGATTCCCGCCGAAGTGATAGTAACTCAGACACTATGAAATGCTTCACACATCTCAAAAAACAAATACCAATCACTTCATTCCGCTTCCAAATCCAAATACAACTTTTCGAAATCCAGAAAACTTTCCCGAATCCCAAGACGTGGATACATACGGTTGACCATCAAAACGAAAAAATACTCTCCAATTTCGAACATGGATCGTGCAGTGCAGCTCTTGCGCCTGGATTGTCACCCATATGGGGATTAAAATCCAAGGGGGTTTCATTTTATAATTGCAGCCACAGCCGTCAGATCTTCTCAATCTCATACCTTTCGGTGATTAGATTTAAACAGATGGTTGACTGCCATTCGTATTGTCCGATGCCCGCACGGCCCACTTGTTCACACGTGCAAGAGCATTGGCTACCTGCAAAAAATGGGCCATGAAAAATGTGTAGGATGTTAAAAACTGGACCCCATTTCTTCTTATAAGATAGTCGATGGACCCGGGCTCAGACTGGGCCATGAGCAGGATTTAAGGCCAGGATGGCCCACTTTTGACGGTCCAGATTGGTCATCAAACTGAGCAGAGAAAAGATGTCTTATGTATGGATGTGGGTCCTACAGCCAATGGGTGCCAACACCCATGTGGACCGTCAAAAATACACACGAGTCCATTTTTCTGCAGGTGGGGCTCATGTTTCATAAGACAATCTTAACCCTTCGTTTGGTGGCCTGATGATTGATGGTGAAGAAGAGACAAAATACAACGAGGATCCACATTGATCTAGGAGATTTTTGGAGCATTGTCCATCCACAAGGGGATGTAAGAAGTGAATGGATCGGATTACCAAACGATGGGCCCCACTCACCAGAAACTAAAACCATAGTGCACAGTGCAAAGAGATGAGAGCGAAGTATTATATAGTAATTCCATATTACGTAAGCTGCGAATCCATGCACGTGCATAGATAATGAAGGGCAGAAATCCAAAATTGAAAAGCATTTTGGATTCCTTTGCATACACATCTCCCACCGTCCAATGGGAGATGTGGGCCCACTGAAGTGGTCAGGTCCAATGATCCAACGTACCTGCTTATTCCAGTCAGTTCTCCAAGTAATGTACGTCAGCACGACAGTCTGAATAGCTGTGCCAAACAGCATTCCTACCCAAATTCCCTACAAAACAAAATACAAAAAAAAAAAAAAAAAAAAAAAGGAAAAATCAAGTTCCTAATGCTTGCTATTAGCATTTTTTTTTTTTGGTCATGACATAGATGGCCCGCCTAAGCAAGAAGAAGTTTGGTATTGAACAAAATACTCCCAAAAGCCTTCATTGGGTGGGCCCCATATACTTAGGTGGACCAAGTCTGTGAATGTT
The DNA here is from genome assembly GCA_003013855.2 of Liriodendron chinense. Taxonomy (NCBI): domain Eukaryota; kingdom Viridiplantae; phylum Streptophyta; class Magnoliopsida; order Magnoliales; family Magnoliaceae; genus Liriodendron; species Liriodendron chinense. The sequence continues at coordinate 483,396 of ML058557.1, read as the reverse complement.
TGGACACAATTATCATCATGATCAGTTTCGATAATCGTTCCACCGCCTTGATCCACCAATAGATTAGTTCTTCTATTATGGGCTTTGATAGGATGGGCCGAAGGCAATTTGGGCCTATCATTACAGCCATTTCAAGGAAGAGTCCGAATCGTCTGCTCCGCTTCAACAGGATTTTTCCTTTTGCCGATGCCTGATTGGGCCAGCTCAGGCACAAAATGCAGCAGTACTGACAACGTCAGTGTTGAGCTGGACCAATCAGGTGGTCGGCAAACAAAAAAAATGCTGTTGAAGCTAAGCAGACGATCCTCAAGGATCATAGTGGGCCCTGCAATCAGATCCACTGCGGTTCTTTAGTTGTCACTAATGATTTTATCAAGAGAGGAGGGAGCAAAGGTGGCCATGCTGGACTTTGGCTGAAGCTAATGGCCCTTGGATGGCCTGGGCCTTTTGTTGCATCGATGACTCATCAGAGCTGAAAGCAACTCATCTAAGTCGAATCGGACTTGGCTGAGTCTAATCTGGTTCGGCACCATGAATAAGTTTTGAGTCGGTAATGTCCTGGCTAGACTCATGACCGATCGAGCCACTCTGAGTTGCTAAGTTGCAAAACCATGGCCCATGCTTAGGTAGGAGGTTGGGCTTATTTGGCCATGAACCCAGGCTGGTAATCTTGCTTGCTTATTGGGCTTGGACCGCACCATGGTGCAGTCCAGCCCATTCGAGTTCCGAATTCCGGTGCATAACACTGTAAAATTCTTACTTTAACATGAAGCCCGATTGCATATCCGAGAATGGCCCCGATCGGTATCCCAATCAAGTAATAACATGTCAGATTCACGTATGCAACCACGCTCTGCCAACCGGCACCAACCGCAACCCCTGATGATTAAAAGAACAAGAAGAAAAAACCACAATCAACGGTCATTAACATTATAATGTAACACGGGTCCCACCAATTTTCAAAATCAAGCTGATCCCACTACTTGATTTCTCATTTCCGATCATTAGATGGGCCAAATGCACTTGTACACGTTGAATTTGGACGGCCGGTAGGTTTCTCTTAGGGTTTGGATACCACCAAATAAGTTACTTTTTTTTCTACTTACGACAGTAGATAAGTAACTTATTTGGGATAAGTAAGTTTGGTTTATGATCAATTATAAGTAGCTTTCTTATTTAGGGCTGGTTTGGATTGTAAGTTGCTTAAGATAAGTTACTTATGTCACAAGTAACTTATCTTATTTTCTACTTATTGAGAAAATAAGTATGTTTGGTAAACAACATATTTATCAGCTTTTCCTCTCTTCCGTCTCTCCCGAAAAGTTAAAAAGCTAAAAACGATTAGTTAAAGTGATTATGTACTTTCAAGTAAAAAGTTACTTATTACTATTCATAAACCAAACTTACGTATCTGAAATAAGTTACTTATCTACTGTTGTTAAGTAGAAAAGTAACTTATTTGGTAGGTATCCAAACAGGCCCTTAAAGTTACTTCATCACTTCAGTTTAATAAGTAGAAATCAAGATAAGTTACTTAAGGCATAAGTAGCTTAAGTAACTTACTGATCCAAATGCCCCCTTAGCATCGACTTAGTCCGAACCAATGATCAGACAGGTCCTATTTGATAAGACAGTGGGGCCAATCTGATGAGCGGACTGGATCTTTCCAAAATGACGAGTATTGAAGGAAAACTGACCAGAGAGGACTGGTTGGATACTGTTGAGCAGCATGGAGACGGCGAGGAGAGGAGAAAGATCTGCCACTGCCAAGGAAACCTCTTCGCTGTCCGTGAAAATATAGGAGATCTGGCCGCGGAACAGCAAGAACATTATAAAAAGCACGAACCCAATGATAAATGAAGTTCCCGTCACGACCACCACGGAGAATTTCGCAGTCTTGGCACTCCCTCTTCCCAGCTCATTTGATACCCGCACGCTGCGAAATTTCAATAAAATGAAAATACATATCTTGCCTGTTAAATCAAAATTTCAATAAGAAAGATGAAACCTGTAGTTACAAATACAAATATACATGTATGCATACATATGAACGTTTTTATCATAGTTTAAGAACAAAAAACTCAACTCGACAAACTAGTTGACTCAACTCAGTCCAGTCTTGTTTCGACAACACTCAAGAAAAAGCTTGAGTGATCATGACTTAGTCAAGACTTGAGAAAAACTCAACAGAACACGGAGAGACTCAAACCTGGACAATGTTGGGAGAAGAATCCCTTCTCGATTACACAGATCAATATCAAAATCAAAAGAAAACAAAGAAAATATACAAACTACAACATAGAGATTTACATGGTTCTCTTTCGATACATCCACGGACTCACACCGATCCACTATGCTCAAAGGAAAAGAAACAAAGAAGCAGCTCTTAATACAATGATACCTTGGCCTATCTTTCTCGTGATAGAATATATATTACCCTAAAAGAACTAGGGTTTGCATACGATATTAAAGTCTCTTGATACACATTGATACACCATCCTCCAACTGCTCGAGCTTTTAGAGAAACTAGTTGTTTGACATGGTATCAGAGCGAAAGGTCTTGTGTTTGAATTTTGAGAGCAGCAATGAGTGTTAAAGTCCCTTGATATACATTAATACACCATCCTCAAACAGCTCCAGCTTTTAGAGAAACTGGTTGTTTGACACCCAACTTGCTGCTAATTTGCAATACGTAGATATTGTTGTATTTATAACTCCGAAAGAATTCATAAACCTAGTCTGAGTTAACTCGACAGAGCTGCAAGATGTTGTGAAGGTCTCATTACTATGCATAAACAGAGTCCACTGATCGGTCACCCAATGGACAAAGTGATGAAGTTTGAAGCCCAAATTCTTTGGACGTTTTTTGGCCTTTTAAGACCGGTTGCCAGACCGGTCGCAGGAGGCTCAGACCGGTCGTCAGACAGGTCTAAGTTGAGGTAGTGTGTTTGGAGTTTTGGCGAAAACTCCTTCGACTGTTTGCGACCGGTCAGCTTGACCGGTCTGCGGGATTCGATAGCGTTGCGCGGTTTCGCGCTACAAGTTTCTAATTCCGGGTTTCCTCTTATGAATATGTTTTCTAATTGTGTTAGACAACATGCTAAGCAATATCTAGGTGATCTAAATGAGATTAGGGTTATTGGGAGAGAGTTTTGAGTGCCTTATTCATCTTTGTGATCTACTAGGGTAGTTCTAGCTTTATAATCATTTGAAATTCATAGTGGAGGTGTCGCTTTGTGCAGTGGTTTTTTTCCACAAGGTTTTTCCACGTAAAATTCGTGTGCTTTTACGTTGTGTGCTTGTGTGATTGCTTGTGATTGTTTGATCTTCTTCGGTGCTTCTGCTGACCGGATTTCTAACAAGTGGTATGAGAGCTATCGTTGGAGGGTTGAAGAAGAAGTATTCTGAAACGATCTCATGACTTCAAGTACAAAGTTCGACGTTGAGAAGTTCTCGGGCAAAAACAACTTTGAGTTGTGGAAGGTGAAGATGCGTCCGTCCTAACTCAGCAATGGGTCATGAACGCCCTTGGAAAGCGCCCTGCCGAGATGAAAGATGAGGAGTGGACGAAGACGGATGAGAAGGCTATAGCCTCAATCCAATTGTGCCTTGTTGATGACGTCCTCTATAATGTCATGAAGGAGAAGACCGCTGTAGAGACATGGACCAAGCTAGAGAACATCTATGTGAAGAAGTCTCTAGAAAATCGTATGTATCTAATGATGCAACTCTTCACTTTGAAGATATTGGAGGGGACAGATGTAGAGGACCACATTAGCACGTTCAATAAACTGATTTGCAAGTTGCTCGATTTTGGTGAACAGATGAAGGACGAGTATTAAGCCTTGATCTTATTGAATTCGTTTCCTAGTTCATATGAGTCACTCATGGACTCGTTGTGTACGGATAGGGACACTATTAGTGTCCAGACCATTGTCTCAGCCCTTCAATCGAAGGACATGAGACAGAAAAGCGGTGATATTAATTTCTCATCTGAAGCACTGTTTATGAGGGGAAGGAATTCTGAACGAGGTGAAGGATCGTCGCGTTCTTGATCTAAATCGAAGGGCAAGGGTAAAGGCAAGTTGAAGTGTTGGGGATGTGACCAAGTTGGGCATATGAAGAAGGACTGCAAGAGTCCTAAATATAACAAGGAGAAGTCAGGTGATTTTTCTAGGGAATCCAATACCGCTAAAGTTGAGGAAGGTGGTAGTGATGTGTGCGAGGTCTTTACGGTGTCAAAGACTGGATCTCTCTGTGATGAGTGGATCATGGATTCCGGAGATTCGTATCACATGTGCCCAGATAGGAGCGTCTTTACTTCCTATAGGGAGTATGAGGGAGGTTTGGTATTTCTAGGTGATGACTACGCCTACAAGGTTGTGAGGATTGGTACAGTGCGCATCAAGATGTTCGATGGGATCGAATGGACCTTGAAAGAAGTGAGGCACGTTCCTAGGTTGATGAAGAATTTGATCTCCTTTGGTGCACTCGAAGTATTGGGGTGCAAGTTCACCGATTTTGACCGGTTCTGTAAAGTTTTAAAAGGGGCCCTTGTAATTATGAAGGGACAGAGGCATGGTACCATTTACAGGATAATTGGGAGCACTTCAGTAGGTGGAGCTGCAACGACTGTAGCTGATTCCACGTCTGCACGTTTGTGGCATGTACGCTTAGGCCACATGAGTGAACGGGGCATGAAGGTACTCTCTAAACGATCTTTGATTCCTTTCTTTAAATCTGTAGACTTTAGTATATGTGAACATTGCATGTATGGAAAACAGTCTAGATTGTTATTTAAAGGAGGAAACATGTATGTAATAGGGTGCTTAATAATGTTCATTTCGATGTATGGGTGTCATCACCCGTTATTTCTGTTCGGGGTCATCATGGTTCGTGTCGTTTATCGATAACTATAGCAGAAAATGTCTTCATCACCTTCAAGTATTGGAAGGCGATGTGGAGAATCAGTTAAGGCAGAAATTCAAGATTTTGATAACTGATAATGGAGGTGAGTTTACTTTCAGGGAATTTAATACCTATTGTAAGGATGAGAGGATCGTGAGGCACAACGCAGTGTGCCACAAGCCAGAGCAGAATGGTGTGGCAGAGCGGATGAATTGGACTCTCTTGGAGAGAACCCGATCCATGATTAGTAATGCTGGGTTGGGCAAAGAGCTATAGACAGAGGCTGTTAATACAACTTGTTACTTGATAAACCGGTCACCCTCTATGACAATTGCATGTAAAATTCTTGAGGAAGTGTGGAGTGGTCATACGCTAGACTACTCAAGTCTATGGGTTTTTGGTTGTGAGGCTTACTCTCATGTACCATCAGTTGAGAGAGATAAGCTAGACCATAGGGCCAGAAAATGATCTTTGTAGGTTATAGTGAAGGTGTGAAGGGATATCGAATATATGACCATGTCACATAGAAGATCACCCTGAGCCGTGATGTCAAGTTTGATGAGCGATCTTTGTTCTGTAAGGATGCTACAAAGAAACCAGAAACATTAGAACAAGTTGACACTCATGAGGACATAGATGAGACATGGGCCAATACTAAGGCGCAGACAGAGGTACGGGATCAGGTGGAGCAGCCACCTGTGTGAATAAATTCACCCAGGGATCGCAGGTTACCGACAAGGTATAGGGATGACTCAAACATTGCATTCCCTCTCATTATAGATGAGGGGGATCTATCTAACTTTGAGGAAGCACTACAGGATGTAGATGCTGAGAAGTGGAAGATGACAATGCAAGACGAGATAGACTCCTTGTACAAGAATGAGACTTGGGAGCTTGTGAAGCTTCTAGTGGGCCGAAAAGCGATAGTGTGTAAGTGAATTTTTCAGAAGAAACATGATAGATACAAGGCAAGGTTAGTAGCGAAAAGTTATGCTCAGCGTGAAGGCGTGGACTTCAGTGAGATTTTTGTGTTAGTTGTAAAGCAAGTATCTATCAGGTTTGTGTTGGCGCTGGTTGCCCAATATGACATCGAGTTGGAACAGATGGATGTAAAGACTGCTTTCCAACATGGGAATTGGAAGAGTAGATATACATGGTGCAACTAGAAGGTTATATAGTGCAAGGGGCCGAGAACAATGATTACAGATTGAGGAGATCGTTGTACGGTCTCAAACAGTCCCCTAGGTAGTGGTACAAGAAATTTGATTTATTCATAATGAGTTAGGCCTTTTAACAGGAGCGAGTACGATCATTGTGTCTATTTCAAGACACTGAATGATGAGAAGTTTCTCATACTGGTGTTGTAAGTCGATCACATGCTTATTGCCAGTCATAGCACGTTTAACATCGATGTGTTAAAGAGTTATCTTTCAAGGACATTTGAGATGAATGATCTGGGGGCTGCAAAAAGAGTTCTTGGCATAAATATTTATAGAAACAGGAAGATGAGCAGGTTGTGGTTATTTTAGGAAGAATACCTTGAGAAGGTATTGAAAAAGTACGAAATGGACAAGTCCAAACCGGTTAGCGTTCCCCATGCGTCTCACTTCAAACTTTCTTCTGAACAGTGTCCCAAGATAGATGAAGAAAAGCGTGTTATGTCTCATGTGCCCTATTCAAGTGCTGTGGGCAGTTTAATGTATGCCATGTTCTGTATAAGACCGGATATTTCACAGGCTATGGGTATTGTTAGCCGATTTATGTTTAACCTGGGCAAACAACACTGAGAAGCTATGAAATTGCTACTTCGATACATTCGGGGTGCGTAGGACTGTCTTGACGTTTGGAAAGTCCAAGGACAAGTTGGTTGGTTACGTCGATTCTGACTACGCAGGTAGTGTGGACAGTAGGAGGTCGACTTCAGGGTACTCATTTGTATTAGCGGGTGGAGCGATTACTTGGATGTCTAAGCTTCAGTCTGTGGTGGCTCTTTCCACTACTGAAGCTGAGTATATGGCAGTCACAGAAGCTTTCAAGGAAGCTGTTTGGTTGAAAGGGATGATAAATTAGTTGGGGCTTCAGTAGGAAGCCGTGCCGATTAATTGTAATAGTTCAAGTGCTATAAATTTGGCTAAAAATTCTGTTTATCACTCACATACTAAACACATTGATGTGCGTCACCATTTTATTCGACAGGTGTTTGAGGAAGGAGATGTGATTCTGGACAAGATTCACACTAGCGTAAATCCGGTGGATATACTGACCAAGGTGCTCCCTACAGAGAAGTTCAAGTTCTGCGTAACTTCTTTGGAATTGGTAAAGGCTTGACGAAGACGCAGTGATGCATGAGAAGCGGTGACTATGATTGATGATGAGTTGGTTCTTTGAAGAGTAGAAGAGATGGTTCGATATTTAATGATACCTTGGTAGAGTTTGTTGTGAAGGCCTCATTACTGTGCATAAACAGAGTCCACTGACCGGTCGACCAGTGGAAAGATTGATGTAGTTTGAAGCCCAAACTCTTTGGACGTTTTTTGGCCTTTTGAGACCGGTCGCCAAACCGGTCGCAGGAGGCTCAGTTAGAGTTAAATCAGTGTATTTGGAGTTTTGGTGAAAACTCCATGGACTGTTTGCGACCGGTCACCCGACCGGTCTGCGGTCTGCAATAGCATTGTGCGGTTTCGCGTCACAAGTTTCTAATTCTAGATTTCCTCTTATAAATATGTTTCCTAATCGTGTTAGACAACATGCTAAGCAATACCTAGGTGATCTAAACGAGATTAGGGTTATTGGGATAGAGTTTTCAGTGCCTCGTTCATTTTTAGGATCTATTTGGGTAGTTCTAGCTCCGTAATCATATGAGATTCATAGTGGAGGTGTCGCTTTGTGCCATGGTTTTTTCCTACAAAGGTTTTCCACGTAAAATTCAGTGTGCTTTTGCGTTGTGTGCTTGTGTGATTGCTTGTGATTGTTTGATCTTCTTTGGTGCTTCCGCTGATTGGATTTCCAACACAAGAAGATTCAAGTTTTCAAGTTTTTATTGCATCATAGTTCCAAGGCCTAAAAACTAGACTCGAACTCGATGTCTAGCCGGGTCTGGCCAACTCGATGACTAGAGTGAGTCTTGATACTTAATTAATAATATTAACGTTAATAATAACTAAATATTTTCGATGAGAAAGGCTAGCCTTGCATAAGTTCCGAAAATGTGTGCTAGTGATCAAAATCTATCCGATAGGTGGTCCTACCATGATAACACCTGGTGCGAAAATCAACCCGATCCACTCATCATATGTACCATACCATAGAAAACAATTTTAACCATTGATTCAATAAAAAATAGAGGTGTAGCCAGCTGATGAGTGGATTGTTGAAAAAGTTTGTTTTGAAAATAATTTTAAAAGAAAAAAAGGAGTTTTGTTTTTTGTCCCATACAGGATGGGAGAAAGATTTTTTACCTCTTTATAAGTAGGGTGTTGTGCACCTTACTTATTTATGGTGGAAGAGAGGGAGAATAGGTGGCTTGCGTGTTCCAGTGTGAAGCACTGGAACACCGCGCACGCACACGCGCACGAGCACGGGCTCGGTCTCGATCTCGGTCTCGGGCTCGGTCTCGGGCACGGGCACGGGCACGGGCTCGGGCTCGGGCTAGGTGCGAGGGCGTGGGCACGTGAGGCAGTGTGGCTGTAGAGGCGCTAGTGGCGCACTTGGCACTTCGCACGTGCGCATCGTGTCGCAGATGGGTCGCGACCTCGCGACCGGAGTGAGACTGGTGTGAGTCGCGGTGCGACAGAGGCTAGATAATAGGTCAGGTGGCTGGGTTCGGAACAGAGGAGGTGCTGTGGGTGGGAGGTCTGACAGAAAGACCTCTCTGCTTTTTATAAAGAGCTGCAGGTCTAATTAGAGGGACCTGTGTAACTGCTCATGCAGTAACGGTCCAGACCATGCAGTAGCAGCTGTATGTGGCTAGCCCAACAGTCAGAAACGGCTAGCCATTGAGTCTAAACGGTCAGCATGCAGGTGCATAACTCCCACATGCACAACAGTCAGAAACTGCCATAAACGGCTAGTTTCTCACAACAGCCAGAAAACGGCTAGTGCCATTATGGCTTTGAACCAAAACTGCCAGCCACCCTTGCCTATATAAACCGGACAGGTCTGGTTCATTCCAACACAACAACAGCAATCACAATCTTGAATACTGAACTAGCACTCATTTTAGTCTCTTAGCCTCTCGGTTTGGTTGAAATAAACCAAGCCACTTAGACCAGTGTAGTGGTCTGCTGCTGCCAGAAGAAGACTTACATTCTTTTCTCTCTTTCTTCTCTTTATCTGCCGGAGTGTGTTACTGAGTTCCATAGTGGTTCCTTCGTTTTTGCTGAACGCAGAACCACATAAGGCTCGTCGTATCCTGGAAGCAATCCGCCTGCAACCTATCAACAGACTCAAAATAATTTGAGTAGGGGCGAATTACGCTTTAAGGACAGCGTGTTTTTCACGTGCTTCAGCCTGTCCTTATTCTCGAATTTTTCAATTTATTTATTTTTTAAAGATAAAAAATTTCTCAACATGGATCGGGCTGTTTATATCAGGGTCTTCAATGGTGGGGGCCAACCTTTTGGACAGGTTGGATGCTAGGATGAAAAAATGTGCTTAAAAATTACTTAGAAATTGCAATGACTGCATGCAAATCAAGTTAAACCGTCCAATTTATTATCCTGGTGGACACTTATTTGACAGTTAAAAATGAGAATGAGAGAGAGAGAGGTACCTTGCTGCCGCCAAGAAGCCCACTGATATCATCATCTCCCAGCCGTTGATGTTGAGGCTGTGTCCATGAGCGAATGCATCCAGTAAGTATAAAACAAGAACTTGTTTGTATGGGGTAACACGGACCCCACATGCATACCATTGTGGTAAGTGTGTACAACATTCAAGCTTTCCATAAGGTGGGCCCAAAAATCAGGACACTCCAATCATCAGATGGGCCAGACAGCAGAAGTGTGTGAACCACCTGATGATGTGGGGCCCGCCTAATGCATGGGTAAGAAGTTGCCACCAACCCCATAATCAACATATAGGTATGTGGACCACCTGATGATGGGATCACACTCATCTTTAATGCAGAGCATCCACATGGTGGGGCCCACCTCATGGACAGCTTGGATCATACACAACGCATGGATCCAACCCGTGGGCCCAGCAAATCTAAGAAGGAAAGGAAAGATTTGATGATTTCAAGTACCAGATGGAGAGAGCATCTATAGCAACTTCAGCACCTTTCATGTGGCCTGTTAGCAGAACCAAAACAGTGTTGTACCACAGCTCCAGGCTGTTTGTGGACACAACAGATCAAACGGTTAGAAATGTAGTGGGCTTGGGCTGCTTTGTATTGGGCTTTTTCATCTGGGCTTGTCCCAAGGGTGGCCCATTGACAGCCCTATCATTAGTTCTTAAAAACAGACCACTACAATATGTTAGTTTTGTACCATTTAAAAATGGACTACGACTCTTCATGGCAATCCACACCATCCAAACTTCTGACACAACTGTGGATGGAGGATAACTGAAATATTTCACTGAAAAGATAAAACTATCAATCTGATTTCTCCTTTTGAATTCAGATCACTCCTCGTTTTACTTTGAACCATCCATTCAATAGCGGTTAAGCAAATGGTTAGGATTTATTTATCCATGTCATTTTAGACACATGCTCCATCTACATTGGGACCCACAATTTGGATGGTCTGGATAGTGCATAAGTTCACACGATAAATCACCATAATTTAAAAAACGGTGCAAAACTAACACCAGAGTCTAGACCATGGGCAACCCAAAAGCCCAATGGGTTGCACTGGAACAGCCCAAGCTCAGAACTAATTTCAATGGACATTTAAGAAAGGCCCAGCCCATGGGCTGTAATCTTAATCACGATCCATGCCCAACACCGTCGGGCTAGCGGGTCCATCAATAATGGTAGACATCGAAAATAGTAGTGGGCCCAGGCTCCAGGGGCAAGCCCAAATATCCTGATGCTCGGTCGATGACGGATGTAAACCGGCACAGGATTCGTGATTAGGCTGGGCCTCAGATTAAATATGTTTTTGAATTTCTGGCACATATTTCTTCACAGAAATCAGGCCCGAGACGAGCGATGGGTCTAAACGTTAACACCCAAGTCCGGCCAGTGTGGGTCCAGCCCAATACAGCCCAAATAAAAATACAATGGCCCAGATCAAAGAGAGTAGGAAAAAGCTCACCAGAGCATTGCACCAGATGAGAGGGACAGCTTGATGACCGGACACAGATCCTTAAAAGCCAGCATTGAGAATCCCTTCCAAGTGTCCGGGCACCCACCCCAGATAACGAATCCCATCTGGCCGAAGATCGGTATCCAGGACGCCAAGATCATGGACCACATCACGCCCGGTACGCCCAACTCCAGCTTTATGGCCATGAGCCATGACAGGAAGATGTGGAGTGACAGTGAGAATGCCGCTAGATAGGCGATGATCATGTTCTTGCTCTGGGCCTGGAGGTACATTTGCAATGTGAAAGAGAATATAAAGGAGAAGATGATTGGTATAAACCACAGGGAGATGGTCCCTGCCACTGATGCAATCTCTTCATCCTGGCCCAGTAGACGGAGGAGTGGGGCCGTGAATATGAAGATTGGGAGGAGGAAGACGGTGCAGACGATCTCGACGAGCCACGACCGTTGAAGGTAGACCCCTAGCATGGGGTACTGCTTCGCACCAAAGGACTGGCCGCACAGCGTTTCGAGTGCACTGGCCATGCCCAGCTGTGATCGAACAAGGAATCTGATATCAGAGTTGGAAATCTTGATGGGCCTTAATGGGCCCACATGGCATTGGCCCATACTGCACACGTGCTAACATGGTATGTTTGTGAAAGATCCGAAGCGTTCATCAGGTGGGGACCACCGTTAATGTATCTCAGCACAAAAATCAGGCTGGTACACGTGTCAGGTCTGACACGCTTGCATGAGACGAATGGACGGTTGGGAAACAAAAGTGACCAGTGGTCCACGTTCTTCATGCGTACTAAGGGTTCGGATCTCACGCATGTGCCACGTCAGCACATGTGTGGCATTGCCATCTCGGGTACCCTGTCTATATGTGTATAGTACCCTTGTGCAATGTCACGTGCTTATGTGGATCCTACGTACGTTCAATACACGTGTCTGTTTGGTACAGGCTTGTGAGATCGGGACCGTTCATCAGATGGTTCCCACAATGCATATTGTTTAGGAATCAGACGGGCATCAGGTGAGGTATTTCTAAACCGTTCAAATTGTTTTAAATCCGCGTGGACCATCTGATGACCCGTGCGGATGGCATCAACCGTCCCAGATTGGCAGATCTGAACGCTCCAAATCAGGGGTTAGTTCTTCACCTTTGTAAGTTGTGCCATCCGGTCCAAATCATTGGGTCCCACTGTGGATGGAGCATAGTCAGAAATTTGCATCGAAGAAATAATCTAAACCATCTGGTTTAATTCCTTGAAATTGGACCACTGAGTAGTTTACGTTTTAACCATCCATTTGTTAGGCAGCAATTGGATGGTTCGGATTGTTGGATCAGCGTGTATTACAAGCCATGCACCATCTAGAATGGCCACTTCGTTTGAACAACTTGCATTGAACTGTATTCCTGCCGACTACATTGTGGATGGGATACCACATCCTGAAAACCGGTGGTAAACTATCACGTTGGTCTGTCCATCATTTATGGCCTACGTCAAAATGAATGTACGGCTTGGATAAAAATACAAAAATCACGGTGGGCCCCACAGAGCCTCTGCCACGACTGAGTCCCTGAAGGCGTGAGCGGATTAGGTGAGGCCCCGGTTCTACCGAGGTGGGTCGGACAACTGACTTGGGGCCACTGTGATGTATGTGAATGCATCACACCGTCCATCCGTATTGAAAGCTCATTTTGGGCATAATCCAAAAACTGAAGCAGTTCCAAATCTTAGATGGACCGTAGCAAAGGAAACAGTAGTTTGTTTGAAAAAATTGTTTGAAAAATCGAATCGGTTTCAATTACAGGCCTGTTCGCCTCAACTCAAAGCTTGAATATTGTCCAACTCGACTCGATTTGTCTATACGGTTATATATATATATATATATAGAGAGAGAGAGAGAAGTTTGGATGACAAATAAGCATGACTTTTGTGTGGTGCGGTTCACGTGAGCTCTGTATCTACATTTTTTTGTTAGTTAAAAAATTTAAACCTTGTGATTTGTGATTTGTGATTTGTGAATAAATCGGTATTCACTATTTAATGATAGAAAATATATTTTAAATGTAAGAAGCAAAATTATTCAAACTTTTGAATATGTTCAAATGGGCTAGGCTTGACCAAACTGAGTTTGAACAAAGCTACTTTGCTTGTTCGAACACATTTACTCAAACAATTGAACAATTTGATCTGGTCCATGTTTGACCGGTTCAAATCATTGCCCACCTCTACTGAGGAAAGGGCTGAGTCGGGGTCACGTGATCCGCTCTTGATTCACTGGTGCTGCTCGGATTAGCTACTGAACTTGACAGTAGCCAGATTGCACAGTGAGTAACTCAGTGTGCGGAGTAAACTCTGTGGGGTCCACCGTGATTTAAGTATTTTATCCGCTCCATCCATCCATCTTAACAGAAAATTTTAGGTATGGTGCCAAAAAATGAAGCATATCAAAATCTAAAGTGGACCACACAACATGAAAAGTATGAACTGAATGTCTACCATTGAAAAATTCTCGGAGGAGAAGGAAGTTTTGGATCAATCTGATATTTGTGTTTTCCCTTCATCCATATGAACAGGTTGGAACAAATAAACATCACTGTGGGGCCTGGGAAGGTTTCTACCCTGGAAATCATTACTCCCACTGTTTCCCGTGGCATGGTCCACTTAAGATTTGTATATGCTTAAATTTTGGGCTCAACCCCTAGAATGAGATGAAAAAAACATATAGACAGAATAGATAAAGCACATACATTCTAGGTGGGCCCAACAGAGTTTACTCGGCTTGATAAGAGCGTGCGGAGGAATCCGAAGTGACATCACCACACTCTTTGGGCCCCCATCATGTATGTATTGCATCTACACCATCCATCCATTTAGAGAGAGCATTTTAGGGAATTATTCAAAAAATGAGGCAGATCTAAAGTTCAACTAGACCCCACCACAGAAAACAGTGAGGACAAGTGACAGCTACCATTGAATCTTTCCTAAGGCCCACCATGATGTTTATTTGAGATGGCCCAAAGAAGTTTTTAGTGGGAGGCATTCAATCCCCACTGTTTTCTATGGTGGGGCCCACTTGAGCTTTGGATCAGCCTGTTGTTTGGCTCATACCCTAAAATGATATTTATGAATGAATGGAGAGTGTGGATACAACACATATCATGGTGGAACCCACAGTATTTGTTGACGTCACTTCAGTACCGGAGTTTGCTACTGTCAAGTTCAGTAGCTAATTCGCGTCCGCGCCAGACAGGATTCTGACTGACAGTTTCTCAGATCAAAGCGCTTGGTTCGCCCCGTACGAATATCCGTATGCACGCACGTAGTACAGACCTCGACATTTCGAGGCTTGCCGTGGAGGGGAGGGGATGGGGAACACACGGACTAATGCTAACCACCTGACTATTCAAATCAAGATGCAATAAGTCGCAGTCTGGGAAGATGGGAGGGCACTATTTCAACTGACATAAATATGTGCCACGTGTACGGTGGTCAGTACGTATCTTCACACATGCGTAATCTCGCACTTGTGAGGTATTTTGGTCAGTCCTACGGTCTGCCCACTCTGCCTATGCCATTATCTAGTGGGTCCCACATTGAATCCCATAGGGAGCTCAAAAGTAGGGCCCACAGGAGGAGGAATAGTGTATCCCATAGATTTATTAGAAAGGGCACATGAGAAAACAGCTACTACGGAAAATGTATTCTTATTTAATTAATTCTTATTAATTAAAATGCCGTTAAAAATTCAGTGGAAGAAGCTAAAATTAAAAAAATAATAAGTTCTCAATTAAAGTTGCTAAAGAAAAAAGAGTGAAAGATTATATATATATATATATATGTATGTGTGTGTGTGTGAAATGGTACTACGAGGTTCGCCTAATGGGAACTTCCCATGAGGTCGAGCTGTGTAGGCCCCACTGTGATGTGGACAGGCCTCACTGTGATGTGGATTGGACATCAACTCCGTGCATTTGATGGGTCCCCCTTAGGTTATGGGAAAAAAAAATCAGCTATATACAAACTTAGATGGGTCATAACATCTAAAACCATGTGAAGATATACCTAAAACATCTAAAAGCACTTGATGGGGCCCACTTGGGTTTTGGATGCGAATGAAACTTGGTCTGACCCCCTCATCCAAGTGGGACACACACAATGGATGGGCTAAATTTGTGAACTACATCTCCGTGAGCCCAATAAACGATCATGGCGATTTTAATAGGCGGGTAACCCCTCTCAACCGTTGTATGTGGTGTGGCCCACCTAAATGGAGTGACCTAATTCTCAAGCCTGTGGCCCACCATGAAATGATGCATTTGGCTGATGTGGTAGATATCTGATCCACATCATATTGGAGGCACACAGCTCGACCTCATAGCTTGGGGGGGGGGGGGGGGTTTATTTTTGTTATTTTATAAAATAATAAGACGAAAATGAAAGAAAACCAAGCAACGGTACCCCTTTGATAATTATCAAACCTTTTGGACCACAGCTTAAGGTCCACCCCGTGAATGACTTCTAGCTTATTAGTGTATGTGGGTGGTCCACCTAGTGAACAACTTCTAACTTATCAAGTAGACCTTTTTAATAAGTTAGCTCCATCACATGGTTCACTTGTTGAGAAAGTCGTCCTGTATGCACATCAAGTGGGGGGGGGGGGGACAGAGTATAAAAACAAATCTTAACAGTTGACAAATAACAAATCACCCAGTGAATAACTTCTAACTTGAAATCAAAGCCTTTCAATAAGTTGGGTGGTCCACCCAGTGAAAAAATGGTTTTAATTCAAATCGTTTAAAAAAAAACATAAAAAATATTTTTCTTGGAACCGTTTTTTTTTTTAAATCTAAAAAATATAGAACTTAAAGTGGAAATTTTGCTAAAAGGTCGGGTTCTTGTACGGCTGTCTCTTGGCACGTGACACATGGTACATGTGTCCGAAGGTGTAGACCGTGCTTCAGTTAATCCTCACGTGCCATCCGCTAGTGGGAGAAGATGAGGCAAAGAGTGGGCCCCACATGATCATCGGACTAGATCGATTATTGTGATAAGTATGATAAGCATACTAGTGGGAGGTCTTGGTATTGATTCCAAAGTATGGTGACTGATATCGATTCCTAAGCAGGGTGACAAAACATCGGGGTGTGTGACTAATAGGGGAGTACTAACCCAAAAAAACAAAGAAAAAAATTCATACTGGTGGGTCCCATTATAGCTGTGACTATTAAAGACAGGTCTGGGCGTACACGTACACTGCATTTGGATAGGCATGGAATCATAACCACCCATTTTAGAGGAGAAATGTGGCCAACCAAGAGGCTGAAATGGGCGACCGTCATAATCAAACCACGTACCTACTTCTTTCTAGGGAATAGTCAGCAAAGCTACAGACGCCGCCTAAGGAGGAAAAAGGTGCGTGCGGCAAGCGTCGACCCTGGAAAACGTGTGGGATGCGTTCCGGAGAGAAAAAAAAAAAATCCCAACGTCCGGATGTGTGGTAATCATCGAGCTAAGGTGGGGCCCACCGTGCCGAGATCCAACCAATCGTTAGAAGCTTCCCCACATGTTAGGCCGAGATTCCAAAATCCACCACAGAAACTTTCACATGAAGTACGGGTCCATCGCGTTGTCTACGTGCAATCAAACCGGTCATCAGGTGGGCCACACCACTTGAATAGATACGTGTTCGGCGTGGTTCTACATGGCTCCCTGTGGTGTATCCCACCAGCGTCCTCCATCGGGTTGAATTTGAGACGTGTAGTGAACCAGATGAACGGTGTAGATTCTATATACACATCACGGGTGGGCCCTACACAGCTCGAACGTGTAGTAATCATCATACGTACGAACGCATTGATCATTTCCCGCCATGCTCCATCCGTGTCATGAGTTGCCGAAATCCGCACCGTTGGAGTCATCTGACGCGTTCAATAGTTATCCACAAATCAACCACTTAGAACCGCTGATTTACGGGATGGTTCGGGATTCTAACCTATCTACAAAGAGGCCCACTAATTGGACGGTTAGCTTTGATGCAATAAAAAAAAAAAAACCTGTGCGCATGCGTATGGAGAAACACACATTTCAGAGTCCCCAAATAGGAAACGGAAGAGATAACGGTAACGGAGCGCTTACCAGGATTCCGTTGGCGAACCTGAGAAGAACGGTAGAGACGAGAGCGAAGGCCGCGAGCTCCGTTGCGCCGATGTGGCCGATGAACGCCTGGCTGATAACGGAGACACCGAACGTCGAAAATCTCGTGAAAATACCGGGACCCGCTACGATCCAAAGCTTCTTCGACTCCGTCCATATCTTTCTCCCCAGACTCTCCTCTTCTTCTTCTCTGTTGGCTTCGAGAAGCTTCGCGTTTAAATCGCCTTCCATTTTCTCGTCTCGTTTCAAAATATCGAGATGGGTTCCTGAAATGCCAAGAGTAAAAGACTGTATGAAATAAATACATAGGAGAGAGAGCAGAAACACCTTTTATGATCTGGTCGAAAAGCTAACAGCGTTTCTAGAGAGACGGAACTACCCCGTCCCGTCCGCGTCAAGTCGAGGGTGTTTTCGTCATTTTGGGAAGAATGATGACAGGCAGTATAACGACGAAATAGGAAATGATGGGTGCACCGCAGGTGTAATAATTTCCAATCAATTGGCCCACAATTCTTTACATGATCGAGTTTGCCCGAATATTGACGGTCAGATTTAGAAACACAAATCATACGGTAGTAGTGACCATTTTTCACTACACGTTTATGTGAGCTGTTTTGATTTTTGACCGTCCGTTTTAAGGACAGTGATCGGATGGTTATGATTCTCACTGTCTGGTTTCGTAACATTTGGCCATCCATCAAAGGTCCTATCTCTTGAACAGTTATGATCATCGATACAGGTTGCTTTGTTCTGTTAGCACAATTTCAAGGACCCGGATTGTGTGCTAACACTGCCAGTAGCTACCTCGCTATTGACGGCGGGACCCACAACGATCTATGTGTTTCATCCACGCCGTCCATCCATTTTGGATAATCATTTTATTGCATGAGACCAAAATTTCGGCAGATTCAAATGTCAGGTGGACCACACCATAGAAAAACAATGGTGATTGACGCCCACCATTAAAAACGTCCTAGGGCCCACCGTAATGTTTATTTTCCATCCAACCTGTTGATTAGGTCCTTAGACCTGGATGAAGGTAAAACACAAATATCTTGATCCAAAATTTTTGTAGGCCACCAAGAAGTTGTGGGCGTTCAATCATCACTGTTTCCTGTGGTGTGGTTCACCTGAGATTTTGATCTACTTCATTTTTAGTGTCATACTATAAAATGATCTGGAAAAACGGATGGACGGCGAGGATAAAACACATATATCATGGTGGAGCCCACAGAGCACATTCTGGAGGTGTTAGTTGGCCATCAGCGTCCCAATTTCAATCGGTGCAAACAATCCACACCGCGGGGGAGTACTGATTTTCCACGATTGCTGCTCCAAAGAAACCTCGGAGCAGGAGCCCATCAGCTTGACTTGTGGAGGCTATATGGGCGCGGATTTCCTGCGAAAGCCTTGAACTGGGAACCAAGGTGGGGCCCACAGTGATTTTTTTGATGAATCCACACCGTCCATCCGTTTTGGGAGCTCATTTTAGCACACCAAACAAAATGAACCGGATCCAAGACTCAAGTGGGCCTCACTACAGAAAAAGGTGGGTAGGTAAATTACTACCGTTGAAACCTCCCTGGGGTCCACAGTGATGTTTATATGACATCCATACCGTTCATAACGTCACTACTACTGGGATGAACTGGAAACACAAATATTATCCTGATTCGAAACTCCTGTGGCTCCACAATATTTCATCTGTGTACATTTAATCCTCACGTTTTCGGCCCACTTGAGTCTTGGATCCGGTTCATTTTTGTTCTCATGTCATAAAATGAGCTCCCAAAACGGATGAACGGGGTGGATTCATAAAAAAAATCACTGTGGGCCCCACCTTGGTTCCCAGCACAGGAACTTCCTGCGCAAGGCTTTCGCAGGAAATCCGCGCCCGAGCTTGACCAAGACCAAGACTCTCGCACGTGCCGACATGGAGAGCCCTTGCAAGTACACGAAGCACACGTGCCCCGCACACGTGGGATTCGACCTTTCCAAGCATACGCGTTTTGGGGCTGGCCCATCAATCAGGCCTTTTCCCTCCTCAGGTGGGCCACAGCTTACAAAATGCCTGGATGGCCCAATCCTTGACACGTATGTCATGTTGGCACGTGCGTTTGCATGTAGATGGGCAAGACATTAGCCTGTGGGATTAGCAAATTCCGTACACAACAACTTGCGCGCAAGATCCGAGCTGTTCATCAGGTGAGCCCATCGAGAACTTCATCTCAATCCTCAGGTGGGCCATACACGTAGGAAGAAGTGGACCGTTAGTAGGCTTTAACCAACGGCTCATCTTCAATGTTCATCTGCGACCCACCTGATGAATGGATCCGTCTCGCGTGCCGCTGATCGTTCCTGGAACTTGCTGATGTCTAACGTGCACCTGAGGTGTAGCGTTCAACGCATCGGTGTACATCGGAAAAACCCACGGCCCTTGAGATCGCATCCAACGCCTATAAATAAATAAGAAAAAAAAAAAAAAGGGTAATTTACCTAGAGGCGCAAGTTAGCGAGAGACGAGGAACAGCAGTGGCAGAAAATCCAACTTGTAAAACAGGCCGAGCGCAAGGCGTTAACTTGCGCAGGTGGGAGATTTTTTCCTCCTGGCCTTTGAAGGGGAGAGAGTGTTTATCCTGTCTGCGAAGCGCTGAGAGACACGTGTCTAGTCCGTGGCCGTAGATCTTACCTAGCTCCCCCTTTAATGCATTTCGTTATACGAAAATTATGAGTGCGGATCGTCTGTGTTGAAGGCACAAAAAGTTCCAGCGCCGTTGCTTCTCATTAGTCCACGTCATTTTCGATGACTCCATTTACTAATATACGCCGGATTTTTCTCTTCCACATGCTAACTACACAACCGACTTTTAACGTATGAAACTTTTTCTGGGTCCCACCATGATTTTTTTGTTAAATCTATACCGTCCATCAATTTTTCCAGATAAATCTAGAGCACAATCCTAAAAACGAGGTACATCCAAACGTCAAGTGGATCACATCACATAAAGCAATCGGAATTGAACAAACTTCCGTTGAAACTTTTCTAGGGCCAACATCTTGGCTTATTCTCCATCTAACCTGTTCATAAGATCACACATGCCTAGATGAAGTTAAAATAAAAATATCAGCTTGATAAGAGCATTCTGTGGCCCCAAGAAGTTTTCAATGGTAGCATTAATTCTTACTTTCCTCAATGATGTGGTCCACTTTAACTTTAAATCTGCATTGTTTTTGGGTTAATAGCCTATAATGATATGAAAAAATGAATTGACGGTGTGGATCTAACAAATACATCATTGTGGAGCCCACTTAAATTTCACACCTCCGGTGCTTGCTGTGTGATGCAGGGGAGCGGATTTGGTGAGACCGGGTATCACCCAAGACAGTGCAACCCTTACCATGAGGCCCACCTTGATTTGTTTATTCTACATCCACTCCGTCCATCCGAATTTTCAGATCATTTTAGAGCATTCTATTAAAATTTAAGAATATCCAATCATCAGGTGGACCATACTCTAGGAAAAAGTTGTGATTGATCGCCCGTACTATTAAAAACTTCCTGGGGATCACCATAATGTTTCTATGGTTTTTATTTGACATCCAATCTGTTGAGAAGTTCACATAAGCCTGGATGAAGAGGAAAAACATATATCAGCTTGATACAAAACTTTTGTGGCCCGTTATTGGTAAGTCACCACTGTTTCCTATGGCATAGGTAATGGTAAGCCACCACTGTTTCATTTTTTGGATAATCCTTTAAAATGATTAAGAAAAACGGATGAACGGGGTGGATATATCTTGTGCCTTCAGCACAGATGATCCGCACTCGAAAATTACCAGTTGGAGTGGGACCCACAGTAACTTCGATGGACATGTGAAAAGCTGAGCCTTCCATTGATGATGACAGGTAAAAAGGTTGCACCTATCAGTGCATCAGCGTTTTAGGTTGGTGGCCTGTCTATGGCTAAAGAAAGCGTGTTGGGAGATCAGGGCCACTCAATCGCGTGGGGCCCACTATAACGGAATTTTTTTTTTTAACTATGTTCGGCTGGACGCGGATTGCGTCCGACCCCTGGTCGAACCTTTAAGCGTTCGACCACAGATCTATGTGGGAGCCCAACTAGATGTATCTGTTTATCCACGCCGTCCATCCCTTTGTAAGATCATGTTACGGCATGGACCTAAAAATAAGCAGATCCAAGGGTGTAGTCGGCCACACCAGATAGTAAGCTTGGGTTGCATTACATGAACAAAGCATTAATACAAGTTCATTAAATGCAATAATCATATCTGATGTGGTCCACTAAACCATTAAATCTGCCTATTTTTGGGCACATACCTAGTAGTAACTTAGAAAAGGGGTGGACGGCGTAGATAAACAGATACATCACAGGGGGCTCCCACACAGATCTGATCCGACGCTTCAAGGTCCGGTGTCGGATGCAATCCGCACACTGTTCGGATTTTTGCCGCAATAGTTACGAGGTGTGGCTATTTTTACTAAAAGTGTAATTTCTCATCTAAGCACATGGTGGCCCGAGGAGCATTTCGACTGCAAAATTTTCAATTTCTCGTCAAAAGGCGAGAAAAGATAAGCCCGACGAGAAATTGAACTTTTAGCAAAAGTAACCACACTGCAGGCTATTGCATTAAAAATCCCTTTCTTGTTCGTCTGCCCAACGGGCGCAGATTTCTGGGAAAGCCTTGCGAAGGAATTTCCGGAATTTTCTGCCCTGGGAACCACGGTGGGGCCCACAGTAATTTTTTTTTTTTTATAAATCCACCCCGTCCATCCGTTTTGGGAGCTCATTTTAAGACATGAAAACAAAAATGAACCGGATCCAAACTCAAGTGGGCTTCACTAAAGGAAAAGGTGGGTAGGTAAATTACTATCGTTGAAACCTCCCTGGGGTCCACAGTGATGTTTATATGACATCCATACCGTTCATAACGTCACTACTACTGGGATGAACATGAAAAACAAAAATTATCCTCATTCGAAACTCCTATGGCACCACAAATATTTCAACTGCGGAAGTTCAAATCTCACGTTTTCGGCCCACTTGAGTCTTGGATCTGGTTCATTTTTGTTTACATATCCTAAAATGAGCTCCCAAAACGGATGGACGGTGTGGATTTATCAAAAATATCACAGTGGGCCCACCTTGGTTCCCAGCGCAGGAAATTCCTGCGCAAGGCTTTCGCAGGAATTTGTGCACGGGGAGCTTTGCGGAGGAATTTCCTACTGCTGGGAACCACGGTGGGGCCCACGATTTTTTTTAAAATTATAAATCCACCCCGTCCATCCGTTTTGGGAGCTCATTTTAGGACATGAAAACAAAAATGAACCGGATCCAAACTCAAGTGGGCCTCACTAAAGGAAAAGGTGGGTAGGTAAATTACTACCGTTGAAACCTCCCTGGGGTCCACAGTGATGTTTATATGATATCCATACCGTTCATAACGTCACTACTACTGGGATGAACTGGAAAAACAAATATTATCCTGATTCGAAACTCCTGTGGCTCCACAAATATTTCAACTGTGGAAGTTCAAATCTCATGTTTTCGGCCCACTTGAGTCTTGGATCTGGTTCATTTTTGTTTTCATATCTTAAAATGAGCTCCCAAAACGGATGGACGGTGTGGATTTATCAAAAAAATCACAGTGGGCCCACCTTGGTTTCCAGCGCAGGAAATTCCTACGCAAGGCTTTCGCAGGAATTTGTGCGTTGGGAACCATGGTGGGGCCCATAGTTTTATTATTATTTATTATAATTCCACCCGTCCATCCATTTTGGGAGCTCATTTTAGGACATGAAAACAAAAATGAACCGGATCCAAACTCAAGTGGGCCTCACTAAAGGAAAAGGTGGGTAGGTAAATTACTACCGTTGAAACCTCCCTGGGGTCCACGGTAATGTTTATATGACATCCATACCGTTCATAACGTCACTACTACTGGGATGAACTGGAAAAACAAATATTATCCTGATTCGAAACTCCTGTGGCTCCACAAATATTTCAACTTTGGAAGTTCAAATCTCACGTTTCCGGCCCACTTGAGTCTTGGATCCGGTTCATTTTTGTTTTCATATCTTAAAATGAGCTCCCAAAACGGATGGACGGTGTGGATTTATAAAAAAAACATCACTGTGTGCCCACCATGGTTCCCAGCGCAGGAAATTCCTTGCACCCCTAACGGGGGCGAATTTCCTGTGAAAGCAAACCACGATGGGGCCCACAGTTATTATTATTATTTTTTATAAATCCACCCTTGTCCATTCCGTTTTGGGAGCTCATTTTAGGACATGAAATAAAAAATGAACCGAATCCAAACTCAAGTGGGCCTCACTAAAGGAAAAGGCGGGTAGGTAAATTACTACCGTTGAAACCTCCCTGCGGTCCACAGTGATGTTTATATGACATCCATACTGGTCATAACGTCACTACTATTGGGATGAACTGGAAGAACAAATATTATCTTGATTCGAAACTCCTATGGCTCCACAAATATTTCTACCATGGAAGTTCAAATCTCACATTTTCGGCCCACTGAGTCTTGGATTTGGTTCATTTTTATTTTCATATCTTAAAATGAACTCCCAAAACGGATGGACGGTGTGGATTTATAAAAAAAATCACAGTGGGCCCACCTTGGTTCCCAGTGCAGGAAATTCCTGCGTAAGGCTTTCGCAGGAATTTCTTACGCTCGGAACCACGGTGGGGCCTACAGTTATTTTTTTATATAAATCCACTCTGTCCATCCGTTTTGGGAGCTCATTTTAGGACATGAAAACAAAAGTGAACCGGATCCAAACTCAAGTGGGCCTCACTAAAGGAAAAGGTGGGTAGGTAAATTACTACCGTTGAAACCTCCCTGGGGTCCACAGTGATGTTTATATGACATCCATACAGTTCATAACATCACTACTACTGGGATGAACTGGAAAAACAAATATTATCCTGATTCGAAACTCCTGTGGCTCCACAAATATTTCAACTGTGGAAGTTTAAATCTCACGTTTTTGGCCGATGGATCCGGTTCATTTTTGTTTTCATATACTAAAATGAGCTCCCAAAACAGATGGACGGTGTGGATTTATCAAAAAACATCACTGTGGGCCCACCTTGGTTACCAGCACAGGAAATTCCTGCGCAGGAAATCCGCGCCCCTGTCGAACGCCCTTGTTAAGTGGAGCGGATTAGGTGAGACCCCGGATCCACATAGGTGGGTGGGACGCCTAAGTATGGGGCTCACAGTGATATATGTGTATTAAATCCACACCGTACAACCATTTTGAAAGCTCGTTTTAGAGCATGGTCTAAAAAATGAAGCTGAATTAAATCTTGAGTGAGCCACACCACAGGAAACAGTCGTGATTGAATCCCCACCATAAAAAACTTCATGGATTCCGTCAGAATGTTTATTTTCCATCCAACCTATTGATAAGGTCACAAACACCCATTGAGTGGCCGAGATCCTGCACATGCATGTGGCTTTTCAGAATTTTCATGCGGAGGATATGCGCCATGCCGGGACAAGCAGGGTTCATCGTGTGTAATCCTAACCGTTGATTTGATGGGACCTACTTGGATAAATATCGCCCAAAATTTTTCCTCGATAAGAGGATCAAAACCCTCCGTTCCTTTCACCAGATGGTTAAAGAATACAATGCACAAGATTTGATGGTTCGAATATTTCAATCTGAGAGTTTTCCAGGGTTTTCCACATCCTAGGTGAGTCAATAAGACGGACGGTCCAGATCACCCACCACAGCCCCACAAACTGGAAAACCAAAGTGGACCCACGGATATCGACTTGTACAAGTGGGTTCCATGATCATGATCCAAACCGTTGATGAGATAGTCCCTATCACAGATGGTAGAAAATCCCACCAGAAATCCTAAGCCTTTCGTCGTTTGATTGTGGACCATTTCTATACTTTTCTTCTTGACCGTCCATTTTCGGAATAAAATTTAAAGCCTTTCGCAGGGTTCATCTAAAGTAGGCGTGATGGATCAATGGTGCGGATCATGGAAAAATGAGCCTCACTTGTACAAACTGAAAATGGGGGTAGATGGGACAGGTTAGCCCTCAATGAGGAAATATGACCATTGGATGTGTGATCTAGACCTTTCACTTAGTGGGGTACACCTTAGATGCGGTATTACCATAAATCAATTTAATGGGATATATTAACCCTCGAACTGGGTTCTCAATTCAATAGAAAACGGTAATGACTGGATGTTTGCCATTTCCAATATGGTTGGGGTCGTTCGCAGAGAGTTCTTAAATCGGCGTGGGGCCAATCAAATGAATGGCTTGGATCACTAAAAAATAAGCACCAGAGGTGGCCCACGTGTGTTTAAATCACGGCCGTCCAAATTGCATCCCCTACTTTCGGATTGAGAATAGAATTTGAGCAAGTGTTCAGTTCCTCTTACAGGTGTGGCCCAGACAATGGTAGATGGGGATGGGATCCCATGGATACGATCTCAAACACGTGTACCATCTTGCCACGTGTGAAGTAAGTTTCTGGGAACGAGTACAATTAATTTTTCCAGGAGAAGCGAGTACAATTAATTTCGACACAATTATAACATGCTGGCTACGTTTGGCCCGCACTTAACATTACCGTTCCACGTGGAAAACTTTGATACTCTGTCAAAATACGATGGATGATACTCAATCACCTTGGTGTTCCTAACCGTGAGAACAAAAACAACTTAGCCTTTATATGACTTCGACTTTATAAGAAAATCATTAGTCATCGTTCATTGGCATTGGGATTCTTAAAGGATCACATTTTGTAAGGTTTTAAAGGCCCCAAGTTGCTGTAAATATAATTGCCAATTCAACTGTCTTGGTTGATCGTTGAAATTGTTGATTGATTAATACCATTGAAATAGCAATCCAGCAACCAAATTGTTTATCTTTTTGGACTTGCTCAATTGAATCATCGATTGATTGATGCCATCGATCGACCGATCAATCCCATCGAAGGATTGCTCGATGCCATCGACCATAAAGTCCAGCAACCTTTCTGCACATCTGTCTGGACATATTCGATCTCATCGTTGATCTATGAATGCCATCAATAGAAAGTTCGATCTCATCGAACTAGCCATTTTCTGTCTATTTTTTAGCCATTGAAACTTCAAATCTATATAAAGGGCATTCGGGCTTTGAGAATAATGATAAGTTTTTAGTGCATTAGAAGCTACCACAACTCCA
Source organism: Liriodendron chinense (assembly GCA_003013855.2). Taxonomy (NCBI): domain Eukaryota; kingdom Viridiplantae; phylum Streptophyta; class Magnoliopsida; order Magnoliales; family Magnoliaceae; genus Liriodendron; species Liriodendron chinense. The sequence continues at coordinate 456,831 of ML058557.1, read as the reverse complement.
TATATATAGAGCTCTAATCCTAGGATATTCAAGTCATTTTCTTTGTGATTCATCATAAGCAAGAGCATGCCAAGCTCAAATGAAGATGAACTTGATCTCCCTCATTCTCTAGAGAGTTAGACACTAAGCCAATGGATATATCATTGTCTAAACTCTCCAAGAGACCCATTTAGGTGAATCCTTATAGGCAATTAACTTTCCACTAGTTGTAGAAGATTCTACAATACTCCATTACATTGGTCACCTCATTGGAATATCACAAGCAAGGCAAGCTGATCGTTGAAGATAAAGAAGATCGACATTAAAGTTCGGAAGAACAATTGAGTTGCAGATTTAAGCACGGAAGAGCATGAATAAGCATCTCAAGAACGACACATCAAAAGATGTTCAATCTAACAAATAAGTTATCAATTGTAAGAGTCCAAGTTACACTCCTTCCTTGTAAAGGATTGAGTGTAGAATTTGAGTTGCTAAAGTAACATGTTCTTGTGTAAAACCATGACCATTGTGTAGGGTCTAAATCAAATCCTTCAAGGGGAGCCACAGACACGGGTGTGTGCGTGTTAGTCTCTAAGGGGAGCCTCCAACGGGAGTTTACGTAGTGCGTTGGATTAGGACTGCTAGTGGTTGTTGGTTAGCCGACAAAAGACCAACTTAGGTGGCGTTTGGTAAACTGAAAAATAAGTCTGAAAATTAATTTAAGTGCTGAAAACTTAAAGTACTGAATTTTAGTACTTATAAGTACTGAAAAGTCTGTTTGGTAATTTGTTCGAAAAAAGTCTTGATATTTGAATTTAAGCACTTTTTCACAAAAAAATCGTTTGGTAAACACAAATCATAAATGTTTAAAAATTGACAATTTGTCATATTTGCCCCTATTGTCTCAATTTATATCTACAGTAGAGTATGAGATAAAACTTGTGATTATCATGTCACCAATTTTGGCACATTTGTATCTAATTCATCTATATTCTATCAAACATAATATTCTGATCAATAAAGCATGTAATCTATTCTTCTTAATAGAATAATTATAATACTTCAATTGATGTCCTGGAAAGGACAACTAATAAGAGAACCTAAATAACATCTCATATTTAATTTATAAAGGCTGATTTTTAGTCTTATGCTTTAAAATAAGTTGGAAAAATAGATGGATATTATTAATAAAACACATATATCATGATGGGCCGCACAGGACATTGTTAGGTGCAATCCATGTAACTTATATGTGTGTTTTCCATCTCCTTGGCCATTCCAAGAAAATGAGATGGCTGACCTTGATATCTATATGACTATATGAAATCCACGTCCATCCGCAATATGAGACGTCGACTTGCCTAAGATTGTGTGGCCCTTACTATGGGTGTAATACCCCGGTCCTTTATAACACAACCCGAGCACACACGCGTCTCAATTGATGCCTTTGATGGCCCGTATGCGGTGCCCTTGATCACTTAGTATCAAAACCTAACGATTTATCTCAAGAGATCTTGAAATCTCTATCATGTCAACCGCGTTGTCACTGCGGCTGCATTGTCGAAAACCGCACGTCAATCCGATACCCGAGCGCAAAGTTAAGGCCCTTTGATCGAAAACCTCGAAAAACATAGTTTTTACACACTTGTGTGGGGCCCACCACAAGGTCTCCTTTGCAATTAATATATTAATATATTCATATATATATATATATTATAATAATAATAATAATAATAATAAAATAAGAAATATATATATATATATATATATATATATATATATATATATAAAAGAAAATAATAAAAATAAATTTAAAAAAAAAAAAGTACAAAAAAAGGGGGAGGCAATGATGGCTAGAATCTCACCACCATGCCTCCCTAGTCCTCCCCACTCCTCCCCATGTCACCCCATCCCTCTCCATGCTTGCATTAAAATAAATAAATAAATAAATAAATGAATAAAAGGTTATAAAGGGGGGGAGGGATCGTGCATACCCTCACCCCCATCTTCCATCTCCTTTCATCCATATCAAGAGAGAGAGAGAGTGAGAGAGAGAGAGAGAGAGAGAGAGAGAGAGTAGCAATTTTGGTGGGCCATCATCAACCTCCCATTCTATCTCAACCATCCATCCGCTTCAACCGTCAAGATCGACCCTTGATCAAGGAGATCAAGGTGAGTGCAATCTTCCCCCCTTTTTCTCATTTACTTTTCATTTTCTTCCCTTGGGCCCACCTTGTGATGGGCAATGTGATGGATGGGCTGGATCGTCCATGAATGGGTCCCACCCTTTGATGGTGTGGATCCCACTTGGGGACCCACTTTATGTCATAATTAGTGTGGCCAACGGCCCACCATGATGTATGTAGTTCACCCACGCTGTCCACCCTGTGGACCCACCATGCGATGGCCCAGCTGATGGAGGAAGTGGATCCTGCACGTGTGGACCCCACTGGTTAAGGCTCAACAAAAAAAAAAAAAAAAAAAAAAGAGAAGAAAAGAAAGAAACAAAGAAAAGGGTTGCTGGGCAGCCAGCGTCCAGAGGACGCTGGGACGAAGCCCAGTTTGGGCGAAATCCATAGGGCCCACTCGTGGGACCCACCTTAATGCATGTATGTAATCCACGCTGTCCATCTGTTTCTCCAGCCCATTTTAAGATTGGGTACAAAAAATGAAGTAAATTCAGATCTCGGGTGGACCACACCATAGAAAACAGTAGAAGCTAGGATGCCTACTGTCGAAACTTCCATGGCCCACCGTGATGTTTATAGACAGAATCACCTGCCCAATATTAGGCTTATTAGGTCCCCAAGGAGCTGAAAAATCTGATGAATGGGGTGGATTGTCCCTAAGTGGGCCCCATATGAAATAACCATAAGAATATAAAAAAAAAAAGAAACAAAAAAAAATAAAATAAATAAGGCACTGGACGTCCAGCGTCTGGACGTTCTGACGCTGGAACGTCCAGCGTCATTTGACAGTGAATGGGGTCCCCACTCGTGGGACCCACCTTGATGTTTTTGTTCCATCCACTCCGTCCACTTGTTTTCCCATATCATTTTAGGGCTAGGCCCCAAATTTGAAACTGATCCAAATCTTAAGTGGACCGCACCGCATAAAACAGTGTAAGTAATGATTTCTACTGTCAGAAATCTTTCGGCCCACTTTGAAGTTTCTAGACCGAATCATATACCCAATATTGGGCTTATTGAGTCCCCCATGAGATGGGGAACCTGATGAACGGAGTGGATCAGACCCATGTGGGCCCCACTTGATATGAACACAAAAAAAGAAAAAAAAAGAAAATAAGAAGATGAAGGAGAGGCGCGTCTCTGACGCTGGTGTACCCAGCGTCCACGGGCGCTGGGCGCGTGGTGTCTAGCTGGTGGCCCACTCTGTGGGTCCCACCATGCTGTATGTGCTATATCCACACCGTCCATCCAATTGGGGAGATCATTTTAGGGCATGATCTGAAGAATGAGACAGATCCACATCTCGAGTGGACCCCATTTGAAAGAAAACAGTGAGGACAGTGACAAGGCTGTTGGACCTTCCTACGGCCCACCATGATATTTATTTGAGATCCAACCTGCTCATAATTCCACACACGTGTGGAAGAGGGAAAACAAAATATCAGCTTGATCGAAAACTCAGTTGGGCCTGCCTAGAATGTATGTGCCTTATCTATTACATCCTTATGTTTTTCCAGCTCATTTTAGTGGCTGAGCCCAAAAAAATTAAGCACATCCAAATGTCAAGTGGACCATGCCACGGGAAACAGTGGGAATAATGATCTCCACCATTGAAACCTTCCCCAGCCCTACAGTGATGTTTATTTGTCATCCAACGTGTACATACCATCACATGGATATGGATGAAGGAGAAAACATTAATACCCACTTGATTCGAAACCTATTGGACCCCAACTGGGCACCATAGGTGGCAGTGTGCTTGGGCACGCTGACCCAGCGGGTGGCCCACCCCATGGGTCCCACCGTGGAGTATCTGTTTTATCTATGCCGCCCATCTGTTTTTCCATATTATTTTAGTCCATGGGCCCTCCAACAAAAGATGAGGCAATCCAAAGCTCTGGTGGACCACATTGTAGGAGACAGTGGTCATTTTATTTCTCTAAAAGATGGCCCCTTGTGATCACAAATTGGACCCAAACTTAGCCCAAAACCATTTATGTATGTAAAGTCCATTTAATTAAAAATCTACGTGGGGTCACATCTATGGAATCCACCACCTTCCTAAAGTGTTAAATATGTCATTTAAACCCTAAAACTTGAATTTAGATTATATAGGCCACCTCCTTAAAATTTTAGATCCACCACCATAGGGTTGATCTTAACCATATAAATTATGGATATGACAATCTAACCGCATAAATGGTCTAAAATATGGTAGGGTCGAATTCTAGCAAGCGTGTACATGTTTCAAGCAACATTGAAAGATGCTTCGATTCTTAAGGTGATGATTCCTCCCCTTGAGCTTTCCGCTTCCACACTGGTTAAGTTATAGTTCTATTTATTTTGTTAAGAAAACATGTTACAAATGATTTAAACTTTGTCTTATGATTATCTGATTTCATCATTAATTATATGCTAAATTATGAATTGCTCCACGTTTTTGTGAATTATTACGTATTTTGAATTGTCAAAGTTATTCCTCTTAGAAATCTGGAAGTGAATTGCGAATCTGGATTGTAGTGATCACATCTGTTAGATGAAACCTTAAACCAGTGGCCTCTGTAAGCAAGAAAATGGAATGATCCCTAAGGATGGAATCCTTGAATGGATTTGTTGGACTAAAAGTCCTGTTAAGATGAATCGTTGTGATTATGTCCCTAACTGAACTTATAATGGATACATTTGAAAGTTATGGAGATGAGAGGCCACTAGTTGTAAGGAAATGTCATAATTGGTTTGGTTGTAAATTGGACTAATAATGGACGATTAATCATGCATATCATGGCACTGACGGGACATGTGGTGACGAGCCATACTACTGTCGGGTGGTTTGGTTGCTGAAAGCACGTACCCTTGAGGTATTTTCGCTGGCCCCAGACCACCATTGGGTGAGCCATACGCTGATAGCACGTACCTTTGGTATTTCGCTGGTGATGGCCGCTCTTGATGGAATTGCATGGTGGGGCTGATGTGTGTCCTTAGGGACTTCCAGACCACGTTTTCCAGCTGGATGAGCATCCCCAGGCTGAGGGACATGTGCATGCATTCATGCATTTAAGAAAGATCACATCTTGGATGTTTTGTATGTTTTCATTTCTCTAAACTGCTCTTGATTAGTGTGTTGGTGTGTAATCTTGAGGGGACCTCACACTGAGCTGGCCACTCATGTTTAGAATATCAACCGTACAGATGATGCAGGAGTGATGGTAGAGGATGGAGAACTTGGAGTTACTCCCGATGACACTCTTGCTAAGGAGGGTGTGGAATATGCTGAGGAGGAGCCATATGCCGATGTTGCTGAGCTTTACGAGCTCAATTAGTAGAGTAGTTATTTCCATCTATTTTCCCTATGACACTTGATATTTTGGGTTTGTACTGAGTCCCAGATGGGGGAAACTCGTGAACTATTAATACTTGTGTTTGATATGGTTATATTTTCATGGAATGGTTATCTTTTTGTCTCTATGGTGCCCACTAGTGCAATTGTGAATGTGGAAACATAATCCAACTGAAAAACCATACTTAAAGGTGATACTTTCTCCCTAAATTAACGTCCGGGTTCTCGTGGTAACAGTCATACTCAAGCCATGGGAATCGGGGCGTTACAATGGGGCTCACCTTGATGTGCGTCTTCTGTATCCATGCCGTCCATCTATTTTTTCATATCATTTTAGGATAGTATCCAAAAAATGAAGTAGATTCAATTATCAGGTGGACCATAACATAGGAAATAACAGTGATTGGGCACCCTACCGTTAAAAACTTCTTAGAGGTACCTTAACGTTTACATGGTATTTATTTGCTATCCATTTTTTTTTTCGGGGGGGGGGGGGGGGGGGGGGGGGGTAGTCATGCAACGCACGCACCCTTATTTGCTATCCAACCTATTGACAAGGTAACATAGGCTTGAATGAAGAGGGAAAAATAAATATCAGCTTGATCCAAAACTTTTGTGGCCCATTAATGTTCAATAGACAGGGTAACATAGTGTAACGACCCGAGATTTTCGACTCTTGTGTATAACACGACGGCCAAATTCCCAAGTAATTTATGGAATAATTAATTTTTCAAATAATAAAATATAGCATTCAAGCACAATGGCGGAAACAATTATCATCTTATTCTATCAAACTTACTACGTTATCATCAATGTTTAAATAAGGGAACCAACCAATATCCATACTGATTAATTAAAATACAAAACCATGTCTTCTCTTGAAGACTTATTACAATTCCATAAATGTATCAATTACTTAAAAGAAATATTTAATAAATGATAACATCAATTAAGTTTATCTAACATCGTCATCCGCCATGTGATTGTACGAACATCGAACTCTTTTCCTTAAAAATCGGGTTCAATACCTGGATCTTCACCTGCATCATCTAAATTGTGTTTGGGATAGCGTTAAACGCTATCATAGTGGGGAATATTTCCTCCAAGACAATCAAGAATAATAATAACGATACAGAGTAAACGCAAGCAGGATATTATTATTTAATCAAATCAAAACAACCAACTAAAAATCTTTGTTAATGCGATGCATGGAATGCATGCTCTGGGTAAGGCACCCTAGCTAGAATCATAATACATGAAGTGGAAAACTCCCTGTTACAACTTTACGCTAGCCACTAGTCACCAGAGGTTCCTGGGACGCACAAGCCCATAGTTTTGCCCGACCACGTGAGAAACGGGACGTTCATAGCCCAAATCTACACGTGACAGTGTACGGGAGAAGTAGGACGCTCTAGCCTATTCTCAATTCCGTACACCCACATGGAGCCAAGTGAATGCATGACTTTAGTTTCACCTTTATTTAAGTGTTTTCACATACGACCGATTTAAATAAAACTCAATGGTCACTATGGGGAGTCGCAAGCAACCCAGCATAGGCCGACAGCACGAGATTAGTGTCCATAGCACCAACCCCGGCTCATGAGAATTTGTATACCATTAGTGTCCACTCATTGTCCCGTTTTATGATTTCATCATGTCCCAAAAAGCCATTGTTGTACATCATGACCAAATTCATTAAAATACCCATGTACTGTAAATGGATCAAATCAAGCATCATGTACATGTAAGGATCCATTAACAAGCAATCACTTCATTCTCTCAGTTAAGTCAAGATATATTCTTCCATCATGGACACCTCTCATGGGTTCCATCTCTCTACATCGAATAATTTTACCAACTTAGGGACAAAGAGTATACAATAATGGGATGTCCATATGATGATCTTATACACATATTTCATATCACAATATGAAAATCAATGTTACTTGTAATACATGGACTAAGAAAATAAGGGCATAGATTTCACAAAAATAAATAACACAAATACACATGCTTCTTAGTAAAAAATCTAAATAAGGAATCACATGATTATGTAATGATATTTATTGCAAATCCTATTTTAAACTTCATATTATATGGATCAGAAATTCAAAACAAAATAACTTCACATGCCACAAAAGAAACTTACGATAAGTGTAATATTATTAATGAAAGGCTTGAAGGAAAATCCTCACCTTAGGATAGACTTAGAAGAAGAGGGTTGTAGAAGATCCTAGCCGCTGGAAAAATATGAGAAAGAACTCTCTTCTCTTCTCTCTCTCTCTCTCTCTCTCTCTCTCTCTTTCTCTAGGGCATGGAGGCTAGGGTTAGGAGAAGGATTTGGAGGTGCGTAGTAGAAATATGGAGAGGGATGTGCACGCGAGGTCTTGTGTAACAACCTCTTGAGGTGGGTTTCTCAAATCTCAATATTTGGATGATCTATGATCAATTCCAATCCGTTCATCTTATCAAGCTCGAAGAGTAGAGTCAGAATACGTAAATTTCTTGATGATCCACATTCTAGATTGGCCGATCCTTGAAAATGGCCTAATGGGTGCTAAAATGGGCTAGATCTCAATTAACGGTCTACGCTTAATGATCAGGGCCCAAATTTTGGAAAAATATATGGTCATGATAGGTAAATAATTGTACAAAGTTTAGTGGTTGATTGATGGTGAGAAATGCCTAGATCTGAAATTTCAACTTTTGGCGGAAAAGGAAAGGGCTGGCTTTGTGGCTCAACGGTGTAGGATTATAGATCGGAGTCCAAACTTTGTGTAAAATCGTAGTCATATGAGTATAATAAGTGGTCCAAATTTGAGAAACGATTGATGGTGAGAAGTGGGTAAATTGAAAGGTTCAGATTTAAAAAGAGTTGGTAACTCGTTAATTTCTAGAACGGGATAACTTCGCGCATAAGAAAGAGGATTATCAAGGTGGGGCACTCAAATTGCACTATTGGTCCATGGTAAAGACAATCTAATTCACTCATATGAAGAGAAATATTCGACTACGACTAACCATCTACTTTCCTCACTCGATGGACATGAAAATCAAGGGTTAAGGGGCTGATTTGATAATTGGACCACTTCTATTATGATTTAAGGGCTGAAATTTGACGCGTATGGTAATATGTGCCCAAAAGCTTAAATCCAGGGTTTTGCATGAAAGTGATCGTCAGAAACTATAACACTTAAAAATGACATCTTAACTTAAGTTTAACTAATGGCATTTTCGTAATTATCTAAAAAGTGCATGATTTTTAAAATCTGATCTTTCTACGATGTTTATAGGATCATTCTAAGCAACTTTTGTAAAGGGTCCCCTATCAGATCTCCTACGGATGTCCCTCTATTCGCAAATCAACGGTAAATGTACGATAATTAAAAAAAAAAAAATTAAAAATGAATTTTCAAAAAAATTTCAAATAAATCTCGAAAATCTGGGGCGTTACACATAGGCTTGTATGAAGGGGAAAAAACAAATATAAGCTTGATTCAAAACTTTTGTGGCCCATTAAAGTTCAATAATCACCGTTTCCTGTAATACCGTCCACCTAATAATTAAATCTGAAAAAGCGGATGGATCAAGATGATGTTTGTTTTTTTTTTTTTCTTTCATCCAGGCTTATGTAACCTTATCAACCTTATCAACGGATTGGATAGCAAATAAACACAATGCAAACATTAAAGTGCACCCTTAAAAGTTTTTAATGGCAAGACGTTCAATCACCACTTTTTCCCAGAGTATGGTCCACTAGAGATTTCATTTTTGGTATCATGCCTTAAAATGATCTGAAAAACAGATGGACAGCATGGATGTAGAATAGATACGTCAAGGTGGGCCCCACAGTGAGGGCCATACCATATTAGGTGAGGCGTTGTCTCGCCAAATCCACTCCCGTGAGCAAGGTAGCTACATACTGGACAATGATCTGTGGGCTCCATCATGTTGCATGTGTTTTATCCATGCCCTCCATTCATTTCTCTGGATCAGAGGTAAATCTAAGTTTCATGTGACCACACTGCAGGAAAAAGTGGTGATTGATCGCCCACCATTAATAACTTCTTGAGGCCATGAAAGTTTTGGATAAAGCTGATATTTGTGTTTCTCCTTGGTCCATCTGTGTGTGACCTGATCAATAAGTTGGATGGAAAACAAACATTACATCAGGCCTTAGGAAGTTTTTAATGGAAGCCGTTCAATCATCACTATAATAACTATTTTTATTTTAATATGGTGTGGTCCACTTGAGAATTGGACCTATCTCACTTTTTAACCCTTGCCCTAAAGTGATATGGAAAAATAGATGGACGGCATGGATAAAGTACATGCATTATGGTGGGCTCACATAACATTGTCCAGTAGTTATCGGACGGTGACAACGTCAGTAGGCAATACCAAATTGAATTGCTTCCAAATCCTGTTGGCATGGCTGTGAGCCCCACCTTAATGTATTTGTCAGATCCACACTAACTATTTATTTATTTGGATGATTTTAGGTTGTGATCTAAAAAATGAGGCAGATTCAAAGCTCAAGCGGACCACACCATAGAAAGCATTGGAACTTGAATATCTACAATTGAAAACTTCTTTGTGACCACAGAGGTTTTGGATCGAGCTGATATTTGTATTTTCCCTTCATCCAGGTTAATATGACCTTATGAATAGATTTGATGGAAAATACATAGCATGGTGGGTCTTGGGAAGTTTTCAACAGTGGGCATCATTATCCCACTGTTTTTATGGTGTGATCCACGTGAGCTTTGGGTCCAACTCATTTTTTGGCTCATGCCCCACAATGATCCAGAACAATGGATGAACGGTGTGGATATAACACATACATCATGGTAGGTACAAAACTTTGCCACATCATTTAGGCATCAACCCTACTCTGTTATAGCTCTTCCCTACAAGTTATAAGGAGGGTAAAGTTGTTATTTAAAAAATATTTGACTTTGAAATCATTTACCGCTTTCAGCGTTAAGCATTAACCAGAATGAAGATAACTGAAAATAAATTACACTTTTTCAGTGATTTTTTAAATTAAGTGCTTAATAATTTAAAATTGCCAAACAGTTTGAATTAGAAAAATCACTGAAAACAGTCATTTTCAGTGATAAGTGTAAAAATTAAGTTTTACCAAATAGGCCCTTAGCCTCCGATGGAGCCGGTCCTTGTATAGGATTGTAAATATTGGGAGAAACATATTTAAAACTCTTAGGTTGGGTTGAACCTATTGAAACACATATAGTGAAATTCAGTACACTCAAGGGATGAGTGCGTCAATCGGGAGTGGAGTAGAAAAATCAAACCACTATACATTATTGTATTTGTGATTATTATTTGAGCATATTTTCATTCATGCTTTATAAGTTTAATGGTTGAATTATATGATGTTTGAATGAATTGAATGCTAGACACTTGATTAACGAATTCACGAACAACCTATATTTTTACTTATAGACTAGTTGCTTGAATGTTGAATCATTTGTAGTCTATGTGAATTTTTATTATTACTTAATTAAGTTTCATTATATAATTAGTTTTAATTAGGCATGAATTTTATTTAGATATTCGTAGTCCGACCAACAAATATAACTCATTTTGAAATTTTAATCTTTCAGAGAATATTTTTTTTTCTTCAGATGACCTAAGTAACTTTATTTGTGGATTCTAGGCCATAGATTTAATCTTTTATTAATTCAATTGTATAAATAACTTAACAACCTTATATTTCAAAATCCATTTGTTTACATCATATAATGGGCCACTCCATTGTAGTAATCTAATCATCTAAGCATTACATCCGTTCATATAACTGATTGACCACGCGAGAAAGTGAACCGTTCACATTGTCTGTAGACTTTGCCTAAGTCGGTCCTTTCCGTTGAAATTTCATTTTACTGATCACAACATCAGAAGATACCTCAATTTTAGTGCTCTTAGGGTATTTTAAGGCTTATATGCTTTGAATTTCATGAGTTCATAAATACTTGATCGTTTGAGATTCTATTTGACCATATCCTTTATCCACATTTGATTTAGTATTTTTTCTAGTCTCTTGACCATGGGACTACATGATCACAGTAAACCAATCGCACAATCATTATATTTGTTCATCTTATTCATCACCTATTTATATACTTAACATTTCGTGGAATTTCTATTTTAACCACTCCTCGTATATCTACCATACATTTAGGGCATGTTTGGGTAGGTGTATTAGCTGGGATTAACCGTGATTGCACTATTGATCTCACCAATAAAACGAGCACGCACATTTGGATGGGTGAATCATTTGCTGGATAAACCATCTCGTGGTTTGCGCAAAAAACTATGAGATAACGGGAGGGATTTTCAATCCCGTTTTGCTAAAAGCGCCTATCCCGCGTTTAATTCGAGCCATACACGATAGAAAGAGCGAGATTTCTCGAACGGACGCGGATAAGGATGTTTTCGCCTGAAGTTCATGTGCTTGGAACTTAAGTGGGGCCCATTGTGATGTTTGTGAGAAATCCACACCGTCCATTTGATTTGTGAGCTCATTTTAGAACATGAGTCGAAAAAATAAGCAGTATCCAAGATTCAAGTGGGCCGAAAATGTGAGGATTGAACTTCCACAGTTAAAATATTTGTGGGGCCACAGAAGTTATGAATCATGCTAATATTTGTGTTTTCAGTTCATCCCAGTAGGAATGGCGTTATGAACGGTATGGATGGCATGTAAACATCAATGCAATGTTGACCCAGGGAGGTTTCATCGGTAGGAATTTCCCTACCCACCTTTTCCTTTAGTGTGATCCACTTGAGCCTTGGAGCCAGCTCATTTTTGTTCGCACCTCCTACGCTGATATCATAAAATGGACGTACATGGTGGATTTCTCACAAACATCACAGTGGGCCTCACCTAGTCAGTGACATACACTAATGTCGGTGAAGTCATGCGTCGTACAGGGTGAATTTTTGTGTAGTACTAAACATGTTTGTATACAATATGCTCAGATTACCGGGCCAACTTTTGTGCACCAAACATATTTGGGTTCAATACGGTGGGATTATAGGTACCCTTGGCGAGTTCCAAACATGGCTTTATAAAACATGGGATAGACCTAATCCGTAGACAGTACCTGACAACTGCATTTATTGTAACTTTTGCAATTCTATCCACCTTAATCCCTCCTAATGCAGCTACCTAAACACTCTATTAAGGAATACATGGCATATAAGTTCAAATCACTTGCTCTTATATATTGTTTATGTATAAGTTTGATTAAGAAACCTTTCGTACACTAATTTAGTAATTATATAAGAATTCTAATTAACCATTAAATTTTTTACCTACTTAACTTTAAGATTATCGATCCTGAACCAATATTTAAAATTTCATTGACCGTTCATCTGAATACTAAACCGTGAAATACTAATATAGCTCTTGTATGAATATTAATTTTTATAGGTCTATTTTTCATTGAATGTACACGCACAAATCATAAGATTAACCCATCAACAAGTAATTATAATCATAATGGTGTACACACTTCTATTCTTAAACATTTTAAAAATTCCTTTTGTAAATGTTCGATTCTTAACCCAAGAATACTCGAACCAATTCATCTCCATATATTTAATCTCCCTGCCTAGATCAAAAAAATTGATTGTTCATCGAAACTTGTTATCATTTGTCAAATGACTCATTTAAAAATTAAACAAAAACCACCAGCACAATCCGTATATTTTTCTTGACGAATCTACCAGATTATTTTTCACATCGGGTTGTGTTTGGACTTATTTGTGGAGCCATATGACTTTTTAGGAAGAATCTTCCAATTTTGTTACTTCTTAAGAAAAAAAGAACTCCATATATGCGTCCGCACCCTTTACCTTACATCCTTAACTTGCATATCACAATGGTGTAATTGATCCGCGAAACTAACTATATACTGACCCCTCTATGCATCAATGAACCTTAAGGACGACTTGTTACCCATTTTAAAAATCTATCATCCATCAATTTCAAGATCAATCTCTTGTAACCATTTGTTCAAAAAGACCTATTTAAGATCATTCTTTCACCGATCCAAAACATCTAATTATAAGACCACCTAGACACAAACTGTATGTATGGTGTACGCTACCCAACCCCATTACATGTCAATGTGTACAATGGTAATAACCATCAATATATAACGTTACAATTATAAGACCACCTAAACATAAACTGTATGTATAGTGTATGCCACTTAATCCCATTACATGTCAGATGTGTACAATGGCAACATACATCAATATGTAACATTTTCGCATAAGATGGCATAACGTTAGATTTTATGTAAGTGTTTAGAAACTAGAGGGATAGCATGTGATGTAAGCACTACAAGAAAACGGTGTTTTACAGACGAAAGTATTACCGACGAAATTATTTTCGTCGGTAAAAAGCCATTTCCCCGACGAAATAAAGTAATCGTCGGTAAAATACATTCCAGTACACACTTTTACCGACGAAATCATGATTTCGTCGGTAAAAAGTTTATTACTGATGAAACTACCTGTCGCTAAAAAATAAAGTAAGAAATTTGGCTTTTACCGACAAATATTTTCGTCGGTAAAAGGGTAATAATGTGTGGCATATGCGTAAGTTAAGGAAGAGGACTTTTACTGACGAAAGTTTTCGTCGGCAAAAGTCATTTTCCCCGACGATTATTGCCTGTCGGTAATAATATTTGATTCCCGCCCAAGTGAAAAAGAGGACTTTTACCGACGAAAAATGTTGCTTTTACCGACGAAAATTTTCGTCGGTAAAAGTCTTTTATTTCACTTACCCGATCGGGCCTCCCTCATTTCTCTCCATCTCTCTCACTCTCGCTCTGTCTCTCTCTCCTCTCTCTCTCTCTCTCTCTCTCTCTTTCGCGCGCGCGCGCTGCCGGCCCACCCATCTCGGCTCTCCCTCAGCTCCGACCGCCGGCCGTCAACGTCATCGGCGGCCCACCGCCTCAGCCGACCACCCCCCCAGCCGACCACTGTCGCCGGTCGCCACTCGCCTCCACCGACCTCCGTACGCCGCCGCCTCCTCCGGTAACCCTCTCCCCCTTCCTTCTTGCTCCATTTCCCCTCTCTCCCTCTCTCCTCGTTGTTGATTGTGGGGCCCACTCCCAAAATCCAATGCATGTGGGTCCCACCATCGCTGTCCAATGCATGTTGGTGGGTCCCACCGTCGCTTTCTATCGTCCATTGCATGTGGGTCCCACCGTCGGTTTCCATCGTCCATTGCATGTGGGGTCCACCTTAGCTGTCTACAATTTGGTGGGGCCCACTGATTTATTAAATCCCTAATTAGGGATTTCGAAATTAAAATCCCCTAATTAGGGATTTCAATATTAAAATCCCTAATTAGGGATTTAAAAATTTAAAATCCAAAATTTTGTTTTATGAATTAAAAAAAATGAAATACGTAATTGTGGGGCCCACCGTTACTGTCCACTGGCTGTGGGGCCCATGTCGCTGTCCACTGGCTGTGGGGCCCACGGTCGCTGTCCACTGGCTGTGGGGCCCACGTCGCTGTCCCACCGTCGCTGTCCACTGGTTGTGGGGCCCACTGTCGCTGTCCATTGCCTGTGGGGCCCCCGAAGATGGGAACCGCTGGTGCCTAAAAATGAAGCATATCAAAATCTAAAGTGGACCACAGCACAAGTGTGAACTGAATGTCTATCATTGAAAAATTCTTAGAGGACACAGAAGTTTTGGATCAAGCTGATATTTGTGTTTTCCCTTCATCCATATCCATGTGATCTTATGAACAGGTTGGATGACAAATAATGATCATTGTAGGTCCTGGGAATGGTGGAAATCATTATTCCCACGGTTTCCCATGGCATGGTCCACTTGAGATTTGGATATGCTTAAATTTTGGGCTCAACCACTAAAATGAGCTGAAAAAACATAAGGACGGAATAGATAAATCACATACATTCTAGGTGGGCCCAACTGAATTTACTCTACATGATAAGAGCGCGCAGAGTTACTCCGCACGCAATCCGATTCCCATGGTGGGCCCCATACATACTTATTTGTTGAGAAAGTAGCAGTCATTAGGTATTTGATTAGACTTGATTCATGGTGTTGATGATTCTGTCATTTTCATGTGCTTGTGTATCTGGAATTGATGGAGCAAACCCGGGATGTGCGTCGGAGCTACCCGTGGTTGATTTATGTGGATGTATGTTGTGTATGTATTTGGCTTATTATTAATAGTTATTTTTTGTCCACAAATGGTAGTATAATAGAATCAGTTAGCCCATTTGGAGATTTCTATATTGCCGAGTATAGATAAAGTGTGTTTTGGAGGTATAGAAATCTGCCAAATTGTCCTGTTGGACAGTCCAAGGTTGGATAGATTGGAATGTTATCGTTGTTTGTCATTTACATGCTCTGTCATTAGTTTCGTGCGGTAACTCTCCTATTCTCTTTGGATATGTTTCTTGTGTTTAATTCCATTGTCAATTTAATCCACACAATGTGTGGATAGTTGACGTGGAAATTAAATGTAAGATAAATATATCTGGAGAGATAGGGGGAGACGCTGTCGAAATTTAGGCTTGGGCATTTAAATGAAAATAATGATAGCATTTCAAACTATCCCTCCTTGGATGGGCGACTGATTTTATTATATTATCATTTAGTGGCAAATTAGATGACGAACATGATACTTGTGATTAAGAGTAGTTGATTGATGTTGATGTTGAGCGGGGGTCCCTGGAAGGTGGGAACCGCGGTTTAGACCATGATGATGAAGCTGTCCTGTTCCTACGGACAGTAATATGGGTGGCCTGGCCATTTGGACAGGCCCGTGTTTATGTATTAGCTCGAAATTAATGGAGCAGACCCGGATGTGCATCGGAGCTATCCGAGTGTTGAGCGGGGGTCCCTGGAAGGTGGGAACCGCTGTTATGACCATGATGATGAAGCTGTCCATTTCCTATGGACAGCAATATGGATGGCCTGGCCATTTGGACAGGCCCGTGTTTATGTATTAGCTCGAAATTAATGGAGCAGACCCGGATGTGCGTCGGAGCTATCCGGTTGTTGAGCGGGGGTCCCTGGAAGGTGGGAACCGCTGTTATGACCATGATGATGAAGCTGTCCATTTCCTATGGACAGCAATATGGGTGGCCTGGCCATTTGGACAGGCCCGTGTTTATGTATTAGCTCGAAATTAATGGAGCAGATCCGGATGTGCGTCGGAGTTATCCGGGTGTTGAGCGGGGGTCCCTGGAAGGTGGGAACCGCTGTTATGACCATGATGATGAAGCTGTCCATTTCCTATGGACAGCAATATGGGTGGCTCGGCCATTTGGATAGGCTCGTGTTTATGTATTAGCTCGAAATTAATGGAGCAGACCCGGATGTGCGTCGGAGCTATCCGGTTGTTGAGCGGGGGTCCCTGGAAGGTGGGAACCGCTGTTATGACCATGATGAAGCTGTCCATTTCCTATGGACAACAATATGGGTGGCCTGACCATTTGGTCAGGCCCGCTTTGTGTGGAGCAGACCCGGATGTGCGTCGGAGCTATCCTTAAGTTGCTTGAGTCTCCAAGACCTATACCCTAAACCCGAAACCATAAACCTAAAACTAAAACCTATAAGCTATGGCTAAACCGAAACCTAAACTCAATTCATCTAACTCTAAACCTAGACCCTATAAGCTACGAAAATGCGACCCTAAACCCGATACCGAACCCGCAAATCCAAACCTATGCCCTAAACCTAATCCTAAACTCATGTCACCTAAACTAAACCTACACCTATTCCTAAATCCATTCACCTAGCCTAAACTTAGACCCAAACTCGGCAACCTAACCCTAAACCCGATCCCGAACCCGCAAATCCAAACCTATGCCCTAAACCTAATCCTAAACTCATGTCATCTAACCTAAACCTACACCTATTCCTAAATCCATTCACCTAACCTAAACCTTGACCCAAACACGAGAACCAAACCCGAAACTCGATCCCGAACCTGCAAATCCAAACCTATGCCCTAAACCTAATCCTAAACTCGTGTCATCTAACCTAAACCTACACCTATTCCTAAATCCATTCACCTAACCTAAACCTTGACCCAAACACGAGAACTGAACCCGAAACCCGATCCCGAACCCGTAAATCCAAACCTATGCCCTAAACCTAATCCTAAACTCATGTCATCTAACCTAAACCTACACCTATTCCTAAATCCATTCACCTAACCAAAACCTTGACCCAAACACGAAAATGCGACCCTAAACCCGATCCCGTACCCAAAAATCCAAACCTATGCCCTAAACCTAATCCTAAACTCATGTCATCTAACCTAAACCTACACCTATTCCTAAATCCATTCACCTAACCTAAACCTTGACCCAAACACGAGAACCAAACCCGAAACTCGATCCCGAACCCGCAAATCCAAACCTATGCCCTAAACCTAATCCTAAACTCATGTCACCTAAACTAAGCCTACACCTATTCCTAAATCCATTCACCTAGCCTAAACTTAGACCCAAACTCGGCAACCTAACCCTAAACCTGATCCCGAACCCGCAAATCCAAACCTATGCCCTAAACCTAATCCTAAACTCATGTCACCTAAACTAAACCTACACCTATTCCTAAATCCATTCACCTAGCCTAAACTTAGACCCAAACTCGGCAACCTAACCCTAAACCCGATCTCAAACTCGAAAATCTCAACCTATGACTAAACCTAATCCTAAACTCATGTCACCTAAACTAAACCTGACTCTAATCTTTGCATTGTAGATATGGATAAGAGTTGGATGCAAGCTAAGAATCGGTTTGGCCCAGAGTATAAAGAAGGTGTTAAGGAGTTTATGAAATTTGCGAGAGATCGGGCAGATTCAGGTAATAGAATTAGGTGTCCATGCCGAAAATGCAAGAAAATGATTCACAAGACATTGGACAAAGTGGAAGATGATTTGTTCATAGTTGGGATTGACCAGGGTTACACTTGGTGGATTCATCATGGTGAAGACTTCCACCAAAGAGTTGAGGCCACTGAAGTCCTTGCTGACCCAATTGTGCGTAATGACGAGGATGAAGATGTTGACGATATGCAAGATATCATTGGGGATGTGTTAAGGGGAACAATTGCGGATACTGATTTTGCAGCAACAAGTACTAGCCAGGATATTCCTCCTATGGGTGATGCCGAATCAGAAAAATTTAGTAGGTTGTTGAGGGATGCGCAACGTCCACTCTATCTGGGGTGTTGGAACTTTTTCAAGTTGAATTTCCTTACAAGGTTACTTCATTTAAAGACAATAAATCGTTGGAGTAACAAATCGTTCGACATGTTACTTGGCTTGTTGAAAGAAGTATTACCTGAAGGTGAGACATTGCCTAAGTCTCATTACGAGGCAAAATCGTTAATGCGAGACTTGGGCCTTGGTTACATCCTCATACATGCATGTATAAATGATTGTGTATTGTATTGGAAAGAACATGAAAATGTTGAGGAGTGTCCACAATGTGGAGAGTCTAGGTGGAAATATGACGGAGCTAAGTGTAAGAAAATTCCACAAAAGGTGTTAAGGTACTTTCCATTGAAACCCAGATTACAAAGATTGTTTACGTCGAGCAAGACGGCTGAAGATATGAGGTGGCATAAGGAGAAACGCCTTCATGATGATACATTGAGGCATCCCGCTGACTCTGAAGCCTGGCAACATTTTGATAAGCAATATGACTGGTTTGCAGAGGATTCTCGCAATGTTCGGCTAGGTCTTGCAAGTGATGGTTTTAATCCATTTGGTAATATGAGTAGCTCGTACAGTATGTGGCCAGTGATACTTATGCCCTACAATTTACCTCCTTGGTTGTGTATGAAGGAATCATTTTTTATGATGTCGTTGCTTATTCCTGGACCCAAGTCACTGGGGAATGACATTGATGTGTATCTCCGACCGTTAGTAGATGAGTTAAACGAGTTGTGGAGTCAAGGTGTCCAGACGTATGACACTTTTGCAGAACAGACGTTTCGATTGCACGCAGCGGTTTTGTGGACAATAAATGACTTCCCTGCATATGGAAATTTGTCTGGGTGGAGCACGAAGGGAAAGTTGGCTTGTCCTACATGTAGTACTGAGACTTGTTCATTGTCATTGAAGCATGGTAAGAAAACGTGTTATATGGGCCATCGTCGCTTCCTTCCGAGGGATCATAATTGGCGCAGGAAGACGGTAATTTTTTATGACAAACAAGATCATAGGCCACCACCGAAAGAACTATCTGCAGAAGATGTGTTACAACAGCTGAGTAACATTGAAGAAGTTAGATTTGGTAAGGCACCGCACTTGAAGAAGAGAAAACGTACAGTATTGGAGTACAACTGGAGGAAGAAGAGCATTTTTTTTAGTTGCCTTATTGGAGTCATCTGAAATTACGACACAACTTGGATGTCATGCATATTAAGAAGAATATATGTGACAATGTCTTTGGAACATTGATGAACATAGAGAAGAAAACAAAAGACAGTTTTAAGGCTCGATTGGATCTACAAGCAATGGGTTTAAGGAAAGAGTTGCACTTGCAACCACATGGAAATTCATATACTATACCAGCAGCCTGCTACACATTGACAAAACTAGAGAAAAAACGTGTATGTGAATGGTTGAACAAGGTTAAGTTTCCCGATGGGTATGCATCGAATATCTCTCGGCGCGTAAACATTACGGACTGTAAGGTAACAGGAATGAAAAGTCATGACTGTCACGTCCTTCTGCAACGCCTACTACCGGTTGCGATTCGTGAATTCCTTAACAAGGATGTCAGTGCTATGCTGATTGAGTTGGGGATATTCTTTAAGGATTTGTGTTCGAAATCTTTGAATGTAGAGGTTATTAAACGATTGGAGAAGGATATTGTCGTAATCCTTTGCAAACTTGAAAGAATTTTTCTACCTGCATTTTTTGATGTCATGGTACACCTAACGATTCACTTACCGCACGAAGCGAAGCTTGCAGGCCCAGTACAATATCGCTAGATGTATCCGATCGAAAGGTGATAGAACAATGATCATAAATTTTTATTCATTCCATTAACTACGTATATCCATGTTTTCATGTCCTAAACATATTGATTTTGTGTATAGATACCTTCACACATTAAAATAATATGTGAGGAATAAGGCACGTCCAGAGGGATCCATTGCTGAGGCGTACATTGATAATGAGTGCCTGACATTTTGCTCCATGTATCTTCGTGGCATAGAGACTAGATTCAACCGAGAAGATCGTAATGCCGATGCAGGGCAGGAGCATGAACAAGGACTCATATCTGTATTCTCACATAACGTTCGTCCTTTAGGATCGCCGACGTTTCAGGATATGGACCCTCGGGATCAAGCGAAGGCGCGGTGGTATGTATTGCATAACTGTGAAGAAATAGAGTCGTACTTGGAGTAAGTCTTCGCACATAATTATTGTATATCTACAGACAATTTTAATCTCAAAATTTCTTGCTTACAACGTACCAATTGTGTATAACGAACACATCGAGGAGATGAAGTCCCAATACCCTACAAATTATGATCGAATGCATCAGGATTTGTTTCCAGAATGGTTTGCAAAACGTGTAAGATTAATTTACCTTCTATCTCACCACACTTACAATATTGTTGTATTGCACAATATTTACATGTAATTTTAAATGCCTAAACGTACATTTATATTCTATACGTGATGATAGATGAAGATGTTGCGCGCTAGCAACTCTGCGGATGCGTCTGATGCGCTCTACTCACTGACGTGTGGCCCTGATAGACGTGTATCTAGATATACAGGTTGTATTGTAAACGGGATTCGGTTCCACACTGAGGAGCGTGAGAAATATAGGACCACACAAAATAGTGGTGTGGTTGTGAAGGGAACACATGAGGAGGTCGAAATTGATTTTTATGGCGTTTTGACGGATATTATTGAGCTGAGTTATTGTATGAGAAAGCGGGTGTACTTATTTAAATGCGATTGGTGGGACATTGGAAATAAAAAGTTGGGAATACAAACTGATAATTACTTCACGAGCGTAAATTTATCTCGGAAGTGGTTTAAAGATGACCCATTTATCATAGCCGGCCAAGCCGAACAAGTATTCTACCTCGCTGACACCAAGTTAGGTGGCTCTTGGCACGTGGTGCAGAAAATAAAGCCCAGGAACATATTTGACGTTTTCGAAGTAAACGTTGAAGATAACGATGAAGGGAGCAATAGAACGTCGTCAGTTGAACAAGCATACCAAGAAGACATGCCATCTTGGGATAGAGGGAATGATCCAAATGTTGATATTGATGTGGTGCAATTGAATAGAGATGATGTGCCACCTGATCATGTTGATGCCTCAATCATAAATGACATTGTTAGAGATGATAGCGCTTTCATCGATGACAACGTTGCAGACGATGAAGAGGAAATTCTGATCAGCGATAGTGATGGTGAAGAAGAAAGAGTCCTAAGCGATAATGATTCAGACGACGATTATTAAATGTATACAAGATTTACATGTAATTTTCAATTCGATTAATTTGATTATTACATGTATATATGTTTTACAAGTCATGATTTTTTTCCTGAATTGACTTGTTCATAATCTACATTTACAGTTAAGTCACTTTCTGATCATGTCCTCCACAAACTGGAGCGTAGCGGAAGCACGCAACATACTTCATCAGCTGTTGCGGATGGACTTTCCGGCCCTATATTCTTCTGGTAGGGCCAGAGAGATACCCGGTCTGGTTGAGTAATGTAGGGAGGAAGACGATGACTCAGATGAAAGATTATACAATCTCAAAGAAATTCCGGACCTGATTGAAGAATATAACCGCGGAAAACTTCATATGGAAGATGCGACATTATCACTTGCACATCTGAATGGAGTCCCGAGAGATCAGATTTCTCCTATTGTGACTGGCATGTTGGCTGTAACAATGTCGAGTGCTTCATACAGCTTGACATAGACATCTGCAGCGTACGATAACTTATGCAGGGAGTATTTCGGATAGTTGATCCGAAGTTGATTTGTATTATAATGAGATATATGTATTTAATATCGAATGACAATGTGTAATGAATTTTTCAACTTTTATATTCTGTTTACGGTTTTATTATATTCTGTTTATGGTTTTATTATATTCTGCTTGCATTATAGTGTAATGGTCTAATCATATTTTTATCATTTCTTTAAGCATAAGCACAAATTCACTTTGCAATGATGTTCATAAACTTGCATTGACATTGTTTAAATTTATAAGTTTGTATTTCAGATATATTCAGTCATGGCACCAGGTGGGAGATCAGGTCGTTCGCGCACTGGATCTACCCCTTCCACCTGTGATGCGACGTAGACAGCATCGACGTCGCACGGTGCATCACAGTCATCTAATCCTTCGGTTCAGCATACACCGGGCACTGCATGTAAGTCTAGACATTTATTTAGTGATTTCTGTTTATATTGTTACTTACATATATCTTTTCGCAGCAGCATCTTCTACCAGCCGACGAGGACGTGGACCCACGCGTGGGTTAGTTTTAGAGCGACTTAAGCGTGAGGGTAGGGTGGCGGTAGAGTTCCCACAGGACTGCCTTAGACCTGTTGGGGACAGTGTCAGATTGTTTACGTCTGAGGTCGGTGTTCTATGCCGATCTCTGATCCCCGCCACCACCCCCCGTTGGACTGACGTGACAGATGATGTGCGACAGCTCATCCGTCAGCGCCTTCAGGTAAAGTTTAGTAAATTGAAATTTTCTTTTGTGAAAGTTCATTTACGGTTAAGTCTTATTGTTAATAAGTTTATTGCCTTAATTTATTATTTACGAAACTGCGGGATAAATTTGAATTCGATTTGAATGTTCCCTACATTTCTCATGCCGTCGACGACATGATTAGAGAGCGGTTCAAGGAGTACCGCGGAGAGTTGCACCAGCAGTACAAGCGGTGCAGGACACACGATGAGGCCGTACTGTCCGCACCGCCACACGTTACTACAGACGACTGGCGGATACTCTGCGAGAGATTTTCGTCGGAGGCTTTTCAGGTAATATTTACATATACGATATCTTACGGTAACAATTAAATTCACAATTAATTTCGCGATTAATAGAAACGTGTTTTGTATAATGTGTTCAGAAGATGAGTAGAATAAATTCTGCGAACAGGGAAAAGTTACAAGTGAACCACGTAGCTGGTTCAAAGTCATTTGTACGACATCGTTACGAGATGGTAAGAAATTATTGATGATTATTAAGTTAATATATTATTTTAATTGGCATTTATTATAAGTCTTTTTTCCTTTCGATTGCGCAGCGGGATTCCGTCACCGGCCAGGAGCCTGGACCAGTAGACCTCTACAGAGGGACTCACTGTCGGCAGGCGACGGGATCTTGGGATCATCCTAGAGCCAGTGAGCATTGGGTAAAAATCTTTACTTTGTAAAATTTAATTGCGCATTGATTGATAATAATGTCATTCATGTCATTTTTTATGAAATTTCATATCTTTTCATTACAGGCGGCGATGGACACCATACGCAGTCAGCCCACTCCCGATGGTAGTCAGCGGAGTGAGCCAGAAATCCTGAGCGAGGTGCTTGGCACCCGTTCTAGATATGTGCGTGGGCTTGGCCATGGTGATAAGCTCATGGCACAAATTAGAGCTGTCTCCAGCCGATCCGTAGCTGGTGAGAGCGCTCAACGCCGAGCTGACATCGCAGAGAGAGAGAGAGGTTCAGCAGCTATGGGTCGTCGTTGATGGGATTCGAGAGCAGCTGGAGAGGCAGAGGGAGGAGTAGCAGAGGCGACGGGAGGAGGAGGAGAGGCGACGGGAGGAGCAGGAGAGGAGGATCGAGGAGTTGCGGCAGGAGCGGCAGGAGCATGAGCGACGGATGCAGGAGATGTTTCAGGCTCTCACTGCACGCCTTGGCGCCAATGCCCCGCCACCTCCGCCTTCATCTTCTTGATTATTTTTTTTAATATACGACTTTTAACTTGTATGTATTTGTGTGTGGATGAATATTGTTTGTTTGTGGATGTGGAATGGATTATTTCTGTATGGATGATGTAGTTTTTGTTTATTTGTATGTTTGTGGATGTGAATAGGAGAAAAATGTATAGGTTTTTTTACAGGTGTATATCAAGAATATTCCTGAATTTTGAAAACAAATGAAACCGAGACAGGAAACACTTTTACCGACGAAATAATTCGTCGGTAAAAGTATGTAAAAAGTTTTTACCGACGAAATATTTCGTCGGTAAAAAATTTTTGCATGCTTTTACCGACGAATTATTTCGTCGGTAAAAGTTTTAACATGTTTTTACCTACGAATTATTTCGTCGGTAAAAATTTTTTCACCGACGTATCATTTTCATTCCCGACAAAAATTTATATGTTTGGCCGACGAATATTTTCGTCGGTAATGGTGTAATTATTACCTACGAAAAATTATTTCGTGGGCTTTCTGCGACGATGTTAGTCCTCGAATTATTTCGTCGGGAAAAAGATTTCCCGACGAAATTTTACTGATTACCGACGAAATCATTCGTCGGTAAAAATGGAATTTCTTGTAGTGAAGGAGGGTAAGAATGTGCAATTAAGTAGGTGAAGTGGCATACACTACTTGAATAGTATAACTAAGTAGGACGTGTCCCTTGGGTGAAAGACCTTAGAATCTATTGGATCATTTGGAATCTCATTTTTGTATGGCGTATAAGTACAAGTGTGTGTGTGGACGTACGCTAGAAGTATAACTGGAGAAGCAGTTTAACCAACTAACGTATGAATGTGTCCCTTATCATATAATACTGATGCGTTGGCGTTAATGAAACATAGCTATCCATTTGAGCACGATGTTATAAGAGATGATGAATATTTAATTTATTGTTTATAAGAATTCATGGAAAGCATTGTATTTATGATATATTATGATTCTAGTACTTTAATTAATTATTTATGTTAAAATTCAATTACATTTATAGTTTATGAAATTTTGATATAATCTGAAAATTTCAAATTTGGGTTGGATATAATCCCATTGAGTGTGTAAGTTCACCCTATTTTGGATAATATTTTATAATGCATAGTTTAGTTACGGAGCAAAGTTGAACAAAGTTCTAGTCGTCAGTTTAGATCTAATTTTCTTTTTCAGTTTAAATTTATTATAAAAAATTATGAAAGAATAGATGAAACTTTATATTATTATGATGATATTTGAATATTTTAATGAATGTATTTGATGTTATAATAATGAAAAAAATTTAGATTATGATATCAGGATTTAGACATTGAAAAAATTCTAGTTAGGTACTTGGATTTTGGGATGTGATGCTGACACCTTTTTTGTTACCTGCTCTTATATTTCGATCACTTCATTAGTTTACAAATTAAATCCAGAAGTGACAAACTAGATATATTACTAAACATTATAAAAGAATAGATGAGACTTTATATTATTGTAATGATATTTGAATATTTTAATGAATGTATGTGATGTTATAAAGATGAAAAAAAATTAAATCGTGATATCAGGATTCAGGTCTTGAATAATCCTACTTGGGTATCGGGATTTTAGAATGTAACGCTGACACCTTTTCCATTACTTACTCATGTATTTGGATAACTTCGTTAGTTTACAAATTTAAATTCAGAAGTGACAAATTAGATGCTTGAGCAATTAAGTATGTGTTTCTTGAATATTCTCATACCTAAAAAGAGTATAAATGTTATGACCCCATTATTCATCATCTATATATGAGTGTCAATGTTATGTTCTTTGAAGATGCTCCTTACTTCACCCTACTTTGGCGAGGGAAGTTATATTCCATGGTTGTTTTACTTGCGGTTCTTTGCCCTGTAATTGATAATTTTAAAAGTATTGACCCTATTATTGTGGACATACCACCACTAGCACCTGTTGCGGACGAAGTTGGTTCTCTTGATTCAAAAGCCCCTCCACTTTCTCATTTGCTAATGGGTCCACCATCAACACTTGTTGACTTGTAATTACCGATTACATTAAAAAATGCATTTGATCTTACACCTTACATCTTATATTTTACTTCATTTTTTTAATCATTGATCAAGACCTAATTTATATGCCTATTCTATGTCCTTGTCATGTGTATTTATGCCCACAACTTACCATGATGTATTTACACATCTTAATTGGTGTAAAGTTATGGAAGATGAGATGGCTATTATGTACCAAGCCATACATAAGAGTTAGCTGATTTGTTTACTAGAGAAAGGACAATAGGGTATTGGTGGGTTTACACAATTAAGTTTGCCTTGAAGGTTCCATTGAGTGACTGAAAGTTTTTCCATTAGCTAAGAGCTATACCCAGATCTAGGGACTTGATTATAAGGATGCTTTTTTCTTTTGTGGTCAAAGTAAACTCTGTTCGAGTGTTGATTTCTATTAAAGATTGTCTAATTTATTATTTGGACGTCAAGAATGTATTTCTTTATACGGATTTAGCTAAATTTTTTTATATGGAGTAACCTCCCAATTTGTTACTGAAGAAGAGATTATGAGAGTATGTAGACTTCAGAAAGCGATTTACCGAGTTTAAGTAGCCTCTAAGGACACAATTTGACAAATTCAGTAAGATGTTGCTTACTTATGACTTGTATGGAATTAAGATTGATCACTTAATCTTCATAAAACACAGTGAGAAGAATATAATAGCATTGGTTACATATATTTATGATATTATCATTACAAAGAGTGACACATTTGATATTTTAGAACTCAAGAAGTATATCCACAAACATTTTCAAAGTAACAATCAGGAGCTACTTCATTACTTATTGGGGATTAAGGTCTGTATATCAAAGTCTGAGATTAATATTTCTTAGAGGAAATATGTTCTCGATTTGCTAAATGAGACCAGAATGCTTGGGTGTAGACTGACTAATGCGTTTATGAGGTTATGAAAGTTATCAAATGATAGGGAGTCGTTTCATAACACAGGTAGATACAAGAGGATGGTTGGAAATATGATATATTTTATAATTACGCAACTAGATATTAATGGAAAACCCACAGAAGCGCAAGGGTGAATCAAATGAAGCAATTAAAATGGCAAGCCGCTAAGTAAATTCACACATACAAGAAGGTAATCCGAATTTTTTGTGGAAAAACCCTCACGAAAAAAAAAACAACAACACAAAGTAAATCCACTATGAAATTGAAGTTACAAAAGATGAAGAAGAACACTACCTGGATCAAAGCCCCATAAGAGAAATCTAAGATAACAAAAGATCTTTCTCTCACCCTAAAACTCTCTCAACCCCTCACGCATCTAGGATACCCTAATTCCGCTTACACCCTTCTTATATTGCAATAGAACCAGAGTCAGAAACATCTTATGCTAAACCGCGCAAGATCTGGCAAACCGACATGTGTTCGATCGGTTGATCGAGACTGCCCAAACTACCTTCGGTCGCCTGAAACCACGTAAAAACATCTAGAGATTTCACTGTGCAAAATCCATTGAGGTGAGTTGCTCGACCAGTTTGCTCGACGACCTTGTTTAGCATAAATTTGAGTTACCCGATTCCAATAATCTCCACTGTGACTCTAATCTTCATGCTGAACCTCGCCATACCCGACCATCCATATTTCATCTCTACTTCGTCTTCATCATAGCTCTACCACTTCTTGTGCCTCCATTGACTTTATTCCAGCACCTTCACACCCTGCTCGCTCATGTAGCCCTTGCGTGCTTGCCACATACGAGTAATCGTGGATTTCATTATAGACTTTGCAGCTCCACCGTGAGAAGTGCTCCCAATCAACTTGTAAAGATGACCACACTTCCATACTTTCATCATCACAAGTGCCCCCTTTGTCACTTTACAATATCGATTGAAGCTAGTGAACTTGTATCCCATTGCCCTGAGTGCACCAAGAGAGATCAAATTCTTCTTTAGCTTAGGGACATGCCTCACATATGTCAGGACTCGTTTGATCTCATCGAACATCCTAATATGCATCGTACCAATACCGACATCCTTGCATGCATATTTATCGCCCAAGAATACCAATCTACCATCATACTCGCTGTATGTCATGAATTAACTACAGTAAGAAAACATGTGATATGATGCACCTGAATCATGAGCCACTCTCCACCGAGTTGCCCAGATCTGGATATAATCAATACATCACAAACATCACCCTCGTCCTCTATGGATTTCATGATATTAGTTTCCCTAGAAGAATCTTCAGACTTCTCTTGCTTTGACT
Source organism: Liriodendron chinense (assembly GCA_003013855.2). Lineage (NCBI taxonomy): Eukaryota > Viridiplantae > Streptophyta > Magnoliopsida > Magnoliales > Magnoliaceae > Liriodendron > Liriodendron chinense. Next base: position 428,033 of record ML058557.1, on the reverse strand, counting down.
TGGGATTCATTCAATCCTTCTTCACGTGTCCCGTTTCCTCATAATTCCAGCACCTCACTTTACTCTTCCTTTTACCCTTGGATTTAGATCTCGATCGCGATGATTTTTCATCCCGGTTAGATTTCTCCCCCTTATAACCAGTGCTTCAATAGAAGAACGAGAACCCACGTCACCGCTTTTCTTTCTCATTGCCTTCGACTGGAGGGCTGAGATGCGGTTTCAATGCTAATGGTCTCCTTACCTACATACAAATATTCCTTAAATGACTCATATGAATCCAAAAGAGAATTCAATAAGATGCGCGCTTAATATTCGTTCTTCATTTGTTCATCTACATCCAACAGTTTGCAAACGGGCCTATTGAAATTACTGATGTGACTCTTAACATTGATCCCCTCTATCATCTTCAAATCGAACAACTGAAGCATCGGATATAAGCAGTTTTCATAGATTTTTTCACATACATATTCGCTAACTTTGCCCATGTTTCAGCCACAGTCTTCCCCATCATGATGTTATACAGGACCTCATCCGTTAGGCATAATTGGATTGAGATATTGGCTTTTTAATCCATCGTCTTCCACTCTTCTTCTTTCATAGTCTCCAGTTGTTTCCCAAGGAGTGCGTTTTCTAGTCCTTGCTGAACCAAAAAGGCCTTTCATCTTGATCTTCCATAATTCAAAATTATTTTTTTCGGAATACTTCTTTATGTCGAATCTCATGCTTGACGCCATTAACACTTTGTCTCAGATTTTGTCTGCGTAGGGGTGAATCAAATGAAGCAATCACAATGCTAAGCCACCAAGCAAATTCAACCCATATAAGAAGGTAATCCGAATTTTATGTGGAAAAACCCTTAGGCCCTATTTGGATTTGTGGAAAGGGTGGGAAAGGAAATTGTATTTCCCGAGAAATGTTATTTCTAAGAAAGCGTGGGAAAGGAAAGACATTTTCCTCCGTTTATTTTTTAACACTATTTTCATGAGAATTTTATACTATTTTCAAATAAGATGTTTGGCATAATAAAATTTTCCTGTGAAATTTTTCTGGGTAGTAATTTAATTAAAGTCTAAAAGTCTGAGTGGTATAATGTAGGCCTTACTTAAAAAATTAACCTCATGAATCTTCATGCATCTTATATAAAAATTAAAAATATATATATATTAAGCACATGTGGAGTCCACAAATATAAATGTAATAATGTGTAAGCATCTATTTAGAGTAATATTAATAAAATATTATCATTCATCCACAATTATAAAAATGTATCATTTATTCCATATATATCACAAAATTTAAAAGTTCATAACTCAAAAAGTACCATTAACTAAAAAGTTCATCGACATAAAAAAAAAAGAACAAAAAATATATAACCTCAATAACCACCACCTATGATATCCTTGAAATGATCATCAATAAGAAATTACGTCGAGATAACTCATTTTGTGCAAAAAAACACTGTTTATAAACCTATGATACTTAGAGCTTATATGGCTTTGCTAAAATAAGCTTTTCTAGGCACTTCAGATTTTTATAAACAACTTTTTTTTTTTTCTTTTTTTTTTTTTTTTTTTTTTTGACTTGAGCATGTTCGGTTAACATAAGTAATTGCTTATTAGAATCATGATTCTAATACCATCTACTAACTTCTGATTCAATCACCACAAAACAGGAGGTTTGCTGACCTAACAAATGCATATAAGCCAACCAATCTAAACGCCACCACGTGGATAAACTTGGCTTGCAGGACGCAAATCCAAGTCATCCAAGCCAGTCAATAGGTCCTAACAAATGCTGTCCATTTGTTTCAGAACTTGTGGCCCACTAGGTCAGTCAACAGGTCCCATTGGTGGGCCATGCCATCCACATTACAGGACCCCAAATGCCTGATGGCTTAGATATAACACCCATCCATAGTGGGTAGACAAGTCACCATATACATGGGCCTAGGATGAGCAAAGCCTCTACCAAATAGTAGAAATTCAAGCATAAAACCACTCATCCTTGAACAATCAAATCCCAAAATCTTCACATAGAGTTGCATTACATTTCATTGAGAGAGAAGGGGAATGGAACCCAAAAGGCAAACCTCCCCCAAACAAAAGAAATCAAGCATAAGAACACACATCCTTAGACACCCAAACACCAAAATCTTCAGATAGTTTGATTACATTCACAAAGAGAGAAGCTTCAAATAGTTTGATTGCATTCATAGATAGAGAGATAGCACTGAAAAAGAAAGCTTCTCCTAATCAGCAGAAATCCAAGCATGAAATCACACATCCTCAGACACCCAAATACTAAAATCTTTAAATATAGTTTTTTCACTAAGAGAGAAAGAACCAATACTCCTAAACAACAAAAATTCAAGAAAAATCAAAATCATCAAACAGAGCTCCATTACATTTCATAGAGAAATTAAAGCCACTGTCGCCAACCTCATGTGCTTGGTGGCCCACTTTTGCAGCAACCATGGTTGGCTCAAAGAGATGACAACGGCCATGTTTGTCACAACCTGAAGTTGTAGTGGCATGGCCACCACTACTTAAGGTGGGAGTGGCCATGCATGACACAACCGAGGAGATGACAATGGCCATGGTTGTCGCGAACAGAGGTTGCAGCGGTCATTTTTGGCCCTGTCAATACTTCAAAATTTAACAGCATATAAAAAGAAAAAAAGGAAAAAAATCACACCTTAATTGATCGGGGATGGTTGCTGCATCTGATGTAGAACTGTAAATCTACCGCTCTTAAATAGAGGGGGAAAGCGTGGGAAACGAAATGCCATTTCCGAAGGGGGAGGGAGGGAATTTTTTTTTTTTTTTTTGGGATTTTACGGGAAAATCATGTGCGTAGGAAACCGAATTTCTCTCGATTTCTGACTGAATCAGAGATCTAAACAGCGTGAAAGAGGGTTTCTATACCCTCTTTCGTTTCCTATATTTTCAACAAAACCAAACAGGCCCTTAGGGGAAAAAAACAATGGCACAAAGTGAATCCACTATGAAATTGAAGTTACAAGAGATGAAGAAGAACACTACCCAGATCAAAGCCCCATAAGAGAAACCCAAGCTAACACAAGCTCTTTCTCTTACCCTAGAACTCTCTCAACCCCTTCTCACACATCTAGGATACCCTAATCTCGCTTACACTCAGCCTATATAGAAATCGAACTGAAATTAGAAACACGATATTACGCTAAACCGCGTATAAGATTGAGCACATAGAAACATTTTGCACTAAACCGCGTAAGATTATGCAAACCGACATATGATTGTTTGGTTGATCGAGATTGCTCGAACTACCTTCAGTCACCTAACGACCACACTTCGGTCGCCCAAAACCACACAAAAAACGTCCAGAGAATTTATTGTGCAAAATCCACTGAGGTTGGTCGCCTGAGTAATCTGCTTGATTGCCCGACGACCCTATTCAGTATAGATTTGAGTCACCTGATTCCAACTGATATTGCATTTGCTGTCAGCATTGTGAGTAGATACATGCACTAACTAAGAATTCCACATTGAGAGGTAATTCCTAGATTCTCATATATCTCAATAAAGCATTTGACCAAATGAACTTATATTAGGTTAATGGCCATTTCTAAGTAGATGCATTTGTTGATGTTGAATGGGCAAGTTCCATTATAAATAAGAAGTCTACTTTAGGATATTGTACTTTTGTTGAATAAAATTTAGTCACCTGAAAGAGTAAGGTGCAAAATATAATGGCATGTTCCAATATAGAGGTCAAATACAGAGTCATGGGCTATGCTGTTTCCGAAGTGTTATAGATAAAGTTCTCATTAGGAAAGCTTTAATTATTTTCTAGTGATCTTATAATTCTTTACGGCGGTATTCAAGAAACAACCCACATTGCAAATCAGGTAGTAGCTGAGCATATAGAAGTTTACTGTCATTTCATTTGAGAGAAGATTACTTCCAAAGAAATTGGTACAACTTATATTAAGTCTAAATTTAGAAGTTGCAAATATCTTTATTAAGCCTTGTTATAGGCAAGACTTCCTTTATTTATTTATTTATTTATTTTTCAGGGTGGGGGGGTGTTGGTACCCACTCCAAATGTTAGTCACAACGCAATGTTAGCCATCCCCCCTACCTTGAGAATTGATACCAAGACCTTAGTGTTGAAACGAGGCTATCTTCACCCAGTCTAGCACATTGAGCTATGGATCAGGGTGTGCACAGCTGCCTTTACTTGGTTAAAGCTGGGTATGGCTAATATTCACACTCTCACTTGCGAGGAAGTGTTAGAGTGAGGATATATTATATTTTCAATGGTCTCAGCAGACCATCCAAATATTTTATAAAAAGGAAGAACCAGATCCCCATTGATGTAATTAATACACATAAAAATAGGACAACAACAAGAGTATCATGCATTCGAATGTGTTTTTGTCTCTACCACACTGGAAACGTGGTTCCTTCCGGAAATTAATTAAAATAGCTCCTGTTTGTAATTCCCTCCTTTTTCTTGAAAATGACAAATCTAGCGTACACGTGGCATAAACGTGGTCTAATTTTGGATCGATATCATAAATTATTTTGACGATCCTAACCATTCAATTAGCTGCTACCTAATGGTGGACCGTTGAAATGAAAATGGTCAGTGGCCTAAATCAAAGCACTGATATTAGAATATGTGGGCCAATCTGGTTTGACATCGATCACGCCACCTGGACGGTGGATGGATCGAGCCACCATTCTGCCACCCTGGTTTGGGGCAAGTTGCTATTACGGACCCCACAATGGATGGTCCATGTACCTAAAATCCTCCCAATTGAAAGAATCCTAACTCTCAACAGCCTGTCAACCAATAGACATTGAGAGAATGGATCAACGGTTCATTTTGAAATGAAAAAAAAAAAAGCAAATGCTATAGGCCTTGATTATTGAAATCTCGGTAATTTTCCGGTGGCACAGGCCATCCATCACATGAAACGTCAGATCAACGGTTTAGATCAGACCATATGTTCCACCTGGGAAACGTGAAAGCTCAAGCAGTTTAGATCATGGAAATATGTATGATACCACTCGGTCCAAACCACAATGACAAATCTCGTTCTCGGCAATTTCTCGGACGGGAAATTTCTCCCGAGATATTCAGGTTTTGAGGTTTTTAACGGGATATTGTTAGGAAAATCTCTCCAAACATAAAATATTAAAAAAAAATAGTTATTGGCAATTGTTAAATGAATATAGAATTTAAATATGGGTCTTGCTCAGGTCCAAAATCCCCAATCCTTTAGAATGACTCGTTGGACATCAATCATCAATCAATGCCGTTCATTCAATAGCAACCTTGGGAGGAAGGCACCATGCAAGAATCATACAAATCAGATGATCCTAACCCTTCAAATGGGGTCAATTTTTTATAGCCATATGTTGTTTAAGAGCCATAGATAATACGGTTAGAATTGTGAAACCAAAGTGATACTTTGTAATCATAAACAATAGAAAGTGAGATTCATCAAATAAATGTTTCAAGATGATGATTAGACTTATTTTGTTTCTCTCCTCAATTTGACTGTACATTTTCCATGCTATTGATTGTATGTTTAGATTTGCATGATTTTTGTACCATCAATTGCTGCCAGTATGAATTATGAATGGTCAAGATCGATAATATAACACCCCATGTATCATTTAAAAGGTTTATGGATGTTACTAACTTTTTATTATTATTATCATTATTATTTTGTCATGCAACACACCCACCCTGTTAACTGCACAACTTACAACTTACCCACCAATGTTAGTAAGACCCTTAAAATATTTATTAAAATACAAATTCTACAATATTTTACCCCTTTTTGCGTTAATATTGCAATAATAGTGCCATAAAAATATGTTCCTTTAAAACGTGCCAAGATTTTTGGAAATATATAACTTTAAAAGATGCAGAGTTTTTTTTTTGAAATATATTACTTTATAATATTCTCATAAAATATATTACCTAAAAATATGCTAAGATTTTTGAAAATCTCGTGATAATATCATACCGTGTTTTTTTTTTTTTTTTTTAATAATGATAACAGGGCAACAATGTGTCTTGCCTGCTCGCCCAGCTGGATGATGCCTAGGGGATTCAACAACAGGTCTCAGGTTTAAGTGCTAAGGAGACACTAACCCCACTGGTGGGTAGGTGCGTCGTGCGACTAACCAAATGGTGCCTTGCCCGGCTAACAGGGTGGGTGCGTGAGTAAATTGATAAAAATAAAATAAAAAGGGCAACAAGTGTCCCTTTCCTTTTAACAAGGTGGGACTTCTCCTTGCGGATGCAGACAAACACATGCAAATCACGTGCATCGAGTACTTGTGATGGGAAATTGAATTCAGGCTTGTGGGGGAAGCAAATGCATGAGGCCATTCGTCCAAATCCTGTGCTTACGTCGGGTGTATATCTTCAGCTAACATAAAAAGATTATCAAAGTCTAAGGAGATATTTGTCATACTAATCAATAAGAAACGTTACTCTTGCGGTGATCATACACAGGAAAAAAAAAGGTCCAATGTCTTTTGACTGATTGGCCCACATTCTATAACTTATAAAAGAAGGAAGTAAAATAAAGATCCACTCATCTAAAGTTTTCAGCCTTTTGAAAAATGGTGAGATGCGGATTAGGTACTACCCCCCGCCTGTCCCCAGCTTGGAACAGGCTGGGGCTCTTAGGGCCCCACCGTTATGTATGGGTTTATCAACACCATCCATCCATTTTGACAGATCATTTTAGGGTATAAGACAAAAAAATGAGGTAGTTACAATGGTTCAAGTGGACCTACACATTGGGGAATAAACATCTACTGTTGAAATTGTTTTGGGGGCCATGAAAGTTTTGGATCAAGCTGATATTTGATTTTTGACTTCATCCAGATCTATGCAGCCTTATGAACAGGTTAGATGGCAAATAAACATCAAAGTAGGCCTTATGAAAGTTTCAACTATGGGCGTCACTATCATCATTACTTCCAGTGGTATGGTCCACTTGAGACTTGGATCTGTCTCATTTTCTGGGTTGCATCCTAAAATGATATGGAAAAATGGATGGATGGTGTAGATAAACCTATAAACCAAGGTGGTCCCTTAGAGGCCCAGCCTGTTGAGATGGGGACAGGCGGGGTGTAGTACCTGTGTGTGGCATGATTGCACGAGAGGCTGTCCATTTCCAAGTAAATTATAGATGGACTACGAGTCTACGACCTAAAAGTTACACTGAAATTTAAATAAGGACATGGCCAAGGCTATATATCTAACGATTTATTGATGACATTCCCTTAACTAGTAAGTTTTTCTTTGGTTTATCCCAAATGAAGGAGAATAAGATTTACACATCAACCCTTAAGAGTAGGTTCAAGGGAGATAATAGGTTGTCCCGGCAGTGGCTCCACGTGTTAACCCTTAGAATAGGGCCAAGGCCAAGGGAGATAATAGGTCGTCCAAGCAGTGTGCTCCATGAGTCCTTAGTCATTTCCTCATCCACAACTTGTTGGCCAAATCATAAATATCTCACGACCATCCAGGTCTAGAAAATCGTTAATCTTGCATGGTTATTTTACCCGCTCAAACTACCATCGATAATTTCTTCTGTTTTATTTATTTTTCTGCCACTTTTTTTTTTTTTTTTTTTTCTTTCTTTCTTTAAATGCTTATTGTTTTCATGAACATGACCAAACTATCACCATTGTGATTAAAGTCTTTACTTTTAAGGTAGAAAGAGCTCATCTGAAGCACTAACCCTTTCCTTCACAAATTACTTGATTCGTTATCAATTGGTGGATGAGCAGTCAGGTCAATATCTACGGATTTGGTTTTAATCTGATTATTTCGGTGTCTCGGGTCACAAGACATTCGGTTTGATTCGAGTCAAATATGACTCTGGCATGCTAACACATACATACTCACGCACACGCAATAAAAATCGGGTCATTCACTATATGAGTGGCCGCTGATCCAAACTGAAGCCCAACAATCTAATAAGTAGTCGGTTTATATCATAGAAAACAGCTGACAACCACGAAAAAAACCTATAAATTTATGGATTGATCAATATGATGGTTAGATGGGCCTAATTTTTGGAGCATCTAACTTTCACAGTGGGGCAGCTCTTCCGAAGAGATTGGATGTCGTGCAAATGAACGAGGGCAACCCTTGTGCGTAGAGCAAGACTTACAAATAATTAGGGCTGTTTAAAAAACCGACCAAACCGATTAAACCAATCAAACCGGTCAGTTTCAATCCATTTTCCATTCTATTTTGGGTCGGGTCGATTTTTTATATTAAAAATCGAGAATATCAGTTCGATTGTCGGTTTATAAAAATTATAAACCGTTTTCAATCGAACTGAACCGTGTTTGTGTATTTGAATTATATTTATTATGTATATGTTACCCCTACCATATGGCCTACCTTGATAATATCTTATATATCTATGCCGTCCATTCATTTTCTCAGGCCATTTTAGGATGTGTTGCTAAAAATTAATTAAATTTAAATCTTATGTGGATCACACCATAGGAAACAATGTTGATTGAGTGATCGCCGTTAAAAATGTCATAGGGTCCACTTGAAGAAGATCTACAATGTGTATTTGTCACCCAACCCATTGATAAGGTCAAACAAACCCAGATGAAGGGAAAGTCAAATTTTACTTTCAACTTGATCCAAAACTTTTGTTGCCTATAATTATTAAAAAGTTTTAATCATCATTCGCCAGTTTTTACATTGGTGTGGTCCACCAAAGATTTGGATCTTTTTTTTCTAAACGTTGTTATGAAATTGACAAAACCAACACAACTAAACTGATTAGAATTTATCCCATTCAGTTTGGTTAGTGAGGCTTCATTGGTTCAGTTCGTTTGTTATATATTCAAAGTCGATTGAGTCCGTTTGGTTAGATATTGCCCCTCAAAACCAAATTGACCGAACCGTGCACAGCCCTACAAATAACAAACCTTTGTTAAGAGATATTTGATCCAAAAATTTTATGGCCCAAGAAGTTTTTAGTAGGAGAATTCAATCCTGTAACGCCCCGAATTTACCGTAATTATTTTAAAATTTTCTGAAATTTATTTCTATTTTTTTTATATTAAATACCGGCCATTGATATTAAAATTCAAATAACGGTACATCCGTAGGAGATCATATAGAGTACCCTTTATTAAAGTTGCTTAGAATGACCTCATTAACAATGTAGAAGAGTTAGATTTCGTTAAACTCGAATATTTGTAAAAATTACAAAAATGCCATTAGTTAAACTTAAGTTAAGATGCCATTTTTAAGTTTTATAGTTTCTGACGATCACTTTCACGCAAAATCCTGGATTTGAGCTTTTGGGCATATATTAACCATACACATCAAATTTCAGCCCTTAAATCATAGTAGAAGTGGTCCAATTGTCAAATCAGCCCTTAACCCTTGATTTTCATGTCCATCGAGTGAGGAAAGTAGATGGTTAGTTGTAGTCGAATATTTCTTTTCATATGAGTGACTTGGATCGTCTTTATTATGGACCAATAGTGTGATTTGATTGCCCCACATTGATAAGCCTCTTTCTTATGTGCGAAGTTATCCCGTTCTAGAAATTAACGAGTTACCAACTCTTCTCAAATTTGAACATTTCAATTTACCCACTTCTCACCATCAATCGCTTCTCAAATTTGGACCATCCATTATACTCATATGACTACGAGTTTACACAAAATTTGGACCCCGATCTACAATCCTACACCGTTGAACCACAAAGCCAGCCCTTTCCTTTTCCGCCAAAAGTTGGAATTTCAGATCTAGGCATTCCTCACCATCAATCAATCACTAAACTTTGTACAATTGTTTGCCTATCATGACTACATATTTTTCCAAAATTTGGGCCCTGATCATCAAGCGTAGATTGTTAATTGAGATATATCCCATTTTAGCACCCGTTAGGCCATTTTTAAGGATCGGCCAATCTAGAATGTGGATCATCAAGAAATTTACGTATTCTGACTCTACTCTTCGAGCTTGATAAGATGAACGGATTGGAATTGATTAAGGATCATCCAAATATTAAGATTTGAGAAACCCACCTCGAGAGGTTGTTACACAAGACCCCGCGTGCACATCCCTCTCCATATTTCTACTATGCACCTCCAAACCCTAATTCCAATCCTACCTCTATATATAGGGCCCCTCTTAGCCAAAGGTGACCCCCACCCACAAATTTGAGAGAGGGAGAGAGAAAGAGAAAGAGAAAGAGAGGAAGGTAAGAGAGCGAATGAGTACCATCTTGCTATTATTTCATCATTTTATATCTCTAATAAGTCGAAGATCATAAGGTGAGAACTTCTTTAAGATTGGATTAATAATTTCATGTTTTGTAGGTTGATAATTTTTATGTGTTTTTTTTTATTTTTTATGTTTACATGTGTTTATTTATTTTCTCCTTAGTTAGCTATATATGAATGCTTTTAGATACTTTTTTTTCCATCTCATGGTGATAAGGATATTCATTGGACTTAGAGAACTAGTAAGGAATAGGATTAAGTTTGTTGCACATATGAGATTTGTGTAACCATCTTTAAAGGGACCACCTTTCTTTCTATACTGTATAAAGAATAGTTGCGATTGTCTAATGGAGATTCTTATATTGCTATATATATTCCTTTTATATATATGGATGGACCCTGATCTGTGGTGATGAATATCGGAATACTCGGTTAAGAGGTTGCCCTAACCTGAGACGATGCTTTTAGCTTGTCCGGTTAAGTGGCCACGCTGATCTGTGGTGGTGGTATCAAGATCGCCCGATTAAGTGGTTGTTAAATCCATTTATTACTACTAATATATTTACTATTATTATTATTATTCCTAAAGTTGTTAAGGATCTCCATAAGACGATAGTTGAGTATGGTTGTTATGAAGCTTAGTAGTACGGGCCGCCATCCTGGGATGTGATGCGTCGGTTACGACTATTTTGATGAGTGATGAACCATAAGGAAGGATGTGGTGGTACCAAAGGTTGGTTAGACAATAAGTGGCTTGGTGTAAATTGGTAATAATAATAAAGAATGGCTAATTTATACATGCACGTGGCTCCATGTGGGTATATGGAATTAAGAATAGGCTAGAGCGTCCTACTTCTCCCATACACTGTCACGTGTGGATTTGGGCTATGAGCGTCCCGTTTCTCACGTGGTCGGGCAAAATTATGGGCTTGCGTGTCCCAAAACCCTTGGCGGCATGTCTAAGGATTCCTACGCTGGGTCATGCATTATCATGCATTGCATTAAGAAAGAGTAATGGATGTTTTGTTATGATTTTTATCCGATTATTATTTCTAACTTTAAAGTAGTTCTTCACTATGCCGCTTTTGACGGTGTTTTGTGGAAATAATTTAGAACATGTAGGTAACGATCCTCAGGAGCCCGAGCCTCAAGGAGACGATTATGATGGCTCGTGGGAGCAGATGTTGGAAGACGAGACCGTATAATCATTCATAGTTCTAGCATTTATTTAGTATTTGAAATTGTAATAAGTCCCAATGGGAGGACGTAGTTATGAACATGGTGTTTTATTGAATGATGGTTACATGGTTTGATGATTTAGTTTAGTTAATGAAATAATATATAAGTTTGGTTTCACCGTTTTGCTCATGATTTTTCAAATAGTATGAAATGTGTATGTTTGTATGAAAATTATGTAAGGGGTATAACCCTCACACATTCCAAATAACCTTAGAAATTCGGCCGTCGTGATGTACACGAGAGCTGAAATCTTGGGGTGTTACAAATCCCTACTGTGTGGTCCACCTGAGATTTGGATATGCCCCCATTTTTAGATCCTAACTTAAAATGATATGGAAAAACGCATGACTGGCATGGATATACAACACATACATCAAGGTACCCTACCTCTCCTTATGTGCCTCCCTGTGCGACTACATGTAGGTGGAGCATACTCTGGGGGTGCCGGTAGATTTAATGGGGTAAACTATTTCATATGCATGAGATCCATACCGTCCATAAAGTGCGACAATGAGGAAGCTTGTTCCCAACCATTATACTAATATAAAACTTCGGTGGATCTCCACACAAAAAGCAGTATAAGATTACGCCTAAAAACTCTAAATTTACGTGGTGTGAGCCACTTGAGTTTCTGAACAGTTTGTCTTTTTGAATGTCCATTTATCCCTGTGATTCTCATCAATTGAACGGATTAGATGGCATGTTTCACTGAGGATGCCACACTCGACATTGTGGGAGTTCTATCCACTCTTCACTAAGGTGTGGCCTACGTGAGCTTTCAACGGTCTTGATTTTTAGGTTTATGGTGAACATGAGGTAACAAACATGATGAATGAGTGGATCTCGCGAACGTTGTCCTTCACTTGCCTCTAGCAGATTAGGTGCAGCCCCGCCTCACCCAAGATGGCGTGACCCTTACCATGGGGCCCACCTTGATGTATGTATTCTATATCCACGCCGTCCATCCCTTTTGACAGATCATCTTAGGGCATGAGCCCAAAAATGAAGAAGATCCAAATCTCAATACTATAGGAAACAGTTGTGATTGGACGTCCTACTATTGAAAACTTCCTAGGCTCCATTGTAATGTTTATTTGCCATCCAATTTATTGATAAGGTCACAAAAACCTGGATGAAGGGAAAAAACAAATATCAGCTTGATATAAAACTTTGGTGGCCGGCAAGAAGTTTTTAATGGTCAATCACTACGGCTTCCTATAACATACTCCACGTGAGATTTGGATCTTCTTCTTTTCGGGATCATATGCCCTAAGATGATCTTACAAAATGAATGGATGACTTGGATATAAAATACATACATCAAGTGGAAGGGCCTGTAGCTCAGCTGGTTGAGTCCGGGTTTATCAACCAGATGGTCTCAGGTTCGAGACACACCGGCAGCACCTTTGGGTGCTTTCGGTCGGGCCAGGTTGGATTTGGGCCAAGTCGTGTTAAAAAAAAAAAAAAAAAAAAAGAAGCTCGAGCCATGGTTGTTTGTTGTTTGAGTTGAGCTAAGCTAGGCCCAACTTGATTCGGTTCAGCACGGTTTACAGCTTTATTTATAGCTGTAGGCGGATACGATTGCTACGAAAAATGTGGGTGCTTTTGGTCGGGCCGGGTCGGGTTCGGGCCAGGTTGGGTTCGAGCCAAGTCGTGTTAAAAAAAAAAAAAAAAAAAAAGCTTGAGCCATGGTTGTTTGCTATTTGAGTTGGGTTAAGCTAGGCCCAGCTTGATTCGGTTCAGCTCGGTGTACAGCTTTATGTATGGCTATATGTGGAGATGATTGCTAGGAAAATTGTGTTTGGTGGAACGTTTGGCCTTTATTCCCTTTCTTTTTAATGTCTCTACAATGGGTCATATGGTTAGGAATATTGTTAAATCAGTTTGGTTTTCAAGACATGCTCCATCTTACAATGGACCCCACTATTTGTACGGTCTAGAATTGGTTTACATGTATGCTAGATGTAACTGATGCAAATAGTGGTGTAGCCATTTTGTATGTGGTTATTTGGATGGCCAGGATCTCCCAATCAAGGTGAAAGAGGGGCCATTTACGTGGAGTCCACATTCTTAGCACCTATTTGTATTTCCAATTTTTAATGGCATAATGTAAATAAATTATTATTACTATTTTCACATTGTTTGTTTAAATAAGTATGATGAGAGATAGGTAAATAAATTTATAAACATTACAATTTTACGTTATAAAATTGTCATCTTTACATGTTTATTGAATAAAAGAATAATATAAATAATATTATTTTTTCCCATTTATATCCTCCTACATGAGCATAATACTATTATTATGGTTAAATACAATTGATGGCATTAGATAATGATAGTAATTATAATTACTACCTACTTCCTTTAGGGCTGTTTGTTTTCTTATTTATCTCCGAATCTACTTTTTGAAAATAGGACGGAAATGAGTGATTGAAATCTGTGGGTCCCACCCTGATGTATGTGTTTGATCCAAGCTGTCTATCCGTTTTAACAGATTCTTTTAGGGCGTGAGAGGGTGTGAGACAAAATATTAGGCAGTTTATAAGCTTAAGTGGACCACACCACATGAAATAAGGGAATAATGACATCCATCGTTGAAATGTGAAACCATCCGTGGGTTCCACACTGATTTGTATCGGTGATCCAACCTGTTTATATGGTCACACAGACATGGATGAAGGGAAAACAAAAAAATCAGCTTGATAAAAACTCCTATGGCCTGCAAGAAGTTTTTAATGGTGGGTATTTAATCTCACTATTTCTTGTGCCATGGTCCACTTACACTTTGGATCTGCCTCAATTTTTGTTTCATGCCCTCGAAATAAGATGTTAAAATGAATGAATGGCTTGGATCAGACATATATTATAGTGGGCCTCATAAATTTTTGAACTTCTTGTTGCTACCAGTGTAGGTCAAATCAAACGGTCAGTGTGTATGGTCTACGGCGTATATTTTTTTATGATAAGTGATGATAGTTGATTTACATCTATTTACAGCAACAAATAGGAAAGCAAACAATCCCTTATGGTCCATTTGGCACCATGGATTCGAGGAGAAGTGGATTCCATGATATGAATTCTTATCAATTCCAATTCTTATCAATTCCATATTTTCTGTTTGGCAGCTAAGATTTGGAGAGAAATTAGACATGAGGGAATGGACGGTGTAAATTTTAATCCCACCGTATACCTACCGGATTAGCCTCGATTTTTAAATCCATGCCGTTCATCCATTCTTACATATCATTTTATGCCCAGATCCAAAAAATAAAGCAGATCCACATCTAAAGTGGACCATTAAACAAGAAAAAGTGGAGAGTGGGACCTTTATGATGCACAAAAGTTTTGGATTAAACTGAAATTTGTGTGGTCCCTTCAACCGGGTCTTTGTGACCTTATCAACAAGTTGGATGGAAAATATAAATCATTTGGGTCCCATAGTTAGGGACACATTATGGTGGGTCCCACGTTGCGGAGGATTTCTCCTCAAATCCCACCTTTTCGAGAGGATTTTAAAAAGAACTAAAAGTGCCTTTTTGAATTATCTTAGATTCCTCTCAAATTCACTTCTTATCAAATCCGTGTGTTTGCTCGCCTCAAGTGCAAGGCTGTGATGTAGTAATAATTCTCGGTAAGACCGAGGTCGATCCACAGAGACTTTGATAAATAGTTCTAAAGTATTCCAGTAACTTTAATTGGAACAATTTGAGATTTCAATTAAGAAAACTAACTCAAAACAGTAACTTAGGAAATTCAGTAATTTAAAGGAAACTAAAGCTTTCAAGGATCCACTTGTAGTAATCCCATGTCAATCCAATTAATCCAAGCATAAAACACAACTAGATTCGAAGTTCTATCTCTCATCTAGTTGGAAGATAGAGCATTGAAGCACATTCAATCCCACTTAAGTTGAACTTTCAAGTTCTAGTCCTATTCAAGTGCATAGCTTCGAAAATCATGGCCTTCAGAGTAACAGCCATGCCCATGGACTATGTCATGGTTAAGGGTTATCATAATTCAAATTTAATCAAGCCAAACATGATAATATCAGAGAATTGCAAGGATTTCATGTACGGAGCATATGAACTCTCATAAAACTTCTAAAAATATCAACTTTATTCGAAGTAGAACATTCAAAATACAAACTTAAAGTGAAAATACTTGAATTAAACTGAATTAAATATGAAATTGACTACGAGCTTTACCTTTCAACCATAACTGAGAGATTCTAGCCAAGCATTGTCATCCCACAACTAGAACTCAATGAAAAAGACATAAAAACTAGAAAAATTGGATTTGACAGGGTTGTGGACTCTCCACAGTGCGCTCCTTCACTTCCTACGATCTCCAATCTCTTCTAGGATGCCTTTAGATGAAGCCCTAGGTAACCTTTTATAGAATAGTGCGGAAGATTGCAGATTGCACAAGGAATCACGAAGTTACGCAGAAAAAATCGGAGCTTGTAGAACAAGCTCTGTTACACAGACGACCGGTTGGATGATCAGTCTGAGCTTATGGACGACTGGTCGCACGACCGGTCGTAAAACGTAAAAAACTGTCCAGTAAATTTTTGAAAATTCCTCTCCCTTTCTATTCAGTACTTGATCGGTCTGAGCTATGTCGACCGGTCTGTATTGGTCCAGTGAATGGGGGTCTCTGTTGAATTGCAGACCAGTCGGACGATTGATCTTGTGTCTTGGCCGACCAGTCTTCAGTGCTGTCTGTTCTGCACTTCTTCTTCGTTCTTTCTCTTTCTTCCATCCTTTGGCACTCGGTTCCTTGATCTTCATTGCATGTAAAATGTTCTTTGTAGCCTTGAATAAGTGAAATCACCATCTCATTCCTACAATCACAAATCATGTATTAGATGAGTCTTTTAAGCATGCAAACCATGCATATAATGGGTTAGTAAATGTATAAATTAGAGGTTTAACTCACCCCCAACCAGCATTTTGCTAGTCCTGAGCAAAACATGCGTGAAATAAGTTCAAATCTTCAAAATCCAACTTTCCTTCAGAAACTATGCTTCTATACATCCCAAGACACACAAGTGTAAAAGTCAGAGAAACTGGGTGATAGAAGCTGAAACCTTAAACTCTCACAACATAATAAGTGTTCATATAGAATTCCCGCTGATCGATTGATAAATAGAAGAACTTAAACAAATTCAATCTAGTGTGCATAGTGAATGTTCATCTCATGAGTTTCCGGAATTATCTTCTTCATAGATCAACTAAACTATGGGTCTAAAAGTGTACATATCAACAATAAGCCTATGATAGGAATTTGCCTTACCGTCCTTCCAACGGCTTTTACACTACGTCCCATTTCTGGCTTTGGTTATTGGTAAACCATCCCCCGGTTGGTAATAGGTAACTCTTTGCGAAATTTTCCACCATATTCTCAATTATACCTATATTTTCTTTCCTTCTTTCCTTTTTATACTCATTAGATAGCATTTTTAGAAATCCATATCTTTCGTTATTTTCCCATGGACAAGGATGGACAAAGTACCCCAGCATGGTTCCTCAACACCGTAAATCTAAGTCTAGCCAATCCACAAATCTATATAATCCTTTCAAACCATGAGAATTGTGTAATGTGAATTAGGTGTAAAAGTGTTCAAATTTTCTATCAATCATATAAATAGGGGAATTCACATATAAAATCATTATATTAAAGGTAGTTCAAGACTTGCAACATCACTCACTTCGTATCTCCTTTTCTTATCCTCGTATCATCCCGAATGCATAGAAACAAAATTGTCTAAAAGAGTTTTAAATTTTCAGAAAATTTAAAATTTTTTCAACAAATAATGCTCGAAATGTCCACAAACTGCTAGATGAGGAATCTCATCTCACCCCCAACCAAATCTTGCATTGTCTTCAATGTAAAAGATATGCAATTAGCAATAACATGAGAGCAATGTTAAACTAACGGAGAGTGGAAACTAGATCACCTGATAGAGTCGATCGTGGAAGTCTACAACTCTGGCAACTAAACTACTAATGAAATAAACCTAAAACAGAAAATCAAACAAAACTAAATCCTACGCTATACCTTGGTCAGACTAGGAGATCAATCGTCTTGATACACAGGATCATCCAGAGTGATGGACATGTCCTCTGAATCAAATTTCTCAATGAATGGTTTAAGGCGTTGTCCGTTCACTTTAAAACAGTTACCATTCGCCGCATTCTCTACCTTAACAGCCCCATGAGGAAAAACTTCTCTAACAATATATGGGCCGATCTATCGAGATCGTAATTTTTTCAAAAAAAGATGAAGTTGGGAATTGTATAAGAGCACTTTCTGACCTTCTTGGAAAGATTTCCTGAAGATGTGCTTTTCATGGAATACTTTCATCCTACTCTTATAAATCCTCGAGTTCTCATTAGCATCGTTTCAGATCTCGTCAAGCTCATTAATTTGGAGTTTGTGAAGCTAGCTAGCCTTGTCAACGTTAAAGTTTACTGCCCGAATTGCCCAATAGGCTTTTTGTTCAATCTCCACAGGCAAGTAACAAGCTTTCCCATGGACAAGTCTATAGGGGGATATTTTAATGGGGGTCTTATAAGCTGTACGGTGAGCCCAAAGAGCATCGTCTAATCGCAGCGACCAATCTTTACGATCCGGCATCACCGTCTTTGCCAAAATTTATTTAATTTTTCGATTGAAAATTTCAGCTTGCCCACTTATTTGTGGGTGGTATGGGGTACTCATCGTATGTCTAATGCCATATTTTTTCATTAAGACTTCGAAAGGTCTATTGCAAAAGTGAGAATCGCCATCACTAGCTAATGATGGCTTGAGGCGTTCCAAATCTGGAAAGTATGTTTTCTTTAAGGAACTTTAGAACCGTACGATGATTGTCGGTTCTACATGGAATAGCCTATATCCACTTAAACACATAGTCTACGGCGAGCAATATATAAGCATGTCCGAAAGATGAGGGGAATGGTCCCATAAAATCGATGCCCCAACAGTCGAAGACTTCAAGATGTTGAATTAGGGTAAGATGCATCATCTTTCGACGGGACAATCCTCCTAGCTTTTGACAGTGCTCGCATGCTTTGCAAAACTCGTGGGTGTCCTTAAATAGAGTGGGCCAATAAAAACCACACTGTAAAATTTTAGCTGTGATTTTCTTAGTCGAAAAATGACCCCCACATACTTGATCATGGCAAAAGGAGATGATAGAATTATGTTCATCATCAGGGACACATCTCCTAAAAATTTGATCTGGGCAATATTTAAAAAGTAAAGGTTCATCCTAGAAAAATCTGTGCACTACCCTTAGAAATTTTCGTTTATCCCGCGTAGTCCAATGAGTCGGCATCGCACCTGTGGAAAGATAGTTTGTAATATCAGCATATAATGGTGGATGCATAGCAACAAAGAGTTGCTCATTAGGGAATGCGTCCTCAATAACTGACTCGTCAATGAAACTCGGTAAAACTAGGTGTGATAGATGGTCCGCCACCACATTCTCTAGTCATTTCTTATCCTTGATCTCTAAGTTGAATTCTTGAAGGAGTAGGATCCATTTAAGCAAACGGGGCTTAGCATCCTTCTTAGAAAGAAGGTATTTCAGCGCTGCATGGTTCATGTAAACTATGACCTTGGATCTTATCAAGTACGCCCTGAACTTGTCCAAGAAAAAAACAATGGCTTGGAGCTCCTTCTCCGTATTCAAGTAATTGACTTGGGCGGGGTTCAGGGTCCTACTCGCATAGTAAATAACGTGGGGCTTCTTGTCCTTCCTTTGTCCTAACACCGTTCCAATAGCATAATCACTCGCATTGCACATCAACTCAAAAGGAATAGACCAATCCGGTGGTTGCATAATAGGAGCGGTTATCAACATGTCTTTTACCTTTGAAAAAGCTAATTGACAATCGACACTCCACTCGAATTGGTTCTCCTTTTGGAGAAGGTTGCATAAGGGCCTAGAAATATGACTGAAATCCTTAATGAACCTTCTATAAAAATCGACATGTCCAAGGAAGGACTGCACATCGCGTATGCTCTTGGGTAGTGGTAGGTTGGAAATAATATCAATTTTAGCCCGATCTACCTCTATTCCATTGGATGAGATGATATGTCCAAGGACTATTCCTCGTTGTACCATAAAATGACACTTCTCCTAGTTTAAAACAAGGCTCCTCCTCACACCTTGTCAAGACCAACTTCAAGTGATTAAGGTACTCGTCAAAAGTACAACAAAAAACAGAAAAAATTATCCATGAATACCTCGAGAAATTCACCCACTATGTCTGAGAAAATACTTAACATGCATCCTTGGAATGTGGTGGGTGCATTACATAGCTCGAATGGCATTCTTCGGTATGCGAAGGTGCCAAATGGGCATGTAAGGGTGGAGTTCTCTTGTTCTTCTGGGGCTATCTCAATTTGGTTGTAACCGGAATAGCCATCTAGGAAGCAATTGTAGGAGTGACCCGCTAACAACTCCAAAATTTAATCTATGAACGGGAGAGGGAAGTGATCCTTCCTAGTGACCATGTTTAGCTTCCGATAATCGATGCACATACGCCAACTAGTGGTCACTCTAGTTGGTATAAACTCGTTGTTGGCGTTTTCTATGATGGTAATACTGGACTTCTTAGGGACAACTTGGGTAGGACTTACCCATTGGCTATCTGAGATGGGGTAGATGATACCCACATCTAGTAGCTTTAACACCTCGGCTTTGACAACCTCCATCATATTTGGATTTAACCTTCTTTGAGGTTGTCTAGTCATTTTCGCGTTCTCTTCGAGGTGTATACGGTGAGTATATATCGAAACATCTATTCTTTTGAGGTCCACTATTGTCCATCCTATGATTCTCCTATGTTCTTTGAGTAGCTTAATCAATTTGAGCTCTTGGTCTTTTCTTAGGTGAGAGACGATGACTACCGGGAACGTTTCTTCTTGACCCAAATATACATATTTCAGCTCGGATGGCAATGGTTTAAGGTCAAGCTTCGCTGGTTTGATGTTAGACGGTCAGGCCTTGATGTGGTTGGTGGTAATCTTTCAAAATGAGACCTCCATCGGCTAGTACCAACTACCGGTTTCTTAATATTCAATTCTTGCACAATTTCACTAATAATGGGGTCTTTGGAATCCTCGAAATGTGTCAAGCATATCTCCAAGCTTTCTAGTAGTTTAAGTTGGTGGAGCTCTTCTTCTTCTTCAAAAGATTCGAGCATGTTTACCTCGAAGAGCTCATTATCATCAACATCCCTATGCCTTTTGCTTAAATGGAACACATTCAGCTTCAATGTCATGTTTCAAAAGGACAATTGCATTACCCCGTTCCGGCAATTTATGATTGCGTTTGATGTAGCAAGGAATGGGTGGCCTAAAATCACCGGTATTTGAGTGCTAGCATCTATAACCGGTTGTGTGTCCAAGACGATAAAATCTATCGGGTAGTAGAATTTGTTAATTTGGACTAGAACATCCTCAACCATCCCTCTCGGTACACGGATAGATCTATCAGCGAGTTATAATGTGGTTTTGGTGGGTTTTAATTCACTAAGACCCAATTGCTCGTATACCGAGTACGGGATCAAGTTTATGCTTGCCCCCAAGTCTAGCAATGCACGTTCAATCCGGTAGTTACCAATGATGCATGAAATTGTGGTGCTACCGGGATCCTTGAATTTTGGGGGGTCTTTTGAGTGAGAATGGCATTCACTTGCTTATTCAAAAAGGCCTTTTGTTGTACATAATATTTACGTTTGGCTGTGCATAGGTCCTTTAGAAACTTGGCATAAGAAGAGATTTGTTTAATGGCATCAAGTAATGGAATGCTTATCTTGTCTTGCTTGAAAATCTCCAAAATATCATGAGAGTTTGGAAGAGAATTTGGAGCAACCAATCTCGAAGGGAATTGTGCTACGGGCATATAAATGCGTTCCGTTTCTTGTGGGGCTGAGTTAGATCCGTCCTCATTCTCAGAATTTACCTGATCATTAGGCTTGTCGGCCTTCACTAGAATCGATTTGTCAATTTGTTTACCACTTTTAAGAGTGATGACGGATTTGGCTTGCTCCACATGTTGGTTGGAAAGATTAGGGATTCTTACTTTATGTACTTGCTTTGGATCGGGCTGAGGTTGGGCCGGAAAGGTCCATTCCCTAGCATTCAAGCATCCCTTAATCTCATCAACCGAGACTTTAAGCTCTTGGAACATTTGCTGATTTGATTGATTGATTTGCGTTTGCCCTTGCATAAACGCCTTTAGAGTATCCTCCATTGAGAATTGAGGTGGGGCCATGTTTTGCATGGGTGGTCTTCCTTGAGAGTTGGTAGGATTACTCATGCGATTATTCTTCCAATTGAAATTTAGGTGGTTCTTCCAAGTAGAGTTATACGTGTTACCCACTGGTCCAGTAAAAGGCCGTTGATAACCATATGTGGCATTTGCATATTCTTGTAACACCTCTTGAAAAGCAGGAATTGTAGGACAATCTTGCGTAGCGTGTATATTAGTGGCACAAATTCCACATATGTTTTTAATAGCTTCATTGGACTTTGAAACTCCACTCTTACTAAGTTCCATGGCCTCGATCTTCCTTGTGAGGTTGGCTAGCCTTGCATTTACGTCATCTTCCTCTTTAAGGATGTAGAGGCCTCCTTTGTCCTTTTGTTGAGGAGGCTTGAGATTACTGGATTTGTCCAAAGTATCCCATGATTGGGCATTCTCAGCCAACATGTCCAAGTAACTCAAAGCCTCATCTACATTTTTACTCATAAACTCGCAATTGCACATCATTTCTATGAATTGGCGCATGTTGGTACTTAATCAATCATTGAAGAAGTTTAAAATTCGCCAGCTTTCGTAGCCGTGATGTGGGTAAGCAAGTAGGAGGTCCTTAAACCTTTCCCAACATTGGAAGAATGACTCATTCTCTTTAACCAAAAAGTTCATTATGGCTCTTCGAATGATGTTTGTTTTGTGAGCTGGGAAGAAATTTTTCAAGAATTTTCGGGTCATGTCATTCCATGACCCTATCGAATGTGGTCTAAGAGAGTGGAGCTAACTCTTGGCTCTTTCTTTCAATGAAAAGGGAAAAAGTTTAAGTTTAATGACATCTTCTGAAACATTAGCATATTGCAAAGTAGCTACCGCTTCTTCAAATTCCTTTAAGTGTACGTATGGGCTCTCAGAGTCTAGCCCATGGAACTTTGGCAAAAGTTGAATCACACCCGGCTTTATATCAATGTTTCCCCTCGTTGATGGTAAGACCACACACGAGGGTGTAGTTGTATGGGCCGATTGTAGGTAGTCCCGTAAAGATCTCATTGGAGGAACATTATGTACCTCATTCTCTCCTACTCTCTCTTGATTTACGTTTGTAGTTTTTTTTTTTTTTTTTTTTTTGGGGGGGGGGGGGGGGGGGGGGGGGGGGGGGATGATTCCTTAAAGGTGTTTGATCCATACTCTTCAAACTATCACAAAGCTCTTGGTATTTTCGAACTCGTCTATGGACTGATAATGGTCCAACTAGACCACCTTCGGATTGGAGACGTTTGGTGTGGTCACGTTCCCAATGGGACATAAACCACACTAGTAAGATCTAAACTAATCCTAAGTCCTAAAATAGAATTTAACAAAAATCTGAAAATAAAAAAATATGTAAAAAGCACTAAGTTAGAAGGATATTACTCGATTCGCTTGAACTATGGAAGAATTCCTACAAAACAAAATAACTTGTTAGTCTTAGGAAAAATCTATCTACTTCTACTTCTACAGCCACTAAAACAATTTAGAACCGTTTATCTAAATCCCCCGACAGCGGCGCCAAAAACTTGTTCGCTTGCCTCAAGTGTAAGGCTGCAATATAGTAATAATTCTCAGTAAGACCGAGGTCGATCCACAGGGAGTTTGATAAATAGTTCTAAAGTATTCCAGTAATTTTAATTGGAACAATTTGAGATTTCAATTAAGAAAACTAACTCAAAATAATAACTTAAGAAATTCAGTAATTTAAAGGAAACTAAGGCTTTTAAGGATCCACTTGTAGCAATCCCATGTCAATCCAATCAATCCAAGCATAAAACACAACTAGATTCGAAGTTCTATCTCTCATCTAGTTGGAAAATAAAGCATTGAAGCACATTCAATCCCCCTTAAGTTGAACTTTCAAGTTCTAGTCCTATTCCAGTGCATAGCATTGAAAATCATGGCCTTCAGAGTAACAGGCATGCCTATAGGACTATGGCATGCTCAAGGGTTACCATAATTTGAATCTAATCAAGCCAAACATGATAATCTCAGAGAATGCAAGGAATCCATGTCCGGAGCACATGAACTCTCATAAAACTTCTAAAAATATCAACTTTATTCGAACTAGAACATTCAAAATACAAACTTAAATTGAAAGTACTTGAATCAAACTGAATTAAACATGAAATTGGCTACAAGCTTTACCTCTCAATCCTAGCTGAGAGATCTAGCCAAGCATTGCCAGACTACAACTAGAACTCAATAAAAAGACATAAAAACTAGAAAAATCGAATTTGACAGGGTTGTGGACGCTCCACAGTGCGCTCCTTCACTTTCTCACGACTTCCAATCTCTTCTAGGATGCCTTTAGACGAAGCCCTAGGTACCCTTTTATAGAATAATGCGGAAGATTTCAGATTGCGCAAGGAATCACGGAATTGTGCAGAAAAATCGCAACTTCTAGAACAAGCTTTGTCACGCAGATGACCGGTCGGACGACTGGTCTGAGCTTATGGACGACCGGTCGCACGACCGGCCGTAAAACGTAAAAAACTGTCTAGTGAGTTTTTGAAAATTCCTCCCCCTTTCTGTTGAGTGCTCGACCGGTCTGAGCTATGTGCGATCGGTCTGTCGACCGGTCTGTCTTGGTCCAGTGAATGGGGTCTCTGTTGAATTGCAGACTGGTCGGACGACTGATCCTGTGCCTTGGCCGACCGATCGGACGACCGGTTTTCAATGCTATCTATTCTGCACTTCTTCTTCGTTCTTTCTCTTTCTCCCTTGCTTCTTTCTTCTTTCCTTTGACACTCGGTTCCTTGATCTTCAATGCATTCAAAATGCTCTTTGTAGCCTTGAACCAGTTAAATCACCATCTCATTCCTACAATCACAAATCATCTATTAGATGGGTCTTTTAAGTATGCAAACCATTCATATAATGTGATGTAATGGGTTAGTAAATATATAAATTAGAGGTTCAACACCATGATGCTAAACAGAACAAAGCAACCAGTTTCTCCTCACTTCTCCTCAAATCCATAGTGCCAAACGGGTCACTGCGATCTCTATGAAATGAACAAAATTCCCTTAAATAATGGTAAAATCGAAGTGATGACATTAGTAAGGTGTTTGAAAAGAAAGTGGTGTACTTTGCATTCTCGAAGCTTTTTCACAAAGGTGATGCCTCTATTATCCCCAGACAGAAGGCCCTGAGATTGAGGGGAGCGGATTGCCTGTGACCACGGCCACACAGAGTACTTTGCATTCTCGAAGCTTTTTCACAAAGGCTATGCCTCCATCATCCGCAGACAGAAGGCCCCGAGATTGGGGCGCGAATTAGGTGTTACACCGGGAACAACTTAGTGGGTGTTACCCCTTCAGTATGGCCCACATGGATTATATTTTGTATATCCACTCCGTCCATCCGTTTATACAGCCCATTTTAGAAAAAGATTCCAAAATTTATACAGATCCAAAACTCAAGTGGACCATACCTATAGAAACAGTGTGATTGAGTGCCCCACCATTAAAAATTCCAAAGAGCCCATGGTAAGGTTTTGGTAATTTTTATTTGCAATCTAAGCTCTTGATAATGTCAATAAGGTCTTGATGAAGGGAAAATATAAATATCAGATTGATCCAAAACTTTTGTGACCCACAAAACGTTTTTGTTGGTTATTAATTACTGTTTCTAATGGTATGGTCCACCTGAGATTTGGATCTTCTTAAGTTTTTGGATAATATCCTAAAATGATATGAGAAAACAGATAGACGGTATAGATATATAACAAAGACATCAAGATGGGCCCCACACGGTAGGGGTAACACCCACTAAGGTGTTACCAGGGTAACATCTAATTCGCTCCCCTGCGATTGAGGGGAGCGGATTGCCTGTGACCGCGGCCACATAGATATATATCTGTGCCCGGGACTGTGTGGGTCCCCAGTGATGTCCATGGAAAATCCACTCCATCCATTTGTTTCTAAAGACCACAATAGGATAGGATTCTTAAAATCAAGAAGATCCAAAACTCAAGTGGACCACACCAACAAAACAGTGGGAACAGCAACGTCCACCGTTGAAACCTTTCTGAAGCTATGATGTTTATATGCCATCCAAACCGTTCATAGAATTATTACCACTCAGATAAACTGTAGGAACAAATATCAAACTTATACAAAATGATCATGTGATCGATGGCCGCACCTCCATTAATGCAAAAGATGTACTCTAAATATCATCTAGTGGGTGGATGGTCCACCCAGCAGATGTCAATGTCAGATCAAACTGGCAAGAACAGATCTTACATGGATCTTGGCCAAAATACAAACAAATGAAAGGGAGATGACCCGAGAGAGCATACACGCAACCGAAGCATAATATGATAGTGCCATCTCTCTGCAGTACACATGGTCGGGTGATGTATCGATCCGGTCCGTCCATCTAGTGGGACCTATCAGCAATGGGTAATATTTCAAAAATTCATACTCATCAGACAATCCAATGCATCGAGTCTTCAATTTCAGTACTGAATGCTTGGGCATCGACCAGCTTTCGTCTTCTACTATCGATTTGGCGCACTGACGGCTAGGATCATTTGATCACTGTGGTGTGAGTCCATGTATTAAAAAAATATATTTTAAATCGATTTCCATCCTGTTAAAAGTAATTAGATGAACAATCCATCAAGTAATGCATCATCCTGCCACGTCATGAATGGCTATGGTTTTATCTCCTCCCTCTGTCATAAGCCAACCAAATTCCTTTCGTGCACACAGATATTTCTGCTTTTGCATGAGGTCATGAACAGCGGAAGAGATTAGGTGTTACTTGGGTGTTTCTCTTACGGTGGGGCCCACCTTGATGATAAGTTGTATATCCACACTGTTCATTTGTTTTTCCAGCCAATTTTAGGATGTGGTCCCAGAAATTAAATAGATCAAAATTTCAGGTGGACCATACTACAGAAACAGTGTTGATTGAGCACCTACCATAAAAAAAACTTCCCAAGGCCCTCTGAAAGCAAATCCGTAAAGTTTATTTGACATCCAAGCCGTTGGTAAGTTCAAACAGACCTGGATGAAGGGAAAATATGGATATCATCTTTGATTAGAAAATAACGTGGTATGCAAAAAGCATTAAATTTTCATTCACTACATTTTCCAGTGGTTAAGGTCCCACCTGATATTTAAATATAGTTAATCTTTTTCATAACGTCCTAAAATGATGTGGAAAAACGGATGGACGGCGTGGATATACAAAACGTTCATCCAGGTGGGCCCTATACAGTAAGAGTAACACCCACTAAGCTATTACCCGGTGCTAATTAATCAGCTTCCCTGAATAGGGCCGGCCTGACATGAGGCTTGTTTGTGTTGTCTTCTTCAGCACGTGTGCCATGTACCTTTTCCTGACACCTGAGCACCCGTGAAACACTAGTACTATTGAATCCCTACCATTAGGGGGTGTTTGGTGAAAAGGATTGAAGTGGATTAAACATCTCAATCTCCTTATTTTTATTCCAACCAGCGTTTGGATGCAAAGGGGATGGATTTCGGCAGCCTGCAGCCGGGATCTCCTGAATCCAGCAACGTTCGGAGATAAAATGAAGAGAGGATTTCCAACCCAGGAAGTGGATTGCATAGGTGACGTCACCAAGTTCTGTGGGCCCCACAATGATGTATGTGTTATATCTACACTGTCGATCCATTTTGCGAGATCATTTCAGGTCATGTGCCCAAAAATGAGACAGATACAAAGCTCAAGTGGACCACACCATAGAAAGCAATAAGGACAATGATTCCTACCGTTGAAACCTTCCTAAGCCCCACCATGATGTTTGTTTGTCATCCAATCTATTCACGAGGTTACAGAGACATGGATGAAGGGAAAAAATAAATATCAGGGTTACAGAGGCATGGATGAAGGGAAAAAATAAATATTTGTTTGATCCAAAACATTTATGGCCCATGAGAAGTGTTTAATGATTGAGTACCACCGTTTAATGTATTATGGTCCACCTGAGATTTGGATCTACTTCATTTTTGGATCATGCTCTAAAATGCGTTTTAAAAATGGATGGACAGTGTGGATCTAAGAAACACACATCACACGATGGGCGCCACAGTCAGGGATCCACCGACCTCGGTGTAGCCGCGCCCGTATCCAGCGGATGCCGTTCGGCTAATGACCCTAACACTAGCCAGCTAGCTAGTGTCAAAGAACCGAGGGCCTACCCTGATGTATGTGTTTTGTCCGCGCTTTCTAGCCATTTACCCATCTTATTTTAGGGCATAAATAAAAAAAACAAGGAGGATTCCAATCTCAGGTGGACCACGCCTGAGGAAACAGTGGGGATTGGACGCTTATCAACAGTTTAGATGGAAAATAAATATTACAGTGGGCCCAAAAAGTTTTTAATGGTGGACGTTTGATCAATACTGCTTTCCTGTGGTGTGGTTCACCTGAGATTTGTATCTTCTCTTTTAGGTTCATGCCCTAAAATAAGATGGCTAAATGGATGGACGGCGTGGATAAAACATATACATCATGGTGGGGCCCACAGAGCTTTGACACCAGCTTGCTGGCTAGTGTTGGGGTCACTAGCCAAACCCCGTCCGTATCCAGCTCTCCATAAGGATGGAAGTAATTCTCAGATCTTCATCCTAAAAACCCATATCCTTTGAATGTTCAGGTGGGCCACAACATGCAAAGTAAAATTGACCGTTATTATTATTTTTTTTCCTATTTGATTTGACCGGTTTAAGTCATGAAATGACCTGATTTTTATGTCAGATGATCTAAACAGTTTTATCCCACCTGATGGAAAGATCAGATCTTGCATATGTGTAAGATTGTGACTCATGTGCCGGCGTGTAGATTTGTACGTTTCATACATGCGTGAGGAATTAGATGCCTAATGAGTTATGGTCAACGCATTGATACTCTGATAATGTATCTTGATACGCAGTAGCTCAGAAATTATAACTTCAATCAAAGGTGAATACTACTGTTGCTAAACTGCAGTCCCACAAAATCATTTTGGCATACACTTTATTGTTCACAAAATCATACTCATTAGAAATTCAGGTGGGGCACACCAGTTGGAGAAAAATATAATAACCCAAAAATATAGTCTCACGTGGTGTGGCCCACCTGTCTTTTGAAATGGCCTACTTTAATTTATCCTTTTTATCTTGGTGGGCCTCACCCAATTGACTTTCAATACATTCACGTGGTGTGAGATACACTAATGCACGGTTGGTGGGCTTCACCTAAGTGATAGGTTAATTAATCAGTGACAGGGACATGGAAATTTCGAAGGTAGGCACCCTCTATGGGGTCCCTCGAGCTCTGCAGCATCTCAAGCACTGCAGGGTCAACTTTGAATCAGCATTTTTACAGCTCGATAGAGCTCTTTATTGTTTGGAATTTTTCAATATTTTCTGAATTTATGGAGTTTTACAAGTTTTATTTTTTATTTTTAGAACTTTAATTTGTTTGCAATATTTTATTTTTTCGGATATTTGTTGTCTTTTGAATGTTTGCAATTTTATTTATTTATTTTTTGTTTTCATATCATTTATTTTTATATCTAAGAATATTTATTTGTTTAAGCGAGTTTTCTGAATTATCTGTTTTATTTTTTATTTTTAGGAATATATGTTTTTTTTATATTTTTGGAAAATTTTAATATTTTTTAGGTTTTAAATATATTTGATTTTCAAGGGTACTTTTAACTTTTTTGTCTCCGGAGACCAAACCGACATGTGAACCAAGGACCTTTTTAATTAGCTCGAGAAGCCAAATCTATTGATAAAATAATTTACAACGGTAATTTTGTAGGTGGATAACTTGAGAGGATTCACTAGTCGCACCTAGGATGGTGAATTTAAAATTGCGTCGGAAGATACTCTACTATAATGCCCCGAAAATTAGCACCCGAGTATGGAGACTCTGATCCCAAGTTTTCGGTTGTTAATCTAGTAAAATGCTTGTCTAGGAATGCCACATGTGGGAAATGCTCCCACGTATATCCTTAATCAGATTTATATTAATTCTATATAAAAATAATCAGAGTAACGCATTTCGATTACTGGATCAAGAGCAAAGTGGAGATAACTAAATATAGAAATATAGGGTTAACACCCTAGATGTATAATTTCAAAGCAATGTCAGCCTATATGAGAATTATACAAATCACAATAAGTGTAACAAGAATGAAAAATACAACTACCAAAGGGATGAAGCTACAAGACTATAAGGGCGGCCGAGCGTACCACCATCTAGTCCTATTCTTGAGGCATCTACATATGTCAAATAGAAGGTGTCAAATGCCAACATAGTGAAGAAATATTTCCAAGATTATACTCGGGACATTTTATTCATAGAAAAATTCACGACAGAAATATATTAAGCATATTAACTCCAACATATAGATATTAAGCAAGTTACACATATTATCTACCCAAGCATGCGCATGCAATGTAATAAAACAATCAATTTCCTAAACTAGTTGATTATTGCAGGAAATGAATGAGATGTAAATAATAGAAAATAATCTGCTAGTCTTTCTAACAGTTGACCAGCCACCTCATAAGTGCATGCATGT
This sequence comes from Liriodendron chinense, assembly GCA_003013855.2. NCBI lineage: Eukaryota > Viridiplantae > Streptophyta > Magnoliopsida > Magnoliales > Magnoliaceae > Liriodendron > Liriodendron chinense. The sequence continues at coordinate 397,657 of ML058557.1, read as the reverse complement.
CCCCAGGTAAATCATAATAAATTGTGAGCTGATCTTTCTAACAGTAACAGCTACCCACAAATGCAAGGTCATTCTTAAGTGTACTAGCCTTTCTAATAGTCGGAGAGTTACTTGGAACAATACCAATGTCATGTATGTATGATTAGTTCAACCTTTATTAATTATTTTGTATACAACAGTATTGACGAAGATGGAATACCGTACTCATTATATCACAAAGTCTAACTGGGACCATCTGGCTTACTGCAGTGTGTCGCCAATCATCGCCAGTAACTCCTCGATCCGAAGTTTGAGTTATCCTCCCATTAAAGCATGTTCTGGCTGTGACTCTTTAGCATTGCCCAAATCAGGCGGAACGACTTGTCACCCAAATATCAAATACAATTAATGAATTCAGCGGTGTGAGCTTATCAATTAACATTAAACCAATACAAGCCCGTGTCGTTTGAACGGTATTCAGGAACGCGATCATCGTCTGAGTCAAATATCACGGGAGTCATTCAAACAATAATTTGTCACCCTTGTCAATGCCCACTAGTCACTATGGTGAGGCTCGTCACCCTAGGATAGGCTGACAGCTCAGATACGGTGTCCCATGCCACCATGCTTGGTTCATGAAACTTTGGGGATCGTATCACAATGTGGTTTTAAGTGGACTACGCACTGATAATGTCGGTATTCTAGATTAAATAGGGTATGATTCAACAGTCAAATACAAGAATGATTAAATTTGAATGAAACTTATTCGGTGGGCCCAAGTGGACAATGACAAATCGACAGTGGCCACTATCGGTCGACCGTGTCCTGTCTTCGTTGATCGAATTAGTCTTCTCAACTTACATGTATACACCCGTGTCAATGGCTCTCCTTGGAGACTTGACAATTTAGGCTCTACACAAGAGTAAATCTCATTCACAAGAACCTACAATGATTTCAAGGCTAACCAATAACCTTGGTCCCAATCTGTAGACACCCCACCTTCAGCTACAATGTTGACTGAGACAGTTGAATGGATGGAGGTCCACACCCCAAAACCTCATGTCCAAAACCAGCCAAACTCATCATTGTAAGCCCTAATCCATAGCCCAACTCAAGCCTGAACCCAGTCAACTCACCCCTAAACATCAGCCCGAAAAATCATCCATAGAAAAAATCAATCCAAAAATTCAAAAAAAAAGTCAACCTTTTCGAGTCAATCCACTAAGTCAGTCTAACCCTCACACCTAGTCGACTCACCTTGTCAAAACCCATCTTTCAAACCTAGTTGACTCACCTTGCCGTAGCTTCGGAGCAGCTCCGAACCTGAACCTCCAACCATTTTCTGCTTCAGGTTCGGAGCAAGTACATTCCGAAGTTGAAGCAAGATGGCCGTACGGGCGGCCGTCTGATGGCTGTCCGTCCCTATTTAAGAGAGTTGCCACTCTCCGCAGCTATAAATACCCCCTCCCTTCTCATTCTCAGCAATCCTCAACTTCCAGAGAAAATTCAGAAATTTCAAAGTTTATCCCATCCCTTTAGCCCATTCCTCCACCAAAGAGAGCCTTAGTGCGAAGAGTCTAGCCCTGGTCCAGCCCAGCCTGACTCTGGTTCAAGTCTCTCAAGTTATCCAAGTCCTGATCTAGTCACTCGAAGCCAACCCTTGCGATATCTCTGTCCATCCAGCTACTCTCATATCAGCATTATCTCATTCGCATATAGCATAAGTGTAATATTTACTATTCTTCCAACCCTCTGCTTATCATTCTACTATAATCACTTGATTAGGTCTTAGCGTATGCTTTGAAGTTTGCCGGATTTGCCCAGAATTCATTTGTCAGAAACTTTGACCGATCAAACACATAGCATGCATCTCGCATAAAGCACCTGTTAGTTCGAGTGTATGCTCTGGGCTTGCCTGTTAATGGAAACCTGCCCATCAGAAACTCTTACTATTCAGACCTACATTCATGCATCATATCATTCATGAGAATATACGAGGAATAAATCAGACTTTCAAGTACTAGTTCGATTCTGTGAAGTAAAGACCGTACCTTGGTACGGGCAGAGTGGGTGCCTAACACCTTCCCAATCTGTAATCGTGCGGATAAAAAAGAGTCATTTTAGAGGAAGAAATCTTTGGATTCTCTTCTTTAACGTTTCTACGAGGTCTAGCCGACTGTAGATTCGAATTAACTGGCTAGTGACGACTCTGGTCTTATACGAACTCATCCAAACATATCCAGTTTAACACGACAACCAAAAAGCCCTCGAGAACGAGGCGAGCCTAGTGGCACAACTGACGATTCGTGCATATCCCCTTTTCGAAAGGAAAGGCCGGGAGCGCGGAATGGTGAGCGTCCACATAATCCAAGGACCCACATACACTCCTGCCGGAGGCTTCCATTTTATACTTGATTTAGGCTCTACACAAGAGTCAATGTTCTACTTAAGAACCTAGGTTGAGTTTGGGTCACAAACTCTCACACTCTAACATATTAAAGAAAAGAGAATGACTAGACTCTTATAATTGACAACTTACTTGTTAGAATATTGATCCTCTTTTATTGTGCCGACTTGAGTCGCTTCTTCTACCTCTCCCATGCTTGGATCAACTCCTCATGCGCTCCCTCGATCTTTGACGCTAATGCTTTTCCATAGCTTCATCTCCAATATCAGTCGCCTTGCATTTGATGTGCCGGTGAGGTGACCAAGGTGATAGGAGGTATGTTGAATCTTTTAAAACTAATGAGAGTTGTATGCTTAGAAAGATTCAACTAAGAAGATCTTTGGGAAGAGTTTAGACAAAAGATTTTACCTATAGTCTTGGTGCCTAAACCTCTACAGATCACAAGTGAACAAGTTCATTTTCATTTGAGATTTGAATGCTCTAACATGTAAATAATCACAAGGAATATGACTTGATTAGCTTATTATTAGGAATTAATGATGTCTATTATAATGGTGGCTTTTAATATACTTAATTCTCTCTAAAAAGCCTAAAAAATCGAGTTACCAATATATAGAGCAAAAGCTCCAACGGTTGAAAAATAGGCAGCAACAGCTAGCCGTCGACCAGTCGACCTGAGCTGTCAGCCAGTTAAATGGGCCGTCGGTTGGTAGAAAATAGGGGTTGGCTAGTCAAATTCCCCCTTGTGGCTGTTATCTGATTTTGTCATAAATCGGCCAGTGGACAAGGCTATATTGGCTTGCCGATTTTAATCGTCGGTTGGTCAAATTAGGCCTGGACACATATCTTCTTTGTTGTCTAAAAAATGTCATATTCAACAGGTCGACCCAATCAGTCGGTCGATGGTTCGGCCGACAGATCTATGAGTTCTGTCATTTAGGGTGTATTTTTACAGCAGCTCATGAACCTCCTAGGCTTTAAAAAGGGTGGACATTTGGGACTCCTAAGGCCATTATACGATGACTAGAATTTTACTTATTGGGTCCAAGTCATCTAGAGGTTGAAATTGTGGTTTTACCGCGAGTAAAGATACTTGGAGATATGCCATATGCCTAATGTCGGGGGGGGGGGGGGGGGGGGGGGGGGGGGGGGGGGTAAATGTTCTTGCCAATTAAAAACTCAATCGCATTCACACTTTAATTAAACAATTAAGTGCTTAGTAAGTGAAGACAATTGATCAAACAGTTGATATGCATGATTGTACTAATCATTCAAATATGGCATATGGGTATTTCATTAATCAGTAGATGAGCATTCAGATAAGCATTAATAAACAAGACATAATAATGGACACAATGCATTTACCACATTACGCACGATGTATAAGGGTTCGACGATGAGTCTACTCTACTCCCGGTTCAAGTGCTTAACTCATTTGAACACACCGGCATTCACTATCGGAGGTCTTAAATGAGGTTTACCTTTCAACCATTACAACCTACACAAGGACAACCCATGTATTCTCTCGTGTCGGAGGCCTACGCAAGGACTTCCAAGTCCTATACAAGGACACACATGTCCTACTCAATGACAACTTACGAGATTGGGTCACAATCTCTAGACCCCAATCTCGACAAGAAGGGGGAATCAACAAATGGACTCTATAAGCTTAACGACTTACAAGTGATGAACTCTGATTCAGCGTCGTTGTTTGAAGAAGCTTCATCTTGCACGAATGATCTCTTCTTCAGCTCCCTCGATCAGCAACCTTGCATTAAATGCTAACTTGTAGCTTCCAAGGTGAGGGATTAGGGTTTGGAGAACCTTCTATGGGATATGGTTTTTATATGAATGATGGGTTCTACCTAAACCATCATTAATGACATTGATGACAAGGGTATGACTATTTGGGGTAGGTCAAGAAGCCATTAAAGAGAAGTTGAGTTCATGATTTAATCCAAGCTTTGAATGATCTTTAATGTTGGTCAAATCAACATGGATTGAAGTATGAACTCAACTAATCTAAGGGAATGAGAGATAGATATCAAGAAGAAGAAGCCCAATCAAACCCTAGATGATGCTCAAGGTGTATCTACTAAGATCCAAGAAAGATGACTATATAGAGTAATTCATAATGGATAGAAAATGGTCATCTCAATAGGATCAGAAAAGGTTCCGATCAATCGAACATAAAAATCATTATGTTTTTTTATTTTGCTGAAATAGGATTTCCAATTAATCGGATATAGTTCCGATTGACCGGAAGGCCATCTCCGATTGATCGGAGACATGGTCCGATTGATTGGAAATGTGTCCAGATGGATATTGGAATTTGCTGGACGATTTTTTGATTAATCGGATGTTCCTTCGATTGATCGGAGACACATAGTCCGATTGATCAGAATTATCTCCGATTGATCTGAATAATGTCCAAAGAATGTAGATTTTTTTGCTGGATGTTTGACCGATTGATTAGGCATATCCTTCGATCAATCGGACATCACTCAGAACTTATTCTGATGGATCAGGATTCTATTGGAAAAGGCAGTTAGGCAATATTTCTTGTTTTTCATCAACTGCTCGGACAACTGATTCCATGGATGATCAACATGGAAGAGGAACTATAGAATGGGCTATTGGGATGTTCCTAAGTGAGTGTGGCTATCTATAAATGAGGGTTTTGGGATAAATGGTTTAGGGAATAGCCGGTCTAAATTGGCGATCTTCTAAATAGCATTTGCCAGAGATGACCCAAGTCTTCAATCTTCAGCAGCAAGTGGTTTTACAGACTTGACGACATACTATACACGGTAATTGACAAAACTTGCATTAACAATCTCCCCCTTTGTCAATTACGAGACAAAACTAATAACCTATAAGTCATGGTCCGTACCAATGACTTACCTAAACACCAAAAAAAAAAAAAAAAAAAATACATTGGGCGTGTCATAAGAATTAAATTGCATTATACGTAGGCATGGCCCAATACATATAAAATGTACAGATTGGGCTTCACACAGGCTCCCTCTAAATTCCAGCACACAAAAGATCAACAACAAAAAATAATACGGACCTTTGGTGGGATAACTTCTCCCCCTTTTTGTCAGTCATTGACAAAGGTTAGTAACAATTCAGCGCAGAAAATTTCTCACAGATTGCAATGAAAGGGAAGAATAGACATGAAGTGCAAATGGAGAAAGTAAGCCAAACACAGATGGTCATAAGAGGATATACAATCATTTTTCAATAAACACAGAGGGCATATAGCCCAAGCAACCAACCTCCCCTACTGTTATGTATATTATGACCAACAGATCTCTCTCTCTCTCTCTCTCTCTCTCTCTCTCTATATATATATATATATATATATATATATATATATATATATATATATATATATATATATATATATATATATATAAACTAAAATGGGGCAAGTAGTCCGATAAAGAATAACCCAATAAGCACAAGTATATATAGGCACATGTATATGCATCTATGAATCATAGACAGAGAATAGGCTAGAAAAAGAATAAGCATATAAGCATAGCCAACTATCCGCAAGGTTAGTGATATTCAAAATGATGTGTGAGAGGAATAACAGATTATTAAAATATCCCAAAAAAATGACACCCATGTCAGCACTAGATAAATATAACAGAAAGTTAACCGATTAAAACTCCTAAATTGTTTAGCAAGGTCGTAAAAAAGATACTCTCGACCATGAACATAATACACTACCCTAGCCACTCACATAGGGGACTACTGGGTGGGGCCCGAGACATCATCGCGGTGGCAAGAGAGAGCTGAGGTGAGGTGATGGACTGTATCCTGGACTGACTGAACCAGGCTCTTAAGCCTAGTCATTCTCTCTCCATGCTGAGCCAAGGTTTGCTCCACACGATCAAGTTGGGTAATGATTTGCTCCGAGTGGGCAAAAGGAGGCGGTGGGGCAGAAGTGACTTTTGATTGAAGACGTCTCTTCACAGAGTGTCGAGCAGGAGTTGGGCGTCGGGCCCGAGGATTCGCCATGAGTCACGGAGGTCACGTGTGTGGGAGTATGTGAGAAATCACGATCTTCAACGTTGTCTTCTTTTGGCAGCTGCATCTTCTTGATGTTGAGGTCTTGAAACTTACGGCGCGGGACAGGATGAACAACAACATTTGTAAAGTCGCAGTCGCGGGCCAGCAGGGTAATGATCTATTCGAATGGAATCGTGTTTCGGGAGTTATGTAGAGTATCCAGCATGTTATGCAGGATGATGGATGATAGACACAAGCGAGTCCCATGAGCAACATGATAAAGCATGTTGGCCGTATATGAAGTCAGATCGGATTTGTTCATGCTCCGAGGGTAAACATTGGTACTGAAGATTTGATGTAACACACGAAAATGGTTGGACATTTCAGATGCACGGAGGGCACTCCCATTGACCCATTCGGGAATGGGTCCCCGTCATAGATATCGAGTCCAATCAGCCCTAAGGGTGGGATCTAAAAGATTATTGTTAGGTTAAGGATCCAAGGACATGTGAATACCAATAAGATCGACAATTCTTTTTACCGTGACTTTCACAACCTGCTCCCCAACTATTACTTCACACGATAGAGGATTACCGACAAGATTGATGATTTTGGAAAGGACTACATAGACCACCTCTGAGTGACCGATGCCCCTAAACCGTAAAACGCCTTCCTAGATAATTTTTTCAAGTAATGCTGGGATCCCGAATGGCTCAACACATGACACTACCACTTCTCGCTCATATATCATTGTGCGGGATTGTAGACGAGAGAGGGTAGAGTCAACATTGGGTGCCGTTGGACTCTCAGAGGTATTTCTGGGTGCGGCAGGGGGCGAAGAGCCCTGGGAAGGTCGAGAAGTCGGAAGCTTCTTTGACCGAGTGGTGGTGGATGGCTCGGCATCCACTTTGGTCTTGCCCTTGGGGTCTTTCGGCATAATTTTCAAGGATGGAATGACAATGGAAGCAACACAACTCCAGGAAAAGGTAGGAAATTAAAGACCCTAGCAGAAAAAATTCCTAATCCTAACAAAAACGAACAAATAGAGCAGTAGGGAGGAGAAATCAAGATGGGGAACTAAGGAACCCCGACCAAGGAGTGTTAGGAGACCACACAAGATGCAAATGGGAGCTCCATTGGACTTGCATTGCACTGGACAGACCTTAGGAGAAAACCCTAGCAGAGGGTTTTGGAAGAAAATAAAAAATGAAGAAAAACAAATAAAAGAAACGGCTGTTTTAAAAGACTCTGTCCGATATTTTTGATTTGAGTGATTGTTTCAATTGATGATTTAGGCTATTTTATGCAGAAATGAAACATTTATGCTGGAAATCATGAAAACACATTCATAATATGAGGCCAATACCTCGGATTTACCTATATGCACATAAAGCTGGTTAGTTGGATTAAGCACACCCTACACCAATAGACTTTTAAAGGTTCACGAAGTGAACTGAGTCTATGGGTTTTGTTAGGATATCGGCTAGTTGATTCTTTGTAGGCACATGTTCAAGAGATATGATGTGATCTTCAACTAGTTGCCGAATAAAATGGTGCCTAATATCAATGTGTTTAGTGCGCGAGTGCTGAACATGATTTTTTGAAATATTTATGGTACTGGTATTGTCGCAAAATAGTGTCATTGTGCCTTGGTTAATCCCATAATTTTTCAAGGTTTGTTTCATCCATAATAATTATGCGCAACAACTTTTGGCAGCGATATACTCTGCCTTGGCCGTGGACAGAGAGATGGAGTTCTGTTTTTTACTATGTCACGCAGTAAGACAGTTTCCATCATAGATACATTCACCACTGGTTGACTTACGATCATCAATGTTACCTGTCCAATCAGCATCTGAATACCCCGCAATGTCTGTAGATGAATCAAATGGGTACCAAAGACCGAATTCAGTGGTGCTTCCTACAAATCGGATGATACGCTTAACAGTAGTGAGGTGAGATTCTTTAGGATCAGCTTGGAATCGAACATATGCACCTACACTAAATGCAATGTCTGGTCTGCTGGCAATGAGATAGAGAAGACTACCAATCATGCTTCCGTAAAGGTGTTGATCTACACTTTTACCTGTTAGATCTTTAAATAGTTTAACAGTGGTGCTCATAGGTGTAGTGTGTGATCGAACAGATTCTAAGCCAAATCTCTTGGCAAGGTCTCTAGCATACTTTGTTTGGGTAATGAATATACCTGATGCAAGTTGTCTTACTTGTAAGCCTAGAAACATGTTAAGTTCTCCTACTGTAACGCCCCGAGATTTCGGCTCCCGTGGATTCTACGATAAGCCGAATGCCCAGGTGTTATCTAAGACGTGTAAATGGTGGAATCCTCGACATATCACTATTTTTGAAATTTACTGGTATTCAAGCACAGCGACGGAAGATAAACAGGTGATTTAATGAAATTCTAATCGACGTTATAATCACAAAGTTTTTGAAACTAAACCAAACAAAGAATCAATTCTTACATTCATTAAGAAATTTATTACAATTATGGAGTGAAGCTATAGATTATGCTAAAATAATACATAATTAAATAAAATCTTCAATAAGTCACTCCAACTTCGTCACTCATCGTCTGTACCGTAAGCCTTCGAACACCTCTTCATAGTGTTCAATTCACTTACTAGATCTTCATCTGGATTATCTGAGATGTGGTTGGATAACATTAAACGCTATCATAGTTGGGAATATTCCTTTAAGACAATTATGATAATAATAATCGCACAGAGTAAACGCAAGCAGGATATTATCATTTAATCAAATCAAAACAACTTAGTAAAAGATCTTTGTTAATGCAATGTATGACATGCATGCTCTGGCTAAGGCACCCTGACTAAATGAGACGGGATCACTCCACTCTTCTCACCAGCCACTAGTCACTAGAGGTTCTAGTTAGGACGGGATCACTCAACTCTTCCCATATACGAAAACTCAACTAGTGAAAAAGGCCCATGCACACTTTCACTAGATAGCGAGAGAGAAACGGACCCATGCACACTTTCTCTAACTCTCGAGGGGCTGACCTACCAAGTCGGGTCCAGTGAATACATGATTAGTTTCTCCTTTAATTAAGCAAGTTAAGTATTCAACCCATTAAACAATGTTCAGGGCTAATGACCACTACTTACCCCAATTAGTTCAAGAGTCTTCATATTCATCAATTTCATACTTCAGTAGATCCATCACAGGTAACGAATCAATAAGGATCCCTTGGCACGTATCCAACAATGCGCACACGGTAATGCCAAACTCAACATCATGACATATGTAACCAACAACACATACACGGTAATGTCAATATTTAATTCTCAATGTTAAGGCATATTCATTTAGTAAGACACACGATAATGCCAACGTAACAAGGCCTCGCACAGGGCTTCATCTCTTTACATCAAACAGTTACTCAACATGGGGTTAAGGGGTGTTCATTAACGTAACATCCATATATAATATCCCATAGCAAACAACACATCAATCATCATCAGCATATGACAACGTAAATCAAGCATAGTCTTCACATAAGCATGTATATCATCATAATTTCTTTTCTAACCATTTAAGCATAGTTCATACGTCAAAATTCAGCATACATAACAAGGAACACCATACAAATTATATTTACATTGAGAAGATTTCAACAAATACAGTTTCAAGGAATCACACAACAAAAACCTTAGTTTCTAAGAATAAAATCAACATACAACTTCATATTATCATAGCTAGACTTAAAGGAAATCCCCACCTCTTAAAGTTGGATGATTTGGGTCACTAAGGTTGTGTAAACTTGCTTAGATCCAAAACTATGATGTTGAACAGAAATCATGAGGTTAGGGTGTAAATTGACACGGTTTTCAATATTTTGATCACCTAAGGTTAGAATTTCACATAGAGTTAGGGTTTAGGCTATATATAGGAAACAAAACCAAGGTTGGATGGGCTTATCTTTCTCAGCAGCGGGGCAACTCGAGAACTCAGCCGGGTCGACTTGGTTTCGACTCACTCCTTCTCCTTCTCTCACTTTCCTTCCTTTCTCTTCCTTCTTCTTCTCTTTCTTCTTCTTCTTCTACTGGCTTGGAACAGATCAGCAATTGAAGCAGCGGACCCTACCCACACGACATACTCTCTCTCTCTCTTTCTCTTCACCATTCTCTCTCTCTCTCTCTCTCTCTCTCTACTCACAGGCCTCTTTATCTCTCTCTCTCTCTGGGCGATCTCTGAAGGAAGGGAAAACGGATGGACGGGTCTATAGATGGTCAGGTCGGTGGGGAAATGAGCGTCGGATCTGGGAGTCCTAGTTTGACTAGGAGAGGAAAACGGCTCTTTTCGTGGGGTTACCCATGTATGGGCACCGTTGGGAAGCTAGGTGGGGTCCACACGAGGTTTTAGAAGGAGTCTGGGCCATCCATGCAAGGCGGATAAGAGGATCTTATTGATTCATGGTTTGGACGGTGGTTGAAGTGGGCCATATAATAGCGACGGCTGGTTGCAGGAATTAAGAGGATTAGGTTTTGGTGAGGTGCTGACCTAATGGACTTTTCAGATTGATCAAGGGGCTCCACTTTGATGGATGTCATGAAATGCACGGGTTTGCAGCGGGCGGACGCTGTTACAACGTCGTGAGGAAGAAGTTTCTCTTTCTTTCTTTTTCTTTCTTTTTCTTTTTCTGGGCATTCGAATAAGCATTAATAAACAAGACATAATAATGGACACAATGCATTCACCACATTACGCACGATGTATAGTGGTTCGACGATGAGTCTACTCCACTCCTGGTTCAGGTGCTCAACTCCTTTGAACACACCGACATTCACTATCAGAGATTTTAAATGAGGTTCACCTCTCAACCTTTACAACCTACATAAGGACTAATCCTACCTAAGGACAACTCACGTATTCTTCCTTGTCGGAGGCCTACGCAAAGACTTCCAAGTCCTACACAAGGACACACATGTCCTACTCAAGGACAACTTTCGAGATTGGGTAACAATCTCTAGACCCCAATCTCAACAAGAAGGGGGAATTAACAAATGGACTCTATAAGCTTAACTACTTATAAGAGATGAGCTCCGATTTAGTGCCGTTGTTTGAAGAAACTTCGTCTTGCACAAATGATCTCTTCTTCAGCTCCCTCGATCAGCAACCTTGCATTAAATGCTGACTTGTAGCTTCCAAGGTGAGGGATTAGGGTTTGGGAAACCTTCTATGGGATATGACTTTTATATGAAGGATGTGTTCTACCTAAACCATCATTAATGGCATTGATGGCAAGAGTATGACTATTTGAGGTAGGTCAAGAAGCCATTAAAGAGGAGTTGAGTTCATGATTCAATCCAAGCTTTGAATGCTCTTTAATGCCGGTCAAATCAACATGGATTCAAGTATAAACTCAACTAATCTAAGGGAATGAGATATAGATATCAAGAAGAAGAAGCCCAATCAAACGTTAGATGATGCTCAATGTGTCTCTATTAAGATCCAAGCAAGATGGCTATATAGAGTGATTCATAACGGATAGAAAACGTTCATCTCGATAGGATCAGAAAAAGGTTCCGATCGATCGGACATAAAAATCAGCATGTTTTTTATTTTACTGAAATATGATTTTCAATTAATCGAATATGGTTTCGATTGATTGGAAGGCCATCTTCGATTGATTGGAGACAGGGTCCGATTGATCGAAAATGTGTCCTTGATGAATGTTGGAATTTGCTGGATGATTTTTCGATTGATCGGATGTTCCTTCGATTGATCGGAGACACCTAGTCTGATTAATCGGAATCATCTTCGATTAATCTGAATAATGTCCAAAGAATGTAGAATTTTTTGCTGGATGTTTGTCCGATTGATCTGGCATATCCTCTGATTGATCGGACATCAATCGAAACTAATTCCGATGGATCGGGATCCTATTGGAAATGATAGTTAGGCAATATTTCTTGTTTTTCATCAACTACCTGGACAACCGATTCCATGGTTGATCAACATGGAAGAGGGACTATAGAATGGGCTACTAGGATGTTCCTAAGTGAGTGTGGCCATCTATAGATGAGGGTTTTGGGATAAATGGTTTAGGGAATAGGATTGAAGCCGGTTTAAATTGACGATCTTCTGAATAGCATTGTGGGAGATGATCCTAAGTCTTCAATCTTCAGCAGCAAATGATTTTACAGACTTGACGACATACTAAACACGGTAATTGAAAAAACTTGCATTAACAGAGGTTATGGGTTAGTTTTGCTTTAATTTGTTTGGGTCACCATGATACCTCTGATTTACCTGTTCTTCTCTCCTTGATGCGTCTTTTTCGCTTGATTTTTCAGTCTTCAGCTTGCCAAGGCTTAACCGACATTTCGACACATTGACGCACGTGATTAACAAGTAAGGTGCACTAGTATGCTACAAATAAGTGCACTAACAATACTGTCAGATATTGTATGCCCGACATGGTTGAGGCAATGAATGCAATTGCGTTATACCATGAAAGATGGTAATGATTATGGGCAGATATCACAAATCATTCCGGTGTTATACGAGATAAATGAATTATTACCCCAAATGCTTCTCTTCTTGACAAAGTTATTCTTCGAGAAGAAATTGTATGGTGTAACATTTTTCAATCTCCCAAGAGAGTATATTTGAATTTGTGGTGATGCTAATGCACGATAATGGTTTGCTTGACTGAATCTATAAATCTGCTATATGGGGAGACTGTTTATTTTGCTTGACTATTAGATATGAGATACTTTATAATTTGTTTAAATTTGGACATGTAACTAGGATTAATTATGGGTTAGTAGGTTTTTTGGATAGTTGGAACTCCTTTTCTTATATTCGTCTAGGTTGATTATAACCTCACATAGGTCTATATTACACTATGATAATATCACTGGTCGTGTGTGTGTATATATAATAATAATAATAATAATAATAATAATAATAATATAAATCCCAAAAAGGCCTGACACTCAACTGAAAACTGGCAACTGGGTATTACGACAAGGGAGCCTCGGACCTCTTATAAATTTTCTTTTAAGAAAGATATGGAATCAGGAAGGAAATCTCTGTCAGAAAGATCTGCCAAATATGATAAACTAGAAAGGTCTAACAGCTCTTCTAGTCAAAGATCATTAAACCATTCCAAAAGTTTTCGTTCCAAAGTAACAAAATGGTTTTCTACCCAAAGTAATTTAGATACTGATTCTGCCAAATCTACCAAAACCATAGAATCAACCAGTAAAGCCAAAGCAGCCTTTGTTGAGACCATGTCCATAAAAAATCTTGAAGAAGTTCGATATTCAAATATCGAACAATCTCTTCAAAATTGGACTTTGCCAAAAGTTTCTACTAATGAGATTTATGTAGAAGGTTCTTTCCAAAATAATGAATCGCTAGAATCCGATTTCATCATTAAAATTGTAGAACAAACTCTACCTATTTCTCACCAAAATGAGGATGTATCAGTTCTCCCAGTTAAAGAACTTTTACAAACCTCCTCTAAATATAGCTACATTCATTTGGGGTTCGTACAAGTTGCAATTAAACCACTGACTAGACTTGGTTTAAAAACCTCTTGCCTTATCACCCTTAGAGATCGAAGATTCTTGGAATTCAACGATTCTTTGGTCGGAATAGGTTGAGGCTACCCTATCCGACGGGCCAGCCTATTTTGTTTGTATTCCAAATTACTCTATATCTTTGACGGATAAGCATCTGTCTAGATTCCTTAGATTAGGAATCTACACTCAGGAATTTAAAATGTTACCGTGGAAGTGAAAATGTAACAGTTACATATCGTATCTGTTACAAACTAATGAAAACCCTTGCTCCAGGGACAACTTATCAAGATAGAGTTAAAGGATTGACAATTCTTTTCTTGGCTAATCTTAATCATAACATAGTAACTCCAAAACGAATCAAATGGGATGAAGTGAATACTTTTAAATGGCACATAGAAGATGCTCATCAGCAAGAACCAAAAGAAATCTCCGAACCAGACGTTATCCAAACAAATGATGACGGTTCTGTAAATATCCTTTTTTTCAAATATTCTAAGGGTCCAAGTTCATCAGAAGTATTTCAAAGTAAAAAAATCCCACAATCAGTTCCTACTTATGTCTTTGGTCCTAGATACCATAATCAGGATGATGACTACAATCCTACAGAAAGTGATTTTACGTCTCGTCCATAGATAAATATGATATCTACTACCAATCCAAATCCTGAGAAGAATTTTGTTATAGATACTGAGTATCTAAAGTAAGATTTTCAAAAACATTTCTTGACAAAATGGTATTTCCGTGTCATGCTAGACAATCTCAAAAAAGATCTTAAAGAAAAATGGTATCTATATATGAACCAAAACCAAAAAACCATTTCCTCTTTCACTTGGTTTCACACTCAGTGTGAAGACCAAAACAATAGTCCCAAAGAGATCCTAATGTTGCAGAATCTCACCCGAAAGTGGGAATCTTCTACAGGAAACCAAATTAGCAAATTTATCCTCCTTTCCAGTCTATCAAAATATCAGGTACTACTGCCGCCCCCATAAAATTTTTCAAAAGAATGAATGCGGATAGAACCGTTACTTCAAAAGACTTAGCTCCTATAGTTGAACAAAACAACTATACAAATACCTTTCTTCATACTCTTGGAGAACAAATGAATTTGCGAAAAAAAATCATTCTCTCCAACTTCTTCCTGTTCTTCTGTTGAACACAGAAAGAATTCAGCCTTCTTTTTACCAAAAGAACCAATTAGGCCAGCATTCCCTAAACTAAATGCCTTTAATTCAAAATTTATCTCTGCATTGGCTAGAGAATTAGATAAGGCAAAAAATCCCTCTGTCAATGTTCTCTCAAAGGAAGAATCTGACCTTGAAGAAAGTCTCCAGGAACTTCAGCTGGATGAATCAGACTCAGAGTTAGAGTCAGATTCTGAGATTAATGCCACAAGAGAACAATTTCTCGATTTCCAGCAACCTCCTCAAATCCAAAGTATTGTTAGACCAACCAAACAATATTACTAAAGACCTACTCCTGTTGATCTTCAGATTGAAGAACAACAAACTTTTTCCCTGCCTTCATTTTGATGGTAATCATCTTTATGAATGGAATCTTGTTGGTATGACGGAATACCAAATGCTCCAACTCTGTAACTAAATGTAGATATACCAAAACGCTTGCCTTGTAAATCGTTATACTACAGTCAGTGTTGCTACTGCCATAACCCAAGGATTTACTGGTCAACTGTATGGCTGGTGGAATGATTTCCTTTCTCCAATCCAGCATGATGAAATACTCACTGCTATTAAATTGGATATTCATGGAAATCCTATCCTTGACGTTGAAGGAAGAGAAATTGGAGACCAAGTTACTTACCTATTGGTAAACATAATCCAACATTTTGTAGGATCAATAAACGACATATCTGAGAAAAATAAAGAACAATTGATGAATCTCAGATGTCGGACGCTGACTGATTTCCGTTGGTATAAAGATGTGTTTCTCTCCAAACTTTACAAAATTTCTTCTTGTAATGACGTAATTTGGAAAGAAAAATTCATTTTAGGTCTTCCTCCTCTCTTCGCTGAGAAAATAAAAGCAAAGTTAAAAGATTTGAATCATGGTGTTTTAAACTATCACCATTTTACTTTCGGTGCTTTAATCCAGATAATTTGCCAAGTTGGATTAAGTATTTGTACCGAAATGAAACTCCAAAAACATCTCAAGCGAGAACAATCTAATGGTAAAAAAGAACTAGGCAAGTTCTGCTATCAGTTTGGATATGACCCGATTGTCTCTCCTTCCAAAAGAAAACCCCAAAAATTTAATCCTTCCCCTCATTATATTAAAAGACGACCTAGATATACTTCCCAAAAAACCTTTTCCAAACCAAAACCTCATTTTTCAAATAAAAAGAAAAACTCCTCCTCTCCTGCAAAATGCTATAAGTGTGGCCTACCTGGTCACTATGCAAACCGATGTTTTAAAAACAATCCAGAAAGAAGGATTAGAGAAATTGCTGTGAATCAGCAATCTTCTTCCTCTGTATCATCCAAAGAAGATTTGAAATGCAACTGTAAATTTTCCACTAATAATGAAGAATCAGATCATTCTTCAGCCTCCAAACCTCAGGTTCTCGTTATCACTGCCAAAGAAAAACTAATTCTTGAGCTAATCAATCAGGTTCAAGATCCCGAAGAAAAGGCTAAATATTTAGCTAAAGCACTTGACAATGCTTTGCAAACATCTTCGGCTGAAACTCTTCAAACTCCTTCCTTCCAAAAACCCATTTCTCAAACTTCAATGCAAGATGTTTATCAACGTCTTCAGCAGAAAATTCCCTCTCAGGTTACCCTACACGATCTCTACAGAGAGGTAAACCTCCTTAAAAAAGTGGTAGCAACTCTCAAGAGAAATGTAGAAATCCTACAGCTTGTAAATCCTGATACTGAGATAACAGAACAGATTGACGATTATCTCAATTAGGGTGTTGTCAATACGTTAACAACGTATCAATTCCAAAAATGGTATACACCCATTACCATTTCAAATCCAAATTTCCAAAAGGAAGTTGTCGCCCTTATTGACACAGGTGCTGACTTAAATTGTCTCCGAAAAGGATTAATTCCTAGTCATCTCTGTGAAAAGACTAATAGCACCATTTATACTGCCAATAGTCAAGAATCTCACATTGAGTATAAACTACCCAATGTTCATGTTTGTAAAAATGGAGAATGTATACCACTCTCCTTCATTATTGTTAAAAATTTGCAACATGATGCCATTCTTGGTACCCTCTTCATACCAAAAATTCAACCTTTTACCACAACCTGCAAAGGGATCCACACTAAGATAAACTCTGTAGATCTATTCTTCGAGTTTATTAAGCCCCCTCAAACAGGGTTGATCTCTGAAGTTGTTAACTGCGTTTCCTACAAAGAAACTCAGATCCACTTCTTGAGAAATGGAATTTCTCATCTCTAAATCCAAAAACAACTTCAACATCCCCAATTCCAACATCGCCTAAAGGGTTTCCAAAAGATACTCGAACACCTCTGTTCAGAAATCCCAAATGCTTTCTGGCACAGAAAAACTCATCTAGTCTCCTTACCTTATATAGCAGACTTTGATGAAAATCATATTCCTACCAAAGCCCATCCTTCTCAAATGGACTCTCGCCTCCTTCAGCTCTGTGATGAAGAGATAAAGGCTCTTCTCCATAAAGGGCTTATCCGTCCTTCCAAATCCCCGCGGATTTGTGCAGCCTTTTATGTTGAAAATGCTGTTGAATTCGAGAGAGGAATTCCCAGACTTGTAATTAATTACAAGCCGCTTAACCAAGTCCTAAAAACTATTAGGTACCCAATCCCTAATAAAAAGGACTTATTGAACAAATTACATAGGGCTAATCTATTCTCCAAATTTGATCTCAAATCTGGATTATGGCAAATTCAGATTCATCCTAAAGATCAATACAAAATGGCTTTTACAGTTCCCTTTGGTCATTTTAAATGGACTGTAATGCCATTTGGTCTAAAAAATGCCCCTTCAGAATTCCAAAGATCATGAATGATATCTTTCATTCTTATAAATATTTCATTCTTACCTATATAGACGATATGCCTCATCTATTCTCAAAATATAAACCAACACTGGAAACATCTAGAAATATTTAGAATAGTCATTGAAAGAAATGGTCTTGTACTTTCTCTTAGAAAGATCAAACTCTTTCAAACTGAAATCCAATTTCTAGGTTTTAAAATTTTCCAAAATACAATTAAACCAATCCAAAGGGTTATTGATTTTGCAAACAAGTTTCCTGACAAAATTACTGACAAAAAACAACTCCAAAGATTTCTCGGATGTTTAAATTATATCTCTAAATTTTATAAAGATTTAGCCAAAGACAGGGTTGTTTTACAAAATCTTTTAACAAAAAATCCAAAATCTCTTTGGTTTGATGAACACTCCAAAGCTTTACAAAATATCAAAACCAAGGTTAGACACCTTCTTTGTCTTAACCTTTCAAATCCTGATTTTTCAAAAATAATCCAAACAGACGCATCTGATTTCGGATATGGAGGCATTCTTTTACAAAAAAACTCTAAAAAAATGAAGAGCAACTCGTTTGTTTTACCTCTGGTACCTGGAATCCTGCTCAACAAAACTATTCTACAATAAAAAAAGAAATCTTGTCTATGGTCTCTTGTATCCAAAAATTCCAAAGTGATATTTTGAATCAAAAGTTTAGTTTAAGAGTAGATTGCCAGGCTGCTAAAGAAGTTTTGAAATAGGATGTTAAAAACTTAGCTTCAAAGCAAATCTTTGCTCGCTGGCAAGCTATTTTATCTATTTTCGATTTTGATATCGAATTTATTCTGGGATACAAGAATTCTTTGCCTGATTTTCTTTCTCGCAAATTCTTACAGGGAAAGCTCAACAGAGATTCTAACCCTACCAAAAATGCCACCCAAAGGAAATGCGCTCAAAGGAAAACAAAAAATGGAAATCGAAATTTCAAATACCTTCTTTACCCTTCTCCAAACTCCCGAGAAAAAACAACCATATCCTTCAAACCAATCAAAATTCCAAATGCACCCATCTCAGCCAAACATGGAAGACTATCAACCCAAAGGAAAACATAGGGTTTTAACCCTAGACCCTGAACTTTCCAAACTATCAGAAGACCTTCTGATCCCAAAAATCTTTCTTCCCCAAAATCATTTCCATCCAAAGCATCCAAACCTATCCAGAAAATTCTATGAAGTCATTCTGGTCCAAACAAACAGTGCGATCTTTCAACACTGCACTAACAAAAACTAAACTGAATACTCTTTCTCCAAAATGAAAATTACCAATATTATTAGCAAAAAAGAATGGGGTTCTTTCCTTTCTCAATTCCAAAGCGTCAAAAGTCCAAATGGTCAATCCCATCCATACTCATATTGGGATTACATGGTAGCATGGAAATATGCTCTCCTGTTCCAAAATTCTGACAAAGGCCACTCGTGGTTCTTAAACTTTGCCAAACCATACACAAAAACCATCCCTCCATGGTTTTACACTCAATGGTGGGTTATCTTTGGTGGTCAATCATCAATTTTACCAAATGTTTTACTTGATCATTATGCCCAAGCAGAGAAAATCACTACAAGAAATTCCATTTTTACCGACGAATGATTTCGTCGGTAATCAGTAAAATTTCGTCGGGAAATCTTTTTCCCGACGAAATTTTTCGCGGCTAACATCGTTACCGACGAAAATATTCGTCGGGCTAACATATGAATTTTTGTCGGGAATGAAAATGATACGTCGGTGAAAAAACTTTTACCGACGAAATAATTCGTAGGTAAAAGTATGTAAAAACTTTTTACCGACGAAATAATTCGTCGGTAAAAGGATGTAAAAATTTTTATCGACGAAATATTTCGTCGGTAAAAGTTTCCAGTATATTATCATCGACGAAATATTTCGTCTGTAAAAAGTTTTTACATACTTTTACCTACGAATTATTTCGTTAGTAAAAGTTTTTCCTGTCTCGGTTTCATTTGTTTTCAAAATTCAGAAAAATTCCTGATATACACCTGTAAAAAAACCTATACATTTTTCTCCTATTCACATCCACAAACATATAAATAAACAAAATCTACACCATCCATACACAAATAATCTATTCCACATCCACAAACAAACAATATTCATCCACACACAAATACATACAAGTTAAAAGTCGTATATTAAAAAAAATAATCAGGAAGATGAAGGCGAAGGTGGCGGGGCATCGGCGCCAAGGTGAGCAGCGAGAGCTTGAAACATCTCCTGCATCTGTCGCTCATGCTCCTGCAGCTCCTGCCGCAACTCCTCGATCCTCCTCTCCTGCTCCTCCCGTCGCCTCTGCTCCTCCTCCCTCTGCCTCTCCTAGCTGCTCTCGAATCTCATCGACGACGACCCGTAGCTGCTGAACCTCTCTCTCTGCGATGTCAGCTCGGCGTTGAGCGCTCTCACCATCTACGGATCGGCTGGAGCCAGCTCTAGTTTGTGCCTATGAGCTTAGCACCATGGCCAAGCCCACTCACATATCCAAAACGGGTGCCAAGCACCTCGTTCAGGATTTCTGGCTCACTTCGCTGACTACCATCGGGAGTGGGCTGACTGCGTATGCTGTCCATCGCCGCCTGTAATGAAAAGATATGAAATTTCATAAAAAATGACATGATGACATTATTATCAATCAATGCGCAATTAAATTTTACAAAGTAAAGATTTTTACCCAATGCTCACTGGCTCTAGGATGAACCCAAGATCCCGTCGTCTGCCGACAGTGAGTCCCTCTGTAGAGGTCTACTGGTCCAAGCTCCTGGTCGGTGACGGAATCTCGTTGCGCAATCGAAAGGAAAAAAGACTTATAATAAATGTCAATCAAAATAATATATTAACTTAATAATCATCAATAATTTCTTATCATGTCGTAACGATGTCGTACAAATGACTTTGAACCAGCTACGTGGTTCACTTGTAACTTTTCCCTGTTCGCAGAATTTATTCTACTCCTCTTCTGAACACATTATACAAAATACATTTCTATTAATTGTGAATTTAATTGCGAATTTAATTGTTACCTTAAGAAATCGTACATGTAAATATTACTTGAAAAGCCTCCGACGAAAATCTCTCGCAGAGTATCCGCCAGTCGTCTGTAGTAACGTGTGGCGGTGCGGACAGTACGGCCTCATCGTGTGTCCTGTACCGCTTGTACCGCTGGTGCAACTCTTCGCGGTACTCCTTGAACCGCTCTCTAATCATGTCGTCGACGGCATGAGAAATGTAGGGAACATTTAAGTCGAAGTCAAATTTATCCTGCAGTTTCGTAAATAATAAATTAAGGGAATAAACTTATTAACAATAGGACTTAACCGTAAATGAACTTTCACAAAAGAAAATTTTAATTTACTAAACTTTACCTGAAGGCGCTGACGGATGAGCTGTCGCACATCATCTGTCACGTCAGTCCAACGGGGGGTGGTGGCGGGGATCAGAGATCGGCATAAGACACCAACCTCAGACGTAAACAATCTGTCACTGTCTCCAACAGGTCTAAGGCAGTCCTGTGGGAACTCTACCGCCACCCTACCCTCACGCGTAAGTCGCTCTAAAACTAACCCACGCGTGGGTCCACGTTCTCGTCGGCTGGTAGAAGATGCTGCTGCGAAAAGATATATGTAAGTAACAATATAAACAAAAATCACTAAATAAATGTCTAGACTTACATGCAGTGCCCGGTGTATGCTGAACCGAAGGATCAGATGACTGTGATGCACCGTGCGACGTCGATGCTGTCTGCGTCGCATCACGGGTGGAAGGGGTAGATCCAGTGCGCGAACGACCTGATCTCCCACCTGGTGCCATGACTGAATATATCTGAAATACAAACTTATAAATTTAAACAATGTCAATGCAAGTTTATGAACATCATTGCAGAGTGAATTTGTGCTTATGCTTAGAGAAATAATAAAAATATGATTAGACTATTACACTATAATGCAAGCAGAATATAATAAAACCGTAAACAGAATATAATAAAACCGTAAACAGAATATAAAAGTTGAAAAATTCATTACACATTGTCATTCTATATTAAATACATATATCTCATTGTAATACAAATCAACTTCGGATCAACTATCCGAAATACTCCCTGCGTAAGTTATCGTACGCTGCAGATGTATATGTCAAGCTGTATGAAGCACTCAACATTGTTACAGCCAACATGCCAGTAACAATAGGAGAAATCTAATCTCTCGGGACTCCATTCAGATGTGTAAGTGATAATATCGCATCTTCCATACGAAGTTTTCCGTGGTTATATTCCTCAATCAGGTCCGAAATTTCTTTGAGATTGTATAATCTTTCATCTGAGTCATCATCTTCCTCCCTACATTTCTCGACCAGACCGGGTATCTCTCTGGCCCTACCAGAAGAATATAGGGCCGGAAAGTCCATCCGCAACAGCTGATGAAGTATGCTGCGTGCTTCCGCTACGCTCCAGTTTATGGAGGACATGATCAGAAAGTGACTTAACTGTAAATGTAGATTATAAACAAGTCAATTCAGGAAAAAAATCATAACTTGTAAAACATATATACATGTAATAATCAAATTAATCGAATTGAAAATTACATGTAAATCTTGTATACATTTAATAATCGTCGTCTGAATCATTATCGCTTAGGACTCTTTCTTCTTCACCATCACTATCGCTGATCAGAATTTCCTCTTCATCGTCTGCAACGTTGTCATCGATGAAAGCGCTATCATCTCTAACAATGTCATTTATGATTGAGGCATCAACATGATCAGGTGGCACATCATCTCTATTCAATTGCACCACATCAATATCAACATTTGGATCATTCCCTCTATCCCAAGATGCATGTCTTCTTGCTATGCTTGTTCAACTGACGACGTTCTATTACTCCCTTCATCGTTATCTTCAACGTCTACTTCGGGAACGTCAAATATGTTCATGGGCTTTATTTTCTGCACCACATGCCAAGAGCCGCCTAACTTGGTGTCAGCGAGGTAGAATACTTGTTCGGCTTGGACGGTTATGATAAATGGGTCATCTTTAAACCACTTCGGAGATAAATTTACGCTCGTGAAGTAATTATCAGTCTGTATTCCTAACTTTTTATTTCCAATGTCCCACCAATCACATTTAAATAAGTACACCCGCTTTCTCATACAATAACTCAGCTCAATAATATCCGTCAAAACGCCATAAAAATCAATTTCGACCTCTTCATGTGTTCCCTTCACAACCACACCACTATTTTGTGTGGTCCTATATTTCTCACGCTCCTCAGTATGGAACCGAATCCCGTTTACAATACAACCTGTATATCTAGATACACGTCTATCAGGGCCACACGCCAGTGAGTAGAGTGCATCAGACGCATCCGCAGAGTTGCTAGCGCGCAACATCTTCATCTATCATCACGTACAGAATATAAATGTACGTTTAGGCATTTAAAATTACGTGTAAATATTATGCAATACAACAATATTGTAAGTGTGGTGAGATAGAAGGTAAATTAATCTTACACGTTTTGCAAACCATTCTGGAAACAAATCCTGATGCATTCGATCATAATTTGTAGGGTATTGGGATTTCATCTCCTCGATGTGTTCACTATACACAATTGGTACGTTGTAAGCAAGAAATTTTGATATTAAAACTGTCTGTAGATATACAATAATTATGTGCGAAGACTTACTCCAAGTACGACTCTATTTCTTCACAGTTATGCAACACATACCACCACGCCTTCGCTTGATCCCGAGGGTCCATATCCTGAAACGTCGGCGATCCTAAATGACGGACGTTATGTGCGAATACAGATATGAGTCATTGTTCATGCTCCTGCCCTGCATTGGCATTACGATCTTCTCGGTTAAAGGACGGCATTAGGATTAGGTTTAGGGCATAAGTTTGGATTTGCGGGTTCGGGATCGGGTTTCGGGTCGCATTTTCGTGTTTGGGTCTAGGTTTGGGTTAGGTGAATGGATTTAGGAATAGGTGTAGGTTTAGGTTAGATGACATGAGTTTAGGATTAGGTTTAGGGCATAGGTTTGGATTTGCGGGTTCGGGATCGGGTTTAGGGTCGCATTTTCGTGTTTGGGTCAAGGTTTAGGTTAGGTGAATGGATTTAGGAATAAGTGTAGGTTTAGGTTAGGTGACATGAGATTAGGTTTAGGTTTAGGGCATAGGTTTGGATTTTTGGGTTCGGGATCGGGTTTAGGGTCGCATTTTCGTGTTTGGGTCAAGGTTTAGGTTAGGTGAATGGATTTAGGAATAGGTGTAGGTTTAGGTTAGGTGACATGAGATTGGGTTTAGGTTTAGGGCATAGGTTTGGATTTTTGGGTTCGGGATCGGGTTTAGGGTCGCATTTTCGTGTTTGGGTCAAGGTTTAGGTTAGGTGAATGGATTTAGGAATAGGTGTAGGTTTAGGTTAGATGACATGAGTTTAGGATTAGGTTTAGGGCATAGGTTTGGATTTGCGAGTTCGGGATCGGGTTTCGGGTTTGGTTCTCGTGTTTGGGTTTAGGTTTAGGTTAGGTGAATGGATTTATGAATAGGTGTAGGTTTAGGTTAGATGACATGAGTTTGGGATTAGGTTTAGGGCATAGGTTTGGATTTTTGGGTTCGGGATCGGGTTTCGGGTTGCATTTTCGTGTTTGGGTCAAGGTTTAGGTTAGGTGAATGGATTTAGGAGTAGGTGTAGGTTTAGGTTAGGTGACATGAGATTAGGTTTAGGTTTAGGGCATAGGTTTGGATTTTTGGGTTCGGGATTGGGTTTAGGGTCGCATTTTCGTGTTTGGGTCAAGGTTTAGGTTAGGTGAATGGATTTAGGAATAGGTGTAGGTTTAGGTTAGGTAACATGAGATTAGGTTTAGGTTTAGGGCATAGGTTTGGATTTTTGGGTTCGGGATCGGGTTTAGGGTCGCATTTTCGTGTTTGGGTCAAGGTTTAGGTTAGGTGAATGGATTTAGGAATAGGTGTAGGTTTAGGTTAGATGATATGAGTTTAGGATTAGGTTTAGGGCATAGGTTTGGATTTGCTGGTTCGGGATCGGGTTTCGGGTTTGGTTCTCGTGTTTGGGTCTAGGTTTAGGTTAGGTGAATGGATTTAGGAATAGGTGTAGGTTTAGGTTAGATGACATGAGTTTAGGATTAGGTTTAGGGCATAGCTTTGGATTTGCGGGTTCGGGATCGGGTTTAGGGTCGCATTTTCGTGTTTGGGTCAAGGTTTAGGCTAGGTGAATGGATTTAGGAATAGGTGTAGGTTTAGGTTAGATGACATGAGTTTAGGATTAGGTTTAGGGCATAGGTTTGGATTTGTGGGTTCGGGATCGGGTTTCGGGTTTGGTTCTCGTGTTTGGGTCTAGGTTTAGGTTAGGTGAATGGATTTAGGAATAGGTGTAGGTTTAGGTTAGATGACATGAGTTTAGGATTAGGTTTAGGGCATAGGTTTGGATTTGCGGGTTCGGGATCGGGTTTCGGGTTTGGTTCTCGTGTTTGGGTCTAGGTTTAGGTTAGGTGAATGGATTTAGGAATAGGTGTAGGTTTAGATTAGATAACATGAGTTTAGGATTAGGTTTAGGGCATAGGTTTGGATTTTTGGGTTCGGGATCGGGTTTCGGGTCGCATTTTCGTGTTTGGGTCAAGGTTTAGGTTAGGTGAATGGATTTAGGAATAGGTGTAGGTTTAGGTTAGGTGACATGAGATTAGGTTTAGGTTTAGGGCATAGGTTTGGATTTTTGGGTTCGGGATCGGGTTTAGGGTCACATTTTCGTGTTTGGGTCAAGGTTTAGGTTAGGTGAATGGATTTAGGAATAGGTGTAGGTTTAGGTTAGGTGACATGAGTTTAGGATTAGGTTTAGGACATAGGTTTGGATTTACGGGTTGGGGATCGGGTTTCGGGTTTGGTTCTTGTGTTTGGGTTTAGGTTTAGGTTAGGTGAATGGATTTAGGAATTGGTGTAGGTTTAGGTTAGATGACATGAGATTAGGTTTAGGTTTAGGGCATAGGTTTGGATTTTTGGGTTCGGGATCGGGTTTAGGGTCGCATTTTCGTGTTTGGGTCAATGTTTAGGCTAGGTGAATGGATTTAGGAATAGGTGTAGGTTTAGGTTAGATGACATGAGTTTAGGATTAGGTTTAGGGCATAGGTTTGGATTTGCGGGTTCAGGATCGGGTTTCGGGTTTGGTTCTCGTGTTTGGGTCTAGGTTTAGGTTAGGTGAATGGATTTAGGAATAGGTGTAGGTTTAGGTTAGATGACATGAATTTAGGATTAGGTTTAGGGCATAGGTTTGGATTTGCGGGTTCGGGATCGGGTTTCGGGTTTGGTTCTCGTGTTTGGGTCTAGGTTTAGGTTAGGTGAATGGATTTAGGAATAGGTGTAGGTTTAGGTTAGATGACATGAGTTTAGGATTAGGTTTAGGGCATAGGTTTGGATTTGCGGGTTCGAGATCGGGTTTCGGGTTTTGTTCTCGTGTTTGGGTCTAGGTTTAGGTTAGGTGAATGGATTTAGGAATAGGTGTAGGTTTAGGTTAGATAACATGAGTTTAGGATTAGGTTTAGGGCATAGGTTTGGATTTTTGGGTTCGGGATCGGGTTTCGGGTTTGGTTCTCGTATTTGGGTCTAGGTTTAAGTTAGGTGAATGGATTTAGTAATAGGTGTAGGTTTAGGTTAGATGACATGAGTTTAGGATTAGGTTTAGGGCATAGGTTTGAATTTGCGGGTTCGGGATCGGGTTTCGGGTTTGGTTCTCATGTTTGGGTCTAGGTTTAGGTTAAGTGAATGGATTTAGGAATAGGTGTAGGTTTAGGTTAGATGACATGAGTTTAGGATTAGGTTTAGGGCATAGGTTTGGATTTGCGGGTTCGGGATCGGGTTTCAGGTTTGGTTCTCGTGTTTGGGCCTAGGTTTAGGTTAGGTGAATGGATTTAGGAATAGGTGTAGGTTTAGGTTAGGTGACATGAGATTAGGTTTAGGGCATAGGTTTGGATTTGCGGGCTCGGGATCGGGTTTAGGGTCGCATTTTCGTAGCTTATAGGGTCTAGGTTTAGAGTTAGATGAATTGAGTTTAGGTTTCGGTTTAGCCGTAGCTTATAGGTTTTAGTTTTAGGTTTATGGTTTCGGGTTTAGGGTGTAGGTCTTGGAGACTCAAGCAACTTAAGGATAGATCCGACACACATCCGGGTCTGCTCCACACAAAGAGGGCCTGTCCAAATGGCCAGGCCACCCATATTGTTGTCCATAGGAAATGGATAGCTTCATCATGGTCATAACAGCGGTTCCCACCTTCTAGGGACCCCCGCTCAACAACCGGATAGCTCCGACGCACATCCGAGTCTGCTCCATTAATTTCGAGCTAATACATAAACACGGGTCTGTCCAAATGGCCAGGCCACCCATATTGCTGTCCATAGGAAATGGACAGCTTCATCATCATGGTCATAACAGCGGTTCCCACCTTCCAGGGACCCCCGCTCAACACCCGGATAGCTCCGACGCACATCCGGGTCTGCTCCATTAATTTCGAGCTAATACATAAACACGGGCCTGTCTAAATGGCCCGGCCACCCATATTGCTGTCTATAAGAAATGGACTGCTTCATCATCATGGTCATAACAGCGGTTCCCACCTTCCAGGGACCCCCGCTCAACACCCGGATAGCTCCGACGCACATCCGGGTCTGCTCCATTAATTTCGAGCTAATACATAAACACGGGCCTGTTCAAATGGCCAGGCCACCCATATTGCTGTCCATAGGAAATGGACAGCTTCATCATCATGGTCATAACAGCGGTTCCCACTTCCAGGGACCCCCGCTCAACAACCGGATAGCTCCGACGCACATCCGGGTCTACTCCATTAATTTCGAGCTAATACATAAACATGGGCCTGTCCAAATGGCCAGGCCACCCATATTGCTGTCCATAGGAAATGGACAGCTTCATCATCATAGGTCATAACAGCGGTTCCCACCTTCCAAGGACCCCCGCTCAACACCCGGATAGCTCCGACGCACATTCGGGTTTGCTCCATTAATTTCGAGCTAATACATAAACACGGGCCTGTCCAAATGGCCAGGCCACCCATATTGCTGTCCATAGGAAATGGACTGCTTCATCATCATGGTCATAACAGCGGTTCCCACCTTCCAGGGACCCCCGCTCAACAACCGAATAGCTCCGACGCACATCCGGGTCTGCTCCATTAATTTCGAGCTAATACATAAACACGGGCCTGTCCAAATGGCCAGGCCACCCATATTACTGTCCGTAGGAACAGGACAGCTTCATCATCATGGTTTAAACCGCGGTTCCCACCTTCCAGGGACCCCCGCTCAACATCAACATCAACATCAATCAACTACTCTTAATCACAAGTATCATGTTCGTCATCTAATTTGCCACTAAATGATAATATAATAAAATCAGTCGCCCATCCAAGGATGGATAGATTGAAATGCTATCATTATTTCCATTTAAATGCCCAAGCCTAAATTTCGACAGCATCTCCCCCTATCTCTCCAGATATATTTATCTTACATTTAATTTCCACGTCAACTATCCACACATTGTGTGGATTAAATTGACAATGGAATTAAACATAAGAAACATATCCAGAGAGAATAGGAGAGTTACCGCACGAAACTAATGACAGAGCATGTAAATGACAAACAACGATAACATTCCAATCTATCCAACCTTGGACTGTCCAACAGGACAATTTGACAGATTTCTATACCTCCAAAACACACTTTATCTATGCTCGGCAATATAGAAATCTCCAAATGGGCTAACTGATTCTATTATACTACCATTTGTGGACAAAAAATAACTATTAATAATAAGCCAAATACATCCAACATACATCCACATAAATCAACCACGGGTAGCTCCGACGCACATCCGGGTTTGCTCCATCAATTCTAGATACACAAGCACATGAAAATGACAGAATCATCAACACCATGAATCAAGTCTAATCAAATACCTAATGACTGCTATTTTCTGAACAAATAAGTATGTATGGGGCCCACCATGGGAATCAGATTGCGTGCGGAGTAACTCTGCACGCTAGCTCTTATCTCTTATCATGTAGAGTAAACTCAGTTGGGCCCACCTAGAATGTATGTGATTTATCTATTCCAAACTGTGGTGTTTTTTCAACTCATTTTAGTGGTTGAGCCCAAAATTTAAGCATATCCAAATCTCAAGTGGACCATGCCATGGTAAACAGTGGGAATAATGATTTCCACCATTCCCAGGCTCCCCTATGATCTTTATTTGTCATCCAACCTGTCCATAAGATCACATGGATATGGATGAAGGGAAAACACAAATATCAGCTTGATCCAAAACTTCTGTGTCATCCTAGAATTTTTCAATGATAGACATTTAGTTCACACTTGTGGTGTGGTCCACTTTAGGTTATGATATGCTTCATTTTTGGGCACCATACCTAAAATTACCTGCTAAGATGGATGGATGGAGTGGATAAAATACGTAAATCACTGTGGGCCCCACATAGTTTACTCCATACAAATATATGCTTCATCTAAAATAGTGGACAGCGACGTGGGCCCCACAGGCAGTGGATAGCGAAGGTGGGCCCCACAGCCAGTGGACAGCGACGTGGGCCCCACAGGCAGTGGACAGCGACGGTGGGCCCCACAGGCAGTAGACAGCGACGTGGGCCCCATAGGCAGTGGACAGAGACGGTGCGCCCCACAGTCAGTGGACAGCGACGGTGGGCCCCACAGCCAGTGGACATCGACGTGGGCCCCACAGCCAGTGGATAGCGACGTGGGCCCCACAATTTCATTTTTTCTTTAATTTCTAAATCACAATTTGGATTTTAAAATTTAAAATCCCTAATTAGGGATTTTAATTTCAAAATCCCTAAATCAGTGGGCCCCACCAAATAATGGACAGCTAAGGCGGACCCCACATGCAATGGACGATGGAAATCGACGGTGGGACCCACATGCAATGGACGATGGAAAGCGACGGTGGGACCCACCCGGCCACATGCATTGGACAGCGACGGTGGGACCCACATGCATTGGATTTTGGAAGTGGGCCCCACAATGAACAACGAGGAGAGAGGGAGAGAGGGGAAATGGAGGAAGAAGGAAGGGGGAGAGGGTTACCGGAGGTGGCGGCGGCGTACGGAAGCCGGCGGAGGTTCTTGGCAAGCGGTGGTGGGACGCCGGTAACAGATGGTAGGCTGAGATGGGTGGTCAGCAGAGATGGTGCGACGCCGGTGACCGAACGCCGGACGCCGGTGGTCGGCGATGAGAGAGATGGCCGCGGACGGTGGGGTGGGGTGGGGTGGGGTGGGGTTCGTTCCAGAGAGAGAGACAGCGAGCGAGAGAGAGAGAGAGAGAGAGAGAGAGAGAGAGAGGAAGAAATGAGGGGTCGCGCGCTGGACATTAAGTTAAAAGACTTTTACCGACGAAATTTTTCGTCGGTAAAAGTAACAAGTTTCGTCGGTAAAAGCCCTTCTCACTTCTTGGCGGGAATCAGGAAAATAACACTTTTACCGACGAAATTCTTCGTCGGTAAAAGTGAGACTTTTACCGACGAAATATTTCGTCGGTAAAAGTGAAGTTTTCAGGTTTTTTTTTTAGCGATGGGTTACTTCGTCGGCAATAATCTTTTTACCGACGAAATAAAAATTTCGTCGGTAAAAGTGTATGGCGGGAATGAATTTGGTGGTGGCAGGAGATTTTTACTGACGATTTTTCCATTTCGTCGGGAAAAATGATTTTTTCCAACGAAAATTATTTCGTCGGTAATACTTTCGTTGGTAAAAATCCGTTTTCTTGTAGTGAATACAAAATTCTGAATTTTTCGGACATTTTCTTATGCAATATTTTGCCAAAAATGGGCTCCCATGGATCCTTAGATGGAAATATGAAGTCCTTCCCTCCGAATACCAAGATGCCAAAGTTCTGTTCCAAACTACATACATCAAATGGTGGAACAAATTTGACTGTTCTATTGTCATCGAAGAAAAACATAATACACTAGCAGTCAGACAATTGCCAAAAAGTCCTTCAAAGAAGCCATTAATACTCCAAAGACCAATGAAACCACCAAACTCAAGCAAGAAGTAGCAGAACTCAAATCTGCTTTTGTTGCTCTTCAAGACCAAGTCTCTAGCCGACACAAATCTATGTATATTGAATCCGAAGGATCCTCTACGGCAGCCCCAGATCCAGACCCAGAAGATCAAGACGCATGCTTCTAGAAGAGTCTTCTAGCCAAAGCCAAATTCCAAATTGAAGCCAAATTGAAGCCAAATTCAAGCACCGACAGAAGCCAAGTTGCCATGATTTTTCTGTCCTTTCCAAAAGACACCTCATCAGAAGAATCATCATAAGAAGACAATTTTCTACTGTAGTGAATCTACTGTAGAAAGAAAAAGCTAAAATATTGTTGCACTTTACTGTTGACTTTTACTGAAGCATACAGTAAAACTAAATAGTAAAACCGCACAGTCTCCAAACTAGGTACTATTCCCCCACGGTTTGTAACCACCGTTTTGTTTGTACAGTTTTGAATAGTTCATGTAAATCCTCTAAAGAGAAGATTTCTTTCATTGTAGACAGAGTTTGACTACCAAATTCAAATCTCGTCCTATGAGAGAGATTGGTTAGCAAGCTAATGTGAACAAGTTTTCTGTTTTCTTTTCTTTTAATTTGTTTTATATATATAATTTTTTTCCTGAACATTAATTTGTTTTGGGTCATGCATGATAACGTTGCTTTTAGTATACTTTAACATACTGGTGGGAGATTTGCCACCCTTCGATGGGAAGATGGTCCATGTGACGATAGGGGTGATGCTATTTCATTACATGATTAAGGAGAGGCTTCATCTTCTCAGTTGTTTCCCAATCAAAACCTTCTTGTTGAGGGAAAAACATGGGTCCCATGTGCTCACAACATAAGCTAGAGAATATGATCAGTTGGTGGTTCAGTGCGTCCTTAATCTGATCGTCGGTGTGTTGGTGCTGGTGATGACCGTCCAACTCATGTTCTATCATTGAAATGAGAGTGGATGGTCATCCCATGTAGGATTGGGTGCGAGTGGACAATGGGCGTTGGTTTGGGATGCATGAAGCTTGGTGTCCATTAATTTTTTGTGTCTTTGTGTGTTTTGAGTTTTTTTGGGGTGAGGATCTGTGATCAATATCATTTTTTTTTTGAAGCAAACTTAATATTTTGTATGAATTAGGCACCGTAGCTTACTGTTTGATAGAAATGTAAGAAAATTAGGGATTGTGTAGGGTGTACATCCAAATCTAGTATGATATTCTAGGTGGATGGTCAAATCATACTATACACAAATTGAAAGAGGCAAATCCATAACTATAATGGGACCGGGATTAGTAGTAGTATCTGAAGTGGTAGTGGGGCCCACTCTCTTGATGGCATGCATGATTTGTACTCATGGCACAATACAGTGGGCCCCACAGTGATGCATGCGACCGACACAATTATAGATGGAAATTAATAATTGATAGAATCGGTAGGTATCTTACTAGTGAAGAGAAATGCAGAGATTCTGTTGTCCACCACATAATTTATTTGTTGCACCTACACCGTCCATCCATTTGATTAAATCAGTGTTGGGAGAAATGCGATGTACTAGGCCTCTGTCATCGACAATGCTACGACCTTTTGTAGCTTGCTCTGTCAAGAGATCGCTCCCCCTACAAATGTGAACATGCTGAACCCCGACGTAGACTTCCTGGACCACATGTACTCTAACATAAAAATCCATTTGTGGTCATTTGTGGCCCACCGATGTTGAGATCTGCCTGATTTTCCAGGCATGGCATCTAAACAGTTTTGATCGCTTGATGAGCGGCTCCGATCTCACATATACTTTCTTCTTTTTCATGTGTGAGGTAGGTGTAACTTCTTTTTTCACATGTGAGGTGTGTTTACACCTGACTTGTTGCAACCAAATCCGACGGATAAGATGCTGCCATGTGTTAACACATTGGTATAGAAATACAAAAAAAAAAGATGCTCAACAAAATGCATGAAAGGAAGATCAGATCCCGACCTCCTCCCTCCTATACTAGGAAGACTAGTATGCTTGGACAAATGCATGGCAGAAAACTTTGAAATGATCGCTCTCCCATTGACATGTGGCAAATATATACAAAAGAAGCATATGTATCATATTTCTAAAAATGTATTTGACACTGCAATGATACCTTAAGTATAGGTAGCCAAATATGATTGGCCACATGTACTCGTATATCATGAAGCATGGTATTAAGGGAAGAAAATCATCCGGAATTAGAGATATACCTGAATATGAAGGAATATGCACAGCTGGCCAAACCTTAGAAAAGAAAAGTATCAAATCATGGTCGCAAACTTATTGAACTCTGATTTCGAAGGCCCAAGAACTGTGCGCATGCAAGTGCACCTGTCTCTTTCAAGTCTATAAAAGCAGTGCAAAAAGAAGAGCTCAGCCCTCACTAATCCAAATCAATTAAATTTTTTCAACGCATTACTACCTATCAATCATTCATCCCTCATGGACCTATATCTTAGCATAACCTAGTCTTAGCGCCTGTGCTTCCTGTCAAACACCATGCTACAGCAAGTTTGAATTGATCTAGCTTAGAATAGTTTAGTTCCGCTTCTGTCCTGTGCATCATTGTAGCAAGCTAGTTTAGTTTAGATAAATATCCATGACCCCGTCATTGGATCCTATTCAAATTTCGACGTTCTTACTTAGTGATATTTTGTCACATCCCACTGACCAAAAGCCATGATCGTCCCATGACCATCTAGATTCTTCTCATAACTGTCTAGGTCTTGGAGCTCACTTAACATGTGGATTCGAGGATCTCGTCTCACGGGTATGATATCCGGACTTCTTGGGATAATCCTTATCATGTATAAATCTAGAGGATTATTTGGAAGTCCTTATTATGTCATGATTTGTCGGTCTTTATCCCTGTACGACGCTGGAGGTGGTGCGGAACATACTCGAACTGCGGAGAGTACTAGGCTAAGAGTACTAAGTTCTGAGATGAACACCTAGCAAAGAGCATTTGGTATTGAGGTGAGCGCTCGGAGAAGAGCACTCGGTTTAGATGTCATCATCGAGCTTGGCATTTGCTTGGTAAAACCTACTCAGCTTCTGCTCGGTGGAGCCTAGTCGGCCTCTGCTCGGTAAAGAGTCGAGTTCGTTGTTTGGTATGCCTTGTCTTTTAGCTATCCTCTTTCTGGTTGGTATTTTAGACTTTGTCTGGGCGTCGTGGGCCATTGAGCTTTGTAGTCAGCTATCTTGAGCTTGTAGATTGGTAGTCGGGCTTATGTAATTTCTTGTAGGTTGGGGTTAGCTTGGAATCGTGCATAACATACAGGGTATAGAAGTCATACCAATGATGCTAGCCTTCTGATCAGTGGACCTTTCTCCCTGTGAAACTAGACCATTGATCATTTTCTATTTTCATTTCACGTTTCCAGTCCACCTGGGTACGTAGGTTTCCTGAAGTGGGCCATCCCTTATAGTGAACTATTACATAAAGGATTCTTCAAGTACAATATTTTCCTTCAATCGGTATATCAGAACCGTTCAGGAGAACGACTGAAATACATTACTAGCAGAAAAATTATGGAATGATCTGGCGGGCCCACTACTTGCTCTGGTAGTGCCACGAACGGTGACTAGCAATGAAAGTGACCGTTCAGTAATTATTATTATTATCATTATTTTACAATTATAAAAAATTAGAGAAAACTCAAAACTGAGTTTTCACACATAGAAAAACGCATAATAATACAACAGATAGAGACCATAGGCATTAGCTTGAACGGATGACATGGGCGTAGGCCTGGCAACCAGTAAGCCTAGGGTTGGATCCCACTCGGATTTTGAACTTATCGGGCTGGCCTAATCGGGTTGCATGGCTCAGTCCTAACACATTACCAGCCCTACATGGGCCTCTTAGAGAGCGCGCGATCTATTTTCAGGCAACGACATTATTGTTCTCATTAGAAGGTGGTTGAAGCCATCTATTCACCCGTGCTTTTGCTATCAATACCTGCAAATATTTAAAAAGAAAAAAGTTACTTATAATTGATCATAAACCAAATTTACTTATCTCCAATAAGTTACTTATCCACTGCTGTAAGTAGAGAAAGTAACTTATTTGGTGGTATCCAAACGGCCCTAAATAAAATGAGATGAACTCATTTTTTAGTGGCTACCAAATAGGCCCTTGATTAAGAAACATTTCTAAGAGGGCATTTGCATTAGTAATGGATGATTTTGTCTATGTGGCCTAGTCTTTGGAGAGTTATGTTTTAGAAGGAAATTGGAAGTCATTTGGAATATAGAAGAGGTATTTAGGTAATTTGGATATCAGCATTCATGCAAGCATTTGCATGCATGCGATCGATTGATTGAAGAAGAATATTAGCAGAAAATAATAATAATTATCTTGATAAGTAAATGATAATTTACCTGTTTATCCCAATCAGTTTTGCAAGTGAGGTAAACAAGTACCAGTGTCTGAACGGCAGTCCCTCCTATCATTCCCAACCATATTCCCTGTATATAATAATAATAATAAAAAAGAAGAAGTTGAATGCAATTTGAAGAGCAGAATTATTTGATACTCTGGCAGGGTATGATGCTTGATATACAACCCTGGAATTATATAGACTGCATACATTAACTCAGATTAAACTGCTTAAATTGTGGAACCAACCATGTATCAGAATCCTGAAATCATGTTACCTAACCTCTGATTCCTGAACAATTGTTTGCTGAAATAGTAACGTTGGATATTTTTCACGTCCACCTTCCAATAAATGTAGACCAATCTGATATTTATATGATAAAAAAATTGTAAATTCTTGTTTGTGATACATTTAAACTGGGACCCATTTTTTTGACAGTTACAATGGGTGTTATGACATGGATATTATTTCTCACTGCCTGCGTATCATCTGCCACACTCTTCTCGAGTACCAAAGTTTTCTTATTTTTAGAAGTATGTCTACTGTGCAAATTAAACCCATGAGCCGTTTGTGAAATCCACATAATGATTGGACCCATCATGGGATCTGCAGTGTGGATGGCTTAAAACTTATAGATCATTCATCACATGCCATAGTAGACAGACAGGATGGTCCAATTGGTCACTAGAGGTCAATTTGCTACATTTGGGCTGGACCTTAATAGAAAACGTTGTTAAAAGTGGACCATACAAGCCCATTTATTTGTCAGGCTTGATTCTGGGTCCATCCAAATTAAACGAGACTAAGACCTGGTGCCGGACCAATTTGTGATGGGCAAGATGCCTAACAGGTCAACCTGGAAAAATTTCACCCGTGTTATACCTTATCAGATGAAGCCCTTTCTTATGGCCCATTTGGTTTGGTTCACTTGGACCCATAACCACTGACCCGATTAACGCTATTGGGGTTTAGGACTTCCCTTAGAATTCCCTTGTAATGGAATACATATTCTTATCTTTTAATCAGGTGTGTGTGTGTGTGTGAGAGAGAGAGAGAGAGAGAGAGTGAGAGAGATTTCCTTCTCTTGGCAAGCTGGTAGCTATAAGCTATCCAATCGCGTTATTAGTCCCATCTATGATCAAGGACCAAAAGTGTTGACTACATGAACTTGGACTATCCATCATGTGAGCCCAACAATAATCCTATTGAGAGAGAGAGAGAGAGAGAGAGAGAGAATAATCCTATTGAGAGATAGAGAGAGAGAGAGAGAGAGAGAGAGAGAGAGAGAGAGAATAATCCTAGAGAGAGAGAGAGAGAGAGAGAGAGAGAGAGAGAGAGAGAGAGAATAATCCTATAGAGAGAGAGAGAGAGAGAGAGAGAGAGAGAGAGAGAGAGAGAGAGAGAGAGAATAATCCTATAGAGAGAGAGAGAGAGAGAGAGAGAGAGAGAGAGAGAGAGAGAATAATCCTATTGAGAGAGAGAGAGAGGTCCCCCTGCTTCTACAGGGATCGCAGAGTGTGGGTAGTTTGTGTTGAAGGCATGGGAAAATTTAGTGTTGTCGCTTCTCATTGGTACAAGTCATAACCAATTACGCCAGCTCACAAAATACACCGATTTTCTCTCTCATGAGTGGATTGTGTACTACACGACCCAACTTTTAATGTGTGAAACTTCTTTGGGCCCCACTATGATTATGTATTAGATCCACACTGTCCATCAAATTCTTTAGATTATTGTAGAGCATGAGCCCAAAAATGAGGCACATCCAAAGCTCAAGTGGACCACACCACAGAAAGCAGTGGGGATTGAATGAAAATTGTTAAAACCTTCCTAGGTTACACTATGAGGTTTATTTGCCACCTAACCTATTCATAAGGTCATACTGACTTGGATGAAGGGAAAACACAAATATCAGCTTGATTAGAGGCTTCTGTGGCCTCAAGAAGTTTCAACATTAGATGTCCAATTCCCACTGTTTCCTCTAGTGTGGCCCACTTGAGCCTTTAATTTGCCTCATTTTTTAACTCATGTCCTAAAAGGTATGGAAAAATGGAAGGACAGTGTGGATCTAATACATACATCATGATAGGGCCCATGAAAGTTCCATGATCAAGACTATAATTTTCTTCTCTCCAACAAGCAACGGAATTTATTCACTATCCACATTGTCCATACATTATTTTAGATCATTTTAGGATGCCAGCCTAAGAAAAAGGCAAATCTAAAGCTCAAGTAGACCACATCAAAGGAAAAGGTAGGAATTGATATTGCTACTGTTGAAAACTTCATGGGGCCACAGACAGCTCCGATCAAATAGATATTTGTGTTTTACCTTTATCCAGGTATGAGTGGCCTTGTGAACAGTTTAGATGGCAAATAAGCATCACGGATAGCCATAGCTAGGAAGGTTTCATAGGCCATTTGTTTAATCCCCACTGCTTTGTGGTGGGTCCACTTGAGCTTTGGATTTAACTCATTTTTGGACTCATATAGTTGTAAAATTATCCGGAAAAATTGATGGATGGTGTGGATCTAAAAAAAAAATCTTGGTGGGCCTGGAGAAGTTCCACACATTAAAAATTCTCTTGTTTAGCAAGAATCTATTCGGGAGTGTCTGGCTTGCTAACCCAGCTGGAAGACGCCTACGTGTTTCAACATCAAGTCTCATGTTCGAGTGCTAAGGAGACACACTAACCCCACCGTTTGGGTGGGTGCATCGTGTGACTAACCGTGTGTGTGTGTGTGTGAGTGTGTTGTGCAACTAACAGGCTAGATGTGTTGCATGGCTAACAAAAAAAAAAAAAAGAAGGCAATCTACGAACCCAGAAGGGAGAAATTCTGCATATTTTGTGAGCTCAAGTCAACAGAAATGACATGTACCAATGAGAAGTGCCAGCACTTTTACTTTGAAAAAAAAGAAAACTTCTATTTTGAATAGAGCTGGACACAAACTGAGCTAGCTCGAAACCTTGACTTGGATTGGTCTGAAAAAGCTCCGAGTCAAGCTCATTTAAAAAAAATAAACCAAGCTCAACCCAGGGCAGTATTAGCTCGACTCGGCTTGAAGCTCGGTTTGATTCAGCTTGATTCGGCTCGTAGATAGTATGCACACTATTTCTTGTGGAGTGATCCACTTGAGCTTTGGATATAATTCAATTTTGGGATCATGTCCTCAAATGATATGTAAAAATGGATGGACGCTGTGGATAATACATATACATAACATAACGATGTCCATAATACATAATGCAAATACATGGATGTACATGGTTTCCTTGCACTTTTAAAATTATGCTTGTGTACTTAATTTTGTTTGGAAAAGACCATCTTTGGAGGATGTTAAACATTATGTAGTAAGATACTAGTGTGTTTTTTTTTTTGTTATTTCTAACTTTTTTAATTCTTTTCCATTAAAAAAAAAAAAAAGAGCTGTCATCTATTCAAACTCGGCCTAGTCTAGTTTGAAATTTTCGACCAAATTAATCTCGGCCTGAACTAAATTTTTCTGGAGCAAACCAAACTCCGGCGCATGGGTCGGCCCGAAACCCAAACTGAACCGAAGCACAAATTTGGGTGGCACTAAAACCAGCGAAACCAAACTAGGGCTAACTCGGCCGGCCCGGATCGTTGCCCACCTCTAATTTTGAAAGAGAAGTTGCTAGAAGTAGCTTATTTGGTGTTGCACCCTCATGTATCAAGTTTAGTCAAATAAAAGCTTGCTCTTTGGACCTTTGAACCTGAGTTAAATCTGTACACTATGGCCTGCTTGAGGAGTGAAATTCCTGATGACAAGGTCTTCAAGTCCGTCCCCAAACGTGCTGAGACATGTGCAAATGGAGTACTGTTGAGTGACTTTCTCCCTCTCGAACTCCTCTCCGTCTCTTTCTCTATTGCAACTTCTCCCTCTCAACTCCTTAAACTCTCTTCCCTCCTTTAAACTCTCTTCCCTCTCCCTTTCCTACTTCATCTCCTCTTATCTTCTCTTGTAAAATTATTATAAACAAACGAAGGAAAGAGGAGGGTTCGTATGATTGTGAATGCCTCTATCTTTCTTCTTAGCGTTCTGATTTTCTTCAATTGCCTGATTTTGGAGGGAGAAGATATGTGCATTATTTCTAACCAGATGAAACATATTTACTAGTGAGCCTTTATGAGGATGGATAGGACTCCTTACGCACGTGGATCGAGTGTCCGTCCTTCCTACGTATTTCCATTATCTCATGCGTATGATTATTAAAACAAGCTTGTAGCTCATCAGACGGTGCATGTGGTGGCAACCAAAATGAGCTTCCAAATCAAGCACCAACGTGTCAAGTTTCCATGCTTAAGGTGTGGCCCACCATGAAGATCGCCTGTAACAAAGATTGGGAAGGCCCACCCATCAGGTGGGCCACATTAGCACATTGAATCCAACCACGAGTACGTCCAATTTGGAACCTCCGTTGATTTCATATCAGCTGGCAGGTTCGATCTATGTGCCGCATGATCTTCCTAATGGGCTCCACTGCCATGCACAGATGCTGGGAATAGAAGAACAGTACCTACCTTTACGCCCAGTCCGCCAACGTAACCAAGTAGAATACCAAGAGGAAGCCCTATCACGTAATAGCAGATGA
Organism: Liriodendron chinense; assembly: GCA_003013855.2. Taxonomy (NCBI): domain Eukaryota; kingdom Viridiplantae; phylum Streptophyta; class Magnoliopsida; order Magnoliales; family Magnoliaceae; genus Liriodendron; species Liriodendron chinense. The sequence continues at coordinate 357,536 of ML058557.1, read as the reverse complement.
TATTGACGTAAGCCACAACGCTTTGCCATCCAGCACCCACAGCCACGCCTGTGAAAATTTCAAAAAGAAAATGATAAGGATGGTACAATGAAATATAGTGCGGCTGCAATCCCACATGAGAAATGCTTACAAACAACTAGTTGTAGGTCTAATAACTAGTTGGCATGTGGGGCCTGTTGTTCTTGTATGATATCTTGCATGCCCATCCAGCAAAGTCGTCCCATGTTGAAAATGAGATGCCCCCAAATCAGGTGGATCCAACAAACAGATGAGGCACCCTGTGGAAAACCATGAACAACACCCAAAAAAACTCCACATTCGCTAAGGGCATTCCTTTTTATGGTTGGATCAACCTGATTTTTAGGTATTCCATATAGTGGCACCACCTTACTAGACAGGCGAGATGTCATACAAGCACCATGGTGGCCCCACATGCCAACTAGTTGGGGAGAGAGAGCACCATGCACAAATCCTTAGCTATGTGTACAATGGCTAGGGTTTTTAGAGCCGTCCACTATTTTAGTGGAGTGGAAGAGTTTAATAGCTAGCTATGCAACAATGAGCTATGCAACCCACTGTCATGAAAGAGGAGGTTTGGCAGAGGTTGTGGTGGAGTAGTGTTTTGTCATTTGGTTTGGCTCATGGTGGTTTTGTTCTGATGATCTCTGCATGATTATTGGATCTTGTCTGATGAGCTTTGTTTGAAGCCGTTACTGCGCCTCCGCCCCGTTTGAGTGGCCTGAATGTTGTGCTACTGGTGGCAAGCTTGACTGTTCTTTGGAAAGCTAAGGTCTGTCGGATAGCCTTCCCGGTGATTTCAGTCCCACTGTTCTACTTATTGGGGCTCCAGGAGCCGCTTCCTTCTCCTTTTTTGTTTTGTTGTAGATCTTGTGTAAATGATGAGGGAGCTGTTCAAAGTTTTTGTGAAGTTAGGGCAGTTGGGAATGATAGGTGAGGCTCAGTCTTTTTGTATTGCCCACCTGAAGGTTGTATATGTTTCTTGATCAATTAACAAAGTTATAAGTGGTGTGCGACCACTTTTCAAGAAAAGAAAAAAAAAAAACTATGTGGCCAAATGTATGTGTAAAATCTATTCCATCCATCTGCACTTTTTGATTGGATTTTTTCCTCTGGGATGGTCGGGCGTCCGGACCAACTGCGGCCGGGCGATCGAAATTCCATCAGGAGATGATTTTGGTGCTGGACTGTTTTTGCAACGGGCGGGTGCCCGGCGGTTTGGTGACCGGGCGCCCGACCATGTTGGTTTGGGCGCCTGATATTCGGTTTTCTTCAGGATTTCACGCTGGCCATTTTTTGGTTTGGGTGGGCCCTCGACGGTCTGGTGACCGGGTGCTCAACCCTGCACGGACTGCTTATACGTAATTTCTTATTTGGGCTCTAATTCCTCTGATTTCCTATTTAAGGAGTTCCAAATCGGGATTAGGGTATCTCATTAGTGTTTTTGCACGTCCAAGGTGAGAAAAAGAGAAAAAGAGGAAGAGAGAAAGAGGAAGATTGTAGAAGGGAGAAGTTGCTTGAAGAGGAGTTCTTCTGCGCAACTGTCGTTTTAGCGCTTCTACGTCCTCGGGATCGGTGAGATCGCTCTACTCTTGTTATTCTCTTGTTGTTTATCCATCCCAAGTGGGTGAATAAGGTTTGATCCAAGCAGTGTGTGCTTGAGATCGGTTGTAACAGTTCTCTGAGATAGTGGATTTTTTATCTAGACTAGGTCCTGTGGTTTTTACCTCTTTCAAGGGTTTTTCCACGTAAAAACTCCTTGTGTCGCGTGGATGAATGTTTATTATTGATCATTACATTATCATAGTTCATAATTCTAGTGTATTGGGGGGCAAGATCCGAAGGTTTGTGTGAAACGCACCCAACACTTTTGTCATGTAATAAGCCTGGGATATAAAAAAAGAAGATAAGAAGCTCAAGTGGGCTGATTCTAATTAATTTTCTACTTTAATTTCTGGTATCGAAAATTTTATTTTGGTATTTTGTCAACCGTTTGAGAGATTTTTCTTCCCTCCTTTCCTTCTGGATTCAAAGATTAACATAGAGTAAGAAAATGGTGATCTCATCTTTCCCTTTTCTCCATGCCTCTGATATGTAAAATATGGAATACGTGTGTTCATTGAAGTTGCAAATAGTGCTTACATCTTCCACCTCAGAAATTACACCGTACGTCTCACTTAGGGGAGCCACAATGTACAAAGTAAACTGCTTGTTAAAACAGTTTTTGTTCATTTGTTCATCTGTCGTGGCCCACCTAAGGTGTGAAATGGCCCAACATTTAGGCCAGATGATGTAAACAGTGTAGCCCACTTAGTGGAAAGATCTGATCTCACACATGTTTGATATTGGCTTGTATACATGTAGGCCAATGGGTAAGGATCCAAAATGTGTTGTTCATTATTTTCTAGTATGGACCGTCCAATCCAAACACATCTAGATCAGTCTGATTGGTAATTGGTTTCTTCTGTGTGGATCATCCAATGATGCCCCAGGTGATCTTTATATCTTTATAGTGGCTCCAACCATTTGATAAGCTTATATCAAGGGAGGGAGTCAACTCACCTGAGAGGACTGGTTGGATGCTATTCAACAAAAGAGAGAAAGCGAGCAAGATGGAGAGATCGGATACTGCATCTGCCACCTCAGCGCTGTTTGAGAATATGTAGGAGATGTTATGCCGAAACACCAATATCAATGCCCAAATCACCACTCCAATTGCCAATGAAGTTGCCACCACAACCATGATTGCGAACTTCACTGCCTTTGCACTGCCGCTCCCTAGCTCATTCGCCACCCTCACACTACATTCCCCGTGCAAACGTCTTAGTGATCAGCATCATACAGCAAGTGGGTCACACACACACACATCTCTCTCTCTCTCTCTCTCTCTCTCTCTCTCTGACTTAGTGATCTCCAAGGTAGCCTGAGATGGCTACTAGGTTAAATGGTCCAACCATTCATCTGATAGGGTGTCCCACCTTGAAAATCATACTGATTAGATGATCATAGCCATCAAATTAAGGTTAAAATGCAAAAAATAGTCAAGATCGGCAAAACGAATGGTAAAAATTAAGTCCATTCAACAGACAATTAGGATCATCGCTGGTGTTATTTTTGGACTACACCCATCTAAAGTAGGGCCCACAACATGATGGACAGTTCATCTCATCCAACCTTGACGCAACAGGTGCTGCAGAGATTGACAATGGAAAAAATGAACTTCACTCATCTAGATTAGGGCCCATGAATATGGATGGTGCGCCAGATGGAGGGGTCATATCCACAGCAATGGCTCAAAACCTAAGTGGGCCAATACCAATTGGAGTTAAAGAAAAAGTACCTTGCAGCTGCTAGGAATCCAAAAGATAGCATCAGCTCCCAACCGTTGATATTTAGGCTGCATACCAATTGAAGATTAGCTATTAAAGAAGGAAAAAAAAAAAGTCATCTACGACATTAGCATCAGTGGCTGTCAGTGTTGTGGGATGGGACGGTCCAAGGTCCACCAAGACTAGCCCATTTCAATTTCAGGCCTGAAACTTAGGTCCGGCCCTGTCACACAGCCTGAATTCGGGTAAATTTTTTTTTTAATTCGGGTAAAAATAGAATGTCTGTATTCAATTTTCTGAGGTCGGATATCGGGTAATTAGGCATACATGAGTTTGGATCCTCTGTTGGCTTCCAAGCAGGAAATCCCTGCTTGGAGCCTTTTCATTGGTCCACATCATCACATAGGTCTGCAACCCTGTCACATCCTCAATGCAACCATGTCATACCTCAGTGCAACCTGGTCACATGACGTCATGCAGTGTGATGTGGACCAATAAAAAGGCTTGGAAGCTAACAGAGGATCTGGATTCATACATGAGATATCCATTGCCAAACATAACAGTGCAAGTAATAGTGCACGAAAGAAAATGAAATCTTACTTTAGTTTTGTGATAGAATTGTAAACACCTCACCTCTATTTTCAAGGCCAATTGCAAATGCTTTCCTTTTTTTTTTTTTTTTTTTTTTTCACTTTTTATAGATATACCCCTTTCTTTTATGGATTCAATATTAAAAAATCCCCTACCACGTTTATTAACAAATTTTTCTTGAAGAATTGGCCTTTTTACTCTATCTCATAAGCAATCAGTCGTACATGTGTAGCTCTACCATAGTGCATATATGTCATCCAACCCATTTACCATGCATGGTCACTCCAACATGGCAATGGGACATCACAAAATTAAGCTGATCCAATTATCAAGTGGCCTATCATGTGAATTTGGAGGTTTTTGGGTGGTTACCCTGTTATTTTCTATAGCTTGGGCCAAATGATGATTAGATCAACTTGATTTTCTTTGGGATCCAATATTATGGTGGAGTGACCTTGTGGGGAAAAATCAAATACTACTTATGCATATGGGTGGACTGCACAAGTAGCCAAAATGAACTCCTCAAGACGAGTGTATGATCGTAGTTTCGTACTGTAGACACCCCACCGAGAGAGAGAGAGAGAGAGAGAGAGAGAGAGAGAGAGAGAGAGAGTACTTCCAAACATCAATGTGGACTTCAGAAACAGCATTCAATCAACCTGGAGAAACATCACAATTCAAACAGGCCGAATAAAAAGGATCTTTGGAGCCTTCCAAAACCGACCAACAACAAAGATTGACAAAACTGGAACTAGAATCCTAGCTGATCGATCACCAGGACCCTCCAGACACCTTTAAACCCAAAAGTTATAAGTACAAAAAGTACATTTCACTCATCACTGGATGAGTCTAGAAGGTTAAACATACATTAATGCCCAACCGGTAGTCACAAAATGACCATTAGTTGAGTATATAAATAGGAGTCGTATTCGACTCAAGAGGCAGCAAAGGGATGTCGAGAGGCAGTAGGAGAGTGTTCTGACAGTTTAGGGAAAAGAGACTCGGGAAAGTCGGTAGAATATCAACAGGTGGGGAGGCTGCTCAATCTAGGAGAGCAAAATAATTAGAAGAAAAAGTCATTGAAGTTTGGAGTCAAGTTGGGTTCGGAGATATCCAGCCATTCCTTTTTTTTTTTTTTTTTTTTTTTTTTAATAGAAAAAGTAGTGCTTAATCTTTCATTTCCTTTCTCACATCGTATTCCAAGATTGCATTCCATTCCACATTCCTTTGCATTGTAGCAGTTTCTATTTTCTTTTCTTTTCTTTATATGTTGTCAAGCAAGGTTACATGTAGTATTGCTGGAATTATATCCAATTTTCAGAAAGTTCTAAAATCTTATAATTAGAGGTTACATGCAGTACAGTAAAAAAAAAAAAACACTACTTTTTTTAATTGCTAAGGCCCTCACTTGAAATATATATATATATATATATATATATATATATATATATATATAGTCGTAGATTAATTGCAAGAGTTACTTGGACCGGAAACTCTTAACTATTACTCAACCCAAGTGATTTTAAGGTTTCAAATTGACCATAGATTTTGAGCTTTCATCAGCTAGTGGCAACTCCAAATTGACATGTATTTAATTTAATTAAACACTGCGTATCATCTGTGCATCAAGCAAAAGCTAAGCAAAAACATAGCAAAAGAAGGAAATGAACTAGGCGTGCTCGCATGCAAAGTTCACACTACATATTCATCTAAAGTCTCTAATAGAGTAAATGCAATAAGCCAAAATAGAGGGAAGTGTTAGGGGAATGGGCTAAGCTAGGCCAAACCGGATTTGGCCCTAGCCACCAAGCTGTTGTTGGTTTTTTAGTTAAAAACTAATTTAAAAAATGCTTTGGTTTTTTGTCCCATATCGGATGGGAGGAGTTTTTTACCTCTTTATAAGTAGGGTGTTGTGCACCTTACTTATTTATGGTAGAGAGAGGAGAATGGTGGCTTGCTTTGCACTAGAACACTGCGCACGCGCGGGCACGGGCTCGGGCTCGGGCTCGAGCACGGTGCAAGGGCATGGGCATGTGAGGCAGTGTGGCTGTAGAGGCGCTAGTGACAACAAAGGCTAGTTAGTAGGTCAGGTAGCTAGGTTAAGAACAAATGAGGTGCTGTGGGTGGGAGGTCTGATAGAGAGACATCTCTGTTTTTTATAGAGAGCTGCAAGGTTATTTAGAGGGAACTGTGTAACTGCTCATGCAGTAATGGTTCAGACCAAGCAGTAACAGCTGCATGTGGCTAGCCCAACAGTAAAAAAATAACTAGTTATTGAGTCTAAACAGCCAGCATGCAGGTGTGTAACTCCCACATGCACAACAGTCAGAAACTGCCAGAAACGGCTAGTTTCTCCCAATAGCCAGAAAGCGGCTAGTACCATTATGAATCTAGACCAAAACTGTTAGCCATCCTTGCCTATATAAACCGGATAGGTCTGGCTCATTTCAACACAACAATTGCAATCACAACCATCTTAACTGAATCAGCACCCATCCAAGTCTATCAGCCTCTTAGTTTGGTTGATACAAACCAAGCCACTTAGATTAGAGTAGTGGTTTACTGCTGCAAGAAGAAGATCGTCATTCCTTTTTCTCTCTTTCTTTTCATCATCTGTCAAATAGTGTTACAAAGTTCCATAGTGGTTCATTCGTATCTTGCTGAACGCAGAATCACATAAGGCTCGCCGTATCTTGGAAGCAATCCGCCTGCAACCTATCAGTAGATTCAAAGTAATTTGAGTAGATGCGAATTACGCTTTAAGGAAAGCGTGTTTTTCACGTGCTTCAGCCTGTCCTTATTTTTTATTTTTTTCAATTAATTTATTTTCTAAGATCAGAAATATTCTCAACAATCTTAAAGCATAATTTTTTCTGATATGGAAACCGAAGGGGTATCATCAATTAAACTTATGAACCAATATCTGATTCGTTTTGACTGGTTCGATGGAACCAATTTCACTAGATGGCAGGATCAAATAAAGTTTCTGCTTACTGCGTTGAAGATATTCTATATCTTAGACCCGAACTTGAAGCCGTTTTTTCCAGCAACTGATGAAGACACTACTGAGCAGATCAACGCACATATTAAAAGAGAAGAAGATAGTTTGCTATGTCGAGGACACATCCTGAATACGCTATTTGATCGTCTGTATGATCAATACACCAAAACCGATTCTGCCAAAGAAATTTGGACTCCTCTCGAGTTCAAATTCAAAGCCGAAGAAGAAGGTATGAATAAATATCTCATAGCTAGCTATTTCGACTACAACATGGTATAACAAATCACTGTTAGCCCAAATCGAAGAACTACAGCTAATTGTTAGCAAAATTAGTGCTCTAAAAATTGATATTCCTGAATCTTTCCGAGTCGGGGCTATCATTGCAAAATTGCCCTCAAGTTGGACAAAATACAGGAAGAAACTGCTACATAAAACTGAGGACTATTCACTGAAACAAATCCAAAAACATCTCAGAATAGAGGAAGAATTTCGAAACAGTGAAAGAAAAATGAAAATGAAAATTCCTCGTCTAAGGTGCAAGCAGTAAAAAGTATCCAAAACAAGAATCCCGAGAAGAACGGTTCCCTGAAATCCAATAAAGGAAAATTTAAGAAACCACAGAAGAAGAATGGAAAGTTCAAAGGCCTTTGCCATCTCTGTGTGAAAACTAGGCATTACGTTCGAGTATGCCGACTTCGAAAATCGAAGAATGAGGCAAGTGCAGTTGAAGAAGACATTATAGCCATGATCACTGAGGTAAACATGATCCAAGGCAAAGTACCTGGTTGGTGGTATGATACAACTGCCACAGTTCAGTAAGTTATGACAGATCAGCCTTTAAAACTTATGAGGACGTAACCAATGGTCAAGAGGTCCAAATGGGTAATGAAGTCCGATCGAATATCGTAGGTAAAGGAATAGTGGAACTAGTTTTTACCTTTGGAAAGAAAGTGGAACTAGTTTTTACCTTTGGAAAGAAAGTGGTTCTAGCTAATGTACTGCATGTCCCTAACATGAGACGAAACTTAGTTTCTGTAGATCATCTGGTAAAACCTAAAATACGTGTAGTATTTGAGTTAAGAAAACTGATTCTGTCGAAGAACGAAAACTTCGTTAGTAAGGGATATGCTTGTAATGGGATGATTAAGTTTTCTTTGAATGAAAGTAGCTCTTCTGCATATATGATTGAATCTGTAGCATTGTGGCATGGTAGATTAGCACACATAGGTTATAGTACCTTAGAATTTATGTCTAAGAATGAATTAATCTCATATACAAATAGTCAAAATGACAAATGTGAAGTGTGTACAATGTTTAAATTTACAAAGAAACATTTTCCTAGTGTTGAGAGATCATCTCAAATATTGGACCTAATACACACTGATATCTGTGACTTAAATGACATTCTTACAAGTGGAGGAAGAAGATACTTTATAACCTTTATTGATGATTGCTCCAGATATGTACATGTATCCCTTCTAAAGAATAAAGATGAAGCACTCAGCATGTTCAAGATATATAAAGCAGAAGTGAAAAATTAACTAAACAAGAAAATAAAAGTTCTTCGTAGCGACAGAGGAGGAGAGTATTTTTCAAATGAGTTCTCTAATTTCTGTGAAGAACATGGAATAATATACTAATGCACTACACCGTACACACCATAACAGAACGGTATAGCTAAACAAAAGAATAGAACCTTAGTAGAGATGGTCAACTCAATGCTAATACAAGCAAAGTTACCACTAGGAATTTGAAGAGAAGCACTTCTCGCAGCGTGCTACATCCTAAATAGGATTTATTCTAAGAAGTTTAACACTTCACCATATTCTCATGCAGTAACGGTCCAGATCATGCAGTAACAGCTGCATGTGGCTAGCCCAACAGTTAGAAAACTGCGAGCCATTGAGTCTAAACAGCCAGCATGCAGGTGTGTAACTCCCACATGCACAACATTCATAAACTGTTAGAAACGGCTAGTAACATTATGGCTTTGGACCAAAACTGCCAGCTACCCTTGCCTATATAAATCGGATAGGTTCATTTCAACACAACAATTGCAATCACAACCATTTCAACTAAATCAGCACCCCATCCAAGTCTATTAGTCTCTCGGTTTGGTTGATACAAACCAAGCCACTTAAACTAGAGTAGTGGTCTACTGCTGTAAGAAGAAGACCACCATTACTTTTTCTCTCTTTCTTTTCATCATCTGCTAGATAGTATTATTGAGTTCCATAGTGGTTCATTTATATCTTGCTGAATGCAGAACCACATAAGGCTCGTCGTATCCTAGAAGCAATCCGCCTGCAACCTATCAGCAAACTCAAAATAATTTGAGTAAGGGCGAATTACACTTTAAGGATAGTGTGTTTTTCACGTACTTCAGCATGTCCTTATTTTCGATTTTTTTTCAATTAATTTATTTTCTGAGATCAGAAATATTCTCAACAGCCGTGGCCCTACAAACCAAGTCAGCCCCTCGACCCATTGCCACTTTGGGAGACTATCATCAATCATTGAAAACCAAAGGGGGGTATTTACAATGATCCGAACCATTTATTTCCAAATGCCACCACCCTTTAACTGCAAAATAACAAGTAACTAGGGCTTTTTTTTTCTTCTTCTTTTTTAATGTATTCTTTAGAGTCATAAGCAATCCATAATTGTCTCTAACGAATGGATGGATCATATTGTTAATTTGACTTATTTTTTTTTAGATGATCTAGACCATCTAGACCGTCTATTAAAGACTATTGATTGCATTGTTGGTATTTATCAGATTAGTGTGATGCTTGAATGGTTGCCCATGAAATGTGTTTAATTAGAAGGTAGTGAATAGCCTAGATTGATGGAATGGATAGTCTCAAGTATCCTAATGTACTGATCTCCTGCAGTAGTGTTCAGCTAACGTGTCACTTGTACAGGGAATCCCATCCACACAAACAGTGGGCCCACCGCCCTGAGATCACCTGTCGCAAAAATCAGGAAAATCCGCTGACCACGCAGGCTACAAACTTGAAATCGAAGGACGGCCAATGGTCTCCCAGTATATGGGCGTGGTCCACACAATGAGTGGATAAGGCTGATTCTTGAGAGTGGCGATCTTCATGGTGATGGCTACAGTTTACATGGCTCTGATGTCCTAACAAAGTGGCAGATTGGCGGAAATGATGGGGCCGGCAGTAGAAATTTGGGCTACTTACCAGATGGAGAGGGCGCTGATTGCGATGGATGCATCTTGCATGTGTCCCGTCAGGAGAATCAATGCTGAGTTATACCAAATCTCCAAACTGGTTTTAGCAAAGTAATTTTAGGTTAGGAAATAACAAATACATAGACCGTCCAAATAATGGGCCCCATGGTGGTTAGTACAGTCCAATCAAAGCAAATTTTTTTTTTTTTAACATGGGCCAATCAATGATGGAATCTGCAGGATGAACGGTTTGGATCAGAATACATATATGCCAATATGCCACTTGTAAGTTTATAAAATTCAAAACCAGAAGTACTAAGACATAGTTGGAGTACTTACCAAAGCATCACACCCGAAGAAACTGATAATTTCAAGATGGGCCACATATCAGCAAAGGCCTGCATTGAGAACCCGGTCCATGTACGTCGATAACAGTAGAAAACATAGATCAACTGCCCAATGATAGGAATCCAACTGGCCGAGATCATCGACACCATCACTCCTGGCGACGCCCAATCCGATCCATTGATCAAGGGCCCAGCAACCGAGAACGTGGAGGCCTAGCGATAGCATGGCCAACCATGTGATGATCATGTTCTTGCTTTGGGTCTGTAGGTACATTTGGAGGGTGAAATCGAAGATGTACGATAAGAAGATGGGGATGTACCAGAAAGAGATGGTATTGGCCATCTGGGCTATATCTTCTGTCTGGCCCAGCCATTTGAGGATCGGGGCTGAGAAGATGAAGATAGGAATTAGGAGAAGTGAAAATGCCGATTCGACAATCCATGATCTTTGTAGATAGATCCCCAGCATGTGGTATTGTTTGGCTCCGAATGCCTGCCCACATAGAGTCTCTAGCCCACTTGACATGCCCATCTGTAATGATGAACGGTCAGATCAAGCTGATATATTGTAAATGGGCCATGGTCAACATTCAACGGATAAAATTTCATGGATGGAACGGTAAGGATCATCCAGTTCGGCTTCAATAGGGGAAGTTGGCCCATTACGATTTCTGCCCAATTAACCTGGACCAGGCTCGGACTGTTAACTAGGCCACCCCCTTGCCCTGGATCTCAGGCCTTATTATGTAGGTGTGGCCCACCAAATGAGTTGATTATCTGAATTTCCTGATGGGGGCCATGTTTTTGCATGGACCTACACAAGTAGGAAAGATGGAGCCACGTAGCAATTTAGCATGCAACCCACTGTAGCTAATAGCCGATTAATGAATTTGCCAGGCCCAGTTACTACTAGGCCTGATGTAAACCCACATCCAGGCCCACTAGTGTATTACAGACGACGGTCCTGATTTCGGGTTACTGCGGGCTAACTCGGTTCCACCCAAGTGCGGGTTTTTTATGAAATCGGATTTAGGCTTGCACACGGGTAGGAATAGTGTCCGGTTGGCCCAATCCTAACCGAACCTAAACATATTTTAAAGGCTCGGGTTTCAGTCCAAGTTGTGATTGGGTTGGACTGACCCAACCCTAACCCTAACCCTACCTTACTTGCAAAAGTGTCAACCCTTACCCTACCCGAGCCTATATGTTGAACCGGGCTGGGTCGGATTAAGACTAGGATGGAACGCTATAAAAGTCCAAATATTTTATTTTGCGATATTCCAATCAGTTCAAAGTATTTTTTTTATGTGTGGCCATCTACGGTGAAGCCCTTCTCGTCGATGGTTTGGATCACTGAACAATGGTCATATTTGAACAAACCGAAAATGTGAACATAACTATATAAACTTTCGACCACAAACACAAGTAGGCCAAAAATGTGAGGATTGAATGTCCACAATAGGACGTGGGGCCATGGAATTTTTGAATGAGACTAATATTTGAATTTTCAGTTTATCACAATAGGAATGACAGTATAATGAATCTTATGGATAGCATATAAACATCATTGTGGACCTAGGAATATATATATATATATATACTTTGACAAAACTTGGGGTGGTTCGGGTCGAGCAGGTCGAGTATACATGGGTCGGGGTACGGGTTGGGTCGATCGAGTTTGGCATGTATCCTAAACCATACCTAGATTAAAAATAGTCCAGTCGCATTAAGCCGAGACCAGACCCTTCGTCGGGTCAGGGCAGATCAGGTTTTTGTCAGGTTGGATCGGGTGGGTCAGTCGGGTTGACCCGGCATATGTGCATCATACGCTCTTATCGTGCTAAGTAAACTCAGTTAGGCCCATTTCAAAAGTATGTAGTTTATCTACACCGTCCTTCCATTTTTCCAGCTCATTTAAGGGGTTGAGACCAAAATTGAAGAATATTCAAAACTCAGGTGGACCATGCCACAAGAAACAGTGGGTAAAATGATTTCCACTATTGAAACCTTTCTGGGCCCTGCAATGATGTTTATTTATCATCCAACCGGTTCACAAGATGACACAGACATTGATGAAGAGAAAAAAACAGATGTCATCTTGATCCAAAACTTCTATTGGCCCTAAGAATTTTTCAATGGTACACGTTCAGTTCACATTGTTTCCTTTGGTGTCGTCCATTTAAGTTTTATATGCTTCTTTTTTTGTCTTAGGGTATAAAATTATCTGAAAACGGATGAATGGAGTGGATAAAATACATAAATTATGGTGGACCCTTGCAGAGTTTATTACGACATATCCATGGTGGAGCCCACCGAACGAATGGTCAAGATCTTGTCTTTTAACACCTTCCAACTTGCAATACAGACTCTCTGAATACAGCGTGTTTATTAAAAGGGATGGAATGGTTTTAGGAGGTATTAACATCATTTATTGTACAATGATTACGTGTCGGGTGATACCATGGTACTTTCACCATCCAATCCCTCATTTGAGATCAAATTCTTACTATTCAAATAACATTGGATTAAAGGTGGACCATGGAATTGTAATCAATGGACCAAATTCACAACGGATGTCCGTCATTTGTAAATGTATATAACCATAGTGTCATGCATAAAGGGCTTATATGATAGATGGCATGGATAAAACACATGCATCAATCTAGGGCCCACATGTGTGTTGGATTTTTAAATCCCACAAAAACCCAGCGTGGGATTAAATGCAATTCCATCCCACCTAATTCCAATCCTCCAATCCTCTCTAAACATCATATGGAATTTGCATGAAACCAAATGCAATTCATTGCACTAATCCCATCTAATACTATATGCCAAATGCCCTTAGTGAATGGAGACAGAAATACGGAAATCTGAAGTAGTGGGTCCCACCCGCTTTATTCATCGGACTTACTAGCTTTAAGATTGTTTCTATGTTTCAACACGAGGAATGCTCAGGGCATTCGCTCGCGTGCACTTTGAAACTGCACCTGCATCGTGTTCACTGATCTGAGCCGTTCATATTGTGATTCCCACTGGGAGGAGGATACCACCTCTTAAAAGTCTGGCTGATTTGAGGTACATGTACGCAAACATAATGGTGGGCCCTGTGATCACAGGCATCTAACCGACAAAACAAAGCAGATGATGCTGATTGCCTGGTGACTCGGCCTTGGAGGGGATTTACTACCACACCTACTTCCGTCCATCTCTAACAGAGGCAGGTGGCTCAATTAAATTAGCATTGAGCTGCTCGTATTTTGACTCCCCACTGAGAGGATGCACCTCTTAAAAGTCACGCAGGTTTGGGTTACTTGTGTGCAAACACGACAGTACAGAACAAGGCAGACAACACCAACCATGATCAACATGGACATCACTGGTGACTCGGCCGTGGCAGCACTTAACTCCACATGTACCTGTCCAAGATGGCCCCACAGAAAATATGCTTCAATGAGCACATGTTCAACTGGCCCACCTCTGATAGCAGCATATGGTTCAATTAAATCTTTTATGACTTGGCCAGGCCAATCGGCATGGAAGGTAGTTGGTGATCATTTAGGAAGGGAACTGCAGGTGATTGAATGGATGGGGATATCTCTGGTGACCAAATGTTTCAGGATTTGATTAGGTCATATGCTGTAGTCGGAGGCACCGCCATGACATTGATGGCTTTTTAGTCAAGTTTATGCTCGACTAGGCTCAGTGGGTCTCCATACATGGCTTAGTGGTTGACTCAGAGGGCTTTAAACACTGAGGCCGGGGATCGAGAGCCCATGTGGGGTGAGTGGGTGTGCGAGTGTGTGGGGGTGGGGGTGTGTGTCAAAAAATAAAATAAAAATAAAAATAAAAAAACCAATATCTAGGCTTAGGGCTGAAAGTTGGGCAGGTTCAACCCGGCCAACTCGTGACCGACCCAACATTGGGTTGGGCTCGAGCAGGCAATATCAGATTCGGTCTTGAGCTCGAGTTATGCAAGCACCAACCCGATAAAACTTGGGTCGGGTGCCGATTGAGGTTTCAGGTTGTCCAACCCAACCCAACCCAACTCAACTCAATCCAACCCAAACTCAATGTATGTATAAGTTACTTATAATTTTATTATACTTCAGCTAAGTAAACTTATTAATTTATATTACTTTAGTAAGTAAATTTGTAATGTTTGAAATTTGATATGCTTAAATTTAGTATGTTTGAATGTTAAAGGAGTAGTTGTCCTATATTTTAACTTGTTTGTTTAAAGAGAGCGAAATTATTTATCATAAATAACTAACATATAAATAATAAATCCGTAAGTACAAAAAATAAGACGTGTGTTGAAATATAATAAACTAATGTAATAATGAAAATATTAGCATATATCAACCCGACCAACTCGACTGAGCCCGCTTGGGTTGAGAATTCCCAACCCGAGGTTGGGTTGGGTTAGGGTTGAGCAGGAACCCACCCAACTTTCAGCCCTATCTAAGCAGTCCCCTCAAACGTGGTTAAGCTAATTACCTGCCACAAGCCAATGGCTAATAGTCATTGCTATGTGAGCACTACCATGATGTATGTGGTTCATCCACGCTATCCAACAATTTTTTCATATGATTTTATGGTATGACCACAAACATGAGATAAATCCAAATCTCAAATGGACAACGTCAAAGAGGAAACATTTTTTATAAAACGTCCACCATAAAAAAAACTTCTTAAGGGCCACAAAAGCTTTGTATCAAGCTGATATTTGGTTTTCCCTTCATCCAGGTCTGTTGTACTTAATCAGCAGGTTAGATGTTAAATAAACATTACGGTAGGCCTAAGAGGTTTTTAATGATGGGCATTCAATCACTATTGTTTTCCTCCACCTGAAATCTAGATCTGCCTCATTTTTTGGATCAATTCCTAAAATGAACTATTAAAATGGATGGACTGCGTGGATGAACCAGATACATAATGGTGGGGCCCACAGAGCAACAACTACTCTAGCCAGTAGCCAAACTGCGTTCGTCCCCTTCCTATCATTTCCACCGTACATGTTAGTAGTAACATTTATATAGAAATTTTACTTTCAAAAAAAAAAAAAAAAATTGCCCACGATCGACAATTTAGTACAAATCTGCAGCATATAGTGTTGCTCACGTACGATTTTGACGGTGTGATTTGAGTTTCACAGGCATTTGTGTTGGAATCTAACTTCAAATGAGCCACACGTGAAACTCATGTCCAGTTGAAGAATATGGACGAATATAGTCTGATATTATTTAATAGTGGTCAGAATTACAATACCACCACACCGTGATCCCTCTTCACTCACAATCTCGCGTGCAAGGAAAGTCCCATCAATCAGACAAGCTTACAAGCGCAGCTGGTCTCAGGTTCCAATAGAGCTGAACATGAGTCGATTTTGAGTCGAACTACGCCAAGCTCAACTCAGCTCGACCCCACCATGACCCAGGTTCAAGTTTAATTCAACTTGGTCTTTGAGCTCACCCATCAAACTCGCCTCAGCTCGTTGGTTCGAGCTGAGTTAAGCTGGAATTGAGTCAAGTTCAAGTTTACGATTTTTTTTTTGAAGTTTTAAAAAATCATATTAAAGTCATAAAAATGATAAAATCAAGTTTATCCAATGTTGTTGGGTAAAAGGAAGATAAAATCAAAAGGGGGTCAAGTAGGGTAGGATACTCGCTGCCGCTCAAATAGGATGAAAGGAAGGATGGAAAAGGGGTTCAAGTAGGGTAAAAGGCAAAGAAGGCCAGGCCAATGCACACTCTAAGTCCAACCGGTTGGACCACAATTTGCAGTCCACCCAGGAGATTGCTTCCAACCCGTTAACTGATTGTGAAATCCAATCCTACTAATAAGTTGGCCCCACCACAAGGAACAATTCATACAAAAATCAGCTGCATCCATTGACCCAGTGTACCACACTTGAATTTTTCTATTAATCAATGGCTATACACTGTTTTCTATATTGTAGCTCACTTAATGATTAGATAGGGCTGATTTTTGAACTGGGGAATCCTCATGGTGGGGCCAACCTAATAGGAGGATTGGATTTCACAAGCACTTAACAGGTTGGAAAAAATCTACTGGGTGGACTGCAAATTGTGGTCCAACCGGTTGGACTTGAGAGTGACTCTCTCTCTCTCTCTCTCTCTCTCTCTCTCTCTATATATATATATATATATATATATTAATTCAAGTGAGTTTGGTTTGAGCCAAGTTCGAGCTTGTAATCGAGTTAAGTCAATTTGAGCTTGACATGATTTTCAAGTGAAACAATTTGGATAGTGGGCGTGAGCACAATTTTCGCCCATGTGGCCAACCAAAATTATGAATGTGCCTGATGTTTGATTTATATGCTTAAATTATTGTCATGCTAAGTGTTGATGCTGAAAATTAGTCAACAGACGAGATGAGGACCCTTTGATCTTGACGATCGGATGACGTTGATCTCCTTCCTGGGAGAAGCCTAGATCTGAACCGAAGTTATCCTGGATCCTGTAAAACACAAAGGACGGCTAAAAAGGGGGTGGCTGGGGTCCAGCCGTTCGCCCTCCGATGCCTAAGTTAGTTGGATCTTGAAAGATTAAATCTCTCTTTTGATCAGTTTTTGTGTCGTACCTCGATAATGGAGAGAATGCCTCAATTTATAGACTTAGGTCGTGGGATTACGTTCCTTTTCTGCCGCCGTGATGCTTGTAAAGGAAATCTCGGATCTCTGAAATTTCCTGAGTTGTCTCGTGATCTTCGGAGATCTTCGGCGAGTTGGTTAGAGATTTCCTGGATTCTCTTCCTCTTATTATGCACAAACTCAGAGAATTGCGGTAACGGAACCATCTTGTTATAATGAAAAAGGTCGGCCTTACGAGGTCATTCATAGGAATCGCCTCTTCTCCCTAGGCTGGGTCGGTCAAACTTGACAACCTATTTTAGGGTCGTTCTGTCTATCCTGAAGTCGGATTGGAGCTGAGCAGGCTGATCCAGATCTATCCCCGGGTCGGATTCGAGCTGAGCAAGCTGTATTCTTCTCACAACAGTAGTCCCCCCACTCCCGAGTCCAGCTCGTCTGTCTCGGGAGTAGCTTAATAAAGAAGATACGACGATCTGGATACTTTTGGCGTTATACAGCTGTAGCGCCGTCATCTCGACGGGCGGGAAGGCGACATTTAATGTGCCGTTCAAAAAATCTAGGCGCCATCATCCGTTTGTACGGCGTATCAGCGCTCAACAGAATATTATCGAACAGGGGGGTGCCACGTGTTCGAAGTAGTGCGCTACTTTTTGTACGCTTTAACCAAGAGCCGCCACGCGGAATCATTTCATTAAATGTGAGAGAGTCCTTTGGGTATAAAACTCGAGACTTAGCGAATATCGGAAAAATCCTTCTCCTTTCTGATTTTGCTTTCCTTCCTTCTCGGATTCTTCTTCTCCCTTTCCTGGTTCTCCTCATCCGGCCGGTGTACCAGTGTCTAGGGTACACTCTTATTAACCTCAGAAGATCTTCTTTTCTTCATAATACCTTCAAAATGTCAGAGACCTCCTGCTCTGATGCCATACCCATGGTGAGATTTGGGGATTCCGAATCGGACCCGCCTCTGACTGAGCCTCAGGAGATGGAACCCAGAGAATCCCATTCCAGGATAGCTGATCCTGTGAATGAAGAGGAATCTGATATTCCTGAGCCAGAAGCCGGAAATGGAACGGCTCAGAAGGATTCTTTCGAGCTGGATAGCGTGATCTCACAGATTATCCAGAAAGAACTGGATGCTGCGAGGAGAACGTATGGGATCCCCGAATCCGTAGGACTTAGGGTTCCGGACCGAGCTGATAGGCCGAGCCGACCTTGCCGGGGGGAAACCGTCATCTCCCTAATACATTTAGAGGCCGGGCTAAGGTTGCCTCTACACCCCTTTGTGCGAGAGGTTCTTAATACCTTAGGTCTCGCACCGAGCCAACTGCAACCTAATGGTTGGAGGTGTATGGTGGGATGCTACATCTTGTGGCAGAGAGTAGGGAATAAAGAACTGACCTCGAACGAGCTCTTTTCAATGTATAGTCTTAAGTCTCTGGGAGGTCAGGGACTTTATTACTTCTCTTCTCACCCGGGTCAGGGGCGCTCGATAGTGACCGGTCTGCCATCTTCCATGAGAATTTGGAAGAGGAAATGGTTCTTTGCATCGGGGGACTAGGAGGCTTCATCGGATGAGCTTCGCCCTCTAGAGAACAGGGTTCGAGCTGACTTTGCTCTGCCAGGTCGAGCTGCACCCAGATCTTTTTGAACCTCTAATGCTTTTTACTTCTGCTTTTTTTAATTTAGACGTGCATCTCCTTATCTGTGCAGCTTCAATGGCCATTAGAGTAGCCCTTTCTGTGGTGCAAGAGAGGCAGATTCGAGCTACCCGAGCCTATCTCCTTGAAGAAAGAAATTTTCGTGATCTGATCACTGTAGATTCCATCTTTGAGTCAGGTCAGCTCGTGAATAGGACAATATTATTGTTCATATTTTACTCGTCATTTCTCCACACATTCTTTGTCCTGACATGTTTCTTTATGTTTTGGACAGGCATGGCACCAAAGGCGGTTTCCAAATCCTGCAAGATTCCTGCTAGGCTTCTTGAGCGCGGGGAGAGCTCGGCGGAGCCCCCGAGCAAAAGGATGGCCACGGAGACTCAGAGGCAACAAAGGTTGCCTCAGTCATTCGTGTGTGGGTCCGGGCAGCCTCTGGGCTCAACCCCTACAAGGGCTGAGCCTCTGATTGCCCAGTCTCCCGCTTCCGAGGTTCCGGTCGTCAATGTGCCGGATACCTCGGATTCCCGGGTCGAACTGTCTGCGGGCCGACCCGCAACTCGTGCCAGTTCGTCTGGCACTCCAACAGCATCTACTGAAGCAGGTCCTGCTCGCACCCTTGCTGAGGTCGGATCATCGCGTCCCCCTCAAGCTCCTCGGGCCGCTCACACTACGGCTGCTCGTGGTGACGAGCCGCGCCAAGACCAAGTCGACATGCCTCCAATCACAGAGCAGTTCGCGACCTGGAATGAGGGGGTTAACGCATACATGGATGTTAACCACAGTATTCCTCAGGATCTGAGCTCGCTCGCGACATCAGATCCTGATCAAATGGTTGGAGTCGCGATTGAGAGCAGTCTCTGAGTGAGCTGACTGTCTTTTCTTTTTCTTTTTTCAACTTATTCGCTTTGCTACCGCGCCACTAACCGTAGTAATGTGCTTTTGTAAGACTCGGCCTTATTAATAATGATCCGTCAGACGATGGCCGAGTGGACCCACCAGATGCAAAAAGCTCTGGTTGCAGCGTCCTCCTGGAACGCAAAAACTGAAGCGATGAAGGCCGAGCTGAAGAGAAAGCTGTCTGAGCTGGCGACGGCCCAGACAGAATTGCAGACAGCCCAGTCTGAGCTGAAGGTGGCACAGTCCGAGCTGGAGGTGTCCCAAGCGCAAGTCCAGTCTCTTAAGGAAGTGCTGAGGGAGACTTCGGCCAAGGCTCAGTCGGAAGAGAACAAGGTCGAATCGCTCGAGGCTGCTCTCAAGACGGCTGAGGAGGAGAAGGTGGACCTGGCCAAACTCTTGAAGGAGTTCCAGCTGAAGTCTTTGGCTGACGCCAAAGGTGCTGAAGCTAAGTTTGAGAAGCTGAACACACTCTCCGAGGAGCTGTACAATCATGGCTTCCAGGACTGCAGACGGCTTGTCCTCAAGCATTTTTCCGATCTCGACCTTACTCCCGTCAACGACGACGAAGACGAGGATGAGGTCGTGGGGGAAGGACCTTCCAAAGGGTCTGCTGCTCAATCTGGGGCCGGTCCATCTAACGCCGCCGAAGGCTGAAATATCTTGTATTTTTTTTCCTTTTTTTGTGAATGTATGAAAATTTCATTCTAATACAAGCCCTTCAGAGGCATATTTTAGCAATCTTGTGCGTAGCATTCTCTTTATTTTATGTACGAGCAGATCTGAGATACCCTTTAGCGACCTTTGTAATTAGGTCAGCTCGGAACGATTAGGTCACTTTGGGTATGAGTGAGTTAGGCTCCGACATAACGCCTTTGAAGCAATTTTATTGAATCATCATCTCGGAATACATACTTTGCATATGGTCCTGCTCGCTCATGGATAATAGATTTTTAGATGATCAGCGTTCCACGGATGGGAAATAGGTCTACCCTCCATGCTTTCGAGCCAATAAGTACCGGGACGACGTGAGCTGAGCACCCTATATGGCCCTTCCCAGTTGGGGCTGAAGACGCCGATTTTCTCTTTGATATTGACCTTTTTGAGGACTAGGTCGCCAGCTCGGAACCGCCGCTCTCTTACTCGGGAGTTATAGTATCGCTTAACTCGTTGCTGATATGCTGCCAGTCGTATTTGGGATGCCTCTTGTACTTCATCGAGCAGGTCCAGGCTTGTCTGCAGCTGTCCCCTATACTTCATCGAGCAGGCTCTTGTACTTCATCGAGCAGGCTCTCGTACTTCTCGTATTTGAGAGCTCGCAGGATAGGGCGGCCGATGATGGCGTTATAGGCAGATGGGGTATTTACGACAAGGAAGTCAACCATAATTATTTTCTGGTTAGGTTCTTCCCCGGCGGTAACCAGCAGAGTTATCTCTCCTTCAGGCATGATGCTGTACCTTGTAAATCCGGTCAATGCTGTTTTGACCGGTCTCAGTCTGGATCAGTCGATCTTCATTCTCTCAAATGCTGAAGCGTACAGGATATCAGCCGAGCTCCCCGTGTCAACCATCATTCTGTGGAGTCTTTTGTTGGCAACCACCATCGCAATGACAAGGGAGTCGTCATGTGGGTGTACGATCCCTCGAGCGTCCTCGTCGGTAAACGTTATTGTTTACGAGGTTACCTTTGCGACCTTTGCAGGTCGGCTGGTGATGTTCACAGAGGGCCCCGGTAGGGATGTTCTTCCTTGCCGTACATAGTTTTTGCGGGAGTTCCCGAAATCTCCAGTGGTCGGCCCTCCGAAAATCATGTGGATTTCTTCTACAGGGTTGTTACTCTGTTCCTCGGTCAGGTCAGCAGCTCGACCTTCATCCCTTCGGCCGTCCGAACGCTGAGCGATGTAGTCTTTCAAAAATCCTTGCTGGATGAGGGATTTCTATCTGTCGCTTCAAGTCAAAGCAATCCACGGTGTTGTGACCGTGGTCTTTATGGTACAAACAGTACCTTGATTTCAATCTTCTATTGGGGTCGGTTTTTATCTTCACAGGTCGTTCGAAGGCGTGCTTGCTTTTTCCTGCTAAGTAGACCTGCTCGATGGTTTTGTTGAGCGGCATATACTTTTCGAACTGTGGTGCTGGCATTTTCGTTCCTCGAGCTGGCCCATTTCGAGCTGGTGACCTCCGCTCCGACCTGTGCCTTTTTGAGCTGCCGCTATCCTGACGATCCTTATTCTTGGCTAATGGTCGATGAGCGTTGACCAATTCCTTGGCGTTGATATGTTTGGCTGCTCGATCCAAAAATTTGGCCACAGATTGAGGTGGCTCCTCCCCGACAGACCAAAGGAATCGCCGATCACATAGTCCCCCGATCATAGTGTGTAACAATACGTCTTGTGAGAGGTTTTCGATTTGTACAGCTTCAGAATTGAAGCGTGCAAGATAATCTTTTAGGGACTCGTCTTTTTTTTTGCTTGATCGCGGCAAGGTAAGTTGAATGCTTCCTCGGGTCGGTGCTCCCGATGAACTGAGTGGCGAAGGCTCGGCTTAATTGAGAGAACGAGCTGATTGTCCTGGGTTTCAGGTTGCGAAACCAAGTCCATGCCGAGCTCGTCAAGGACAACGGAAAAGCCTTACACATAATGTGTCCGTTGGACCTGAGGAGGTCCATGCGGACTTTGAAGTTTTCTAAGTGCTCTGTCGGATCTCCTATCCCTGAATATTGCTTCAGTTGAGGAACTTTAAACCCTTTGGGAAGGGGTTCTTCATGAATCTCGTCGGTGAACGGCGACTCAGATGAGTCGACCGGTGCATCTACTGCGATCGGTGCTCGGGCTCGCTGTGCTCTCTGAATATCGTCCATTTGTTCCTGGAGTTCTTTCAACTCGACCTCCAGTGGGCTCAAGTTGTCATCTACCCGGTCGCTGGCTTCACGATCAGCCCGTTCATGCTCGAGACAAGCCGTCCTTCGTTCCTCGAGCCGATGTCGTAGATCGTTGGCAGGCAAGTCCGTTGCTGGTCGAGACCTTGCCCCGGTTGATTTGCTGGCGGCCTCGTTCTCTTCGACCGGAATGGGCTGCTGAGAACGTTGTGACGGCCGAGTCTGGTGAGAGTGCTGGGATTGTTGAGGCCGGGGGTGAGTATGCTGAGATCATTCACGGTCTCTGTCATTTACGACTGTTGGATGGACTAGACCGGTTAGTAGAGCTTTAATCTCGTCCAGTCTCTGGTCCTCGTAGCCGAATCGTTCATCAATGCCCCCCAGCTTTCGGTTGACTCCTCCCACCTGCTCTTCGAGAAGAGACAACCTGATTCCCCGATTACGAGGTCTCTGTTGTCCCCTCTACTGAGCAAAACGAGGAGAACCCCCATCGAGTTGGATGGCGGGGGTGTCGGGAAACGACCCTTCATTCTCTGAGATTTGATCGTCTGAAGGTCCGGCGATCGCGGGTGCTTTCCCTTTATACTTTCTCTTCCTAGCCATTGTGAAATGGAGGGAAGATGTTGAGATTGTCTTCAGCGATTGGGTGAGAACACGGACTTCCTAGTTAAAGGAAAAATGCGGTTCCCACAGACGGCGCCAATCTGTTGATGCTGAAAATTAGTCAACAGACAAGATGAGGACCCTTTGATCTTGACGATCGGATGACGTTGATCTCCTTCCTGGGAGAAGCCTAGATCTGAACCGAAGTTATCCTGGATCCTGTAAAACACAAAGGACGGCTAAAAAGGGGGTGGTTGGGGTCCAGCCGTTAGCCCTCCAATGCCTAAGTTAGTTGGATCTTGAAAGATTAAATCTCTCTTTTGATCAGTTTTTGTGTCGTACCTCAATAATGGAGAGAATGCCTCAATTTATAGACTTAGGTCGTGGGATTACGTTCCTTTTCTGCCGCCGTGATGCTTGTAGAGGAAATCTCGGATCTCTGAGATTTCCTGAGTTGTCCCGTGATCTTCGGAGATCTTCGGCAAGTTGGTTAGAGATTTCTCGGATTCTTTTCCTCTTATTACGCACAAACTTAGAGAATTGCGGTAACGGAACCAGCTCGTTACAATGAAAGAGGTCGGCCTTACGAGGTCATTCATAGGGATCGCCTCTTCTCCCTAGGCTGGGTCGGTCAGACTTGACGATCTGTTTTAGGGTCGTTCTGTCTATCCTCAGGTCGGATTGGAGCTGAGCAGGCTGATCCAGATCTATCCCCGAGTCGGATTCGAGTTGAGCAGGCTGTATTCTTCTCACAACACTGAGTGTATTTTACCACCTCCAACCAACCCTTAAGTGGTGGTGACGTGTAGGAGGTGGATTAGCTTACTGACAGCTTGAGTGGGTATCAAGCGACTGAAGTAACATCACCAATCTATGGCCCCAACATGACGTACGTGTTGTATCCATACTGGTCAACCATTTGGAGAGATCATTTTAGTGAATGAGACAAAGAATGAGGCAGATCAGCGCTCAAGTGGATCCCACCAAAGGATGATATTTGTGTTTTCCTTTTGTCCATATTTGTGTGAACATACGAATAGGTTGGATCTCAAATAAACATCATGTTGGGCTCTAGGAAGGTTTCAACCGTTGTCGTCACTGTCCCCATTGTTTTCTGTGGTGGGGTCCACTTGAGCTCCGGATCTTCCTCATTACTTGGTTCATGCCCTAAAATAATCTTTCCAAATGGATGGACGGTGTTGATACAAAACATCCACCATGGTGGGGCCCAAAGAACTTGGTCACGTCACTTAGCTACTAAAGCCTGAGGTGGATTGCATGCCGAAACGGTCAAGAGCGATCTTGCTACTGGCCGAGTGCTCATAAGCTCAACAATTAAGTGTATAATCTAACTTGTCCATCCATTTTTTCTACTCAATTTATTGCATGAGCTCAAAAATGAACCAGATCCAAATTCCAGGTGGACCACACCATAGGAAAAAGTGGTGAATGAACGCCCACCATTAGAAACTTCCTATGTCCACTTCAATGTTTATTTGCCATCCAACCTATTGATTAGGTGATACAGCCTGGACACCTGGATTAAGGGAAAACACAAATATCAGTTTGATCCAAAACTTTTGTGGCCCCAAACAATGTTTTAACATTGGGCGTCCCTACACTGCTTCATGTGGCATGGTCCACCTGAAATTAGAGTCTGCCTCATTCTTTGTATGATGCGCTAAAATGATCTTTCCAAATGGATGTACGGTATGGATACAACACATACATCATGGTAGAGCCCGCAAACTTGGTGATGTCACTTCAATAGCGAGATAGCGACTCAAGCCGTCACTAGCTAATCCGAGTAAGGTCACAATCATTACTGGGTTGGCTGGAGGTGGGCCCGCCTAGACGAATATATTAAATCCACTCCGATCATAAGGGGCATGACTATAATTTAGGCATATAAATCAAATATCAGCCACATCTATAATTTTGGTGGGCCACGTGAGCAAATATAGTGCAAGGCACGCCCACCATCCAAACTGTTTCACTGGGTGGGGCCGACCTAAATCACGATTCCATCGTATTTTTATTCCTTACAGCTTAATTTCTGACACAGACTTTATGGATGGAGTGGATTTTACGGACACATCAAAGTGAGGCCCTACCTCCAACACACTTGCCTAAGTTGCATGAGGGGTTGGAAAGGGTGCAGTTTCGTAATATATATATATATATATATATATATATATATATATATATATAGAGAGAGAGAGAGAGAGAGAGAGAGAGAGAGAGAGAGAGAGAGAGTGTGAGTCGTGATTACTTTTTGAGAACTTGTCCCACGTGATTTGATTAAAAAACTTGGTCTAGAACTTCAGTGGCCCATGAAAAAAGGAAACGATTTCCTCCCTTGATTTGCATCTCTATGTTACAGCCTATTAGAGTTTTGCATCGAGTTGAAAGTAGGGCATTAGAAATTTTTTAGGGTGTTGCATCATGTGGACGACTCAAATTTTTTGCTCACATTACATGTGATGA
The DNA here is from genome assembly GCA_003013855.2 of Liriodendron chinense. Classification (NCBI taxonomy): domain Eukaryota; kingdom Viridiplantae; phylum Streptophyta; class Magnoliopsida; order Magnoliales; family Magnoliaceae; genus Liriodendron; species Liriodendron chinense. The sequence continues at coordinate 331,921 of ML058557.1, read as the reverse complement.
GTCCTCAAAAAGTGCTCACAGGTTCTCATGAAAACTTGCGAGCAAAAATTAAGGATTCTGGCCAGTTCCCACTAGAACCCGTGAGCACTTTTTGATTACTCATCACACGTGATGTGAGCCCAAAATCTGAACCGTCCATGTGATGTAGTACGCCAAAAAACCTTTAAGGCCCAACTATTACCTTGATCCAGAACTTTCATAGGCCATCTCTGCATAATTTATATATAAGCATTCAATTCCCACCATGATGTATAGTTCATATCCATGTAGTCCATCAATTCTGCAAGCTTGCTTTAGGGCTTAAGCCCCAAAATGAGGTAGATCTAAAGCTCAAGTGAACCACACCCTATTATAATATGGCGGGAATTTAACACATATTGTTGATAACTGCTTAGTGGCCATAATTTTATTTTTTTATTTTATTATTATTATTATTATTTTGCTTTATTCAGGTTTGTATGATCTCATGAACATGTTGGATAAGAAAGAAACATCAGTGTTTGCCCTTGTAAGGTATTAACTTTCAACGGTTGAGGTTTGTTACAACCACTTTTTCATGTAGTGTGGTCCATTAAGCGGTAGATTTGCCTAAAATTTTTAAACATTCTCTAAGATGAGCTTGTGGAATGAATGAATGGTATGGATATAACATAGTCATTACAGTGGATCCCACGTACGATTAGACTCAAGAGAGTCCATCTCATCTTCCATGGCTTGCTCCCACTTAACCCGTATATTTGAATGTAACGCCTCTTCAAAACACTATGGCTCACCATTATCTGTCAATAGTAGATAATATAAGGAGGGTGAGTATCGGACATTGGGTCTCCTCTCCCGAGTAGACCTCCGCACAACTGGTGTCTGCGGCTCTGCCTCATCATGCTCTTGTGCATGCTCATCCTATGGCACTGTAACACCCGTGTCTGGTAACTCTTCCAACTCTATGAATTCTTTCTCATCGGCCTTATTCTGCTTTTGTTGTAAACTGTCTTTATACATCACTTTTTCATTGAAGACTACATCATTGCTTCTGATGATTTTTCGGTTCTTAGTATCCCAAAACCGGTAATGAAAATCATTCTGCCCGTAACCTATAAACGTGCACCTTCTGGACTTCGCATTCAGCTTGTTTTTGTGCTCTGCATCAATGTGAACATAAGAAGTGCAACAAAACACTCTGAGATGTGCAAGGTTCACCTCTTTTCCAGTCCACGTTTCTTCTAGTAGCCCATCATCCAATGGTGCTGAGGGACTTCTATTGATGAGATATACTGCAGTATTCATAGCATCTGCCCAAAAGGTCTTGGGCAACCTTGCATGTAGCCTCATGCTTCTAGCGCGCTCAAGGATGGTCCCGTTAATGCGCTCAGCCACACCGTTCTACTACGGTGTCCCTAGAATTGTTTTCTGACGTTTGATCCCATTTATTGCACAATACTTCTCAAACCTCTTATCACAATACTCTCTCCCATTATCCGATCTGAGACACTTCACAGTTTTACCGGTTTCATTTTCTACCATAACTTTCCACTTCTTAAATACATCAAATACATCAGACTTGTGCTTTAAGAAATAAATCCACAGTTTTCTACTAGCATCATCAATGAAAGAAACAAAATAGCGTGAACCACCAAGAGATGATACATGTGCCGGTCCCCACACGTCAGTGTGAACAAGCTCCAATAGATGTGTCTTTGGAGTGCGTCCTGTCTTCTTGAAGCTTACTCTCTTCTGCTTGCCATACACGCAATCCTCGCAGAATTCCAGATTGATTGCTTTCAACCCTTGTAGCTTCCCCTTTAACAATAGCACTTTCATCCATTTCTCACTCATATGTCCTAACATCTAATGCCATAACTGCCCATTCACTCCAGTTGATGCAACTGCAAGTGAATTATACGATCCAGAAGTCACATATAAGATACCTTCCTTCTTGCCTCAAGATATTACCAAGGCACCTTTTGTGAACTTTCAGGCATCGCTCGTGAATGTCGTCACATACCCGGTATCAGCCAACTGCCCCACTGAGATCAAATTTCGTCTCAAACTCGGTACATGTCTGTCATCCTTCAACTTCAAGACCGTTCCGTCTTTCTGACTTAAGTGAACGTCTCCCTTGCCAACAATACTGCATGGCTCATCATCACCCAAGTAGACTCTTCCAAAGTTACCAGACACATAATCACGAATAACTTCTTTTGACGAAGTGGCATGAAACGAAGCACCCGAGTCTATTACCCAAGACTCATTCCGCGCATCAAAAGACAAGATCAACGCCTCTATGTCACTCTCCTCAGATAGATTCACTGAATCATTCCTACCTTGAGAGTTTCCTTCTTGTTTCTTAAGCGCCCTGCAATCACGCTTCATGTGCTCCTTCTTCCCGCAATGCCAACACCCATCCTTGTCTTTCGATCTCTTGGACTTATTCATCGACTTAGAACGACCGTGTTTATTGCCTCCTTTGTTCGAAAATCTTCCTTTTCCTTCAACATTTAGAGCATTCCCTGAATCCCCTGAAGCACCCGATGCCTTCCTTCTAGATTCTTCACTTAGAATTAGACCGGCCACATCATCGAATTTTAACTTCGTAGACCTTGAGGAATTGCTCACGGTAATCACCAAACCATCCCAACTGTCTGACAAACTAGACAAGATGAATAGTGCCCTGACCTCATCATCAAAAGTGATGTCAACGGATTCCAATTGGCTCTTGACTGTATTGAACTCGTTTAGATGTTTAGCCATACCCCTACCATCTGACATCTTCATGTTGAATAGCCGTTTCATAAGACGAACCTTATTGGATGCCGAGGGTTTCTCATACATCGTAGCCAAAGCTTGCATTAATTCTTTTGTGGTCTTTACTTTGGATATATTGAAGGTGACGCTCTTAGACAAAGAGAGTCGGATCGTTCCTAAAGCCTTCTGATCCACTAAAGCCCATTCATTATCTGTCATCTTCTCTGGTTTCTTCTCTTTTCCTACTAGAGGAATGTAGAGGTCCTTCTGATACAGATAATCCTCCATCTGCATCTTCCAAAAGGCAAAGTTTGAACCATCAAACTTCTCAATTCTAGTTTTCCCTTCTGTCATCGCTCCCACTTGAACTAAACTAATAGCTCTGATACCAGTTGTTGCACAGCACACCAATAACGCCGGTGAACCAAGATCCAATCTCCGGTCTCACCCACAAACGATAAACAGGAAGTAATAATAACTAGAAGTTGAAATCACACAAACCAACAATCCACAAGACAGAATTTACGTGGAAAAACCCTAACAAGGGTAAAAAAAACCACGGGTGCAAACTTCACTACGAAGAAGAACGAAGTTACAAGTAATACACTTACCTTCTCCTATGCTCCTATGCACAGAGATGACCCTTTTGCTAATTCTCTTGCCTCTTTCTCACCTTGGACGTGTAGAAACCCTAATCGTCCCTCTCTTTCTTAAGGAAAAAAGAAGTGTGGGGTCTTTAAGCTAGATCCTCATGTTCCGTGACCACCATTTAAAACTCGGATGGCTATACGATCACACAAATGCTAGAGTTATACGGCAATCTACCTCGTCCATCTTCTTTTGCCCGTGGAATTTCGACCAACCACTATTTTAATTAGCCATCCCTTTTATAGCCAATATGGTGGTGAACTTCCACACGAGCCTAATCCTTGATGCCGTCGAGATGGAGGTACCTGCTAACGCATGGTATCAATGACATGAGCTTGTTGGTAAGCCCACACGCGCCTCCACATATGCAAGCACATGACGACAGGTACAATATCTTAGCCATCCATTAGAAGATTACCACTTTGTAAATATACTGTGCCAAGATTCATGTCAGTCGACGAGTTAGGTGAGCCACATTTAATCGAATGTACGATTGTGAAATGATCGGCTGAAGTTTTCTTGACCGTCGAATTATTTCTAATATCATGGCTCACCCACTCAATGGACCACCTTTTATCTTCGAGCAATAATATCCACAAGATGAGGTCGACCTGATGGATGGCCTATATTTCACCTGTTTGCCAACATGGCATGAGTGGTGCCATGGGCATTAGCTGGCTCGTACACGGTTGGCTCATCATAGCTCTCCTTGTGCTGAGGGGAGCGGATAAGGTGTTACCGTGGGGCCCACCTTGATGATGTGTTGAATATCCACGCTGTCCATCCGTTTCTCCAAACCATTTTAGGACGTAGTCCCAAAAATTAAGAAGATTCAAATCTCAGGTGGGCCACACCACAGGAAACAGTGGTGATTGAGTGCCTCACCATTAAAAATTCCAAAAGGCCTATCGTAAAGATTTTGTAATGTTTATTTTCCATCCAATATGTTGATAATGACAAGAAAACCTGGATGAAGGGAAAATACAAAGATCAGGTTGATCCAAAATTTTTGTGGCCCACAAAAAGTTTTTAATGGTAATTCATCACTGTCTCTAATGGTATGGTCCACCTGAGATTTGGATCTTCTAGAGGTTTGGGATCGCATCCTAAAATGAGATGGAAAAAAACAGATAAACGGCATGGATATTCAACAAATACATCAAGGTGGGCCCCACACGGTTAGGATCCCCTGAGGGAGATGAGAGGACCAGAATGATACAATTTTACATGCAATGAATGATGATAACATGCGCAGACATGATAAAGGGATTAACCTAAGCCAACCAAAACACGTGGCAGACACCTATTTCAGTGTTGTAGAACTCATACTTTTCACGTGTCGTGGCACTGATGTTCAGCTATCCAGATCATCCAGATTGTGTGTCCTATTGTGGATGGAGCCTATCTTTAAAATCACACTAATCAAATAATCTTAACCATCTAATTAATGGCCATGAAATGGACGGTTAAAGTACAATAGTGAGAGGTCCAAATTTGAAAGGAAAGTTGAGACTCAATCCACAGTTGGTCCAGTGATTGCACGGTCTGGATTGCTATATGACTATTCCATGCGAACGGTTGAAGAATTTCCACCATTTTTTAAGTTGCCAAAAACTAACAAAAGATAATTGACGGTGAGATAAAAGAGAACTGATAACGTGGCTGCATTGAAACCATTCATGCAGCCCTATCTTTCCCTCAACATGTCACTCAGATAGGAATCCGCACCATTTAAGTTGTGGGTCCCACGATGAAGATCACCTGTCTCAAAATCAAGCCATCATCAGTTGGGCCACACCGTTGGAATCGCTGTACAGCCTACGGTCTGGCTCGACATTCAGGTCTGGCCCACCAAGCCAGAACGTAGTGTCCTTCACAAGTGGCATATTGAGATTGATGATTGGGCTGCATGGCAAGTTGTCATGCAGCAGTGTACTGTAAGTGATGATCATTTCTCTAGAAAAAGTTCAACAATACATTATTCAACGCACGTGTGACTCAGGTGACAAGTGGACTGGCCTTATTTTCGACCAGGATATGGTTAAGGGCGGTCCCCACCTGATGAATGGATCCGATCTTGTAAATGCATGCCACGTTGGCATGTGATGGACAAACTCCAAGAAGCTGAGTGAAAGTGGGGCCCAAGTAGAGAAGGTGGGAGATTACCTGTATTCCAATGGAGAAACGGACGAGGACATGGATGACAAGTGACAGGGCAGCCATCTCGGTGTTCCCGATGCGTCCGATGAATGCTTGGGCCATTACGAACACCCCAAACATCGATATACGGGTGAAGACGGCGGGCCCCGCGATGACCCATAGCTTCTTTGATTCAATCCACACCCTCCACCGTAAGCTTTCTTCAGTCCTCTCTCTGTCTGAAGGAAGCTTAGCCTGCAATTCCTTGTCCATCTCTCTCTCTCTCTCTCTCTCTCTCTCTCTCTCTCTCTCTCTCTCTCCCTGTGTGTGTGTTGACTGACTTGGATACCTCTCTATATATAGAAAGAGAGAGAAAGGGATGGTCCACTAGGATTGTTTGGTGCCAAAACCACAAGTTTTGTAGCCCACTTGTGTTGTCTAGTGTCCATCATTGCTGGGAAGTGACAGGGTACAGAGCCAGTTAAGTGGAATAAGGTAGAGAACACCCATACCTTTGGGACAGTGGTAGACTGAGTGAAGATAACCTCGTTTCAACACTGAGGTGTAAGTATTGATTCCCAACGGTGGAATGGGAATCATGGTTGCTGGCTCCCGTTTCAAAAGCTAAGAGAAGGGATGGCTAAGATTCTCTAATAATCATGATTTTTTTTTTCTTGAAATCTCTGCCTTCCATAATAAGGCCCACAAATGGACAGTTCTTATTGATGAATCACACTACCAGCTGTATAGTGTAGATGTGGATCTATATGTTCCTCTCAAACCAGCTGTATCCTGTCATCTCCCCTGGCAACCATACTCCCAACGTGACTTGTTTGGGCCAAGTACATGGATGTTGTGTAAATGCCTGGATTCTGCTAAATTATTGAGTAGAGGAGGCAATATTCGATGGTACTGGTAATTGGTTTAGTTCAACCGAATTTTGGTAGAAATTAGAGTTTCGTCCTTGTCCAATTTTAGTTATATTCTTTTGATAGCATTATGGCAAGTTTTCAAGTTTCAACGCTGTGAAGATTTGAGAGGTTTTTTGCTGCAACTGATGAACGTCGTCGACTGGCTTCAGTTCGACTGAAGGTTAAGTTCGCTACAACTGAAGCTGTAGCTGACGGCCTTACACGGTTTTATGTGAGTGCGAGTATTTAAGTCCATTTTCTCATTAGGGCTAGTTAATATGATTCTTACGAGTTTTCTCTCTAAGGGCTAGGGTTTTAACAAGGTGCGAGAGGATTTTCGATACTTGTAAGGGCTTGGGAAGGAGTTTTCAAGGGTACGCATTGCAAGGGGAGATCAGAAACTCTGTAATCGAAGAAGATGGGTAGTGTAACTCAAAAGTGTTTGATTATAGTACTGTATCTCCATCGCTTTATGCCGTGGTTTTTTTCACAAGGCCTTTCCACGTAAAACATCATGTTCTTTGTGCTTGCTTGATTATTGTTTGATTATTCTATTATTATACAGTGTTTGTTCCATCTTTTATATTCTTGAACGTGCTTCCACAGAGTGTATGGTTTGACAAGTGATGTTAGATCTGAATTTCTAACACCTAGGGTTGATCCGAGTTTGTTGGGTGGGACTAAATCCCAACAAAGTCGTATCAGAGCACCTGGCTTAAAATGTTACAAGATTTCAGCGAAGATGTCGGGTTTGAAGTTCAATATACAGAAATTCGATGAGAATAATGTACAATTTCAGTCTACGGCAGTGGAAAGTAAAAGTTATTTTAATTACACAAAGGTTGAACAAGGCGTTGTTAGAGGCTAAACGGGAGAAGATGACTCAAGTGAACTCGGGAAGAAGGCTATGAGTGTCATCCGTTTATGTCTATTGGATGAGGTCATCTACAATGCCCTTGATAAGAAATCGCCCTTAGAGAAGTGGGGAAATTAGAAGATTTATATATGACAAAGTCCCTAGCAAACAAGTTGTTTATGAAGAAATAACTCTTTGGACTACGAATGAAGGATCTGATCTTCTGGAGCACATAATTTCATTTTTAAAGAAGTGTACTGAATTGATAAGGCTTGGAGAGACGATCTAGGATCAAGACAAAGTGTTTCTACTTCTAGTATCTCTTCCCACCTCATATGACCATCTGGTTACTATACTCCTTTATGAGAAAAGTACTCTAAATATAGAGGAAGTCATTACGGCACTTGTCTCTAATGAGATGAGGAGGAAATCCAGCAATGAGAATTCCCAAGTATAAGGGTTGGTATAGCAAAGGCGCCTTAGGGATGTGGGAGGTCCTGAGAGCGATCTCAATCTAACAGAAAGAAAGGGGTAGATTGAAGTCGAAGGGTAAGGATGGTTGCTTCTATTGTAGTATATTAGAAGGAGTACTTCAAGAGAGACTGCCGGGAAAGGAAGAATGACGTAAAAATCAAGAAGAAAAATGACATAGGTGAATCGATCAGTATAGCGGAAGAGAACCCAAAAGCAGACCTTCTCTCGGTCTCTTCAAGTGCAGGTCATCTCTCAGACACTTGGATTATGGATTCAGGTTGTTCGTATCACATATGCCCGTATAAGACTTGGTTTGATTCGTACAGGTCCTATAATGGTGGAAATGTTCTAATGGGGAATGATGAAGCACACAAGGCCATCGGAATAGCAACCATCAAGGTATGAATGTTTGATGGAGTCATTAAAACTCTAGGTGATATTAAGCATGTCTCAAATCTAAAGAAAAATTTGATGTTCATGAGGGCTTTATCTACAAACGATTGCACATTCATCGCAATAGGCGATGTAAGCAAGGTCACTAGAGGTGCAATGCGCCGTGATTATGTAGAGGCATAAGGTTGGAAATTTATACAAGCAAGTAGGGAGTATATTTATAAGTGAGGCCGCTACTACCTCACCTGCAGAATTCAGCACATATGACACAAATATATGGCATATGCGGTTAGGGCATATGAGTGAGAAGGGCATGATGGAACTCGATAAACAAGAACTGTTAAAGGGAGTTAAGACATGCAACGTATATTTCTGTGAGCATTGTGTCTATGGGAAATTGTGAAGGATAAGGTTTAAAAATGTTACACACACTAGCAGCGGGGTGCCCAACTATATTTGTTATGATATTTAAGGGCTAGTGACTGTATCGTTTAAGGGAGTGTTAAGGCAAAATTTTCTGACTTATAGACAAGGTGTGTGGCCGCGTAACTTCAATTTCAACTGATTTCCTATATTAAAGAAGCAGTCCAACTTTCAGCCCAAAGTCAAGTTGCATAGCTGCCCAACTTATGTTCTTGTGAACTTTGTGTAGAAAAGCGGGGTTCACATGTGCGAATGCCTATAAATACCCCTTCAACCCTCTCGTTTTGTGGACTTTTGAGAATTCAAAGACTCTTCAGAGCTTTTGATTGAAAAATCAAGAGGTACTCAAGGAGACTCGCACAACTTCTCTTCCCGGTGGTTATGCACTGACCATTGTCAGTAGCAACCCAAGAATAGGAATGAAGAACACAGTAAAAGGAAGTAACCCCAAGGAAGGCGAGTTGTGCGACCATGAAACTCAACTCAAGTTGTGTGGTCGCGCAACTCCTCCAACAACTGGTTTATGAACCCGATTTCATGTTTAAGATTTGAATGATTCAGCCTTATTTCTTTCAAAGGATGATGCATAAAGAGTTAACCACGTTATTTCAAACTCGTACAACTCTTCTGTCACTTTAATGAACCCTCAATAAGAGCCAAAATGCTGTCGAATTTATTTTTCGCAGTTCATTTCATGTTATACATTAATCATATCTTATTTTAAAATAAATGGATGTAATTAACGGAATGTAAAAGAACTCATATTAATAAAATAATAGATGATGAATGTCTTCCATTCTATCCCTCCTTGTTATCTACTAAAACGTAAATATTCCAACTGACTAAACTACATTTTGTCATAAACAAAATGACGACTCCACTAGGGATCAAACCCAGAATATCTAGTTAGAATATTTTCACTCTAATACTAATATCTGAATGAATAGGAGATGTCTGTCATCAATAGGTGTTGTAAAAGAGTCAAAATGACAACTCTCAATAGGAACATTCCGTCTTTCATCTCTAAAATAAGATATGGTCTAGATCAATTAAGATAATTAATTTCAGCATGTTTTAATGTTAGGTACTATAGACACCCCACCTTTGGCTACAAAGCTAGTCGAGATGGTTAAATGTATGGACGTCCATACCTTCAAACCCTATATCCAAACCCAGTCAACTCACCTTTGCAAACTCCAATCTATAGCCTAACTCAAGTCTAAACTTAGTCAACTCACCCCTAAACATCAGTCCGAAAAACCACTCATAGAAAAAACTAGTTTAAAATTCTAAAAAAATCAACTTAGCGAGTCAACCTGCTGAGTCAAATCACTAAGTCAGCCCAGCCCTTACACCCAATCAACTCCCCTTGTTAAAGCATAAAACCAACCCTAGGTCTAAGCCCAACTCTGGACTGCAGCCTCGGAGCAGCTTTAAACCTCGAACCTAAGGATTTCTTACTTCAAGTTTGAAATTTGTACACTTCGAAGCTGAAGCAGAGCGTCCGTACTGGTGGCCCTCTAGGGGCAACAATAAATACCCTGTCTCCCCTTCATTTTCAGCATCCCTCAATATCCGAAATCACCCAGAAAAATTCATCAATTCCGAGTTCATCTCCACCCCCTCAGCACATTCCTCCACCAAGCAAAGCCCGAGTGAGTGAAGAGTCTAGCCCAAGTCCAGCCTAGCCTGACCCTGGAACAAGCCTCTCAAGCTATCTAAGTCCTGATCTAAGCTACTCGAAGTTAATTCTTACGATACCTTCGTCCATCCAGCTACTATTACACCAGCATCATATCATTCGCATCTAGCATAGTGCTACATTTATTATTCTTCCAATCCCCTGCTTTTCATTCCACTACAAGTACTTGATCAAGTCTTAGCGTATGCTCTAAGGTTCGTCGATTTGCCCAGAACTTTCCCATCAGAAACTTTGACCGATCAAACACACATCATGCATCTCACATAAAATACTTGTCAGTTCGAGCGTACACTCTGGGCTTGCCTATCTAATTGAAACCTGCCCATTAGAAACTCTTACTGGTCCGAACCATATTCATGCATTATATCATCCATGAGAATGTACGAGGATTAATTCAGACTTTTAAGTATTAGTTAGATTCAATAAAGTAAAGACCTTATATTCGTATGGGCAGAATGGGTTTCTAACACCTTCCCACCCTATAATTGTAATCCCTTACCTCGAATCTCTGACCGTAGATAAAAAAGAGTCATTTTAGATAAAGAAATCTTTGTATTCGATTCTCTAATATTTTTATAGGGTCTACCCGACTGTAGATTAGAAGTAACTGGCTAGTGGCGACTCCAGTCTTATACGAACATATCCAAACATAATAACCGAAACCTTATTACACACCAAAAAAAGCCCTCGAGAAAGAGACGAGCCCGTGGCAGTGGTGATTCGTGGCCTCGAAAGGGGGAAGCACGAAATGGCGTGCATCCACATGTACTATATTTTCTTATAATTTCAATGCCTTTCCTTTATCACTAATGTGATCTTTCACTTTACGCCTGACGGATTTATTGTTACTTATGCCAATGAAATTCAAATATTGCTCAAGAGGGCATTGAAGAGGGCTACTTAGGTATATACCTCTGGTAAACGATCGCAGGCTACTATATAAGTAGTTTTTCCTTCGCCCATGGCATAGAAGAACATGGAAGAATGGACATTGGTGACATAAAGGAATCACTCTCCTCCTCCCAAAAGCCCGGTTTCGTTAAGGATAGTAAGGGGACCAATCACGCAAAATGCTACAAAATGCAATCCTTCTCTGGCTCCACCCTCACTCTACCCAAGAAGAACTATAACTTTATTTGCCCCGAAAGATTTTTCAGCACTTCCAGCCATGTCAAGAACCCAGAAGGAAAAAGGGAAAGCAACGATGATAAGCGAACATGCCCCTATAACATCAATGAGAGCGAATCCAAGGAAAGCCACACAAACATAATACATTTTGAATCAGTCAACACTCTGAGATGAAGACATACCAACTTGGGTTAAGCAGCGGGTCATTCTCTTCAACGTCACCGATGACAATTTCATATGTTTTGTCAAAATCAGGGTAACCAATAAGCAGAGAGGCGACGGTCTACATGAATGGAACTAGTCAGGTTAATCCGCTCTCAACGGATGAACGTTTCACAGAGATGGGGGTGCACGCAGGCCCTATTAATGGAGGAATGTAGGAATCTTCGAGAGCTGCTAGTAACATTGACCTGAAACACGACTCAGGCTCCTATCCCTTTGATGGTGGCTACCATGAACAATCATGGATATCAAGTAGAAGGCAAAAAGTTTTGGGTCCCATGGATCTACACCAGCGGTCGCTCAAACGATAAGAAGAAATACAGAAGATTATTGAAGAAACCATTCGATTAGAGAGAGAAAGAGATTAGAGGAGCAAATTCCAATACCCCATACCCTATGAAATTGAAGAAATATCGTTAATTCCCAACTACTTTCAAGTACTTAAATTTTCAAATTTTTAATGGGGACGGCTTGTCAAACGAAAATTTAATGCACTTTATAACAATAATGGAGAATTTTACTACAATTCTTCAATACTACATATGCCTATTCGGGTCATCTCTAATGGGTAAAGCTTACAAATGGTACTCAACTTTGGCTCTAGGATCTATCTATACCTCGGCTAAATGCAAGATGCATTTATTGCAAACTTTTTCTCTTTTAAGAGGGAGGTGAGCTCGACCAAATTGGCCGCTATCCGCCAAAGAGAAGCTGAACTGCTAGAAAATTCATCAGCCGCTGGAGAACCTGGGAGCATCGTGTAGACAACTTCCAAGACAAGGAGAGTAAATGGAATTATGTATAAGCTGTATGGATCCAGAAGTAACGTTTGGCTTAACAACGACAAATGTGTGCATTTTCCGTGATTTTGCCACAAAAGCTCATGCTCTTAAGAATACGGTCAAGAAAATACCGGCCTTTCAAACGAAGGCGCTGCTCCGTAGCTCCAGTAGATCATTGGCTAACATCATCGACAAAAAAAAAAAAAAGGAAGAGTACTCCTGAGGCAGACAGAGAGATGATAGAAAAGAAAAAAAAATATATATTATATAGGAAGGTCGACAGAGAAAAGGCCTAGGAGATATGATCATCGTGAGGAGTACACATTTTTCAAAGAAGTTATACTCCCCATGATGAATCAATTGCTCGCCGTAAGCACAATCAAGTTACCTCAACTGAGACATCACAAAGAAGTGGGGAGAACGAAAGAAAAAGAATATTATCATTATCACCGCAGACTAGGGCATTAGATTGAAAATTGTTGTGCCATTAAAGATATACTCCAGAGGATGATTGATAAAGTGAAATTATGATAAAAAAGATGACGAAGGAAAAATAGTCGTAACAAATGCCATTTTTATCAAAAGTATCTACAACATGGAAGTGGCACCTCCTAAGCCAACGCCGGAACCATTTCTCTTTTGTACTCTATCTAGAGGTTTTCAATTTGGAGGTCGAGAGTAGGGGCAAGGAGGTGCATGGAAAGTCATCTATGGTTATCCCACCAATGGGTACTGCATTCATACATATGTTGTTCTTAAAATGCGCTTCTATGCTCACATCTTTTGGGTATCGATATAACCTTTAGAGTATTAGGTACCCATTTGTAGTTTAAGACTTAAAAGAAACATCATCATCAATGGAAAAAAAAAATTTATAACAGAAAAATAAAGTTGATTTAAAATTTTATTTACTTTGTTTTTATTCTATCACGTTATTCAAAGCTATCATGGTAAAATTGCATCAATAAAAATATAAACCATCTAAATTATAAACCTCAAATCTAATATTGAATAAGCCACAAGTCAAGCTTATTCGGTTATCTATTTATAAGAGTGATGAATGTTTCTTTTGGCAACTACTACTGGGTGGACCTTCCGTGACCTACTTTCTTCTTTACCTTTGGGGATTATTTTTCGAAATTAAGAGAATCGAATTTGAATTTAATATTTAAATTTGATTTTAATTCCATTTGAATGAGAAAAGGGTATCGTAAACGTATCATTCCCTTATCCAAATACTATGATTCCTCACTTATAAAATGAGGAAGAATCCCTTATTGTCACGCCCTGAAATTCGAGACTCGGGTACAACGACCCAAGGCCCGAGTTCCAAAGTGCGAACTTAATTCAAACATAACTTTTAGAGAAATTCCATTCCACATACTACAATACTACTAAACTAAAGTACTTTATTTATCATAGCTTAAATCTCAAACTGTAATTTAAATCAAACAGCTACATCTACTCTGTAAACCATATAAGTCTACTAAAGTGTGTTTCAATCATTTTTAAAAAGAAATAAATTAAACCACCTAATCTAAGATAAAGCTTCTAATAGAAATAGTCGTTCAGATATTCCGCTTCAGCCGCTCCTTTCTCCTGAAATCCTACAGGAACTATGGTGATTTTGGTGAGCTAAAGCCCAGTGAGGTCATTTCCATCATAGGTAATATTCCAGTTAATAAGAGATAAGATGTAAAACATCAACAGATAGGATTGTATGAAAATATACAAGAGTAAGGGTATGATTAATACACTTTATGATTTATTATAGATAGAATATGATTATCATGATATTATGTATGTTATCATACGTGTGAGAGCATCAAACGTCTAGGAACTCGCTGCCACTGAACATTAGGAACCTGTCGCAAATCAACCATGCTCACCTAACCGGTACAGCGAGGCGGCAAATCAACCATGCACGCCAGTGGGCAAATCAACCATGCACCACTGATCCAATCGAGCAAATCAACCATGCTCAATAAGTGAAACGACCAGAACTCGCTGCCACTAAACATTAGAAACCTGTCGCAAATCAACCATGCTCACCTAACCGGTACAGCGAGGCGGCAAATCAACCATGCACTCTAGGAGGCAAATCAATCATGCTCTCATTCTGTCGTAGTGTATTAAAAGATGTATATGAATGTCATGAGTTATGGAAACACGTCTTCAAGCATACAATGCATGTCAAGTTCAATTCCAATCACACCATGGATGCGTTTACTTTATTTAAAGTGTTTCTTTCCCTAAGTTATTATCAGTAAAGAAGTGTAGGGACAATATTACGTAGAATTTCGTTAACACCACAAATACCTAGGGTTGTACTTTGTTTGACATCATAAGTATGTAACCTAAGTCAAGTGTGTTCTAAAATTTCAATTTACGTAACGAGAAAGAAAGTTGAGAAAAGAAACCAATAAGAAAAGAAATATTGCAAGAAGAATATTTAGAATGTAAAGAAAGATGGATTCCTTACCTAGGATCTGGACTATGTATGATAAGAAAGTGAAATCCTAAACTCAATTCAGGAAAAGGGTTGAGGAGATGGACCTATACCTAAGATCCATAGCAAAGAGAGATGGAATTTGAATATAGAGAATAACACACACAATAAAAGAGGAATTAACTAGAAATTCTGAGATGAATTACTCACACGACAGATCCTAAGCTCCAAATTGAGCCTGAGTCGGCTCACTGAGTCAACTCGGTTGGAAACTTCTCCTTCCTTCTTCTTTCTTTCTTCCTTCTTTCTCCTTCCTTCTTCTTTCTTCTTTCTTCTTTATTTCTTCTTTGCTGGAGTAGGGTCCAGCAGCGTAGCGGCGTAGCAACAGCCACCGTAACAGTAGCCGCACCACCACCCTCTCTCTCTCTCTCTCTCTCTCTCTCTCTCTCTCTTTCTCACGGCTCCTCTCTCTCTTTCACGGCTTCTCTCTCTCACTCTATGCATTTTCTTAAGGAGAGGAAACACGGCCAGGGGGGTCTTATAGTTTCCTACGGTCGGTGGAGTAGATGGGTGCGCATGGAGGAGTCCTCAGTTGAGTTGAAGAAGGAGACCGACCGTATATCGGAGCTTCTTTGCGCATGGGATTCGTTGGACATCTAGGTGGGGTCCACACGGAGATCTGGAAGAGATCTGGCCCATTCGTGCATGGTAGATCCGTGGATCTTGGAATTTCTTGATTTGAACGGTGATTTGAAGAAGAGTGGATGTTCGGTTGATGGGAGAGAAATTTGAGAGGAATGTCAGCGTTGGAGAGATAAAATCGATGGACGGCTTGGATTTTTCACTAAGGTCCACTTGATGGACGACGTGAGAGACCCAAACGAACAGCGCTGCACGCTGTTGCAGCAGGCGGAGAAGAAGACGGAGGCCCGTCTTTGTAATACGCGGTCAATGCGGTTTGACCGCGTGGCCAGCCATGTGCACTGCACACGCAGGCCCCACCCTGATAAATATATGAAATCTACTCCAATCATTAGGTAGGCCACGGGATTTTAGGGCATGACACTGAAAACGAGACCGATCCGAGGTTAGATGGCCCACCTATGGTCCAATTTCTGATTAAGCTATTTGTAGGATGATCGGAGGGTTGAAATTCCATGTGTACGGTTAGATCGTGTCCTAGAACTAGAATATAGAGTTTTGTACTAGAATGATCGTCAGAAATCATGATACTTGAAAATGACCATATAACTTAAGTTTAACTAATGACATTTTCGTAATTATTATAAATTTATGAGTTTTGTGAAATCTGACACTTCTACGCTATTTTAGGGTTCATGTTGAGCAATTTAATAAAGGGGCCATACTATAATTCCTTATGGATTATTTAACATTAATTTAACAATATTAAAGCTATTTAATTACTTAACTAATCAATTAAACTACTAATTAAATTATTCCAGAAATCAAATTCTTATTTAAATTATTGTAAGGATCCGGGTTATTACACTTATACTAACTTATGTACTTGAAATGATTCCTTTAAAGAAAAGAGGAAAGACAATTTTATATATCCCTCATCCATGTAGCTCATCCCTTACATAATCAAAGTCATTGATCATAATTTAGGGCTATCTTAATTTTAGAATAAGATAAATGATTAAATCTATATACTCTCATGGTGGTTAGATGGACCACTAGACACGTGTCATGTGTCTTCAAGCAAAGGTCTCATATCGTATATAAAGAGATTAAAGATTGAATGAATGTCTCTCATACAATCTGTAGAGAGATAACTTTGAATTATATAATATATTTTTACATATACAGGATAGAGATGAATATTGTAATACATAAAATATACAATATTCTATAAAATCACATCTTATAAAAATAATATTTACACTGCATAAAGATCGAATCTTGATTATGTGATATCATTGTGAGTTGTGAGATCCTTAACATGCCCATTCAAGCTAAGCGGTAAAGGTCTGAAGTTGAGCTTGGCTTGCAATGTGCGAAATCAGGCCGTGGAAAAGGCCCTTAGTAAAGATATCAGCAATTTAATCAATGGTAGAGAGATATTATATATCGATTTCACTATTGATTTCACCACGGACCACCTTTTTCTCAAATGTAATGATAATTCACCTCAATATGTTTAGTTCAGGCATGGTAAAGATTGGAAGCCGAAGAAATGACACTAAGATTGTCACATTGTATGGTTGGTGGATGTTGGAGAAAGATTCTTAAATCTTTAAAAATCATTCGTATCCAAGATAACTCAGAGCAGCATGAGCTAAAGAGAGATCGATACTCTGATTCTATGTTTGATTGCCCTATAGTGGGTTGCTTCTTTGCAGTCCATGAGATTAAACTTCTTCCAAGATGGATGCAATAGCCGCTTGTGGACCGATGATCATCGAGACTCCTGGCCAAATCAGCATTAGAAATGATGTTAAGACGAATGTTCCAGGTGTAAAGTGCAACCTATAATTAATTATTCATTTAAGAAAATATAGAATTCTTTTAATTGTAGATCAATGGGAAGTTATGAGGTCATGCATAAATTGGCAAGTTTGATTTACTACAAAAATAATATCAAGCCTAGTGAACGTTAAGTACTGGAGAGCCCCAACAATGCTTTGATACTTGGTAAGATCAAGCATCGGTTCCCCTTCAGAGGAAAATAGTTTGGAGTCGTTGGTGATTGGAGAATTAATAGGTTTTGAAGCGTCAATCTTTATTCAACGTAAAAGGTCCAATACATATTTGGAGACTCAAATGAAGTCCATTTGATGTATGATGTGACTCAATGCCTAGAAAATAATGGAGAGGACTAAGCTTTTTCATAGCAAATAGTCAACTTAGATCATCTATGAGAGAAGAAATTGTTGCATCCTAGTTACCAGTGACGAATATATCATCAACATATATAAGAATAATGGTAATGGAGTTGTCTATCATGTGAATAAAGAGAGAGTTATTGACAGTAGATCTGATGAAACCAAGGCCCTGAAGGTATATAGCGAGGCGCAAGAACCAAGCGTGGGAAGATTATTTTAACCCATAAATGGATTTATGGAGACGATAAACATGCGTAGGCTGTTGTGGATTGACAAACCCCTGAGGTAGAGTCATATAAACTTCTTTAATAAGAACCCCATGTAAGAATGTATTTTGGACGTCAAGTTATTGAATTGGCCAATTCTGTTGTATATCCATGGCAAAGACAATACGAATCATCGTTGGTTTAACGACAGGACTAAAGGTGTCTCCATAATCAATTCCAAGCTGTTGATGAAATCCCTTAAGGGCTATTTGTTTTTTGATTCACGGCTAGAATAAAAGTAAATAAATAATTATTATTTACCTATGAGAAATACATGCAGTTGCCCATACTCAATGACTTTTGATTTGACTTAACACTATTATCAAGAAAAAAAATTAAAATTTTGTAGGGCACACTATGATATATGTGTATGATCCAAGCTGTCTATTCATTTGAACAGCTCATTTTAAGGCATGAACTGAAAAAATGAGGTAGATCTAAAGTGCAAGTGGACCACAACACAGGAAACAAGGAGATTAAACACTGTTGAGGCATGAAAATGGTGACAAATGAAGAAAACAACGGAAGAATGAAGAATGAAGAAGATCATAAAAGAAAACAGGGAGGAAAACAGCACAAAGTGCAGAATACATGAAGCACGTGCTCTTTACGCGAGTCGCATAAAGGTGTTGCCTATTGACTAACTAGTGGTTTACGTAAGATCGACCCCCAAAGTCTATAAATACCCCCACAAGGGTCCTCATTTGACACTTACTTTTGAAGTTTCGAGTTTCAGAGCTCCTTCCGAAGACTCCAGAGGTACGGAAAGAACATTATGCTTCTCCTTTTCCTTGGGTTGAATGCACAGAGTGCGGACCTTGAGGATCAAAGAAGAACGATGAGGAAAATCTGTCGAAATGGAGATTGAAGACCAAGGATTGAAGAAGTCACCTAGGATGTGCTTTACGCGACCCGCATAAAGCTCTTGTGCTTTACGCGACCCACGTAAAGTTGCCCTGAAAGGCATTTCAGCACTTGTTCTCTCATTTTATTAAGGATGTCGAGAGAGTTTTAGCTTCTATTTCCTTTTTAAATGTGAGAAACATTAAAGATCAAAATCGTGGCAAGGATGGATGACATGGATAGAGGAATCCAGACTGGAGAGTTTGTTTCTTTATGCAATGAAGACCTATCTTTCTCCCTTTAGGTTGAGGTACTCTGTACAATCCTCGTAAGTGGTAGACATGATAAATGTTGTAAAAGACCTATCTTTCTCCCTTCGGGTTGAGCGTACTTTGTATAATCTCCATAAGTGGTAGACATGATAGATGTTGCAGAAGACCTATCTTTCTCCCTTCAGGTTGAGCGTACTTGGTACAATCCCTAGAAGTGGTAGACATGATAGATGATATCAGCATCCTGGAATATATAAGACTTATCTTTCTCCCTTTAGGTTGAGCGTACTTTGTACAATCCCTGTAAGTGGTGGAAGTGATGAATGATGTCAACATCTTGGAGCACCACAAAGTTCTGTGAAGAGTCGGGAGGTTTTTAATGCCTTGTAAGGCCCGCCTAACGATCTTAAGTTTGTTGCGCGGTCGTATAATGTGTCTAGCCTTTGTTTGTGTGCTTCACTTGAAGATCGCAAAGAAACGAAGCCTAGTTTGGTTGACTCACCTCACTTATGGGAAGAAGAACAATCCTGTCTTGGATGATCATTCAGCCATTTTCCTTCTATCTAGACAGGATGAAAGAAGAACAAGGCGAAGCTTTACCAAAATTACTTTCTGAACATATTTCATTTTGTACAATGTACAATCTATTCTATAATCAAAGGATAATGTATACATGGAATGTATGAAGAATTCAGAAAATGAATGCAATAAAGTAATTAATGCTTTTCTGTCTCACTTGCCTAATATTAGAATGTGACACTTGTTTTTCCTGTAAACACAAAGGCAATTTTATTGTGTAAACAAACACCT
This sequence comes from Liriodendron chinense, assembly GCA_003013855.2. Taxonomy (NCBI): domain Eukaryota; kingdom Viridiplantae; phylum Streptophyta; class Magnoliopsida; order Magnoliales; family Magnoliaceae; genus Liriodendron; species Liriodendron chinense. The sequence goes on along the minus strand of ML058557.1, from coordinate 312,015 downwards.
ACCATTAAGAATTTTTTTATAGGCCATAGAAGTTTTGTATCAAGATGATATTCGTGTTGTCCCTTCATCCATGTATGTGTGACCATATGAACAAGTTGGATCACAGATACAGATTAGTATAGGCCCAACAGATGGCTTCACATTTCAATGGTGGACGACATTATCCCCTTATTTGTTGCGGTGTGGTCCACTTGAGCTTATAATCTGCCTAATATTTTTACCCAGACCCTAAAATGATATGATAAAATAGATAGACGGTGTGGATCGATCACATACATCATGGTGGGACCCACAAATTTCACTCACTCTTTCGGTCCTTTTTTTTTCAAAAAGTAAATTCCGAAAATCGATGCATAATTACTATGTGTATTTCTTCTCTCCCAAGCAATGGCAAAAGGTCATAATTACCTATTTACCACTGTAAATGGAAATCCAAACACCCCCTTAGCGACTAATCGTGCCTCAACCTTTTAATCATACCATCTGCCCTTTATTAGATGTGATAAACCCACTAATTACCCAAAACATTTTGATTGAGAGAAGCGGGCATAAGAGATCATGTACTAGTCTTAAAAAGGGCATTAATTTCAGCAATCATTGCCTCCCTCCATTCTGGCATTTTTACAGCTATTGTATAACATGAAGGTGTGGATGAAACCTTAGAGCAAAGAAGGGCTAATGGTAATGAATGTTTAGTGGATGCAAATACTTTTGGTTTAAAAATACCAGATTTTGCATGTATTTACATTGGGTGAGTAACAAATGATGGTGCAATTGGAACGGGTGATGGGATTGGCGTTTCAGTGGAAAGGTTTGTAACTGGTGGATCATGGTTAATGAGTAAAGTGGGGTTTAATTGGGCCTCGACAATGGGTTCTTGTTGAGTTTGAATTAAGGAGTTGGGTCTAAAGGTAGTGAGGGGAAATGTTGGTCCAATGAGCACCGGAGAAGCCTCATCATTGGAGGATGTGGTGAATGAAGAATCCATTTCAGCAAATGGAAAAGTATTTTCATCAAAGACAACATGACGAGAAATATACACACGTCCCGTAGTCTAAACAACGATAACCCTTGTGATTGAGACAGTAACCCATGGAGATACATTTGAGAGAATGAAATTAGAGTTTATGAGTATTATAGGGTCGCAGTAATGGGTAGCATGCACATCCAAAATAACATAACACTGTATAGTCTGGAGGAAGTGCAAATAATTTTTCATATGATTTAAAATGGTAGGGCTAGGTAGCCAATTAAGAATATTATTGAAATGAAAGCATTTACCCAGTATTTATGAGGCATATGAGAATATGTCATAAGTGCTAGAAATGTTTCCACGATATGCCGATGCTTACACTCGGTTAACTCATTTTGTTCAGGCATATGTGGGCATGAAATACGATGTGAAATTCCATTTTTTATAAGAAACTATTTGAATTTATTATTAGTGTACTCCCCACCGCCATCAGTTTGTAAATATTTGATTTTGTGTCCCACCATATTTTCAACAAGTGATTTGAATGCAACAAATACAGTGAAAGTATTGGAATGTGCTGTTAAAGGAAAAACCCAACAATATCGATTAAATTCATCAATTAGAATTTAACGCCGCTTATTTTAAAATAGGGGGACAGGCCCCAAATGTCTCAATGTATCATTTCTAAGGAAAATGTAGTGGTGGATGAAGAGAGTTGAAAAGGTAACTTAGAGATTTTAGCCATCTGATATGAATGATAAATAGAAGATTTATTCTTTGATACTTGAGCTAGAAGAGATGGTAGAAGAGACCATAGAGTACGATGAGCTAGATGACCGAGTCGCTGTTGCCAGAGATGACTTGGAGCTCGTACGGAAAGAAGAGTAGAAAGAGAAGATATAGACTTATTGTTGTGGCACAAATTAAGCTGAAACCGATATAAACCATCACTGCTCTGTCCGTAGAAGAGGGTCTTCTCCGATTGATTGTGCTTGACAACAAATTCGTGGTTAGAAAATATGAAATGACAATCATTATATTTCAAGAATTGGTGAACTAATAGAAGGTTATTGGTGATATGGTTGGGACATGTAAAATATTATTCATATACATTAAGAAAGAATTATGAGTAAAGGAAATGGACCCAACATGAGAGATAGGAAGATGGTTACTATTGCCAACGACGACACCTTCAGCTCCTTAGTAGTTCGAATGAACAAAGAGGTTTCCAAGATCTATCGTAATGTGATTGAAGGCACCAATGATTGGATACCACGTATTATCGATCTATTTCATGGCAGCCATAGCTTACAACTTGGAAGGAGGTTGTTTGCCTTGATAGGATAGGTCAAGGCGATGGAAACAATCTAATGCAACATGATTGGCACGATTGCAAATCTGACATATTGGAGAGTTGAGATTCCTTAGGTTGAGATGGCTTTTTTTCCTGCAAAAGAGCTTGGCGATCCTCGACCAGCATGATTGGCACGACCATGTCCTCAACCATGATTATTGGTCTGATAGTTACGTTTTTAGGAACGACGGCCTCCACGTCCACAATTGGCATATAGGGCAGTAGTTAAATGATCATTGCATGATGAGTTTGATTGATATTCAAGTCGTAGTTCAAAAGCCAATAGTTGGCCATACAGGCCTTCAAATGTGATTTCTATCTCACGATTGTTTACAGATGTAACCACCAGATTATACTCGGGACTAACCCCATTTAAAGTAATGATAACAAGATCACACTCAGTCATGGGAGAATTTATAACTTCTAAAGCATTAGCAACATTTTTTTATGTTGTCCATATAATTAGTGATGGACATACCTCCATGTTTTATTGAATTAAGTTGTTACCGCAATTGTTGTTCCCGGGACTGTACATGAGTGGTGTGATAAAGTTCAAGACGTTGCCACACCTCTCGAGAAGTATTAAGATTGGAAACCCTAGTCAGAATAGGTTCGGTGAGAGTGGCATTAAGCCAACTCAAAAGTACATCAGTATTAATCTTTATCCAAACACCATAAGCTGGATTTGGAGTTTCAGTGATTTTGTTGCTAGAGTCCCGAAGAATATTTTTCTAGACAAGGATCCGAGCCATCGACATAGCCGAGAAGATCATTCGCCCGTGGGATAGGAAGAAACTGGCTCCTTTATAAAAAAATAATTATCCCAGGTGAGTTTGATAGAAACCACATTAGTTATGCTAGGTAAAATAATTGATGGAACAATATTGGAAGACATGTGGAAGAAGATGAGGAAGCCATTATGAAGGATGGAGAGAGGAATTTCCCCTATGGTAGCTTCGATACCATAGAGAGATTAGAAATTGAATGATTGTAGTCTCTCATTCAATCAGTAGAGAAATAGCTTTGAATTATATAATATAATTTTGCATATATATAGGATAGAAATGAATCTTGTAATATATAGAATATTACAATATTCTGTAAACACTAGTGCATAAGGATCGAATCTTGATTATGCGATATCATTGTGATCTGAGATACTTGACAATATGATTATGAGCTGTGAGATCCTATAGAGTATACCGTTGGATCCTGCAAGCCACCCATTGGAGCCTTATTTCAGTAAAAAAAAATTTAAATAATTGAAATAAAATAAGTCTATCAAATAACTACACGCAGATCCATAGCTCAAGTGGTAGACCGAGTGAAGATAGCCTCATCTTAACACTGAGGTCCTTGTATCAATTCCCTAAGTGGGGTTGGCTAACATTGCAGTGTGACTAATAGGGGCTGGGTGTATTAGCAGACTAACAGTGGGGTGTACGTACTAACCAATAAAAAGAAGTGTAAAAACAAACAAAAAAATTCTATCAAATAACCATCATGGCTTTTGACTTGGCATGCAAGTTCTATGGAAAAGCTTTTGATTTGATGTATGAAGTCTACGTTTGCAAATTGCACACGGTGGCAAATATACCACATGTTTCACACTTCGAGTGAGCCACGTATCCATGTCAAAATGAATAATTGATACATCATTAAATATATAGTTTTTATTTTTATTTATTTACAAGCAAGTTCCGCGCTGTTCAAGTATGCATTGGGTATACACCCACACCTTTGAGACAGCGGTAGACTGAGTGAAGATACCCTCGTCTCCACGCTGAGGTCCAAACCCAACGTGGGGTGGGGAGGCTAACATTGCAGGGTGACTGACAGTGTGGGTGTGTGTACTGACCCAACACATTTCTTACCTCGGCATAAAAATAAAAATAAAAATAAATAATAATAATAACCAGCCAAATACACACATGCACCAGTTAAGCTACACGCACACCCTAATCCATGGCTGATAGATTGAGTGAAGATAACCTGGTTTCAACACTACGGTCTTGGTATCGACTCCTAAATGGGGGTGGCTAACATTGTGGTATGACTAACAAGAGGGATCAATCAATACATTTTGCCAGCTCATTTTAGGCCATAAGTCTAAAAATGAGGCCATATCCAAAGTTCAAGTGGACTGCACCACGGGAAAAGTGGGGACGATGACTGTCACATCTGATTTCCCTACATGCAGGTTTCGCTCACCTTCTTTTTTATATGGTGTGGTTCACCTAACGTATTGGAATCTTCGGATGTTGTACAAACATGATAAGTTGGAAGTTATATAGTGAGCCCACCGTCATGTTTGTGTTTCATCCAGACGGTCCATCCATTTTTCTAGAATATCATTTTATGATATGAGATCAAAAATGACATAGATACAAATCTCAAGTGGACCACATAAAAAGAAACAGTGTTGAAAGAACGCTGACCATTAAAAACTTCTTGCGTGCCACAAAAGTTTTGGATCAAGCTGATATTTTTTTTTTTTCCCTTCATGCAGGTTTGTATGACGTAATCAACAGGTTGATGTCAAATAGACATTACAATGTGCCCTAAGAAGTTTTTAATGGTGAAAATTCAATACTACTGTTTTCCTGTAGCGTGGTCATTTAGATCTGCATCACTTTTGGGTTCAAGCCTTAAAATGATATGGAAAAATGGATGTACAGCTTGGATAAAATCCATACATCATGGTGGCAGCGTCACCAGCCAAACCGCATTTAACTTTTTCTTTTCTTTTCTTTTTTTAATCTTCCAAACAAATGAGACCATGTCTTAGAAATCCAAAACATTGAGATGATGGGGCCCATCTTAGATAGCCCATGCACAAAAAATGATCCAAATTAGTAGATCCTAGCCACAGAATATTTGGCATTCTATTGCTTTTGAATGCAGATCTTTGTGGTATTTTCCTTCTTGAGTACTGTACAATTACTCAGCTGGAGCATTGTATGGTCCGTTGCAGTAAGCCCTAATGTCCCATCACATCCATAGGTACTATACAACGTTTGGCTTTTAGTTTGTAAAAGTGGGGCCCATTGTTTACTGATCCATTGTTTAGTGCTCGAAGACGTTGATGTGATTGGACTCAGACAACTCATGCATATAGTTTTTTCCTCTCGACGCGAAGATCCTAGCTATACAATATTATTTGGGCTATTATTGGTAGATAGGGAACCTCTCCAATACTCCCTTTGTTGGCTGCATAATCAAAGGCTTAGCTTTTTTTTTTATCTTAGATATTTTTTGCAACATACACGATTGACTGTGGGGCCCACGGTTTCAACGGTTGGGATCACCAAAAAGAAGGCCCCACTTGCACAAACTGAAATACCAAACCGTTAAATAACAGTAACCCCAGCCGACTGTTTTGGGCTCGACCATTGTTAAGATTGGCGTGCAACTTTTCTATTTACTGCTGACGTGTAACTTTGGTGGAACATCGGTACCATTAAAAAAGGTGGGCCATACCATGAAAATGTCCCGGAAGAAAATTGGAACAATCCACTATGTAGGTGGATTTCAAACATACATTCAATCAGACCATCGGCAGTCAATTGATTTTGATGGTATATTCCGTCTGATGAATAGGCCATCTTGGTTTTTTTTCTTTATTTTTTTTTTTACTCCAGATGATCTTTATGATGTGGGGCACACTTTTCACGGCCGAGATGTTATGTACAAGTGACGCGCCAGCTGGAAAGAAACCGTTGTACCTGAAAGTTTACATATACGTGAACATTTTTCTCATGCAAACCACACTACTTGCTGGGACTTACGGCCATGATGACATGACGATCGAGTCCATCAAGTATACTCTATAGTGGGATGATAGCCAAAAGGATCAGACTGATTTGTTTCTGACCATCCGATCAATCGAATGTAAATGAATGGTTAAAATCAAAATCACAATGTTGAACCTTCAACAGGCAAAAGCTGACTACGCCAGATGATGAGAATTGATCAGTTGTAGTGGTTTTGGGTTCATTCCAAGGTGGGGCCCAGACTTTTTCTGGATCATGATAAGATGCTACTGCCTATTTCTGACCATCCGATCGATGGGATGGAAGTGGACAGTTAAAACTAAAACCGGCAACCGTGCACAGCAGCACATGTAACAGGCAAAAGAAAGTGGATCAAATGGTGAGGGTTGATCAATCATAGCAGTTTTGGGTCCACGTGTACTCCATGCTGGGGCCCACTGTGTGTGTGTGTGCGTGCGTGTGTGTGTGTGTGTGTGTGTGTGTGTGTTTTGGTACCCTTATCATTCAAAGGTTATGTAGGCTGTTGGTTGGTTACATCACCCAAGTAAGAAATTCTTACTGTAAAATTCTCTGTAGAATACAGACCCATATATATCACCTTGATCGACTTATCCTGGCCATCCAATCAAGAGTCTACACTTGCCACTTGGACAGTTAGAGGGAATTACGTTGACCATCCATGTCGCAAGCACTTTCTCAGGGTGTCACTATGATGATCTCATTAGGGTGATCTTTCCATCTCCTTAACTCATCGATTTGATCTTTTATACTACAAGTACCGCCCTCTACTGTCCATTTTTCTACGTCCTTCTTTATTTCTAGGATCATAAATACTAGGGTGTGATTTAGAAAACAATCCATGCTAAGATAGCAAGAATCCATTGTATTAAATAAATGGCAGAATAACAAATGCTAGAATTTTTATTTTTATATTTGAAAGGTGATAATTTTATTGAAAGAACAGAAAAGTACAGGGAAACAAAACTATACAAGCAAAAAGAAAGAAAAAAATTAAACTGAAAAAACTGTAAACTAAAGAACCCAACAAAACCCTAGAGCCAACACTGGCCAAATTCAAGTAGTCCAATCTCTGAAGAGAATGGACTCTGGAGAAAACCCCCACCGCCTAAGAATGAGAGTTCTTGAAATATTGAAAATTGCTTCTCTCTAGTCAAATGCTACAATTTAGCTTTGAGATTTTTGAAATATTGAAAATTCTTCAGCTGTCCAACGATGTGAAAATAATAATAAAGATGTTATCATTGCGATGAAGGAGTGCTTGTTTTGCTATAAATGTATGTAAAAAAAGCATAAAAGAATAATTATTGAAAATGTTAGTTGTTTGATAAAGGCTATAAATATGTTTTACAATTTCATACTTCCAAATCTATTTGGAAATTATTGATGTCCATTCCTGGACTCCATTATGATGTCTGTGATATATCCACGTTGTCCATCCATTTTATAGGAAAATTTTAGGGCATGAGCTAAAAAATGAGGTGGATCCTAAGCTCAAGTGGCCCATGCCATAGTAACTCGTAGTCATAGAAAAATTTCAATGGTAGGCATTCAACTCATTGTTTTGTGTGGTGTGGTCTACTTGAGCTTTAGAATTGCCTCAATTTTGGGCTCATACCATAAAATCAACCTACAAAATAGATGAATGCAGCATTGAAAGGTGTGAAAATTACCTTGATAAATAATTATTACCCATTTAACGGAATTTACCTTAGGCAATTGGGAGACAAACACCCCTACCATTATATGTGAACTTTCACATGCAAGCTCCTCTTTCCAGCCAATCCGCTGCCTATGTAGAACATGAGAGCGATGGTGAAAAGTTAAGTACTTTGAGTCAGACCATAGGGTGTTCATTGGTTTTGACAGTACTGTCCACTGATAAATGAACCATCCTTTCTTTCACACGACGTATAGTTTCCAAGACCTATCTTGTCAAGAAATATGAGGCCTCAGATTTCTTCAGACAGATCAGATAAGCAGATCAAATATGTGGACGTGGTAACTTGTGGCCCATAGATCTTCAAGAAAGATCGATTAGGCAGTCTGTCGTTTTATAACACAATTGCTTGTCCACGACCACGCGGAAAGAACGATGAGAAACGCTAGAGTGATTCGCACAAGGAGATTAATTGAAGAGATGAATTTCTCCATACGTGTCAATGTCACATAGTGTATGAGATCTGAGCAGATCTTTAGGCAGGCCTGGGCGTGACCGTTCCATTACTCATAAACCAGACCACTCCACTCATGATCAACTACCCGTAAATCACCAATGGTCTATATTCAACATAGAGGTGGCGTCCACCCGATGAGTGGGCCGATCTAGCTTTCTGTGCTGCGTTTGTTTGCTTTGAGTCCCAGCTGGTGCATGGTCCTCACCTCGCACTTCCATGCCAAGTTGGGTCGTGCACCACAGCTCCCTTCTTCAATCTATCCCTTGCACCGATCTCTGCAGCGTTTCTCAACAATATGCTTTGTCCATCACCATCCAATTCATTACAATGTGATGGAATGTAGGGCCCACCGTACTCATCAACAGGGGAAAAAAACAAAGCATGCCTGTGAGGAATTCAAAATGAATTCGCTAGCTTGAGATTGAGGTCTTTGCTCATGACAGGCATGCTGATTAACGTGGTAATGTGCATATATAACATCTGTTATGTTCATCTGGTGGGGTTTGACGTGAACATTCCCTTACCCAAAATAGGCTAATCTACTCTTCTGTTGGTCATGTAGATTATTTAAGTTGGTTAAGCTCTTCATGTGATCCATCTGATGAATTGACATATACAGGGAATTAGTCGTGAAATAACGAGAGAAGAAGATCACTATCTTCCTCAAATATGTAAAACCCTGAATTCATAAGGGTATTTTCATAGATCCACAAGGAAAAAAATACAAAACTCTAAATTTATTTTATTGAATAATTTTATAATGTCCATGATTTTTCGATTACACTATTAATAAATAAATAAATAATAAAGCTTTAATTCATAATTACCAAAAAATAGCAAAATTCTAACTTCAACAAGGTTATAAAAAATAGTAAAACTCACCTAAAGCTTAGTTCACCAAAAATATGAAGTTTAGATAAATCTTATTAGATTAATTCTAACATAATTACAAGTAATTTCTAGAAAAGATAAAAATTTAGAACTCTTAAAATTGAAAAATATAACAAAAATGAGAATTAATAGTAAATTTTTCTTTAAAATTTTTTTTACTGGAAGTGCACATTTTCTTGGGAAATGGACTAACACAAGCCCATTTTGTGAGTCATTTGACCTCAGATTGCCTGTTATGGTAAAGATTGATAGGTTATGCGCCCTATAACAATATGCGGATGCCGATTTACGGTTCATACTTCAAATGGCAATTAATTTCTCTCTAACCGGAATGACTTTCGTCGATTCAAACTACCTTGAGGCTCAGTTGCATCATGCCCTATAGAAGACTAGACCCAAATTTGACTGATTTATCTACTTTCATCTAGCCTTCTTTTGGTCAAGTCATGCTAGGAATGTACCTATGGCACGTCCTACATCATGAGCGGACCACCATATGTACTAGGCAGAGTATAATCAAGGTGGGAACACCCGTGAACGGCCCTGATCTCGCATATATACGTACGCTGCATTGGCACATGGGCTGCGAGCGAATACTGTTCAAACACAACGGAAGGCCCATTAGTCCACCCAAATTCAGATCATGGCCCACAGCATTCCCCCCTTCTCCTTGTGAAAGTTGGAGTGGGCTTTGATCTTTTTCCTCTAAACATGAGATGTGAAATTGAAAACTTGGCTAGATTTCTAAACACACATTAATGAAGAAAATTGCATTGTACTGGCATTGAGGAATTATGATGTGATCAGATACCGTGGCCTTTGCATAAATGCACTGTGCAGACGGTTTATGAGATCTGGCAAGTCTGCCACTGTGCAGACGGTTCCCCACCATGCATGGACTGTGCCAAAAAACTCGAGAAGCACACCAACAGTCCGTATTCAAATGAAAAGGTCACAGATTGGTTGCTTTGGATGATACAATTTGGGAGATATTTGGGTGGTCCATCCATGATGACCAATGGTTTGGGTGCATGAACATAGCCCCCACTTGTCAAAATTGAGAAACACCGTGCAAGAAAAGGCAGGGTTGCACGTCATGCAATTCCTCATTTGCAGGTTTTTGTGCAAGGAAAGAAGTGCTCACTTGGGATAGAAACATGTTGTCCAACCATGTCTTCCCACCAAAATCCCACCGTGAAGATCACCTGCCATGAGAATAAGCCAGTTCGCTCATTGGGTGGGCCACACCGTCCGAGTCAATGAAAACTGAACAGTCTGAATCATCTTCATGTTTGGGCCACCGTTTTCTTGGTACAGATGTCCTACACGACTCACATTCAAAAACCCAAAACCCGGCTTGACTCAGTATTCAGTTATGTTGTGTTGATTCAAAGACTCGATCGTTACATGCCTCGACTCCATATATAGTAATTAAAGTAAGGTATTAAAGGTAGTTATAAGTATTTTTAAAGTTGAATAAAATAAAATAGCAAAAACATTTAGTAATACCTACAGGTGTGGAACGTCGGATTAGGTGGTATGGAGTACATTTGGTCTAATGTACACTGCATCCAACGTTGGAACCAAGTATTGTATCATCCTACAGGAGATAAAGTGGGATTTTGAATCCACTATATATGTGGGCCCCACGTTGATGCACGTGTTCCATCCATGCTATCCATTTATATGCACCCTTTAGACATCATGACAATCAATGCATATGCATACAGGTGACCAGTATTGATTGTGAAATCTAATCTCTTGATTACAATTCCATAGTTTACCAAATGCAAGTTGCACTTAGTACATTTCTTTTCCCAAAAAAAGACTTTGACATCAAACATGAGATTTGATGGTCAAAATGCAATAGTATTTTCAAACATATAATAATTGTGTAATAATAGTGATGGTGTCTATTCATCTAATGCAATTCAATAACATCATCCCACGTTCCAAACAGACCCTAAGTGTTACCATGGTTAAGGCAAGTGGAGGGGCTAGGGTTTTGAAGGGCTAATGTTTAGAAAACCCTAGTTCTGACAACTTGTTTAGTAGTATGAAGGACCACATGTTAGGTTCTAATTTATTTTGATCGACAAAGCTATTAAACAAGATTGTATGATTAAAGAAAATACCATATGAATAAAAGAAAAGTATCATGATATCTATTTGTAAGAATAAAGGAAACATATATAGAGTCACAATAACTATTGTGGGATGAAATTCATGAGTCATACTGTAAAACTTTTTTTTAAAAACAATAGTTATTGGCCAAAGCATGAGACAAATGTATTAGAAATCAATTTGGTTTCATGTAAGGGAGATTTACTAGACCTCAGACGTGGTATTTATCAACTTGGAAAAAGCTTGGGATAAGATCTCTAAAGAGTTGCTCTGATGAGTCTTAGGAAAGAAAAAAGTTTCAAAGACAATATATTTACACGATTAAAATATTAAGGAGCAATAACAAATGTGGACCACCCGTGGAGAGAAGCAAATTCCCCGTTATGATACGATTGTACTATGGGTTTTACTTCTAGCAAGTTGAGTTGAGTATGGTCATGACATGGCCGGATCTAATTGGATGGCAAGCTGCTATCAAAAGGACATGGATTAGCTACGGATGGTTCAATTAGCTTTCTGTTATTTAAGTAGCTTTCTATCATTGAAATGACATCACTAAGTTTTATGGGCCCTACCATGATGTATCATGTGTTATATCCACATTGCCCATCCATCTGGAGAGAGCATTAATTTTAGGGCATTAGCTAAAAGATGAGGTAGATGCAAAGCTCAAGTGGACCCACCACAGAAAACAATGTAGATAATGATGCTAACTGTTGAAACCTTCCTAGTGCCCACCATGATGTTTATTTGAGATCCAAACCTATTCATAAGTTTACATAGACATGAGCCCAGGAAAACAGACTATCAACTTAATCGAGAACATCTGTAGCCAATCAACAAGTTTTTAATGGTAGGCGTTCAATCCCATTGTTTTATGTGGTGGGTCTACGTATGCTTTCAATCTGCCTCATTCTTTAGCCCATACCCTAAAATGATCTCTCAGAAGTCCAGTATGAAACAATGCATACATCATGGTGAGACCCATAAAACTTGGTGATGTCGCTTCAGAACTTGATATTTTGTGGACCAAACAATGATGCATTTAGTATATCCACACCGTCCATCCATTTAGCGAGATCATTATAGGGCATGATACCCAAAATTAGTCATATTGAAAGCTCAAGTGGACCACAACACAAAAGGCAGTGGAGACAATGATTCTCACCGTTAAAACATCCTTAGGGCGCACCATGATGTTTATTTGCCATCCAAGCTGTTCATAAGATCAAAAGGACCTGGATGAAGGGTAGAAAAAAATATCAGATTGATACAAAATTTCTGTGACCCCCAAGAAGGTTTCAATAGTAGGCATTCACTCTCCACTACTTTCTGCAATGTTGGTCCACTTGAACTTTGGATCCACCTATTTTTTGAAACAATGCCATGCCATCTAATCAAATCCATCTTTCATAATAAATATTTATGAAGAAAGGGTTCGTGTTGCGTGCATGGCCATTCACTATCATCATCATGCGTGGCCCCATCTGCTCCACACGGCACCGCCTGCGTACCGTATGCTGCCCTAGTCGAGCTACGTTAAAATATATAAAAAAATGTACACCGAACAGATGGTTAACATCCACCCCCACAAATCAACGGTCATTATTTTTCCTTTCTCACGATTATTGGATGGATCATAACGTAGACTGTTCAAATATTCTGAGGCCATCTCTTAATGTACAAATATAAGAAACCAAAAGAGGAGGTAGAGAAGGCCCACTTTCGGGTCACTGCTGACATGGCGTCACGGCATCCGTCCGAGCTGGCGCGGACACCAGCTGTTGGACAGTGATCGGATGACAGATGTCCAGTGGGGACCCAGACCACATCCAATCAGCAAGCAGTATGTTGGCAGCTTCAGTTGGATTGTAAAGGTCCCACCACACATGCTTCGCACGCTCGCCGCATGCCAACCTTCGCGAAACGCAGCCTACCATGCCACCGTACCTACCGAAACCACAGCAAGCGCTGCTCGCATTCTCGAATCCTGCAAGCAAGGAGCGGATCAGGATCATCTAACGGCTCTGATTTAAAGGAATCCTGATCATCAATCTGGGAATTTTTAGGGGCATGCTCCATCGACGGCGGGGACCAACAGATCAATGATCTGGATTTCGGAATGAAGGGAGGAAAAGAGACCATACCGTAGCTGTTTGGGTCCATGATCATCGCCATCATCCCACGGTAGAGATCGCAGAAGACAATCTGGGCATTGGGCAACTGTTGATTAAGGCCGAGGAGGTCCATCGAGAGCATCGTGTTGTATTCTATGATCAGATCGTTGATTGTGTCAATGCAGCGACCGTGGGGCCAAGTGGTAGCATTGTAGGCTTGCCATAGGCTGCGAGGGGTGCAACCCAAGGGCCCTATTCCCATGCATATGATCTTCCTCACGTTTGCGTTGTAAAGGTCCTGTCCAAAGATCCAAAGGTTAAAAAAATAAAAAAATAAAATAAAAAAATCCCAGCCGTTTATCATCATGCTGAGGATTAAGGCCCACGCCCAGTGCATATCCATCATAAAAGGCCTCTAGGAGGTGTGGGCCAATTAGCAGTGTGGGCCAATTAGGAGGTTTTCTAACCTCTATGCTAGAGCTATATCAACAAGTCAGATCCTATAGTACCCGTTTGGGTTTGCCTGGTCCTGGTCCCTTTGGGTTTGGGTCTTGCTCTTAATGATAACCTGACCCAACCAGATTTTAGCTGGGTCTAAGCTGATGAAGCCAACACAAACCTGACTAGACCCAATTTTTAACCAGGCCCAAGAAGGTGGGACCCCGCCTCATCCCAGTTTTATGATGGGTCCCAAAAATGGGATTAGACTTATTAAAATCAGGTTGGGTTCATCAGGTAGCCGTGGGTCTGGGTACACATTGACAACCCTAGTCTAGGCCATGGCCCATATATACATTAACCAGACTGAGACCACAGGCCTAGATTTGAGGTTCAATCCTGGCCCAGAAGGCCTGCGGGCCTCGAATCAATTAGGCCCACTGTAGAATTTGAGAGGAATGGGTGGAGGGTTATGCAGCTGCGATTACCTTCACCACCCGGATCACCTGATTCACGAGCATCCGTGAGAACTTATGTGGGCCATGCCTTTCTCTGATGCCATTTGGATCGCGTAAGAACTCGATGTAGTCATCTTTACCGATCGATAGGTAGAAGAGAGATGACTGGGCCACCTCTCGGGCCTCCTCTACGCCCAGTTGCAGCTGTAGAAGCTGGAGCGTCTCGAATGCCTGTCCCAGTTGCTGGTTCAGGCCCTGGAAGATCGTCCCGCCCCAGTTCATGATCGTGGCTGGAGATGACCCGAAATTAAGACCGCCCAACAAGCCCTCGAGCGTCCGATTCTGACCGTAGAATGAAGGGACCACTGGCAATCCCATTTTCTCAGCTGCAAATCAGAATCGTCGGTGAGGAAGCAATTCAACGTGGACTGCATGTGTTCCAGACGTTTATGCTACTGCTGCAACGTGCGTGATACACTACATTAATGGGTCAAACCATGCAAGTGTGGCCCACCTTTCTTTTATCCAAACCGTTTTGATTTCATCTGGCGGAAGTACCCATCCCGAATTGCTCATTCCAAATCTCATCTGACGGTTAAGATCATCCGATGGTGGATATCATGAACAGTTGAGGTGGTTCGCAAAGGAAAGAAAGGTGACCGCGTACTTCCCTAAATGGAGGTGGGCCTCAATCTCCACCATACGTGTCCCCTGTGCAATGTTTGGTTCCATTTTTCCGGTGGGCCACATCATGCACGATCGTGATCTAAAATTACAATGTATGAGCTATATGTACGGTGGAGATTGAGCAAATTTCCAATTCATCGAAGCCACATGTTCCCAAGCCACTCGCAATTAAAACGGATTTGGTTCTTGAATGGTTAAAATAGTTGGATGAAATTTAAGCCGTGGACCATCCATGTGGGAACCGACAAGAATGCAAATATATGAGACTAGATCACAGCCGCTCATCTGGAGGGCCTCACCATATTACGATCATCAGGTGGGTCACGTGCACATTAACTGTAGCTCATCGATGTAAACTTTTTATAACCATCCTATCATTTCTACACAAGCATACCATCCAACGGCTGGGATCACCTGATTTTTTCAACCATGGTGCATAGGAGATGAGGCACACCCGATGAAATCTTGCGCATAAATGCTACATTGGAATCTTATATTTCTCATCAAACCCATAATTTGGGGCATGGAACCAGCTACCAGATGATCATGGCCACTCATCCGGTAGGAGCAGCCATCTACGTTCCAAGATCCAAAAGTCAGACCAGTAAGATCATCAGGTGGGCCACACGTATGCCAAATGTGGACCCTATTCTTTTTACACGTACATCCCATCTGATGAACGGACCAGCCTAATTATTCGATCATGGCACATACAAGGCAGGGCTCACAGGATCAACGGCCTGGATCTTGCAGATACATGCCACATTGGCGCATCTTGTATTTATCATCAAACCCACAATTGGGAAGCTGGAAACAGCGACCAGACGATCATGGCCGTTCACCTTGTGGTCCATTCATTTATGTCCAACGGGCCAGAAGTGGGACCAAGATCATCAGGTGGATCACACGCATACCGACCCTACTCTTTCTACACATGCATCCCGTCTGATGAAGTGATTGACCTAATTATTTGACCATGGAGCCCAATCAACGGCCTGGATCTTGCACATAGATGCCACATTGGCACATCCTGTATTTCTCATCAAGCCCATAATTTTCAACACGGAACCAGCGACAGATGATCATGGCCGCTCCTCTGCTGGTCCATCCATTTCACCAGTAAGATCATCAGGTGGGTCACATGCGCCAAATATGGATCGATCTGATGGCGGGACGGCATGAATTTTCAACCATGTTACATGCAATGCAGACTGCAACTAATGAACGGCCTGGATCTTGCATATAAATGCCAAATTGGTACATCTAGAGAGAGAAAGAGAGCCATTACCGACAAGATCCGGTATGAGCCGTTGATCGGATGTATTGCAGAGATACGACGACGAATTCCGAGGGAGGAAAGGATATAAGAAGATATTATCACCGCAATTGACGGAAGAGTCGCCGAGGATGAAGAACGCCGAGACAGGGGATCCCGACGATCGGCCTTCGACAGAGGGTAGGATCGTAATTCGCCTGAGAACGGTGGGGAAGATGACAAGGGCGAAGAGAAGGAGAAGCTTCGTGAACCTTCTTTCCATCTCCTTTCTCTCTTGGAAGCTTCTGAGAACGGAATTCTCGTTTTCTTTGGACTTTCTCATTTTCCGTTGTTTTCTTTTTACTCTTTCTTGATTGCCGTTAGATGCATTGGAGGGAAATAAAAATCAATTCGTATTTAAAGGTAAATTACATAAATAGCCCTGTTGATGGGGAAAGGGTTATGGGCATAATGGTAATTTAAAAGAGATGAGACGGTACAGCCGGTAGAACCATCCCTTTACAGTCCACGTGGCAGGTGGATTTATCAATCGGGACTGTCCATCTCGTTGCTGCTGCCTGATGATCCTAACCATTGAATCCTTGGTCTTAAAACGATTGGTGGGAAACGAAAATGCTTGATTTTCGACATTCTGTGTGTGAGGAAGTGAACGAAACCTATCACAGTGGTTTTCTGATAGGTTTGATTTTCGAAAGGTAGGCCATCCATCATGGGCCCACCAAATGGACAGTCCAGAATATGGTAGAGTTCTCTCTACACAGCCCATGTGGCGAGATTACCTAACAATTGGGGACCGCTCGTCTAGACAATCATATCCATCTGATCAGTGGTCTCCAGAGAAACGGAGCAACGGCCGTAAGCAAAAACAGTTAATAGTCAATATTCATTGTGGGAAAAGTGAATAAAATTGACGGACAGGATTTCCTGGACCGTGTGATTTGTCAAAGATGGGTCATCCACGGATCAAAGATGGTATCTATTGGAAGTTTGTAGCCATGGCCAACTAAACTGTTCGAACCATTGGATTAGAACCATCTCTTCGATGTGGCTTATCTGCAGCTACAAGCAAAGGTGGTAGAAAATTGAGTGATTGGATGGTAGAAATGGACAACTTCCCACCCTACAAGCAAAGGTTATGTTGATTGACCCACTAAGAAAATACCAGTTTGGGGTTCTTTATATTAATATGACGCAGCTTGTTCGGTACTTAGTCCAGTGAGAACTGAACTGCCTGACCTGCCCGACTCAGGGACTCAGCGGTGATTCGTGTGTTGAACTGGATCATGTCCAACTGAGTCTGAGTCAACTCGAACGAGTTATAAGTAATGGGTCCTAGGTCAGGTTCGGGCCAAAATTCTTAGCTCATTCAGTGCCCATTTGGATACTGCTTTTTTTCACTTAAGTTAGTTTGGTAAACATCATTATAAGAGTAACTAATGTCCTAAAAGCTACCTATTTTAATAAGTAATTTTTTTTTTAGCTTTTTAACTTATATGACTTTTCTACTTTTCTCACTCACGGTCAATGTCAAAGGAGTCTCTCTCACAGTCTACATCAAAGGAGGCCCCATGTGGTGGACAGTCCACATAATAGGTGGGCCCCACATATGGATGGCCCCATGCCCACATATGGATGATCCATATCAAAGGTTGGTCCATAATGATAAAAAGCCTACATCCAAAGCAGGCTGGTATGGTGGACGACCCACATGATAGATGGCTCATATTGAGGTGACCCCACATGATGGACAGTCCACATGAAAGGTCGGCCCCTAATGATGAATGACCCACATCCAAGGCGAGCCCTGCATGATAGGTAACCCACATTGAAAGTGAGGCTAACATGATGGATAGTCCACATCAAAGGTGGGCTCCACATGATGGATGATCCACATCAAGGTGGACCCCACATGATGGACGGTCCACATCAAAGGTCAGACCTAATGATGAGTGGCCCATATAAAAGAAAAGCCCCTCATGGACGGCCCACATGATGGACAGTTTATGTCAAAGGTAGGCTCCACATGATGGGCAGTAGATATTGAAGGTGGGCTCCAAATGATGGAAAATAACATTGATGGTGGGCCCCATTTGATGGATGACCAACATCAAAGGTGGGCCCTATATAATGATTGGGGAACATTAAAGATCGGGCCATAATGATGAATGACCCACATCCAAGGTGGACCCCATATGATGGACGGCCCACATCAAAGGTGGGGCCCACACAATGAATGGTCCACATTGAAGGTTGGCCCCACATGATGGATGGTGGATGTGAGGGGGACCAAACAGGCTCGAGGGATAATTGCTTAAGTAACTTAAGATCCAAACTCCCCTTTAGTGAATGAGTGGATCCAATCTAAACCTAAATAAGTTGAATTGCAAACATTTCAATAAAATTAAAAAAAAATTAAAAAAAAAAGGCAATGAAAAGAACTTAACCATATTTCCTAGTACAACAGGCATGGTTGAAAGAATTAGAGCTAGTTGTAACAACGGATTGATTTTATCTTAATGTCTAATAGATGTATGACACATGATCCCTTAAAAGAGAATATCCTAGCTTATTGTCTAACCAGGCTTTTCCCCACATCGTCCAAATGCCACACACCCTAGTACCACCATGAAGATTACCTGGCACAAGATTGGGGCTGGTCTGCTTGTTAGGAATCAATGGAGAGCTAATGGCCCCAAGTCAACATACAGGTTTGGCCCACTTGATGAGTGGGACATGCCATTTTTGTGCCAGGTGATCTTCATGGTAGTGCCTATGGTTAGCATGGCTATGATTTCTCATGCAGGCACACTAGATGTAGGTGTAGGTTTGCCTTCGGCCTAGATCAACATTAAATGGAGTCTCCATCATGGTTATAAAACTCTGATGAATCAAGCCAAGACTTAGTCAAGTCTACTCAACAAAACGAGATTACGAGCAAAATCATGCCAAAGCTCCCTATGCTTGTGGCTCAATTCCAACTAGGACCCAGTTGACTCATGCAGCTTGTGGCTCAATTCCAACTAGGACCCAGTTGACTCATGCAGAAACTCAGGACTGTTGCTCGACTCCGACCAAACTCAGATGATTTGACGCGACTCAGTGTGACTTGAACTGAGTCACTCGTCTCAAAAAAGGATTGTACATCGTCTCAACAAAGGATTGCACACACCTACCAATGCAACAAGCAATCAGTGTGTCTAAACTGTTTTTTTTTAGCACATTTTAATACTTTTATAAACGAATTATTTATCAAATATCAAGTCAAATAGATCCAAATAAAGACAACATTGAGAACGCCAGTGAGTTTATTCCGTATATCAAGTCAAATAGATCCAAATAAAGACACCATTGAGAACACCGGTGAGTTTATTCCGTCGAGAATTCAAGGGCATCTGACCTGGTTGTAAAACTAGGGTATTGCACTTGACCTGGTTGGATAACTAGGGTACTTGCTCTGCTCCAAGAGTCGAATATGATCCACAAGGCACCTTAAAGTTAACCATGTCAAATAGAGATTATTTTGGACTGGCAATTCACCTTATCAACCATAAAAAAACGCACCTTAAAGTTAACCATGTCAAATAGAGATTGTTTTGGACTGGCAATTCACCTTATCAACCATCAAATCGATGATGGGTTCTTTTTCTTTTCTTTTTTAATTGATAGATTTATTGATTAGGCAGCAGCCAAAGAATATACAGACAAAAAACTAAAAATCAAATTACGACTGACCCAATTAACAAGAAACTGATCAAGAATCCTTGATGCTAACACCCATTCCATGACATGAGATTTAGCCCTTTGAAACACCTCCATAACTTTCCCCTGTTGATTCCTAAAGCATCAATCATTCCTTTCTAGTCAAAGAAACCATAAACCCGCAAGTAAACAAAGACGCCGCACTTTCTTTCCAACATTCCTTATGCCTCCACCATGACACATCAAGAAAAATCGCTCAATAGAACACAGCATTCACCCATATTATTCCAAATAAATTGAAAAAACAATCCTAGAACCTTTTTGCAAACAAACAATGAATGAAGAGATGATCCACCGATTCTGCATCTTGATAGCACAACAAAAAACATTTGGGAGAATCAACTTGCGCTTGATGGGTTATCAACTGCTGATACATTCTTTCTTCCCACTAGCCAAGCGAACACCACCACTTTCGGAGGTCCTCCATAATGCCAAATGAAAGAAGTCAAACTGACCTCTCTATTATTGCCCTCCCCACTTAACAACTTAAATAAGTATTTCACTGTAAATTTCCTGAACTTGTCACTCAAACACTTCATTGAATCCAATTTTGAAACCACTGGAAACACTGAACAATTCAAGCAAACCGATAAGCTCCTCGAACTCTTCATCCTCCAAATTCCTCCTACATGATGGAACTCAAATAACTTGCTCCCCTTGAATAGAAAAACATTTATCCACAAGCAATTCAGCCTCCAAAACAATCCCCGCTAAATGTGGGAAAATTGCACTCAACTTTTGCTCTCTCACTCAAATATCTTTCCAACACCTAATATTCTTCCAATCTCCCACGTAGAAACCTACTCCTTCCCACACTTCGCTTTTCATCGATGCCAATCCTTTCCAAAGAGATGATATCCTATACAACGAAGAAGACTTCATCCACGCTCCTCTTTCTTCCACTTCATATTTCCTACCTATCACCTCTCTTCATATTGAACCCTCTTCAACTCCAAACCTCCAAAACCCATTTTCCTAACAATGAAAGATTCATAACCTTCAAGCTCCTTCAATTAGCTCACCCTTGATGGATTCTATTTGGAAGTATTTCTTTTGAGCCAACTCACCTTATCAATAATCAAATCCCTCGTGGATTCTACATGGAAATCGTATTTGTTTTGGGCGCAACCCAGAAAGTAGCAGCGCAATTGCAACTCAAAAGCTCTCACAATCATGAATTTCCAATACATCTTACTCAAACTCAGACTGGGTAATCTGATTTGGTACCATGCATCACCTCGGAAGTATGCCCAGCTCAGCCTGAAAAGGACCCCCATGTAAGGAGGCGTAAACTATGAATGATAGGCGCTGTGACTCAACCGAAGGGTCATTTGCATGCCAGTTAACCTTCTTGCTGTAAACAAGTTACACTTGTAATTGAGTTACTTGTTATCACTTTACAACAACACCTGTAATTGAGTTACCTGTGAACCCTTTACAAATAGAACCAACAGGCATCCAAACCAACCCTTAAGGATTGAATGAGTCGCTCCAAATCGCCAAGTTAAAAGGCCATGTTCACCATTGATGATGATGGAAATTGTAATTTCACCATTCCCTCTTTATCAGACTAAGAATTGCAATCCAATTTGATCGTGCATCCAAATGTACCCTTAGTTCACAATTCCAGTTGCCAAAAATCAATCTTGCATCGAAATAAAAAAACAATACTGAAAATAAAGTCTACATACAGTACACTGAGCACCTACAGCCTCGAGTCGCCAACAATATGCCTTGGATATGGCATCCAAGAGTGGAACCGCCCACTACATCGTGAGGGATGCCATTGCCTAGTGGCTTGCCCTATCCCCATTTGCCCCACCATATCATCCAGACCGTCCACCTAGTTAAGTCCCCGCCAAAGATGGTTCACATGGAAAAATATTATAACCCGAGATCTCATCATCTGCAAAGGTGCCTAGAAACTACGGTTCTGAAAAACAGTTCCGAGACAATCGATCTAAATTATCCACTAAATTCATTGGGCCCAATTGGCGGTTCACCATTTGCATTTCGATATAGACTGAATTTCCAGCCCCGCCTGTGAAATGGACTGCAGTACCTGCCCCAACCATACATACGTAGGTCCCATCAATTCCATCCTCCGGCTGCTCATGAGATCTCTGAAAATCTGAAATTGACATCATCCATTGCAGTTATCTAGAAGATATTCTTAGCTATAATTTTATCTGAATCTGCTCTATTCAGTCATTCAGACTTCCAAAATCGATACACATCCAGCAATGTGGATCAGATTATCGGTTTCATTACAAACAAGTTAGCTGTATCACCCCATATCAGCCAGAAACGGGGCAATTTCAGTGGTGGCCGATAAGGTGCACTTAAACCGATTTCTTTGCTTCAATCAGATATTTCTCCATGTTAAAAAGATGACACTATTTTCTACTTTCCAAAATGCAACATTACCACATGTACAAATGTATTACACGGAAATAGAAAATGGGGGTACGAATCAGAAGGTTTTTTTTTTTCTTTTCTTTTCTTTTTCTTTTTCTTTTTTTCTTTTTTTAACACCCACACCCACACCACATAGGCACTCAATCCCATGATTTGAGTTGAAACAGTCTGTCTACCACTGAGCCATGGGTACACATCAGAAGGTTAAAGTGTAATTATCTTCACCTTATAAAGGTTACATACAAGACCAACATAAGAAAACAACCCACACATATCCAATGACTTCCATAGATGCAAAACGTATATTGAAATCCAAACACTGATGGGGGGAACAAAAACTGTTAAACTTGCTTATAAAACCAGGGTTATTCTGCATGAAGATGTAAAAGGACTGAATAGTAGTACCTATAATTGAGCTTCGACAGTGATGCCACCTATCCCTTTCTATGCCTTGAGCTTCCTGTCCACGCCACGCCTACCATGATGCCAAACACTGGTTCGATCACCGTGCATCTGATTCCTTCGGGCTGCAGACGAACACTGGTCAGTCCGGCCAGTCTTACTGTTCATCTCTGTTTGGATCTTCCGGCGCCTCATCCGATTCTCCAACCGTATCCCCCTCAGGGCCCGGACCCTCTGTTCAATCTCTAGCGCTTGTGAGAAGTTCCAGATTCTAACCACACCTTCCTCTCCCCCACAGACGATTCTGTCAGCACCGATATCCACAGAGAACAAATTGGACCCAAACCCATGTAGCATCCTTTGGGGGGGCTCAATGTTGTTAGGAGTGGCCCGGTTAACCTTACAATGGTGTCTTGATGAAGAACGCCGGCTGGACTTCAACAATTTTCTCACATCGATCAGTGCAAGCTTTCCATCACCAGAACATGATACCAGCCAGGGGAACTCAAACGCAAGAGAATGAATTGGACCTGTATGAGGAATCCATGTTGCAACTGACCTAATATCATCGTCCATGCAATGGCTTGCAACTTCGAACATATGAACGGCTCCATCCTCTCCACCGGTGAATAGAAGATCTCCTGAGTGACTGCGAGCCAACCCATATGTGTTACCAGCATGAGCATTTTCAATGACCGTCACCCGATCTCCGCTCTCAATGTCCCAAACATAGACATCACTGCCAGCAGTGCTTGCAACGGTTGGGCCACGAGGAGCGAGGCCCAGCACCCAGTCTCCATGTCTCAGGACCTTTAAACATTTCAATTTAGCTCGGTCCCACACACGGACACTCATGTCCCACGAACCACTGTAAATTCTAGCAACATCCAATGCCAAGCAAGTCACAGGCCCTTCATGCTCCCACAAACGGAACTCAGAATTCTGATTCATGGAACCCGTGATGTCAAACAAGTGTGGGCACCCTTCGATCGCCCTCCAGCATTGAAGGAACCCATCGGTGCCCCCGGCTACCAAAAGCTCAGTGTCTGCTGTGACTGCCCGAATGGTACATCCAAGGGGCCGAGATGATGCAATTGAAAGTCCCTCTTCCATGTCCCACATCCGAATCACTGAATCATACCCTCCAGTAAATATAAGCTTCATAGAGGCCAGAAGGAAAACTGAGCGGACTGCATCAGTGTGGCCATAGAGAACATCAATGCTGAATCGCCCCATGAACATCTTGCTCCTAAACTCCCTCTCTACAAAAAGATCCTTCCACGATCTCTCATCTGGGAGTCCAGGGGCCAGAGACGGCGGAGCCAAAGGCAAACCCCATCTTTGGCAATAGAACTCCTTCCACCCATAATGGTCGGAAGCAATCTTCCAGAGAAGCGTGGAGACACATGAAACAATACCAAGCTCTTTCGCATCGAGGCAATGGAGAATTTCAGAGACCAAGGCTGGGGGAAGGTCAGTGATAGTCCGCCGGCTGCCATTGCCAGAATCATCAGCTAAAGGAACTTTTGGGTTACCAGATATCGTAGTTGCCTGTTTTGGTGGGAATCCTGAAACAGGTTTTGGTTTGACAGATTCCCGGGTCTCTTTCTTTGAATCAAATCTCAGAATGGCAGAAGGGTTATAGGATTTGAATTGGGTCAGTGCGACTTCTTCCTCCCAGGGATTATCTACAGAATCGTTTGACTTTGGTGACAAGTTCTGTCTCTCCTGGCATAAAAATGCCATAAAAATGAATGCAGAAATCGCACTGAATGGAACCAATTCAATCCTAAAAGTCAGCCAATGTCCAACCTACAAATAATCCAAAAAAAAAAAAAAATCCCAAAAACAGCCTTCTTGCTGAGAATTTGAACGAAAGTTAGAAATTTCAAACTGCACTAAAATCTAGAAAAAGAAAACTCCAGAAATCAATTAACCCTCTATCAGTCTTCGTGTAAAGAACACAAACGACGAACAGTTAAAAAAAAAAAAAAAAACACCCTTTTTCAACAGAGAATTCGATACCCAAGTCCCCTAAATTTTTTCAAACTCTAATCACCTAAAATGAAATCGAATCAAATTCTGCAAAGCCCAATTGGAATCAATCTCTAACCGCAATTTCTCCGTAAAAATCCCAAAATTCAAAACCCTGGATCGGAATCTTTCAAACCATAATCATTCCAAGGTAACCCCAATTGAAATTAGACCCTTGTCTGATAAAAGTTCCTCCCAGAAATCCAATCGGAATCAAAACCAAACCTAACCCTAATTTCTACCTAACAGAAATCCCCCCCAAAGAAACCTAGATTTGAATCTATTCAAACCCTAATCCCCACAAGTTCTTCTAAAAGAAAAAAACTAAAATCAAATCCTAACCCTAATTCCTTTTCTTGCCAATTGAAGTCAAACCCTAACCCTAGTTTCATGTAAAAGAAAGAAATCTGCTCCTTTGATGTACCTTTCTTCGCAAATGGTTTTCAAGCGTACCTCGGAATTTTTTGTGGCGATCTTCAGAGCAGAATTCCAACGCGTCGTTAGAGGAAAGAAAGAAGCGGCAGGTTCTGCTACATGTCCTTGTACAGCAAGCTTATTCCACAGGGAGCCGATTAGGTGAGACCCCGGACTCACCCAAGACGGTGGTGCGGCCCTTACCGTGGGCACACCTTGATGTATGTATTCTGTATCCACGCCGTCCATCCGTTTTTTCAGATCATTTCTGATCATTATGTCAAAAATGAAGCAGATCCAATTATCACGTGGACCATACCATAGGAAACAGTGGTGATTGAACACCCTACCATTAAAAACTTCTTAGGGCGCCTTAGTGTTTCCATAGTGTTTATTTTTCATCCAATCTTTTGAAAGGAATTTGATTGATCCATAGCGGCCACGTAAGCCTGGATGAAAGGGGGAAAAACAAAACAAAAAGCAGCTCGATCTAAAGCTTTTGTGTCTCATTAACTGTCAATCACCTCTCTTTTATATGGCATGGTTAACAATTCATTTTTTTTCTTCTTTTTTGGATAATGCCGTGAAATGATCTAAGGGGCCGGTTGGATAGGAGTAAACGGAAGTAAATGAGTGGAATTGGAAGTAAATTGAGGTAAATGGTATCTAATGTGTGTTTGAATAGAAGTAAAAGGAAGCAAGTGAAATGAAATGAGAGTAAATGTGCATGTAAATGAAATCCTCTCTACGAGAGAGGATTTGATTTAGGATATCACATATACTCATGTTGATATATTAAAATTTTCTAACACATTCCAATTCTTCCCATTTACTTTCATCCAAATGAAATATTTTGATTTCAAATGTATTTCATTTACTCCTATTGAAACACAACTATGCAAAGCCATTCACTCCCAATTCATTTACATCTAAATCCATTTCCCCATTTACAAGCTCTCAACCTAGCCCTCAAGACAGATGTACGGCGTGAATGCAAAATTCATACATTAAGGTGTCGAATTATCTTGGGTGAGTCCAAGGTCTTACCAAATTGCTCTCTATTCCAGAACGGTTGAGGTTGGCCCACTGTGGTGTGTGTACAAGGGGGGGATTAGGTGCAGCCCTACCTCAACCAAGATGGTGTGGCTTTACCACAGGCCCACTTTGATGTATGTATTCTATATACACACTATATTTCTATTTTTCCATATCATTTTAGGGTATGAGCTAAAAAATGAAGCAAATCTAATTCTAGGTGAACCATGCAATGGGAAACAACAGTGATTGACCATTAATAGACCACAAAAGTTTTGGATCAAGCTAGTGTGTGTGTGTGTGTGTGTGTGTGTGTGTGTGTGTGACCTTATCAATATTTAAATTGCAAATAAACATTATGGAAACATTGTGTCGGCCTTAGGAAAGTTTTATAGGGCTCTCAATGGGTCAGATCTGGATCGGATCCAGCTGGATCCGGCTCCAAGTCCATATATACGTAGAGGATTCGGATCAGATTCGGATCCAACTCGGATCCAAAAGGTGATATCCATATTCGATCCATTTATAAATTGTTAGATCCATTTCTGATCCAAAATCCATATAACCATTGGATTCGAGTTGGATCTAGGTCTGAATCCACCCCCATTACACACACACACACACACACACACACACAGTGGTATGGTTGACCTAAGAGTGGCATGTCTCAATTTTGAGACATGACCTAAAATAATCTATAAAATGGATGGCCAACATGAATATAACATATATAGTAAGGTGACAATGAGTCTATCTTAATTGGATTTGGATCAAACTCGGATATGTTCATGTGAATCCAAATCCGATCCATTTAAGTAATTGGACCTATTTTGATATCCAAATCCGATCCATTTAACTAATCAAACCTATTTTAAGATTTAAATCTACATAATACAGATTCGGAGCGAATCGGATCTCGGATCTGACCCACTCCATTGAGAGCCCTAATGGTAGGGTATTCAATCACCTCTATTTTTTATATTATGGTCCACCTCAGATTTGGATCTTTTTCATTTTTGGGTTCATGTTTTAAAATGACCTTCCAAATTAAATGTATGAAAGGCATGGACATAGAAGCCATACATGAAGGTGGGCCGCACCTAATTTTCACTTCAATCTTTGCATCCCATCCCATGGACGTTGATAAGTTACTAGGCCACTCAGCACCCTAGAGTTTTGAGTAAATCCTATGGAGATGCACTATGATAAAGGTGTCTTATACACACAATCCATCCATTTTTACGGCTTATTTTTAGGCAGGATCCCAAAACTATAGTATATCTAATGTCCAAGTGGACTATACCACAAGAAATAGTGGGAATTAAATGTTTATTGTTAAATTCTTGTGGGCAAAGGAGTTTTGGATTAAGCTGGTGTTGGGTTTCAATTCAAAGTTGGAGGTGGCCGTGACAATTCAAATGTAAATAGTTAATATTAATATTTCCTCTTCAAAGGGTTGAGAAACTCAACACCACTATTCCTGAACAACTAGGAGTCGGGCTTTCTTTTCGCACTATTACGGATACAAAAATAATGAAAAAAATGGATTCAATTGTCAACTGCTCCTATCGAAAGTAGGATTGACTACGGATTTGAGCCATAGCACATGTTTCATAAAATCCATATGATTTTTCTGATATAAATCGAGCAGGTTTTACGGGAAGAAAATTTTGTTCAGCATATTTTATTCGATACACAAGTCAAATGTAAATAGTTAATATTAATATTTCCTCTTTCTTCCCGTCTATGTGACTTTATGAGCAAGTTGAATGACAAGTAAACATCACTATTCTTAGGAAGGTTTCAATGTAGCCATCATAATTTATATAGTTTTTCTTGTAGTCCACTTGATCCTTGGATATGCTTCAATTTTGAACTCATAACTTACAACGAGCTGCAAAATGGATGGACGATGTGGATAACACATACATCTATGGCTGTCAATGGGCCTAGTCAGGGCCATCTCAAGGCAAGTTGAGGCCTTAGGCTAGGATCCAAATGAGGCCTTTTTTTTAATATTAATTAAAAATTAAAAATAATAATTATATATAATAAAAATATATGAAAAAAGTGATAAACTAGACCTCGTCTAGGTGTTGGAGAAGGTTTTTCCTAACTACTAAGAATAGTTGGAAGAGTGCATGGATAAGAAAAACAGTAGCGGAGCTCATATCGATCAAATCGGATAATGATATCATATCAGCTGATATATTGGCACCAGCCGTGTCGACAAGAAAATGTTATATAGGAATTTAAAATATCGGGCTTGAAATTTTTTTTTTTTTAAGAGTTATTTTAGTTGGAAACAAACTCCCTAAAATAAAATGAAATAATAGAACAAAATGAAGACAATAAAGATATTCATAATGAAAGTCAAATAGCACTGTATGCAATAACCATAGTGAATTCGCAAATATTTTTCCACCCACACAGCACCGTCTGCAATCACCATCGTGTATTTGCAACGGTTCAAATGATATCTCATATCTGGACTAGGTGCGGCCTGGCCTCACTCAACATGGTGCAGCCCTAATCATGGGGCCCACCTTGATGTATGTATTATATATCCAGGCCATCCATCCGTTTTTCCAAATCATTTTAGAGCATGAGCCCAAAAATGAAGCAGATCCAATGGACCATGCTAGAGGAAACAGTGGTTATTGAACACCCACCACTAAAAACCCTTTTGCGGGCTACAAAAGTTTTGGATCATGCTGATATTTGTTATTTTCCCTTCATCCAGGTCTGTGTGTCCTTATCAACAGGTTCGATAGGCATTACAGTGAGCCTTAGAAAATTTTTAATGGTGGCCATCCAATCAGCACGGTGTGATCCACCTGAGATTTAGATGTGCTTAATTTTTGAATCCATGCCCTAAAAGGAGCCAGAAAAAACGGGTGGAGGTCCTGAATATGCAATACATGCATCAAGGTGGCCCCATGGTCAGGATCGCAGTACATTGGGTGCTAATTCGGAAATCCTTTAACTTGCCGCAAAGACACTGCCAAACGCGGATTGCATACGGTGCTCTGTGGGCCCCACCATGATTTATGTGTTTTATCCATGCCATACATCCATTTTTCCCTATCATATTAGAGTATGAGCCAAAGTAGGAGGTGGACCACACTATAATAAACAGTGGTGTTTATCGCCCGCCATAAAATCTTAGGGCCCGCCAAATTTTTGGATGAAGTTTATATCTGTTTCTTCCCTTCATCTAGGTCTGTGTGGCTCAATCAAAGGTTGGATGGACAATAAACATTGTGGTGGACATTAAGGTGGCTCTAAGAAGTTTTTAATGGTTAGCATTCAATCACAACTGTTTCCTATGGTGTGGTCCACCTGAGATTGATCTTCCTCATTTTTGGGCTCTTGCCCTGATATTACATGAAGAAATGAATGAACGGCGTGGTTAAAAAGTATACATCATGGTGGGTCCCACAGAACAACGACCAACAACCACCCCAACAATGCAATCCCCGTCCGGAGAAAAACAGTTGGGTTACCTGTGATCCGTGTCATCTGTCAACTCGAATGGACCCACCATTAAAAAAAAAAAAAAAAAAAAGTAAACATCATGTGGGGGCACACGTGAATTTAAGACTAAAATCACTTACAGCAACTGTCATCTACAGTGTGGGTCCTTACTCATGCCTCAAGTGGTAGACTCACAAGAGTTTCAACACAAAGTCATGGTTTCGCATACCATTGTGGTGTGAGTGTGTGGGGGTATCTTGTGTGAATGCCTGCGTTAAAATCACTTACAACAGTTGTCATCCAACCATAGGTTATTTTTAGGGCCGCTATGATGTTATCCTCAATCACCACGTGAATATATCTCACCAAAATAAAGGTATAACTACCAGCCTGATAGAAGACTCAGGCAAGCCGCTAATCGCTTGTAAATTTACATTTTTTTCGGTTGGTGTGGCCTATCTGAGCCATT
This sequence comes from Liriodendron chinense, assembly GCA_003013855.2. Lineage (NCBI taxonomy): Eukaryota > Viridiplantae > Streptophyta > Magnoliopsida > Magnoliales > Magnoliaceae > Liriodendron > Liriodendron chinense. Next base: position 281,721 of record ML058557.1, on the reverse strand, counting down.
TGAACTAGAGATTCTTTGTATGTATGCGAACACAGGAATTTCCGCCTAATGGACGGAGTAGATTTTTACATATACACCGGGTGGGCGCCATATAGAAGACGTGTTTTGGACTTGATATCCTTTGCTTTGGGCCCCACCATGATTTATGTATTTTATCCATGCCGTCCATCCATTTTTTCTGGTCATTTTAAGGCACTAGCCCAAAAATGAGGCAAATTTAACTCTGAGGTAGAGTTGAACACAAGCCAAGCTAGCTCGATTAGCTCGCTCAACTTGGGTCGAACTAGCCCGATTCGGCTTGGTTCGAAGGTTGGGTTCGAACCAAGCTGAGCCATTTTTCCAAGCTCGAAAGGTCAGCTCGAGCTAACCCATGCTTGATTTGGCTCAACTTGAAATTCGGCTCAATCGCAACTTGATTCGGCTCAACTCGGTTGACTCGGTTGGAACTCTACTCAACTAGCTGGAAATGTATGTTGTTTAGTCCCACATCGGAAGAGAGCAAATAAATAAGAGGTGAAACTCTCTATAAAAGTAGGGGGGTGTCAATGGGCTTTGGGCTCCCTTTGGGCCTGAATTTTAAATAGTTTTAGGATGGGCTTTGAGCGAGGCCTTTTTTTTTTTTTTTTTTAGGTTCAAATTGGGCTCGAACTAGGCTTGAAAGCTCGGGCAGGCCAAGCCAAGCCTAGCTCAAACTGGGCAAAGCTCAACTCGGTGGCTCATGTATAGCTCTACTCTCATTACACCCACCATTAAAACTTCTTAGGGGTCCACAAGTTTTGGTTTTTAAGTTTATATTTGTGTTTTCCCTTCGTCAAGGTTCACGTGACCTTTTCTTTACAGGTTTGAAGTTTTCAACTTTCCTTTGGTTTGGTCCACTTGAGCTTTTCGGGCTCATGCCCTAAAATGAGCTGACAAAAGGGATGAATGGCGTGGATAAAATACATACATCACGTCATGGTGGACACCACAAACTCCTCACACCATGTAGCTATGCCGTGTTAATGTTAGGGCTCTCAATGGGTCGGATCTGGATCGGATCCAGTTGGATCCGGCTCCAAGTCCGTATATCTGTATATGGATTCGGATCGTATTCGGATCCAACTTGGATCCAAAAGGTAATATCCATATCCGATCCATTTATAAATTGTTAGATCCATTTCCGATCCAAAATCCATATAAAGATCGGATTCGGGTCGGATCTAGGTCCGAATCCACCCCCATTACAAATCTAAAAAAATATATGATGTAAAATATATGATATAGTATATTTAATTTAGTAGAAAAATGATGCAAATCCCACTATTTACTATGGTATGGCCGACATAGCCTAAAATAATTTGTAAAACGGATGGCCAACATGAATATAACATATAAAGTAAGGTGACAATGAGTCGGATCTTAATCGGATTCGGATCAAACTCGGATATATTCCCATGAATCCATATCCAATCCATTTAAGTAATCGAACCTATTTTAATATCCAAATCCGGTCCATTTAACTAATCGGACCTAATTTAAGATCCAAATCCGCATTATACGGAGCGAATCGGATCTCGGATTTGACCCACTCCATTGAGAGCCCTAGTTAATGTAACGTCCAAACAACAAGTGTCCGCGTCCAACAACAACCAACAAGTGGGGCTGGCTGTGGGGCCCATAGAGATGTACGTTACAAATCCACTCCGTCCATCTGTTTTGAAAGACCATAATAGGACATGATTCTAAACATCAGGCAGATTCATGACTTATTTGGGCCATACACACGAAACAGTGGGGATTGAATTCCTGGCTGTGACAGAAGTTTTGTATCAGGATGATATTTGTTCCTATGGTTTATCTAAGGAGTAGTAATTCTATGAACAGCTTGGATGGCAAATAAACGTCATGGTCAGCTCCAGCAAGGTTTCAACGGTGGACATTGCTGATCCTACTGTTTTGTTGGTGTGGCCTACCTGAGTATTGGATCTCCCTGATTTTTAAAATAACGCCTGTTGTGGTCTTTAAAAACAGATGGAAGGAGTAGATTTTTCACGGACATCTCCGATCCCAAAACAATCAGTGGTTGGGGGAGCAGATTGCGTACTGAGTAAACCCTGTGGGGCCCACCATGATTTATGTATTTATCTGCTTCGTCCATCCATTTTACCAGATAATTTTAGAGTTTAATCCAAAAAACAAAGCTTATCCAAAGCTCAAGTGGACCACACAATGGAAAAGAGCGTGGATTCAATGTCTACTGTTGAAAAATTCATGGGGCCACAGAAGTTTTGGATCAAGCTGATATTTGTGTCTTCCCTTCATCCATATCTGTGCGATCTTATGAACAGATTGGATGACAAATAAACATCACTCTAGGTGGTAAGAAGGCTTCAACGGTGGAAATCATTATTTCCCACTGTTTCCTGTAGTGCGGTCCACTTGAGCTTTGGAAATGCTTCAATTTTGGCATCAACCCATAAAATGATCTGAAAAAACGGATGGATGGCGTGGATAAACTACATATATATTCACGGTGGGCATAATAGAGTTTACACAGTACGATAAAAGCATAGTGAGTAACTCAATGTGCAATCCGATTTCGTCGTTCGGATGGTAGAAGCGAATTGACCCGGTGTCCAGGTAGACCGGTAACCCCACAGGGAGCCTGAGTGTTGGCATTTGGGTAGGAAGTGGATTGGCTGGTGAACCCTACACCAGCAACATTGATGGTGTAGGTACGTAGCCGACTCGGGCAAGGACATCAGTCCTCAAGCACCCTGAATGTACGAGCGATCCAAAAACAATCAAGGTCTTGTGGAGCCCACAATGATATATTTAATATATCCACACGGTCCATCCGTTTGGCAAGATCATTTTAGGGTATGACACCAAAAATGAGTCATATCATAACCAATGCGGTGGGGACAATGATTCTCACCATTAAAGCATTTTTAGGGCCTACACCATGATGTTTATTTTCCATCGCAACTGTTCATAAGGTCACAAGGACCTGGATGAAGGGTAAAAACAAACATCAGATTGATCCAAAACTTCTATGACCCCGAAGAAGGTTTCAATAGTAGACGTTCAATGTCTACTGCTTTATGCAATGTGGTCCACTTGAGCTTTGGATCCATCTCATTTTTTTTTGTCTAAAGCCTTAGAATGATCTCGGAGAATGAACAGACAATTTAGATATAACACATACTTTTGGTGGGGCCCACAGAACTTGCTGACGTCAATACACCAGCAAAGTGTATTGCGGGTGTAGGGTTCCGTGATAGGGCGGTGGGTGTATTGTGGGTGTAGGGTACACCACGCAATCCGCTTCCATTTGGGTATCCATAGAGTGGGACCCACATTGATTTAGGGAATCCAGATGGGCCCACGTCATTAGGGTCTACTGATATCTCGTCGAATCAGGGCTGCCAAGTCCAACTAGCTGATATTTTTGGGAGCTGATTGCCTGTGATCCCCGGCAAAGAGAGATTCCTGTTCCTGGGGCTGTGTGGGCCCATAGAGATGCCCGTGACAAATCCACTTTGTCCATCTGTTTTGAAAGACCACAACAGCCAGACAGAAGTTTTGTATCAGGATGATATATGCTCCTACAGTTTATCTGAGTGGCAATAACTATTGGAGAGTCTTCAAACAATGCACGGTTTGGGTGCTCAGACCGGTCGGGCAACCGGTCTGCACGTAATGGCCCAGATGCACTAAGGGCTGATGAACGTTTTTCACCCACCTTAGACCAGTCGGCCGACTGGTTTGTAGGGGGCTCCGACCGGTCGGTGGTAAGGCAGCGTGACGGGTTTGTGTTGGAATTTCCTCTGGACTATTTTTGTATTAGGTCCTACCGGTCGGGTGACCGGTTGGCCATGTACGCGTTTTCTTATGCATTACGCGGTAGTGTGTAAGATGTTTATAATTTCGGAATAATTGTTATATATATGGCATGAATCTGGGATTAGGAGATATCCTAAGGTGTCTAAGGTTTCCTAATTTCATTAGGAAGAGGGTAGAGTGTTTTGAGAGGGAGAGAGCTTAGGTTTTCTCTACTTTCCTTATTTGCGGGCTATCAATCTTTGTAATCTTCTGTTAATCATAGTGGATCACTTTGTGCCATGGTTTTTTACCCGTTAAAGGGTTTTTCCACATAAAATTGGATTGTCTCTTGTGGTTGAATGCTTATGTGAATTGGTTTCATTGTGTTTCTCGTTTGATCTTATGTCTGTTGTGTGTGTTGTTCGGCTTCCGCTTCCGCTGCCAGCGTCCCTATATCCAACAAGTGGTATCAGAGCTAAAGTTAGGGTGGAGTAGAATTCAAATTTGAGATGAGAAGATGGGATCAAGTACAAGGTTCGAGGTAGAGAAGTTCTCCGACAAAAATTACTTTGAGCTATGGAAGGTGAAGATCGAATTCCTTCTAATTCGGCAAGGGCTTGATAAAGCTCTTGAAAAGTGGCTTGAGGCTATGAAAGATGATGAGTGGACGAAGCTTGACAAGAAGGCTAGAACCTCGATCCTATTATGCCTTACGGATGATGTCCTCTATCAAATCATGAATGATAAGAATGCGGCTGATACGATGGCGAAGCTGAATCGCATGTATCTGTTGATGTAGTTGTTTACCTTGAGGATGGCTGAGGGAACGGATGTGGATGACCACTTAAGCACGTTCAATCGGCTAGTTTGCAAGTTGGTGGAGATAGATGAGCCGATGAAGGATTAATATCAAGCATGCATCTTACTGACTTCTCTTCCATATTCATATAAGTCATTTAAGGACTCTGTGTGCACAGGGAGGGAGACCATCCACATCAAGACCGTTATCTCAGCCCTCTAGTCGAAGGCGATGAGAAAGAAAAGCGGTGATGTGGGTTCTCGTTCTTCCTCAGAAGCACTAATTATGAGGGGAAGAAATTCTGAGTATGATGGAGGATATTCGAAATCGGGATTTAAGGCCAAGGGGAAAGGGAAAGCTAATGTAAAATGCTGGAGTTGTGGTCAGAAAGGCCACATGAGAGGGGATTGTTAGAATCTCAAGTCGAAGCAAGAGAGGTATGAAAATTCTTTTGGAGATGGAGCTAATACCGTAGAGAACGGTGGCGATCTTTGTGAAGTTCTGACTATATCCAGCAAGGGATCTCACGGTAGAGAGTGGATCTTGGATTCAGGGGCTTCATGTCATATTTGTCCTGACAGGAGTTCATTCACGACATACATGGAGTATGGTGGTAAATCGGTGTTTGTGGGCGATGGCTATGCTAATAAGGTATAGGGTATTGGTACGGTGTGCATTAGGATGTTCGATGGGATCGAACGAGTCATGAAAGATGTGAAGCATGTCCCCAAGATGAAGATGAATGTGATTTCTCTTGGTGCACTCGAGGCGAAAGGATGCGTGTTCATCGGCCGCGATCGTTGTTATAAAGTAATGAAAGGGGGCACTTGTGTGTATGAAGGCACGGAGGTGTAGCTATCTTTACAAGTTGATCGGGAGCACAATTCACTGTGAAGATGCGGGATCGACAGTGAGATCCACGGTTGCTCGTATGTGGCAAGTGCCCAAGGGCCACACGAGAAGAGTGGAAAACGGTGTGAAAGTGCAAGGTTATGGTTAATGGAGGCACGAGAAGTGGTGAAGCTATGATAAAGATAAGATGATAAAGTAAGGATGATTTGATTCGACGTTTGAAGCTTCGGTGGAGATTGTTAAAGAGTCTTCAAACAGTGCACGGTTTAGGTGCTCAGACCAGTCGGGCAACCGGTCTGCACGTAATGGCCCAGATGCACTGAGGGCTGTTGGATGTTTTTCACTCACCTTAGACGGGTCGGCTGACCGGTCTGCAGGGGGCTTCGACCGATCGGTGATGAGGCAGCGTGACGGGTCTGTGTTGGAATTTCCTCTAGACTGTTTTTTGTATTAGGTTCAACCGGTTGGGTGATCAGTCAGCCATGTACGCGTTTTCTTACACATTACGTGGTAGTGCGTAAGATGTTTCTAATTCCGAGTTAGGTGCTATATATATGGCATGGATCCGGGATTAGGAGATATCCTAAGGTGTCCAGGTTTTCCTAATTGCATTAGGAAGAGGGGGGAGTGTTTTGAGAGGGAGAGAGCTTGGGTTTTCTCTGTTTTCCTTGCTTGTGGGCTGTCAATCTTTGTAATCTTCTGTTAATTATAGTAGATCGCTTTGTGTCGTGGTTTTTTACCCGTTGAGGGGTTTTTCCACGTAAAATCGGATTGTCTCTTATGGTTGAATGCTTATGTGAATTGGTTTCATTGTGTTTCTCGTTTGATCTTATATACTACTGTGTGTGTTGTTCGGCTTCCGCTTCCGCTGTCGGCGTCCTATTCCCAACAATAACCCTCTAAACGGGTTGGATGGATGGCATATACACATCATGACCAACTCAAGGAAGGTTTTAACTGTGCGTTTTTGTTCCCGTTGTTTCATTGGTATGGCCAACATGAGTTATGGATTTGCCTGAATTTTAGAATCCTATGCTATTGTGGTCTTTCAAAACATACTGATGGAGTGGATTTGTCACAGACATCCCTGTTGACCCCACCCAGCCCCGGAATAGGTATATCATGTGCCCAGGCAATCTGCTTCCATGTAAGAAGTGTCATGCTACACAACTTTTTTTTTATGTGCAAATCGATGGAATTAAGTACAATATAACATATTTAGTGGGTGGAAATTACTTCTAACACAAACAAGCAAATCATCAAACATGTAGGATGTACGAGACACAAAGATTTTTTATATGGGAAACCTTCTAGTATGAAGTAAAAATACAATGGGACATAGTCCAGCACAAGTCCACTATAATAAAAAATAATGGAAATATAATCATCACCCGATCTTCTTTGACATCCCAACCGTGTCACCCAAAGGTGGATTACAACTAACATAACAGAAATGAATTTCTCACTAATTAGGGATTGTTAGAAAACCCCAACATAACCCTTAAAGAAGACAATCGAAGAAATCGATGTTGTCGATGAATACTCACGAACCTGAATGTGAAGATTTCGACGATAGAAAACTCTTGTTCTCCTCTTCTTCGAAACCTCATTTCTCTTCTCTGATCTCATCTTTTTTTCAAGAGAAAGATCCCTTTGTGATGCTAGAACTCACTTTAAGCAAAAGCCATTTTTTCTCATTTTCCTTTGCTTGGCCAAAAGACCAAATTACTCTCACACACATGTGGCACTGAGATGCTACTTAAGCCCACACATGCGGGTTCCACTAAACATGAGGAGGGACCCCACCAATCTCCCCCTCTCGACTCATGAGGAGGACTCTACCATGCCCAAACCTACCATGCTTTTGTAAAACTCATGAGTTTCTATAGGTGAGGCCTTGGCCATCATATCCCAATCATTCTTAATAGTATGGATCTTCTCAAGTTGTAACAATTTTCTTCAAAAGCATCCCGAATCCAATGATATCTTACATCTATGTGCTTTGGACTTAGAATGTAGACTTGGATTTTCACTGAGGTAGATGATACTATGACTGTGATAATAAACAATATAATTGTCTTGCATCAAGCCAAGTTCTTAAAAGAACTTCTTCATCTACAACATTTCCTTGTAAGTTTCTGTCACTACAATATACTCATCTTTTGTAGTAGATAAGATCACACATTTTTTTACAAATTGGACTACTATGACACTACTCCCCTTGCAAAAGTAGGCATGTACCCTGATGTGGACTTCTTAGAGTTAATGTCACCTGTCATATCTACATCTATATAACCTTCTAACACAAGTTTACCACCTCCAAAGCTTCACACCTTAGATAAACCCCTGAGATATATGAGAATCCATTTAATTTCTTCATAGTGCTCTTTAACAGGATTTGTAAGAAACATACTAACAACACCAACTGCATGTACGATGTCGGGCCTTATGCACACCATAACATACATCAAACTTCCTACTGCAGATGCATAAAATTTTTTCTCTATTTCTTCTTTTTCTTTTTCACTATAAAAACTTTACTCACTACTTAATTTGAAGTGACCTGTAAGTGGAGAACTAACAAGTTTTGCCTTTATCCATATGGAACATTTTAAGTACTTTCTCAATGTACCTTTTTGTGATAACCAAAGCTTCCCGACTTTCTTATCACGAGAGATCTTTATGCCCAAAATTTGTTGTGCAGGTCCTAAGTCCTTCGTGGCAAAGAACTTTCTTAACTCATTTTTTAACCTGTCAATTTTGCCAATACTTGACCAATAATCAATATACCACCAATATAAAGCGAAAGAATAATACAATCACCAACAGAAAATTTCTTAGTACATACGCAATGGTCTGAATCAGTTCTCCTATACCTATGATCCACCATAAATGAATCAAACTTTTTGTACTAAGCTCTTCTTCAACTTGCAAACTATGTGCTCCTTGACTTTGACTTCCAAACATTTCGGCTACTTCCCATATATCTCTTCCTCCAAATCACTATGAAAGAATGTTGTTTTGACATCTAATTGCTCAATCTTTAGATCTATGCTTGCAGCCAAACCCAACACGACTCGGATCGATGACATCTTCACCACTGGTGAAAAAATCTCATCAAAGTCAATGCCCTTCTTTTACCCAAATCCTTTCACAACCAACCGTGCATTGTACCTTGGCTGCGATTTCTTCTCTTCAGTTTTTAACCTGAATACCCACTCATTCTTGAGTGCTTTCTTATCTTTAGGCAACTTCACCAAGTCATAGGTGTGGTTCTTATGTAAAGAATTCACCTCCTCTTGTATAGCTTTTATCTACTCTCCTTTATATTCATTGGTTTAAGCTTCAGATAGTTTTCTGGTTTACCCTCATCTCTAAGCATGACATACTCATGAGGTGAGTACCTCTTGGACGGTTAGCTCGCTCTAGTGGACCTTCTCAACTGAGGCTCAACTAGTGGTTCTTGAGGGGGTTCCTCCTCCTATTCTTCATGTTCAACATCACCAATTATTTCTTCTTGGCCCTATGCATCTCCTCCATCATCATGCACCATGTGAGGAGGATTTTGATCTACATCAATAAGATCATCAACATTAGGCAGGGCATTTTAACTTTTTCAAAGTCTTCAATTATTTTGTCTTTAAGAAAGACCATCTCCGCTTCTAATCAACTTTTTGTCAAATAGATCCCATAACCTGTAGCCAAAATTTTCATCTGCATATCCCAAGAAAATACATTGTTTTTCCTTGTCGTCAAGTTTGGACCTCTTATCTTTGGGAACATGCACAAATGCTTGGTAACCAAACACCTTTAAGTGTTCATAGGAAACATATTTCTCGATTCATACCCTTTTTGCAACATCTCCATTTAGAGGAGCTGAAGTATATAAATTAATTAAATAGCAAGCAGTTCATATAGCCTATTCGCAAAATGATTTTGACAATTTAGTGTTGAGAAAACCGACAGCGGAAGCGAAAGCCGAACATGCAGAGTAATACGAGATCTAACAAGCAACATAATGTAATCACACCACTTGCAATCAATCACACAGAGACAATCTGATTTTACGTGGAAAAACCCCTCAACGAGTAGAAAAATCACGGCACAAAAGTGATCTACCATGAATCAGAAGCTTATAGAGATGAGTAACCCACAACCAAGGAAACCCAAGAGAAAACCCAAGCTCTCTCTCTTACAAAACCCTCTCCCCTTTCCCTAATACACTTAGGAAACTTTAGAAACCTTATGATATCCTCTAATCTCGGTTACACTCACTTAAATAGGCAAAAAAACCCAAATTAGAAACCTCTTACGTAAAACCGCGTAAGAGCACCAACACGGTTGGTCGCCAGGTCAGGCGCCCGAACCCCCTAAAAAACCTCCAGAGAGTTTGCTGTATAAATTCAGCCACAGTCAGGCGCTCGACCACTAGGTCGATCGCCCGAAGGCCTTATCCAACATAGATTTGAGTCACCGATTCCAACAATCTCCATCGTGACGAAAATCTTCATGTTGCACCTTGTCGTACTCGACCATCCAATCTTCCTTGCTTTCTTCATAATCTCAACTTCAACATAGCTCCACCGCTTCTTATGCCTCCATTAACCCTATCATTGCACTTTCACGCCCTTTACCACTCTTCTCATGTGGCCCTTGGGCACTTACCACATACGAGCAACCGTAGATCCTGTTGTCGATCTCGCAGCTCCACCGTAAAATGTGCTCCCAATCAGCTTGTAAAGATGACCACACCTCCATGCCTTCATCCACACGAGTGCCCCTTTCATCACTTTACAACAATGATCGTGGCTAATGAACCCGCACCCTTTCGCCTTGAGTGAACCAACAAAGATCACATTCTTCTTTATCTTAAGGACATGCTTCACATCTTTCAGGACTCGTTCGATCCCATCGAACATCCTGATGTCTACCATACCAATACCCACTACCAGGTGAGCGTAGCCATCGCCCACAAACACCGATACACCATTATACGCCTTGTATGTCATGAATGAACTCCGATCAGGACAAACGTGACATGAAGCACCTGAATCCAAGATCCACTCTCTACTGTGAGATCCCTTGTCGGATACAGTCAGAACTTCACACAGATCACCACCATCCTCTACGGTATTGGCTCCCTCTCCAAAATAATTTTTAGACTTCTCTTGCTTCAACTTGGGATTTTAACAATCCCCCTTTTATGTGGCCTTCCCGACCACAATTCCAGTATCGTACCTTAGCCTTCCCTTTACCCTTGGCTTTAAATCTTGACTTAGAATATCTCCCATTATGCTCGAAATTTTTTTCTCTCATAACCAGTGCCTCTGAGGAAGAACGAGAACCCACATCACCAGTTTTCTTTCTCATCGTCATCGACTGTAGGGCTGAGATGATGGTCTCAACGTTAATGGTCTCCCTCCCTACGTACAAAGAGTCCCTGAATGACTCATATGAATCTGGAAGAGAATTCAGTAAGATGCATGCTTGATTTCATCCTTCATCGGCTCATCTATCTCTACCAACTTGCAAACCAGCCGATTGAATGTGCTAATTTGGTCCTCCACATTCATCCCCTCTGCCATCCTCAAGGTGAACAACTGCATCAACAGATATAACTGGTTCTCTAGAGATTTCTTAGCGTACACTTTTTCTAACTTAGCCATTGTATCAACCATTGTCTTCTCCTTCATGACGTGGTAGAGAACATCATCCATCAGGCTCAACAGGATCGCGGTTCTGGCCATCTTATCGAGCTTTATCCACCCATCCTCTTTCATAGCCTCAAGTCGCTTTCCAAGAGCTTCTTCAAGCCCTTGCTGAACTAGGAGAGATTCGATCTTCACCTTCCATAATTCATAGTTATTTTTGCTGGAGAACTTCTCTATATTGAACCTCATGCTTGATGCCATGCTCTCATCTCCGATCCGAATTCTACTTCACCCCAATGTTAGCTTTGATACCACTTGTTGGGAAAACTGGCAGTGGAAGCGAAAGCCGAACACGCAGAGAAATATGAGATCTAACAAGCAACACAATGCAATCACACAACTCGCAATCAATCACACAGAGACAATCCGATTTTATGTGGAAAAACCCCAAGCTCTCTCTCTCTCTCTCTCTCTCTCTCTCTCTCACGAAACCCTCTCACCTTTCCCTAATATAGTTAAGAAACCTCAGACACCTTAGGATACCTCCTAATCCTGGTTACACCCACTAAAAATAGGCAGCAAACCAGAATTAGAAACCTCTTATGCAAAACCGCATAAGAGCATCGACATGGTCGGTCACTAGGTTGGGCACCTGAACCTCCTTAAAATCCTTAAGAGAGTTCGCTGCACAAAACAGGTCAAGGTCGGGCGCCCGACCACTCGGTCAGTCGCCTGATGGCCCTGTCCAACTTTAGATATGAGTCACCAATTTCAACATTTAGCATGTGAAAGCATACACCTGATTCTCTCCAAAATAGTGTATCATCATTTCTTCTACACCATTATGTTGTGGAGTCTTGGGAACAGATTGTTGATGTCGACTCCCATGCCTTTACAATATTGTTCAAATGACCCAATATATTCACCACTATTATATGTACGTATATACTTCAATGATTTACCTATTTTCGTTTCCATTATAGCATGAAAATGCTTAAACACATCCAAGACTTGGTCTTTAGTCTTCAAAGCATATGCCAACACCTTTCTATAAGCATCATCTATGAAGGTGACAAAGTAAGAAGCATTGCTTAGACTTTTAACTTTCATGGGACCACAAACGTCAGAATAAATTAATTCTAAAATATTTGTTTTCTTTTGGGGAGGATTTTTATGAAATGAAGCTCTAAGTTATTTTCCAACCGAGTAATGAATGCACTTGTGTAAAGGCATACCTTTTATGTCGAGAAGGAACCACTTCTTAGTGAAGATTCATAAGTCCTTCTCGATTATGTGACCCAATTACTTGTGTTAAGATCAATAGAAAAAATTATTTTCTATTATGTTCACCTCAGCCCTGGATAGTTGTGCTTGCGTCTTGTATAAAGTGCAACACCTCTTACCTCTTACCACCATAGGAGGCCCTTTCGTTAACTTCCACTGTCCACCACTAAAATGATTGTTGTAGCCTTCTTCATCCAATCTTCCCGCAGAAATTAAATTAATGAGAAGATTGGGTACATGCATCACATTCTTGAGAACCGACATTGGTTTAATGCAAAACAAGAGGGTAATTGCTTAGGCCTCAAGATAGTTGAACAAGCATGAAGAAAATTATCCTACATATGATCTGGATCTCACAACGGTTATTTTCGTACTCAAGATCTGGAGGCATTATTTATATGGAGAGGAATTTGAGCTATACTGTGATCATAAGAGTTTAAAATATATATTCACTCAAAAGGAACTGTACATGCGGCAACACAGATGGATAGAGACCTCGAAAGACTTTAATTTTGAGGTATCTTATAATCCAAGGAAGGTCAACCTCGTAGTAGATGCGCTAAGTCGGAAGAGAACCTATGAATTCACGGCCCGTTCATGATCAATGAGTGGGAGATGTTGGATTTTATCCAAGATTTTGACCTCCAGCTTCGACTAGATGAGCCATAAGTGTGCTTGACCCATATCCTCGTGAAACTGAAATTGGTACACCGAATATTGAAGCGCAGGGCCAAGATGACTGGCTCAAGAAGATGAAAGAAATGGGTGAGAAAGGAAAAGTGCTAGAGTGGCATGTTGGTGTGGATAACGGGCTTATGTATAGTGATTGCCTATGCATACTTGATGTCCCTAAATTGAAGCAAGCCATTATGGATGAAGCATATTGATCTAAGCTCGCTATTTACCCTAGGTGTACCAAAATGTGAGGCGATAGTACTGGTGGGGTAACATGAAGTGTGAGATAGACAATTATGATGCAAATTGTCTTACATGTCAACAAATGAAGGCTCCAAGACTTTTACAGCCTATGCCACTGGCAGAGTGGAAATGAGATTATATATCCATGGACTTTATTTTTGAAATCCCCTAGATTCGTGAGAACCATGATTCGATCTGGGTGACTGTTGATCGATTGACAAAGACAACACATTTCTTGCCGATATGCAAATCCACCTCAACAAATGATTTGACAAAGTTATATGTCAAGAAAATTGTACATCTACATAGAGTGCCTTTAAAGATTGTAACATAATTGCATGACAATGGATACCTCTCTTAAGTCTAGCATGACGTTTTATCCTCAAACAGATGAACATACTAAAAGGGTCAATTAGATACTTGAACATATGTTGCTAGCCTGTGTTTGACTTCAAAGGGAATTGGGATGATTCCACTCAATACATGTATTTTAATCCATACCATCTGAATTGTAAGCATGTAGGACAATCTTACGTGTCTCACAATCGTGATTATATGATGTTGCCACTGAATTGGGGCAATTAAGATGTGCACCACTAGATGGTTAGGTTAGTTTAATAATATGATATTTGGGCCCCTACTTGTAAGAAGAGCTGGGCATCAAGTCGAGTGGGACCGAGTTTGGGCTGTGACCCGAACAGATCCGGATATGGAAAGGGCCTGACTCGAACTTGATCTGACTCGGTACTAAGTTGGGCATGCTTAAACCGATCTGACCCATTCAAGGCCTAGACTAAATCGAACCGAGTCCGACCCGGTCATAAGTACCTAGTCAAATCGAGTCAGAAACGAGTCGGGTCGAGTTATCAAATATATATCATTTTAGCAATAATCTTCACGAATTTGACGGTTTAGATTATCACGATTTTTTACAATGATTTGCTAGAGTATTAAATAATTCCTAGTTTACTTATACTGCACTTCTATTGTAGAAGTTTATTTTCCTTATCTGGTTTTAGCCTTTGTTTTTTGAAAAATGACAGCATGAATTAAATACTATTCAATTTTAACCTTTGTTTTTTTGGAAAATGAAATGACAGTATGTATTAAATACTATTCGATTTTAACTTTTGCTTTTTAGAAAATAACAGCTGTATATTAAATGCTATCCAATTTTAGCCTTTGCTTTCGGGAAAATAAAAGTTTTACCTTGGGAGAGGAATCACACGTTTGATGAAAGACAACTTTGCCTATATTAAACCCGAGTCGAGTCGGGTTCATTTGAATCGATTTACGATCCGAGTCGAGTCAAGTCATTGGGTGACCTGGACTCGGCTCATTGGGAGATCGGATTGGGCCACTTATACCCGGTTCAAACCGACCTAGCCATTTGGTTTGAATTGAGTCAAGTTTGAACGGAGTCAGATGAGTTGAGTTATCAGATCCCGTGCCCAGCTCTACCTGTAAGGGTCAAAGCTATAATTGTCAAAATTTTACAATTTACAGTTTACAATTTAAGTCAAATATATTTGAATCCCACTTTAAATCCCTTTTAGATGAGTTTTGCAATTCCAGTTTACAATCTAAATCGAAAATGATTTGAATCCCACTTTAAATCATTTTTAGATGAATCTTACAATTTAGTGATTTATGTTTCAAACGGTACAGTCTGATTACTCTATAACTTATCTCTAATGTTTTTATTAATGGCTGCAATGTGCTAATGATTATTCAGGCTTAACATGTCATCCGTGTTTTAGAATTTGACATGAAATGTATTTACAAATCATTTTGCCTAAGATACCACTTAAATAGTAAATCATTGGATTTTGGCAACTATGATCATGACATGCATGTTGTGGTACAAGTTCTAAGTTGCTAATTTATGCATATTTAAGAGAAATAGATGATTGATAATCTTTTAGTTTTTCTAATTTACTTATATTTTTAGATTTTTTTAATATTTTAAGAAAATCAGAAAAATCTTATAATTTATAATGCCATTTATTATTTGGTATTATTTGGTATAATTTATGATTTGCCATACAATTATAATTATGACAATGTTGCAGTACATGTATGCCATTTTACATGGATGAATTGTCCACTTTAGTGAATGGTGGGGAAATGCATCTCATAAATAAATAGACTGCATAGATCTGAGCCATTCATCAAGTAAGTTACACTGTAAACCTGTCATGGACTAAAAGTAATTTTTGACCGCTCATTAGGTGGGTCAAACTTGTTGGATAAAAATGGGCAGGTCGGTAAAAAAATAAAAAAAAATAAAAAAAACGGTGGCCCAAATTCAATTTGAATGTGTGGTTCACTAAATGAGTGTACCATCCTGATTTGCGATTTATGGGGCCGTGATTTGATGAGCCCCTTATGAAGTGAGGGGAGACAATATCAAAGTCCTTGCAGAAAGAACACGTGTCGAACATCCGAGCCATTTATTAAGTAGGGTAAACTTAAAAAATGCCACAAATCCAAAATAAATTGTGGCATGAGCATGAAAAGGCCCAACCGTCTAATTAAAGGAACTTGTGTTGCTTGCTTGATGTGCACTTGATACTTACCAGGATTTATTAAAGGAATTTGCAAACAAGGAGAGTACAAGTACCATAAATAGAAATATATAGAAGAAAAGTAAATCAATCGTCCATCAGCTTCCACTAACTGGCATTTGATTTATTGGGATGCGTCGGGCCTGATTTATACTGCAAGGCATGGACGCGGGTTGGCTGCTGACCCGCACACCAACCAGCTAGCTGTGTCAAAGCTCTGTGGGTCCCACCATGATGAATGTATTTTATCCACACCGTCCATCCATTTTCCAGCTTATTTTAAGGCATGAGACCAAAACTGAGGCATATATAGAGCTCAAGTAGACCACACCACAGAAAACAGAGAGGAGAATGATGGCCACCGTTGAAACTTTCTTAGGGCCTACAGTGATGTTTATTGGTCATCCAACCTGTTAGTGAGATCACAAAGATGTCATCCAACCTGTTTATAACATAAAAAAGATATGGATGAATGGAAAAAACAAATATCAGCTTGATACAAAATTTCCACGGCCCCAAAATTTTTCCTAATTGTTCAATCCCCCACTGTTTTCTAGCTGTTTCCTGTGGTGTGGTCCACTTGAGCTTTATATCTACCTCGTTTTTTGTATCATACCTTAAGATAAGTTGGAACAATGAATGGACAGTGTGGATAAAACACATACATTATGGTGGGACCTACATAGCTTTGACACCAGCTTGCTGGCTGATGTTCAGGTCACCAGCCACATCCCGGCCGATGACGTTGGACTTGGATTCCGTAGTGAGCCGTCCATTACCGAGCTTGGTGATCAGTCCCCGTCGAAGCTCTGTGGGCCCCACCATGATGTATGTGTTTTATCCATGTCGTCCATCCATTTTACCAGCTTACCAGCTGATTTTAGGGCATCATCCAAAATATGAGGCGGATCTAAAGCTTAAGTGGACTACACCACACGAAACAGTGGGAATTGAATGCCTAAACCGTGGGAATTGAATGCCTAGTGTTGAAAACGTCCTGTGGCCCATAGAAGCTTGGGATCAAGCTGATTTTTATGCTTTCCCTACGTCCAGGTTTACCTGATTTTATAAACAGGTTGGATGGAAATAAGCATCGCAGTGGACCCTAGGAAGGTTTCAACGGTGGGAGTCACTATCCCCACTGCTTCCTGATGTGGTTCACTTGAGCTTTGAATCTGCCTCTCTTTTTTTTTTTTTTTTTTTTTTTTTTTTTTTTTTTTTTTTTTTTTTTGTTCATACACTAAAATGATCTTGCAGCATGAATGGACGACATGGATAAAATACATACATCATGGTGGGGCCCACGGAGCTTTTCTAGCACGGAGCAGTGCTGGAGGGGTCACTACTGAATCCGAGTACGCCTGACGGGTAAGGGGTGTCCATGGATCGGGTTGGCTCGATGGGCTTTCGGGCTTGGCCTGCCTTGGGCCGGGCTTGGACTTGAGTATCAGGCCTACGGGTCAGGATCGGGCCTAATGTATAAGCCCCTTTTTTAAACAGGTTGGGCTTGGATTAGGCAGTTCAAAAGCCTGAAAACCCAGCGTGATCCGAATATATATTTTTAATTTAAAATTTAAATTAAAATATTTTTTTCCTTTCAAAATTTAAATTTTACACAATTTTTTCTTAAAAATTCATCTCCCTCCTAAAACTCCTTTTATTTTCTATAATGTTGGTGATAATTTTTCATATACAGAGAAGCGGGGATTAAAGGATAATTTATCTCTCTATGTTAAAGGCCGAGCTCGGGCTAGGGCCGAGTACGGGCTGGACCCTACATTTGTATCTTGGGTCGGGCTTGGGCTTAGCTATTGTGGCTCGTCATGGGTCTGGGTTGGGTTTGAGCATATGTTGAAAGAGGTGGGCCAGGCTTGGACAGAGCTAGGCCTGGACCTAACCCAGCCCATTGACACCCCTACCGAGGGGCAAGCAACAAGCTACTGTGGTCCGTGGTGGTGGGGGAGTCGGATTGCATCCTTCCTCGATATGGACGCAAAGCATCCATACTGAGCTGTGGAGGGGCCCACCGTGATGTATTTGTTTATCCACTCTGTCCATTCAGTTTCTAAGATCATGTGACCATATGAGACTAAGAATGAGGCAGGTCCAACGGTGAGATCGACCACACCAGAAATGACTCTTGCATTTAATGCAACTTGCCTTTAATGCTTGGTGCATTTAATGCAACCTGAGCTCAGTATTTGGTGTGGTCGACCTAACCTTTGGACCTGCTCATTCTTGGTCTTATGTGATCGGTCAGATCTTAGAAATGGAATGGACAGAATGGATGAACAAATACATCACGGTGGGCCCCTCCACAGCTCGGTATGGACGCTTTGAGGAAGGACGTAATTAGGGTTGTAAATGGTCGGGTTCGGGGCGGGTTTAGCCAAAACCAGACCCGCCCATTTACTAAACAGGTCTGGGTCCAAATTTTAGACTCAGACCCTTTTACTAAATGGGCGGGTCCGGGTTGGATCCGAGTCAACCCATCATACCCATTTATAAATGGGTCCGGGTCTGGTAGAGGGAGATCCACCCAGACCCGTTTATAAATGGGTCAGATCTAATGGGTCCGGGTTTGGATCAAGTATGCAAGCATTTTACAAGGCTTAAAACCGGGTCTGGACGGGTCTGGGTTGGACGGGTCCCTTGAAATATAGACCAAACCCACCCACTTACTAAATGGGTTCAGGTCGGGTCGGGTCGGGCCTAATATAAAGGAAACCAAACCCAGACCCGTTTAACAACTGTGTCTGTTCTTGGACCCAAACCCGTACCATTTAACAAATGGGTCCGGTCTAGGTCGGGTCTAAATGGGCTGGGTCCGGTACCCCATCGGGTCCGCTGACCCATTTACAGCCCTAGACGTAATCCGACTCCGGTGGTATGATAGAAATAGGATTGCGTCCTTAGTTACTCGGTACGCTCTTATCATGCTCTTATCATACGGACTAAACTCAGTTGAGCCTATTGTTAATGTATGTAGTTTATCTACACTGTCCATCCTCTTTTCCAGATCATTTAAGGAGTTGAAACCAAAATCAAAGCATATCCAAACTCATGTGGACCATACAACACGAAACAGTGGGTATAAGGATTTCTACTGTTGAAGGCTTTCTAGGGCCCGCAGTGATGTTTGTTTGTCATCCAACCTGTTCACAAGATCACACACATTGATGAAGGAAAAAAAAACAAATATAAGCTTGATCCAAAACTTCCACGGCCCACGAGAATTTTTCAACGGTAGAATTTCAATTCACATTGTTTCATACGGTGTGGTTCACTTAATATTTTTATTGTTGATGCCAAAAATTGGTCAACAGACGAAGATGTAAATATATGATCTGGATAGTTGAATGGAGTTGGGCTTCCGGTATGAAAGGACGGAGATGACGAAATCCTCAGATCCTGCAAAAGAACACAGAGGATAAGGGGGGTGGCTGGGGTCCAGCCAAAGACCCTCCGATGCCTAAGTCAGTGATCTTGAGTAATCGGATATTTTTTAGTATAGATCGATAGTAGCTTGCATACCTTGATAATGGTGAGAATATCCTTATTTATAGACTTAGGTTGCGAGATTGCTTGCCCTCTGAAGAGTCGTGATTTTAGCAGACTGCCAGTTGGGTTCCCGGGATCTTAGGATCTGCGTATAACAATCGAAGATCCTTATCCCTAAAAGCTGGGGATGTCGATCTTTTCTCCTGATATCTTGGAGTGAGCCCAAGATTACGGTTTTACAGCTCAGCTCGCTTAAGATAACCTTCATTACATCGGACCGAGCCGACCAGTTTCCATCGGGTTAACATGACCCGATTCGTACCCGGGGCCTGAGATGGGTCGGCTCGTCCTTATTGGGTCGGTAGAAAGCGCTTTCTATCAGGTCGGCTCTTTACCTATAACAGAAGCCCCCTTTTTACCCTCGAGGGTATTCTGCTCAGCTCGGGGGTAAAAACTTAAGAGGAGATTGCCGACCTAGATAATTTTTGTCGTTTCGTTTCCACGGCGCCGTCGTTTTGATGGGCGGAAAAACGGCATTAAATGCGTCTCTCGATTTATCGAGGGCATTAAATGCATCTCTTGATATATCGAGGAGTCATCATTTCTCCGTACGGCGCGATATCACCGATATGATTTAGTCGAACGGGGTGTTGCCGCGTGTCCTGAACGGCGCAGCTTTTCGAATTCGTCAAGTAGAAAGTTGCCACGTGTTGCCTTCGCATTGAATGCGGCGAGACCTGAATAGTGCCCAAATCCTTCCCCGAGTATAAAATCTGAGACTTGGCCAGATTCTGAAAAACCCTTCTCCATTTTCTTACTGTTCCTGCACTCTGGTCCTTCTTCTTCCCCATTTTCTTCAACTTTCTTCCTCCCAGCGGCTGTGCCAGCGTTCTGGTACGCTCCTTTTCTTTTCTTCAAAGAACTTTTCCCCTCCTCTCTCTCTTTTTTTTATCTGAGAAATGTCGGAGCCAGAGACTTCATGCTCTGAGGCCATCCTCAAAGTGAGGTATGATGACCGTGAGTCCGATTTACCTCTCCTCTGTCACGAGGGGGCAAGTTCCAGTGAATCGGATTCAGGTTTAAGGGTGGAAGAGGCCACTGGAGAGGGAGAATCTGAGCCTCCTGAGTCGGCTGCCGGCAGTGCTACGGCCAATAGAGAGCCCTTCGAATTAGATTCTATGATCTCGTAGATTTCCCAGGAAGAACTGGACGCTGCGAAGGAGATATACGAAATTCCTGACTATATAGATTTTAGGGTTCCTGACCGAGCCGATAGGCCGAGCTGACCCAGAGCCGGGGAGGTGGTTATCTCTTTGATGTACCTAGAGTCTGGGCTGAGGTTACCCTTACATCCTTTCGTGAGGGAGGTCCTTAGCGTCTTAGGTCTATCTCCGAGCCAATTGCAGCCGAATGCATGGAGGTGCATGGTCGGATGCTACATACTCTGGCGGAGACTAGGAAATAGGGAGTTTACCTCCAATGAACTTTTCTCCCTGTATATTCTCAAGTCCTTGGGTGGCCAAGGACTTTATTATTTTTCGTCGTTGCCGGGCCAGGGCGGCTCGATTATCACCTGTATGCCTTCCTCCACCAAAACTTGGAAGAGGAAGTGGTTCTTCGCGTCGGGCAGTTGGGAGTGTGCGCCGGACGAGCCTCAACCCCTGAAATTTCGAGTCCAAGCCGACTTCGCTCTGCCAGGTCGGATGAAGTCCCGACCTAACTGTTTTTCCCAATTCTTTCGAAAAATAAACATATATATATATATATATATATATATATATATATATATATATATATATATATATATATATATATATATATATATATTACTCATGTATCGGTTCTTTCTTCAGTGTCGGCGACCATTGGGTGGCGTTATCCGTAGTTGAAGAGAGACAGATCCACAAAGCCCGAGCCGTACCTTCTGCAGAGAGGGACTTCCGGAAAGTAATCACACTCAACTCCGTTGCTGAATCAGGTCGGTAAGCTGAGCTGATGATTTATTTTTCTGCTCGTCGCTTCGCTGTCCTCACGTTTTTTCTTTCCTTTTGGTTTTTTTTTTATATATAGGAATGGCTCCGAAGGCAATCTCCAAGCGGAGGATTCCAGCTCGGTTTCTGGACCGAGGGCAGAGCTCTACTGAGCCCCCTAGGAAGAGGGCGGCTACTGCCGAGGTGCAGGGATCGTCTCGCCTGCCCCAATTCTTCGTCTGCGGTTCAGGACAACTTCCCAGCTCGGACTCTGCGCAGCCCAGAACAGAGCCAACGGAGCCCAGAACCGGGCCAACGAGGCCCAGAACCGAGCCAATGGGGCCCAGAACCGAGCGAACGGCTACCCCGGCGACATCTGCTGATGAGCCGGTGATCAATGTGCCAGATAGCTCGGGCTCTCGAGCTGAACCCATCCACATATCCGTGCCTCCAACCGTCTCTTCCCAGACCTCCCCTCCTGCAGCAGCTGGACCTGACCGACCTGCTGCGGGTGCCTCCTCTTCTCAACCTCTTCGACCTCGTGCTGCCCCGGTTGTGCAACGAGAGGACCGGGTCGAGATGCCTCCGCTGACGGAGCAGTATTCAAACTGGATGGAGGGCATTAATGCTTACATGCGTGTTAACCATGACATCCCTCAAGACTTGAATATTATAGCCTCTTCTGACCCGGATCAGATGGTTGGGGTGGTGCTAGAGAGCTGCCTCAGGGTAACTTTACGAACTCCTTTATTTTCTTTCCCATATACTTGTGACGCTTTCTGTGTTGCTTGCTAACCGTATTACTTTCGCAGGATTCGACTGCACTTATCATGATCCGTAAGGTGATGGCCGAGCGAAACCACCAGGCGCAGAAGGCTCTGGCTGCTCCCGCTTCTTGGAAGAAGAAGACTGAAGCCATGAAGGCTGAGCTGGACAAATGTGTCCTTCTTCTGAAGGAAACTCAGTCCGAGCTGACGTCTTCCAGATCCGAGCTGGTGTCCACCCGATCCGAGCTGGAGTCTTCCCAGTCCGAGCTGAAGGTGGCGCAATCAGAGCTGGAAGTATCCCAAGCTCAGGTCCAGTCTCTAGAAGAGGTTCTGAAGGAGGCTGAGACCAAGGCCGTATCCGACGGGAATAAGGCCGAATCCCTCGAAGCTGCTTTGAAGACGGCTGAGGAAGAGAAGGTGCACCTGGCCGAGCTTCTGAAAGAGGTCCAGCTAAAGCACCTGGCAGAGATTAATGGGGCGAAGGCTGAGTACGAAAACTTGTCTGCTATTTCTGAAGATTTGTACAATAACGGACTTCAGGAGTACAGACGCCTCGTGCTTAAGCACTTCCCAACCCTTGACCTTACGCCAGTGGACGAAGACGAGGAGGAGGAGGAGGAGGCGCGGGTCGGAGGTGAAGGTGCTGGCCCGTCTGGCAAGGATTAGATTGTATCATTTTTTTTTCAAGATGTACACAACAAAATTTTGAATACAAGCCCTTTGAGGCAAATTTTGCTAATTCTGTTGCAAATTTTACTTTCGTATTGTCGTTAATGTAGTGAGTTTGCATGGTCGAAGCGATCTGGGGCTGGCTAGCCAGGTCGGCCGCCTATATGCCCACCTGTCAGTAAAGTTAAATGTACTATATTGATATTAAGTTGTATTGAAAGATCATCGTAGAACAACTCCTAGGAAAGAATTTTATTCAAATAATCGTTCCAAAAAACATATTTTGTGCTGAGCACAATTCATCGTTCATGGATAATAGATTTTGAGATGTTCGGCGTTCCACGGATGAGGAAGTGGTTTTCCCTCCATGTTTTCGAGCCGATAAGTGCCGAGACGACGTGAGCTAATGACCTTATATGGTCCTTCCCAATTAGGGCCGAAAACAGCGGCCTTGTCGTTTATATGTACCTTTTTAAGGACGAGGTCACCAGCTCGAAATCGTCTTTCCCGCACTTTGGAGTTGTAGTACCGTCGGACCCTCTGCTGATATGCTACTATACGTACTTGAGAAGCTTCTCTTGCTTCTTCAAGTAGATCTAAGCTTATTCGCAACTGATCTTCATTTTGGTCGGGTCTATGATGGCTTGTTCTGCTCGTGGGCATTCCAATTTCCACCGGCACGACGGCCTCGGCTCCAAATGCCAGGAAAAAGGGGGTTTCCCCAGTAGTCGACCGAGCCGTGGTTCGGTAGGCCCATAGCACCTCGGGGAGTTCTTCCGCCCAAGCCCCCTTTCTTTCTCCGAGTTTTGTTTTGAGATGGTTCTTGATAATTTTGTTGACTGCTTCGACCTGACCATTGGCTTGAGGGTGGTGAGGAGATGAATATACGTTTTTAATGCCCAATCTGGTGCAAAATGTACGAAATCCTTGATTGTCGAACTGTCACCCGTTATCAGTGATTATGGTGTTCGGGATCCCAAAGCGACACACAATCGCTCTCCCAATGAAGTCCGTAGTCTTCTTTTCTGTGATGGTAGCCAGTGGTTCTACTTCAGCCCACTTTGTAAAGTAATCAACTGCGACAATTGCATATTTAACTTGTCCTTTCCCGGTCGGGAGTGGGCCGATGATGTCGACCCCCCACTGAGCAAATGGCCAAGGTCCAGCCATGGGTGTGAGCTCTTCAGGCGGCAAGTGAGGTATCGGGGCGAATCGTTGACACTTATCGCATCTTTTGACGGTCTCTCGGGCGTCTTGCTGGATGGTGGGCCAATAATATCCCTGTCGGATTGATTTCTATGCAAGTGCTCGTGCCCCGGAATGGTTCCCGCAACATCCGTAGTGGATTTCACGTAATACGTAATCAGCCTCCTCAGGACCTAAACAACGCAGACACGGGCTGGAGATACCTTTCTTATAGAGGACACCCTCTATCAGTGTATACCGAGCTGACCTATAGCGGATGTGCCGAGCTTTTTTCTGGTCGTCAGGTAACTCGCCCGATCGTAAAAATCGAATGATAGGATCTCTCCAATTTGGATTCTCCGATATTGGAAAAACTTCCGCGAGTCCATTTGACGATATGCTGCGCTGAGGGAGGAACTCGATGGGTATCATTCTGCCGAGTTCATCGTTTGCTGATGATGCAAGTTTCGCGAGAGCATCTGCGTTTGTGTTCCCATCTCGTGAAATTTGGACGATTTCATAATGGTCGAATCGTAACAGTAGCTGCTGAGCTTTGCTTAGATATGCAGCCATTCTTCCTCCCTTCGCCTGATATTCTGCAGTCACCTGCCCGACCACAAGTTGCGAGTCGCTGAATACTTTTACCGATCGTATTCCTATTTTCGAGGCGAGGCGGAGACCGGCTAGGAGGGCTTCATATTCCACTTCATTATTTGAAGCCCGAAACCCGAATCGAAGTGCGTACTGAATTTTGATCCCATTGGGTGAGGATAGAACGAGACCAGCTCCACTGCCTTGTGAATTGGAAGAGCCATCGACGTGCAATGTCCAAGAAGGTGTGATATGTGTTACCTCCGGATGCTTGATAAGTTCACGATCGCACTCAGCCTCGTGCGGCTCGGTTAATTCGACGATGAAGTCTGCTATAGCTTGTCCTTTGATTGCTGTACGAGGTCGGTACTGTATATCGAATTCGCCCAACTCGACAGCCCATTTGATGAGACGACCTGATGTTTCGGGATTTTGCAGTACTTGCCATAATGGCTGATCGGTTAATACGGCTATCGGATGCGCTTGGAAATATGGCCTCAACTTGCGGGCCGAGGTAATTAAAGCCAGGGCGAGTTTTTCGATTTAAGGGTATCGTATTTCCGAGTCAATCAAGGCCTTGCTAGTGTAATAAACAGGCCTTTGTATCCCTTCGTCGTCCCGGACTAGAGCCGAGCTGACCGCCGCTGCTGAAACTGCTAAGTACAAGAGCAATTCTTCTTTATGCACTGGCTTGGACAACAGCGGTGGGGAGCCGAGGTAGGCTTTCAGCTCCACAAAAGCTTGCTCGCATTCGGGAGTCCATGTCATTTCTTTGCATTTGCGCAACTGTTTGAAGAAGGGAAGACATCGGTCAGTAGCCCTTGAGACGAACCTGTTGAGTGCTGCAATCCTTCCTGTGAGCCGCTGAACATCTTTTATTGTGCGAGGCGAGCTCATATCGAGGAGGGCCTGGATTTTTTCTGGATTGGCTTCAATTCCTCGCTGATTTACCATGAAGCCAAGGAATTTTCCTGAGCCCACTCCAAAAGCGCATTTGCTAGGGTTGAGCTTCATACGATACTTCCTTAGTATTTCGAATGTGGCGCATAGATCGCCGACGTGATCTTCTGAGCGCTTGCTTTTGACGAGCATGTCGTCGACATATACCTCCATAGTTTTACCTAGTTGATCTGCAAACATCTTGTTTACCAGTCTTTGGTAGGTTGCCCCGGCGTTTTTGAGCCCGAAAGGCATAACTTTGTAGCAGTAGAGCCCCCGGTTCGTGATGAATGCGGTCTTTTGTCGATCAGGAGCGTGCATCTGGATTTGGTTATACCCAAAAAAGGCGTCCATAAAGTTGAGAAGTCCATGCCCGGCGGTTGCGTCGACGAGCTGATCTATCCGTGGTAGTGGGAAGCTGTCCTTAGGGCAGGCTTTGTTCAGGTCGGTGTAATCCACACAGACCCTCCATTTTTCGTTTGGCTTTTTGACGAGGACCACATTCGTCAACCAATCTGGATAACGTATTTCTTGGACAAATCCTGCCTTGCGTAGCTTCTGTACCTCTTCTTCAATTATTGCGTACCTTTCCGTGTTGAAGGTGCGCCTTTTTTGACGGATCGGTTTCATGGTCGGATCGACATTGAGTCGGTGGACCATTACCTCCGGAGAGATTCCGGACATTTCTTCATGGGACCACGCAAAGACATCTACATGCTCTTTTAAAAAGTTTATTAAACCATTCCGTACCTCGTCTGTCAAACGTGACCCGATCTGGATAACTCTGGTCGGATCGGCCTCCGTCAAGCAAACGTCGACTAACTCCTCTGCTGGTGATCCGCGCTCCTGCTCGTCTTCTTTTGGGTCCAAGGAGGACGCGTGAGAGACAGTTGATACGGTGCTTTTATTTTTCCATCTCAGAGAAAGTTCGTAGCAACGCCGAGCTTCTTGCTGGTCTCCCCTGACCACGCCGACCCCTTCATCAGCTTCGAACTTCATCGTCAGGTGATAGATCGAAACAACAGCTTTCAGGGCCCGCAAGATAGGGCGGCCGATAATGGCATTGTAAGCAGAAGGGGTGTTCACAACGAGGAAATCAACCATAATCATTTTTTGGTTAGGCTCTTCCCCAACAGTGACCGGTAAAGTTATTTCTCCTTCCGGCATGACGCTATCTCCTGTGAATCCAGTTAATGCTGTTTTAACTGGCCTTAATCGGGAATGATCGATCTTCATTCTTTCGAAAGCTGATGCGTACAAAATGTCTGACGAGCTTCCTGTATCGATCATCATACGGTGGAGCCTTTTGTTTGCCACTACCATCGAGACGACCAGAGAGTCGTCATGCGGGTGCACGATTCCTCGGGCATCTTCTTCAGTGAACGTTATCGCCCGAGATGTAACCTTTGCGACTTTTGAGGGTCGGCTGGCGATGTTCACAAACAACCCGGACGGTTTTGGTTCTGGCTGGGATGTTCTTGCTTGTCGCACATAATTTTTGCGCGAATTCCCAGAATCTCCAGTGGTCGATCCGCCGAAGATCATGTGAATTTCTTCCACAGGATTGTTGTTTAGTCCTTCGTTTGGGTCGGCTGACTGATCTTCGTTCCTCCGGTCGTCTTGACGCTGAGCGAGTAGTCTTTCAGAAATCCTTGTTGGATAAGGATCTCTATTTGTCGCTTTAAATCGAAGCAATCCACGGTATTGTGACCGTGATCTTTATGGTACAGACAATACCTTGATTTTGTCCTTCTGTTGGGGTCAGTTTTTATTTTCGCAGGTCGTTCGAAGTTGAATTTGCCTTTTTCTGCCAGATACACTTGCTCGATGGTTTTATTGAGTGGCGTATACTTTTCGAACCGCGGAGCAGGAGGTTTCGTTCCGTGGCTAGTTGCGCCGCGAGCCGGTGACCTCCGCTCCGACTTCCGCTCCGACCTGTGTTTCTTCGAGCTGCTGCTATCCAGACGATCTTTATTCCTGGTCGTCGGTCGGTGAGCATTAACCAGCTCTTCGGCGTTGATGTGCTTAGCAGCTTGATCCAGCAACTCGGCCACTGACTGTGGTGGCTCCTCTCCCACAGACCAAAGAAACCTTCGGTCTCGTAGCCCTCCAATCATGGTGTGTAATAACACGTCTTGTGAAAGATTTTCAATTTGCACCGCTTCGGAATTGAAGCGCGCGAAATAATCTTTTAGGGACTCATCTTCTTTCTGCTTAATTGCTGCAAGGTGTGTTGAATGCTTTCTCGGGTCGGTGCTCCCGATGAACTGAGTGGCGAAAGCTCGGCTAAGCTGAGAGAATGAGCTGATTGTGGGGGCTTTAGGTTACGAAACCAAGTCCATGCCGAGCTTGTCAAGGACAACGGAAAAGGCCTTGCACATGATGTGTCCGTTGGCCCCGAGGAGATCCATGCGGACTTTGAAATTTTCTAAGTGTTCTGCCGGATCTCCTATACCAGAGTACTGCTTCAACTGGGGAATCTTGAACCCTTTGGGAAGGGGTTCTTCACGAATCTCGTCGGTGAACGGTGACTCAGATGAGTTGACCAGCGCGTCCACTGCGATTGGAGCTCGACCTCGCTGTGCTTTCTGAATGTCGCCCATTTGTTCCCGCAGTTCTCTCAGCTCGGCCTCCAGTGGGCCCAAGTCGTTGTCGACCCGGTCGCTGGCTTCATGGTCAGCTCGTTCATGCGCGAGACGAGCTGTTCTTCGTCTCTCGAGCCGGTGTCGCAGGTCGCTGGCAGGCAAGTCCGTTGCTGGTTGAGACCTTGCCTCGGTAGTTTTGCTGGCGGTCTCGCTTTCTTCGACAGGAATGGGCTGCTAGGAGCGTTGTGACGGCCGAGTCTGGTGAGAGTGCTGGGATTGTTGAGGCTGAGAGTGTGTATACCGAGGCCCCTTGCGGTCTCTTCCATTCACCACGGTTGGATGGACCAGACCGGTTAGCAGAGCTTTAATTTCGTCCAGTCTCTGGTCTACATAGCCTAGTCGTTCGTCGACTCCCCCCAGTTTGTGGTTGACACCTCCCACCTGCTCTTCGAGAAGGGACAACCTGACTCCCTGGTTGCGAGATCTCTGTTGTCCCCCCTGCTGAGCAAAAATAGGAGGATTCCCGTCGAATTGGATGGCGGGGTTGTCAGAGAATGAATCTTCATTCTCGGAGATTTGATTGTCTGAAGGTCCAGCGATCGCAGGAGCTTTCCCTTTGTATTTTCTCTTTCCAGCCATTGCGAAAGAGAAGGAAGATGTTAAGATCGTCTTAGACGATTGGGTGAGAACACGGACTTCCTAAAGGAAGAATGCGTTTTCCCACAGACGACGCCAATCTGTTGATGCCAAAAATTGGTCAACAGACGAAGATGTAGATATATGATCTGGATAGTTGAATGGAGTTGGGCTTCCGGTATGAAAGGACGGAGATGACGAAATCCTCAGATCCTGCAAAAGAACACAGAGGATAAGGGGGGTAGCTGGGGTCCAGCCAAAGACCCTCCGATGCCTAAGTCAGTGATCTTGAGTGATCGGATATTTTTTAGTATAGATCGATAGTAGCTTGCGTACCTTGATAATGGTGAGAATATCCTTATTTATAGACTTAGGTTGCGAGATTGCTTGCCCTCTGAAGAGTCGTGATTTTAGCAGACTGCCAATTGGGTTCCCGGGATCTTAGGATCTGCGTATAACAATCGAAGATCCTTATCCCTAAAAGCTGGGGATGTCGATCTTTTCTCCTGATATGTTGGAGTGAGCCTAAGATTACGGTTTTACAGCTCAGCTCGCTTAAGATAACCTTCATTACATCGGACCGAGCCGACCAGTTTCCATCGGGTTAACATGACCCGATTCGTACCCGGGGCCTGAGATGGGTCGGCTCGTCCTTATCGTGTCGGCAGAAAGCGCTTTCTATCAGGTCGGCTCTTTACCCATAACATTTATATTATTCATTTGTTTTTCTAAGACATAAAATTATCTTATAAAATGGATGAAGCGGAGTGGATGAAATACATAAATTATGGTGGATCCCACAGAGTTTACTCAGTACGCAATCCCCTTCCGGTGGGATAATGTCGAGAAAATTTTTGCTACACCACGCGTTAGCTACGCTAGCTAGCAATGACCCCACCATAGTGTATGTGTTTTATCCACGCTGTACATCCGTTTGACAATATCATTTTAGGGCATGACACAAAAAATGAGACAGATCCAGAGCTCAAGTGGACTCATCAGAAAAAATAGTGGAGATTGAACGCTAACCATTAAAAAATTCTTGAGGGCCACTTAAGCTTCAGATCTGCCTATTTTTGGTATCATGCCATCTCGCCAAATGGACAGACGGCATGGATGCAACACATATATTAAAATGACGAGGACAGAAACTAACTTTTTTTTTTTTTTTTTTTTAATAACCGACTTTATTGAAGATAATATCCACAAAAAAAAAAAAAAAAAAAAAAAAAAAAAAAAAAAAAAAAAAAAAAACCCTTCATCCATCAGCAGGTTGAAACTTGAAAAGTCAAGAAATACTTTTCAGACCCTCCTGGAACAGCGAATCAAAACCTTTCATTTCGCCATCGGGCAGTGCCAGACCAATCTCAACCCCACCTTCTTCATCTCTGCTCTCGGCCAGAGACATCGCCCCCGTCCCTTCTATTGAAAGAACCTCCACCTTTTTAGGCTTCCCCCATCCGAAATCGGTATCGTAGACCCGGAACCGAGGCGACCCGGCCACCGAGAATACCCGCTCGCTCGCCAACTCCAAGAACCTCCGCATGCGGCTCTCCGCGCCTATCAAAACCCAATCTCCTGCCAACCCGCGAATCGCTCTCCCAATCGACTCGGTCGCAATGACCAGCCCATCCTCCTTAGTCAACTCACTCACCTTCGCCTGTACGAAGCACGCGCCGATGCAGTTCCCGAAATACGCGGCCGGCAATGGCGGGTCCAGCCGAACCCGACAATTTACAGCGAAGACTAAGTGGGCCATCTTCTCACCATCCGCGGGCCCACGAGCCTTGACGAGGCACACCCACACATATGCGCACGTTAGCACGAACGATGAGACACGGAAATCTTTCTCGCTCCCATCGACTCGTCCGGACGCGACCCAGTCCCTGAGTCGCTCAATGCGGGCGCGACTGAGTACGAAGGTGGCTCGGACCGCGTGGGGCTGGTTCGTGACGCTGATCACCTCGAGGTTTTCCTTGGCCTTGACCTTCTCCATCTCGCGGAAGTGGTTTTTGGTGATCCAATCCAGGCCGTTTGTCTGGGTCCTATCGTAGATCGGGAGCGGCTTGATCGACGCAGCATCTCCGGATCTACAGATCGACGCCCAGGATTTCATGAAGTGTGTGGAGGTCCACCCATCGGCTGCCACGTGGTGCACGGAAATGCCGATGCAGAAGCCCGAGTTAGGGAAGAGAGTGAGCTGCAAGGCCAGGACGGGCGCGGGGAGCGAGTCGGACTCAGGTAGGTGAGGCGCGAGAGGATGGAAGTCCGTTACCTGTCGGGGGTGGGTTCCGATAAGATGGTAGAAATCGGAGTCGGATTCGGCAATGGTGAGTTCGACCGAGTCACCGTCGGTGTAGAGGATCTCGTGGTGGCCGGTTTCGGGAGATTGGGTCAGATTTCCGGCGAGGGGGTAGAAGATCTGGAGGGCGGTTGAGAGAGAACGCTTGAGTTTGGAGAGGAGAGTGGTGGTGCTGGGGTCGGAGGAATGATAGAAGAAGAGGCGTTGGACTGATGGGACCTGCAGCCATATGGCATCGAAGAAGGTGAGTCGAAGAGCGGTTCGTGGGACTGAGTCTGGCGGGGGAGCGACTCGGCAGTACTCGAGCACTTTCAGTGTGCTGGTGTTCCTTCGGGATTCCATTGCAGAGAGAGAGAGAGAGAGAGAGAGAGAGAGAGACGTTATCTTACGGCCGAAGAACTGAGATATAAGGGGTAATATCCGGACACGTGTGCCAGCAACTCAGCAGGTGGAGCCTGTGGTTAAGCAATGTAACGGCTGCATGGAGAAAACGAAGGAGACGGTTCTGCGTACTAACTCACTAGCGTACAGAGTAAACTCTGTGGGGCCCACAGGTGATGTATATGTACTATCCACACCGTCCATCCGTTTTATTACCTCATATTAGGTTGTTAGCCAAAAATCGAAGCGTATCCAAAGCTCAAATGGATCATGCTACAGGAAATAGTGGGGATAATGACGTCCACCGTTGAAATCTTTCTAGGGCCCACAGTAATGTTTGTTTTTCATCCAAACTGTTCATAAGGTCACAGAGGCATGGATGAATGGAAAACAAAAATATCAGCTTGATCCAAAACTTCTGTGGCCCTCATGAAGTATTCAACCGTAAGGGTTCATTTCCTACTGTTTCCTGTGGTGTGGTACACTTAAGTTATGTATATGCTTAAATCATGGGTTCATGCCTGGAAATGATCTGAAAAAATGGATGGACGGTGTGGATCAGACAAATACATGACTGTGGACCCCACGGGGTTGGATCGGTCCACTATACTCAGTAGGCAAACCGCTCCTATCGCTGGCTTCGACCTGCTGATAATCTCGAGAAAAGTTATAAGAAGATTACGGGAGCGAATTAGGTGCCTCACCAAAGATGGTGCGGCGATTACCTTGGGTCTACCTTCATGTATGTATCGTATATCCACGGGGTCCATTCGTTTTTCCAGATCAGCAGGAGCCCAAAAAATAAAAAGAAGAAGAAGAAGAAGAAATTGACCCAAATCTCAGGTGGACTATACCAATGGAAACCGTGGTAATTAACCATTAACAACTCTTTTAGGCTTCAAAATTATTGGAAGAAAGATGATATTTGTTTTCTTCCTCTATCAAGATTTGTGTGGACCTTATCAACAGGTCGGATGGCGAAAAACATTGTGGAAACATTATGGTAGCCCTTGAAGTTTTTAATAGTGGGTCGATGATTGAGGTGGATATATTTAATAAGATGGTCCCTACGAAGTGGAGCCTGTGGTCTAAGGATTTGGATAATGGATTTGTATGGCTATGATTAGCCATGTAGCTTTCAACATGTATGTGGGAACTTCTCTCGTCCGCTAAACCTGCAAGAGGAAGGTGAATAGACAGGGGGAGGAGACATTGATCAGTGTGGGACTTTCTAATACCTAAATTAAATTAAGGAACAAGGATAATTAAGATTTGAGGTTTAAGATATTTCATACCTTTTAGGTGAGGATCCAAGCCCTATTTATAAGATTTGGAGGCAGTTTGAATAGCTAGATCATTCTAAGATATGTCAGTAAAGTCCTTGCTTTAATAAGATTGTTTTTCTTGATTGCGTTAGAGAGATCCTATTTGGAATATAAATACATCCCGAGATATCCAAATTAGATATTTGGTATCTTGGATTGCCCTTCACTACAACAAACATGCGATATAATGGCGATTAATAGCGGCGGAAATAATTTCCGCCGATGTAAGTTAACTTGTTACGGCAGTTATAATAAACCGCCACTGTTATAATAAACCGCCGTTGTAAGTTAACTTGTTGCAGCGGTGAAAGTTCATCTCATGAATTTCCAGGATTATCTTTTTCATAGATCAACGAAACGAAAGATCTAAGAGTATACAGATTAACAACAAGCCTATGACAAGAATTTGCCTTACCATTCCTTCGACGGCTTTCACACTACTTCTTATTTCCAGCTTTGGTTACGGATAGACCATCCTCTGGTTGGTAATAGGTAGTCATTTTTGAAAAAAATTCAGCATATATTCAATGTAATCACTTTTTCTTTCATTCACTATAAATATAGATAGAATTTTTAAAAATTTATATCTTTGATTCTTTTTGTTACTTCACATGAACAAGGATGGACAAAATTTTCAAGCTTGGTTCCTCAATACCTTAAATCTCAGTCTAACCAATTTACAAATCTACATAATCCTTTCAAACCATGAGAATCGTGTAATGTAAATTAGACTAAAATATTGTTCAAATTTTCTATCGATCATATAAATAGAAAAATTCATATAGAAAACTATTATATTTAAGATAATTCAAGGATTTCAAAATCAATTGCTTCATCTCTCTTTCTTTTATACTAATAACATCGCTTCGTCTCTCTTTCTTTTATATTAATAACATCGCTTTGTCTCTCTTTCTTTTATACTAATAACATCTCAAGTGCAAAGAAACAAAGTTTTCCAAAAGAGTTTTGAATTTTCAGAAAAATTAAATTTTTTTTACATAATTGCTCAAAATGTCACAAAAATTAGTATAGATTAATCTTAGGAATCTCACCCCAACCAAAATCTTACATTGTCCTCAATGTAACAAGATATGCAATATGCAAGATATGATAACAATGAAATAAAACAAAGAAGAGTGAGAACGAGAGTACCTGAGGTAGCACGTTCATCAATTCTAGCATCTTCCATTGTCTCCATGAGACTTATTAAATCCTAAATGTAAAAAATAAATCCTAACCTACCCCTTACCTTTGATTAGTCCGATTGATTACATGATTAAATTTGAGCAGAATCTTCTTGAATTTAGGCAAGTTTCTCATGAGGATAATCCAAAGTCCCGCTTGACAGTAGACATGAGTGCTTTTCATCATTAAAGTTCAATCGTAATATGCACTACATGCATGAAAGGAGGAGATAAGAGCAGCAAAAAGATATCTCCTCAAATTCTGAACTGGGTTGTTATTGATTAAAAACGGGTCATCCCAATCAGAATTTTCAATGGGCTGAAGAACCCATGGTGGTGGAGAGACATTTATCATGTTTCCATTAGTTAAAGTTGTCTCCTTTACAATTTCAGAATTATACGGTGCTTCCACAAACAATGGTAAATAGTGTAAATTAGTAGAATAGTGTTCTTCAGGCACCCGACACTTTGTCAAACAAACTATCCAACTCCTTAATTAATCATCTCATCATTAACATCATAGAAGTGGGCCAAGCATTCCTCTAGGAAATCGAGATAGTCAGATGAATGGTCATCTTCCTCCCTTAATGATTGAATAAATTCTATCTCAATGGCAAAGAATTCATTATCTATAGAGAAGAGGTCTTCCAAAGAAAATTCTTCGTGTTTAGGGGTAAGCATATCATCTAGAATTGGTTGTTCTTTTGGGATTTCAGATTGTGCCACTTCATCATCCAAAGAAACATAATTTTCAGTCAAATGAAGGTCTTCCACAATAAACTTTGGCATGTGTTGTTGATGGAAAGACTAAAAAAAATTGACTTCGATCATCTCTCTAGCATGCATATCCTCTAGAGACTCATAATCATTATGCCATTGGGAAAAAGAAACTATATGCTCATAAGCATCCATTGAACCCTCATTATAGGCAACCCCACTATTGCTTTCAGATTCTATGGATTTCTCGGGTTCGTCAACCGTCATTGAAATCTTTTCATTATTAAGTTCAACGTATCCAAAAAAGATAGTGGACTCACCATAATTGAGTTCGTCAACCGCTAGGGTGTATGACACTCATACACTTAAATATTACTTAGAAATTGCATATCTTGCCTACAATTAAGTCGTTTGTGTTCAAATTATGGGTCCACCTCAAATTTATCATTAAAAAAAAGCTTATTTGATTAGTTGACTATTAGATTAATGGACATCTATTGGAAGGTTGAAAAATAAAAGTTACCCAATGGTTATATTTCAATAAACAAGTGTAAGCCAATGAAATGTTAATATTACCAAACGAGTCTCGTTTCTACACCATGACTTAGAAACAAGGCATTGCTAGGTCATCATACAACTCATTACCTCTAGGCAACGGCAATGGGTCAAGCGACCCGTGTGACACGATGAGCTTGATCTGGCTTTGAACTGTGCTTGGACCTATTAGCTTGTCTGATGGGCTAGCTCACATGGCCCAATCATTTTTCACTGTTTGGCCAAGCCGGCTTCATATGTTTGTATCTTATGGGCCGTTTGGCGGATGGATTCCGTGTGAATTGGGATTTAAATCTCAATTACCATAGAATTTATATAAATTGGAATCCTTAGTTATGTTTTTTTAATTGTGTTTGGTAATCCTGTTGTTTAACATGTTTGGTACTATGTAGATGGAAGAAACCATATATCGATAGATTCTATCAATCCTCACGTGTGGCCCACTGTGATGTTTATGTAAAGTCTGCCCTGATCATGCAGTACGTCACCCATTTCAGCCATAGGACTCAGGTGGGCTATACAAAAGGAAATAGTTGGAAGAGAGACACTTACCCTTGATTTTTTTTTTCAAGGCCTACGGTGATGATTATATGAAATCCACTCCAACTATTAGACGCCAAGGTAAAATTTACACCTCATGGCAAAAAAGTTAGGCCCATTCATGATTCAAATGAGACACACAAAGAGAAATAGTTTGGAGGCAAGCATTATCCCGAATACTGTTTCCCTTTATCTGACCCACCCACCTGAATTAGGGTACAGGCTAAGTTTTGCGTTTTACAGCTAAAATGGAGTGACGCGCCTGGTAATCATTACCCGCGTATTTCACTTAAACATTATACCACTAACTCTTGAAGTCAAATTTAGAAAACTTTCATGCAAAGGGACTTATATGAACCACATGCACAAACCCATCAGTGGCGAAGATTCGGCCCATATGTAGGTCCAACAATAAATAGCTCATGACCAGTCTTAACTCTTAAATAGGGCGGCAATGGGCAGGTGGCCCAGCCCTGTAAGGCCAGTTGCTTTGCCCCTAAACTTGGCCCGTGGCTGGGCCCAGGCTCAAAATCTAAGCCAAAAGTCCAGACAGGCCAATGATGAATGCCCTTCCTGGACTGTTAGCCCAGTCCAAACATTAACTGGGCCACTGCTATGAAGTCTAAAGAAAACGTTAATGGTTCACATTCAACATGCATGTGGTTTCAAGTCGCGCTGGTTGGCTCTAATGTTGTGTTTCAATCATCCAAACCCTTTATATATAAGGTTTAATGTTGATGGAATTTCCAAAAAAAAGAAATTCTTAAATTCGACTTATTCTGAACCTTTGATCACTTAACTCATTTCCTTATCAGGCCGACTGGGTCTCAGGGGACTAGGGATCTCAAGCCCAGACCTAGCCTGGCCCACCACCACACCTAACTTACAGTCACTTTCTATGCAAGGCATTGACAAAGCCCAAAACTTGTTTTCATCTGTAATGGGTAGCCAGCGGTCCAACTTTGCCTAACTTTTGGGAGCGTGTGCCAGAGCTGCCCTTAATTTCAGCCCCAAATTTTAAATAGGCTGGGTGTGGGGCGGCATCGGCCCAGACCTTTGAATGCCGTAGTTCCTTGGCTCACTTATTTGCTATATAGCATTGCTAATGCACCTTATAGCTAGAGTTACAGATGGAATAGGTTGAACCAATGGTTGTGTCTGGGCTGAATGTAGAGATTCACGGCTCAGATATGGGCCTGAGTTTAGGCCATCGGCCATATATGAAATGCTTAGGCCTGGGCTTTATTTTTCCAAAGGACCATAAGACCTACGTGGTCTGATTTGTAATCTCACAGGCTTGACTTGATATTCTCAGGGCCAGCCCTTAAAACTAGGGGTGCAACTTGGGTGGGTATGGTTGAGGGTCAACCGGTGCCCAAACAGACCTACCCAACCCCCAAATTCCAATTCTAGGTGAATTACTCTATGCTCAACCATCCTATACGCCTAAATCCAAGACGCACCCAACTGAACCCAAATACATCTTATTATTCCCAAGCGGACCTAACCTGACTTAGATACCCAAACCGTTGGGTTGAGTCAGTCACTCACAGTAGATATCTCAACTCTGATCAATACCCCCAGATAACAATACATACTCCTAGACTTCCATTAGTTCACAACAATATCATCAGGCCTCCTTGATGAGCCTGCAACAACATATCTTTGACCATTCTCTTAAGGTGAGAGATTGGGCCCCAATCTAACAACAACTCTAATGTAGGCCACTGGGCCACTATCAGCTGGAAATATCACTTAAATCTAGTTTTGGGAGGGGTGCGCCTCGCCCATGCAATAGTGCAACGCAAGGGCTACACTTGAGGGGCCCCAACAGCAAGCTGCTGTGGTGGGCCCTCCCCCACAAGAAATTAATTTAATATCATGTGGACCGATGGCCCACGTGTCAGATATTAAACTGATAAGAACAGATACTACACTTGATCTTAGCCAATAGTTCTAGACTTTCCCTCGCTTGTTGTGGACAGTTGATTAGTTTGGTTTTCTATGGCTGATGATTGATGCTACTGATCAAATAGCTAAGATCTTCAAGATGTGGTTTGAGCCTTTTTGCAGTACACAAATTAGACTGATGTCAAAGTCAAATGGTTTGATTTAAATGATATTAATAATGGATGGTCTGATTGGACCATATAAAAAATGAACAGTTCAATTAGTTTAAAATTGAATATCACTGGTCTGATCAGTAAACCTATATTAAAGCTAAAGGGCTCGATTATGTTGAAATTAGAGATGAATGGTCCTATTAGGATGATATTGACAATCACTGGCATGATGGAATTAATGTCAAAGCCGAATGGCTCCATTAGATCATTCATATTTAACATCATTCAAGTCAAACGATTCGACTTTGAGGTTGGTCTAATTAAGCCATTAATTTTCAATATCAGCTCAACCAGGAGAATCATCTAAAATTTCAGCACAATCAGATCATCATCTTCAATAACAGTCCAATCAAACCCTTAATCTTCTATTTTAAACTAGTCAAATTATTCATCATTGATATCGGTGTAATTCGACCATTGGTCTTTAGTATCATTCCAATCAGACTATCTGGCTTCGGCATTGGTTGATTTTCAGTGACAGCCCAATATGACCAGTCACCTAAATTTCAACCAAATCAAACCATTTATCTTCAATAATAGTCCGCCAAACTTTATTTTGAAGTTATCAGACCATAATCTTTGGTATCAGTCAGACCATTTATCTTTAATATCATTTAAATATGACCATTTAGCTTCTACTTTGGTCGAATTAGGCAATATCAGCCAAATTGGACCATTCATCTCTAATTTCAGCACAATTAGACTGTTTATCTTCATTATTGATCCAATTAGACTGTTGATTTTCAATTTTGGACTAATTAGACCATTCATCTTTGATGTCGATCCAATCTAATTGGATATCTTTAGCATCATTTGAATCGATCATTCAACATTGACATTGGTCATTGATTTTCAATATAGGCTACCAGCATGAAAAAGACTAGACCAACCATGAGCCCACCTACCATTAGGGATCAAAGGTGTGGCCCACATAGACTGGGACAATTCATCATGTGGGCCCAACAATTGTCAACTAATTAGAGGGCGGGAGCTGAGTAGAAGTTGACAAGACTTCATCATGACAGCCCATGACTATGTGATGTTAAGAAGTTGACAGGATTGAAGGACCTGGAAACAGAACTCCTCTGCTGTAGTTGCAACCAAAAGCATACTTAGGAGTCTGGTCCAAATCCAATCTAGCAAGGCTGGCGGTTCTTCCAGGTTTCCTTGTCAAGAGGTTGAACGGAGATAATTTGCACTTGGGTTTTTAGTTTGTAGAAATTAAACCCATCCACTCATTTGGTCGAGAGCTTGATAGAAAATTCTAACAGCTACAAGTGGGCCATTTTTCTATTTGATGTTGAGTGCTATGTATTTCAATTCTAACCATCTACTTACTTGGAAGAAAGTACTAGTTCATAACCACATGCAGGTTAACTAAATCTCCAACCTGTATTTAGAGGCATTCTTGCCAATTTACTTTTGTAGGGTGCTGTGGTAAGTGAGATTTCCATTGCATGAATATCAACAGGAAATTAACAAATATGGATTCTAAGATTGGGTTCAATGATTTGGTTTCTACTGAAGAAAACCTTATTCCTTATACATGGCTAGAAAGACTCATACTTTAGGACAAGAAGGAAAAGTTCACTTCTCATTCCTATCTACCCTCTAGTGTAGAAATTGTTACCTCATTCTTAGAACAACTCATTTGCGAATTAGAAGTGGAGTTTGCAGTGGGGATACTGCTTATGTAGAAAGCAGGTTGTTTCGGTGATGAAAGAGTTGCAGTTTCGCTATCAAGAATGTTAAGAACAGAAGCCATGTTCGGTCGATCCTTTGCATTTTCTTGGACGCACAAAAGCCCCACATGGATGCACTTCAATACTTCAGATGGATTGTATGTCTCACTTAGTGATGGATCCATAAAATCCAATCCTTTTTCTTCCTTCCACAATTTCCATGCCTGAGATACTCATGTGTTTGAGTAAACAATGCATATATGATTCATTCAAGTAATGGATGAATAATAACATTTTGACACTTACATGTCCTGTAAGGCTGGAAGCATCTTCATTGTTGGAAAATCTGGAATTCTTTTTTCCACAAACGATTTCGAGTAATACAATTCCAAAGCTAAAAACATCGGATTTCACAGAGAAAAGTCCATCAGCTGCGTACTCAGGAGATATGTACCCACTGCATTCCACAATTAGGTAAAATTAGTTCGGCTTCTTATATATGGAATACCTTGCAGTATTGCACAATTTACGTTTTTATGTTGTTAAAAAATTGTGCCATAAAATTAGAATATTTATATTGTATAATGAGTAAAATCAGCTTAAGGCACTCACAATGTCCCAACCACTCTGTTAGTATTTTCTTCAGCCTGGTTTATGCCAAAAATCCGTGCCATTCCAAAGTCTGAAATTTTTGGATTCAACTCGTTGTCAAGAAGAATATTGCTAGTTTTTAGATCTCTATGAATAATGCGCAGCCTCGAATCTTGATGAAGATAAAGAAGCCCTCGAGCAATTCCCAAAATGATGTTGAAGCGCTTCTTCCAATCTAGTAACGTACATCGATTTGGATCTGCCAATTGTTTATAGAAAAGAAAAAGTAGTGCCATCGACAATGTTAGTTCTTATGAGGTAGAATTCAAACATGAATCTTAGGTAGATTGGAGATTTTTGAGATAAGAGGGTCATACCAAAGAGAAAGAAATCCAAGCTTTTATTGGGCATGTATTCATAGATGAGCATCTTTTCATCTCCTTCAATGCAATAACCTAACATCTTAACCAAATTCCTGTGTTGCAGTTTAGAAATCAATAAAACCTCATTCTTAAACTCTTCGAGACCTTGTTCAGAATTCTTAGATAGTCTCTTTACAGCTATTTCTTGTCCTCCTGGAAGCTTACCCTAAAATATAAGATAAAAATGTACAAGACTGTTAACTAAAAGTATATATGGATAGGCCCACCATGATGGGACACACGCACACTTGATGAGTTCACCGAATTAACCTTTGGGCCCTGTCATCTAAATGGGGCCCACATGGCAGATGACTTCAATGTCCCACCAAAATAACTAGTAGGGACATTTGCAGGCATGTGGACCGTCCATGATTTGGTGCACATAGACCTAGCAAAGCTCACAGTTCATCATCCAAGAATAATGGGTGACCTAGTTTCATATTTTAGTAATGTAAGGTTTTGGCCACCAACAATTACCTTGTAGACGGGCCCAAAACCCCCTTTTCCAAGTTTATTTGAATCTAAGAAGTTTTCAGTTGCCTCTACTATGCATTCGAAATCAATAAATGGTATATCAAGGCCATTCTTTCCATCCAGTAACTCATTATCACGAAAGCTTGCCCCCAAACGACGTAATGACATGTTCCGCAATTTTTTTCCTGATTCAAATCAGAACAATGGAAGTCATGAAATATATAAACACGACGAATGCAAATGTTTGGACATATCAGTTCCTCACTGACCTTTTCTCTTGTTCTTCCTCCTCCACCGACCATAGATCAATGCCACCGACAACAGCATTCCTATAACAGCAGTTGTTGTGACAATTGGTAACAACAATTTGTTACCTTTCTTCCCACTCGAATCTGTGGATTCTAGAAAGAAAATTCACCAAGTCATCATGCGTTGGAGGATGTAATACTAATTCTCCAAGCATATTTGTTGTGATCTGTGATCCAATTGGTATTAAAACCTTGATGATGAGTGGGATCGATTTGGTATGGACCTAATTCATCTCCACCATCTAAGTGTGATCAGTTGGATCCCACTGGAAACTCTGTCCTCAATTTAGAAGGATTGTGATTTATTGTGATGTTTAATAGAAGTTAGATCAAGATTGTTACTTACCTTGCGTGCAGTTCATATGTAATGGATCCCATCTGAAATTCCTATTACAAAAGCACCTTTTCCTTCCAACTGCCATCTTATCGGACAAGCAGGATGAATTCGGCCAAGCATCGCAATCCTTTGATAATTCGCACACCGGCTCTGGTGGCTCATCCCATTCAATCTCAA
This sequence comes from Liriodendron chinense, assembly GCA_003013855.2. Taxonomy (NCBI): domain Eukaryota; kingdom Viridiplantae; phylum Streptophyta; class Magnoliopsida; order Magnoliales; family Magnoliaceae; genus Liriodendron; species Liriodendron chinense. Next base: position 239,885 of record ML058557.1, on the reverse strand, counting down.
CTCCCTCCTCCCACATGGTTACTTCCGCTGATGAATTTAAATTAACAATGCTAGCATAGGCGCTGCAGCTGGTGTCTGAAACGCCAACCTTATGTGATGTCGATGACTGAGAACCTCCAGCAACATGACTACAACACCTCTTAGAATGGAAACAAGGCGCTCTTCCTTTCTGTATGTAGCTATGGCATGGACTAGAAGAGTCACAGTTCAGAGGTGACAGGTTTTTAGGTGTTGAAGAACAATTTAGCAACAGAATAGTGTTATTTTTTGTCACATGAAATGGTAAGCTACCATTCAAATGAATATCACTTCGTTTCGAACTCCCAGCCCAACAGAGATCCACACCTTCTGGCTTGATCATGAATGTCCGAGTTTCCGGATTGATGCTGGTAATTGCAAACGATGAGTCGTTCGATCCTTGCAAGCGGAGCTGTCCAAAGTCATCACACTTGAAGCTATTGTAGGCTGGGTCACCACAATTGGGTCCGGTGCTTAAAGGATAAGGAATGGTGTTGGTACCACAACTTTCGCACCTTCTTCTGGTAAGATCTATGGGAAAATAAGTAGAGAAATTCCATTAAAAGGGTGAAATATTAATGCAGATAACTTTCACCATTGGTTGCAATATGCATTTGTATTGTTGGATATTAGATGAGAGAGTGGGCGAAAATATAACCTAATCAGAGTGGGTCACAGTACTGAGGCCATTCATAGGTAAGCCCATTATGAATATGCACAGCCTCGAAAATAAAAGGATGACTCTCATTAGGCCAGTGCAGATCCATAATTGGCTAACCATCATACAAGAAAGAAGTACGGAAATTATTTGGGTTTAATTTAGGGGGTGTTTGTTTTTCATTTCCGGGTAAATGCAGGTCAATGGATGCAAGTAGGTAATTATTACTATTTCCCTATGTTTGATAAGAAGAGTATTTATAAACATTCAAGAAAGGATACCCATACATTCGTGGGGCTCATTGTGAACTCTGTGACATATTCATGTCGTCCATCTATTTTACCAGAACATTTTAGAGGATGAGCTCAAAAATGAGGTATATCCAAAGCTCAAGTGGTCAACACTACAGAAAATCGTAGTCATAAATTATTTTTTATGGTATATATTCAAACCATTATTTCATGTGGCGTGGTCCACTTTAGTTCTGGATTTGCTTAATTTTAGGTCCACGCCCTAAAATCACCTTACAAAATGGATGAACGGTATGGATAAGCCATGTGTATCACAGTAGGCCCCACAAAAAATATAATATATACATCCCTCGATTTTAGCACACAAAAAACAAAACTGTGATTGTAAAAAAAGTACAGAAATTACATGGTGAGTAATAATTGTCCATTTGCATGTTTGGACCATTAAAATGAGGGTAAAAAATGCAGTCAAAATACTGAAATTGCCAAAAATAAGGAGAATAAAAAGTTTGAGTTTTTGTTCACACGCACACCCCTCACTCATCCACGTGCACACACACTCAAGCCCAGAAACTCACACATGTGGCTTTTTTTTTTATACCAAAATGGGTATTCAAACCCATAACCTCATGTTGAAACTCTTGTGAGTCTGCCACTGAGCATGGGTAAGGACCCTAAAAAGTTTCAGTTTAAGGCGTTACTAGTCACTGAAGCATAATGACAAAAAATTATTATGTACATCTGTAATTAAGTTTGGGTTTAATGTGTTACTAGTGAATAAAACCTAATGAAAAAATAGTTATATACAAATATACATGCGTGTATATATTATCTTTAAATAACTAAACTAAGAAAACTTGAATTAAAATAACAAAAATTTCTATATATGCATAAATAAATAATACGTATAAATAAATAATTATGCATCGAACGGTGGGTTAAATGTTATTTATTTTATCCATAAGATTACTAAAAGAGAAATTTATTTTATTTATTGAAGTTGGTTCCTGGTCCGAGGGAGAGATGCAGGTTGTTAATTTAAAATAAAAATAAATAATAAAATGTGGGACAAAGATGAAAAGAGAACTGCTAGGAAGGCAACCCACGTCCGATGGACCTTATCTTTCTATGTTTGGTAAATGGGTGTGCCATATCTCATCGTACCACCCAAAATTTAGGCCCATTGGAGAAAATCACACTATCATGAAAACTGGTGGGCTGTGCATTGGTTCTCATCGCACAACTGTGCCCAGCCCACGATGAATGGACAGTCTAAATTTACGACACATCACATCCTCAGGGTTGGCCCACGTGGATAGAGCATGTGCATGACCAACTTTCTAAATGGATGGACGGAGTGGATAAAAGGATACATCACGGTGGGTCACGGACGCGGATTGCATCATTCCCCCGGCCCGAACACATTATTGTCTGGGCAGGCCTGTGGAGAATCCCACCGTGATGTATCCATTTATCCACTCCGTCCATCCATTTTAGAAGATCATTTTAAGGTATGACTTTGAAAAGGAGGAAGATCCAATGCTCAAGTGGGCGTTAAACACCACTGTTTATTATGGCGGGCGTTAAACACCTTGATGTATGTATTGTATATCATATACATACAACCCGCCTTGATGTATGTATTGTATATCCAAGCCGTCTATCTGTTTCTCCAAATCATTTTAGAGTATGAGCCAAAAAATGAAGCAGATCCAAATCTAAGATGGACCATAAGATAGACCATATTAGAGGAAACAATGGTTATTGAACACCCACCACTAAAAACCTTTTTGTGGGCTATAAAAGTTTTGGATCAAGCTGATATTTGTTTTTTACCTTCATCTAGGTCGTGTGTCCTTATCAACAAGTTCGATGGCAATTAAACTAACGGTGGGCATTACAGTGAGCCCTAGAAATTTTTTAATGGTGGCCATTTAATCAGCACTGTGTGATCCACCTGAGATTTGGATGTGCTTAATTTTTGGATTCATGCCCTAAAAGAGCCAGAAAAACGGATGGAGGTCCTGGATATGCAATACATGCATCAAGGTGGGCCCCAAGGTCAGTATCGCAGTGCCTCGTGACCGGCTGCAAAGACACCGCAGAACACGGATTGCTACAGTGCTCTATGGGCCCCACCATGATTTCTGTGTTTTATCCGTGCCATACATCCATTTTTCCATATCATCTTAGGGCATGAGCCAAAGTATGAGGCAGATTCAAACTCAGGTGGACCACACCATAATAAACAGTGGTGTTTAACGCCGGCCATAAAATCTTGGGGCCCACCAAAGTTTTGGATGAAGTTGATTTCTGTTTCTTCCCTTCATCCATGTCTGTGTGGCTTAATCAAAGGTTGGATGGAAAATAAACATTGTGGTGGACATTAAGGTGGCTTTAGGAAGTTACCATGACGGTGCACCCGGGCCTCACCCAAGACGGTGCCGCTGTTACCATGGGCCATTCTATTCTCAGGTGTTCTAGGAAATTAACAGTGGTAATTGAATGACTTACCGTTAAAAACTTTCCAAGGACCACAGTAATTTTTTTGTAATATTTATTTGCCATACAACCTGTTGATAACGTCAGATAAACCAGGATGAAGGGAGAAAACAAATATAAGCTTGATCCAATACTTATGTGGCCCATTAATGGTCAATTACAATTATTTCCTATGGTAAGGTCCACCTGAGTCTCATGCTCTAAAATGATCTTGAAAAAGGGATGGATGGTATAGATTTCGAATACATGCACCAACGTGGGCCCTTGGTAAAGGGCTGCACGATCTGCTTTCGACGCAAGCGCACTTGTCCAAGCAATTGTAGCCTCTCACCATTTCGGAGCTCTGATCCAGATGCACTCGACCCATGCCATGGAGGCACCGTCAAGTATCACACAAAAGCGGGGCCCACGGTTGATTTTCCGAGCCTAACTTATGTGTGATAGAGAACATTTACAGTTGGGCTCACCAAGTGAATGATATTTATCTAAGTGATCTAATAAACAAAACTTACTCAATTCGGAAGCTGGAACCCGAATATTAACGTCCACCGCCGATTCATCATCGCCCTCCTCCTGAATATTTAACAGATCAGTACCTAAATTCGACATATCCCAAATGCTACAGTCAAGAGAGCTGCCGTTGTAAGCGTAAGCCCTGCAGCTGCAACCAATTTCATTGCAAACATTTCTGCACCCCGTCGCATTTTCAGTTCGAGAGTAGTAACTAAGATGAACCAACTTCACCCTCTTCAATTGCAAGAACCCGTCTTGAGCCCCGCATTGGAAATTCGTCCTTGGGATGCACCCGTCTTGCCATTTTCCAGAATTCCAAGCCGTTTCCGACATGGGATTGAACCCCGGCAAGCACTTGCACTTCGGCTTGCCGTTCTCGTTGCAGCTACTGTTAGGTCCACAATCACCAGGGTTGCATGTCGGATCCGGTCTGGAGAAGTCGCGAAAGTCAACACCAGAACTGTATACATAGTAGGCAGTCAGATCACCGTTTGATTTCATTATCAGCCCCATATGTACTATATCTAGATCTGAACTAGGAAGGAAGGAATAGGTGAAATATATCTCTTCTTCGTTTCTTGTGATGCTGTAGTTGAGGTTGCTCACCTGCCACGCAAGACTGTCAAAGCTACTCCCATTCCAGAAGATGACCCTCCAGAACGGAGCTGATCTCCGCCAGACATAGAACTGGTTTGGTGCTTGAGGATCGATGCCGAATTCAAAACTTCCGGGTGCTGGGTTATCGTTGCTTTTCCATGATCTGAGCTTTCGGGTCTTATTGGTTGTCAGATTGATACCAATCTTCATGCCCGGTAGCAGTGTATCGGACGGATCGTTGAAGCTCTCCCATACTACTCTTCCTGAGTAAGTAGAATTCCCTTCTCTCAAGACCAGATTTCCGGAATCTTGCAGAACTGCAATCAAACCAACGGATGTTGTTGAATTCGCTGCTGCCGATGACGATGACCACAGAATGTCGCTGCTTCCATCCAAGACCACCAGATTTCCACCGTAATCAATGACTAAAGATCCACTGGAATTCCAAACTGGGCTTTCTCTGTTTGCAACCCAAACAACGGGACCGGAGAGTCCAATTTCCGAATACCATATTCCGACGTAACGGTTTTGGGATTGGCCAGGACTGAAAAATCCGAGTTCGAAAAGCTTGTTTGCTGAAACAAGGGTTTCTCCATCTCTAAGCGATTGGGACGTAGACAACGTGTCTGTCGCAGCGGCTAAAGGTAGCAGGCATAGGCATGGTAAGAAGAAGAAGAAGAAGTATGCAATATTGCTAGAAGAAACACACCATGCATGGATGCTTCTAGTTTCTGCCATCAGCCGCTTCTGCAAAACCTACAGCTGCTGTATCATCTGGAAACGCAGGCTCAAATCATATATAAGCTTCGGCCATCCGTTATTAGGAGGTTTGCTAATTCCTGGCATGAATATACGAGAGTACTGGATTAGGTGTTACCGGGTAACACCTTAGTGCTTACCCTTAACAGTGGTGCCGTCCATCCGTTTTTCCAGTCCATTTTATACAACTTGGTTCCAAAATCTCAGGTGGACCACACCACAGAAAACAGTGGTGATTGAACGCCCAGCATTAAAAACTTACTAGGGCCCACCGTAATGTTTATTTGTCATCCAACCCGTTGATATGGTCAACCAGAGGTGAACGGAGGGAAAATACAAAGATTGGGATGATCTATGTTTTGGCCGATAAAAAGTTTTAATGGCCATTCACAACTATTTCCATTGTTGTGGTCCACCTGAGAATTGGATCTTCTTATTTTTTTGGGAGCACGTCCTAAAATGATCTTAAAAACGGTTAAACAGCATGGATATACAACAAATTCATCAAAGTGCGCCCCATATTGTAAGGATAACACCCACCAAGGACTCACCGGGTAAAACCTCATCTTTTACTACACCACGCGTTTAGCTATGCTAGCTACACCAGGAGTAGCAATGACCCCACCATAATGTATGTGTTGTATCCACGTAGTCCATCCATTAGGCAAGATCGTCTTATGGTATTACACAAAAAATGAGGTAGATGGAAAGCTCATGTGGACCCCGTATAGAAAATAGTGGGGATTGAACCCCAATCATTAAAAACCTTCTTGGGAGCCACTTGAGCTTTAGATCTGCCTCATTTTTTGTCTCATGCCCTAAAATGATCTCTCCAAATGGATGGACGGTGTGGATACAATACATACATCATGGTGGGGTCAATGATACACCGGGTGTTGATAGCATAGCCAACACTTGGGTGTAGCAAAAATTCGATCGGTAACACTCACGATGGAGTTACCATGGTGACATTGGGATTTTTACTGCAATAACCTAGAGGTGTGGCTATTTTTACTAAAAGCCTAATTTCTCCTTAGGATCATCTTTTTTTGGCTTTTCACCGAAATTGCAAACCTTTGGATTAAAAATGCACATGTATATGACCGCCTCGAAAATGCCCCTCACACCAAGTGCTCCTACGTACCACCATGAAGGTCCGTCTCATGGGACCCACCATGTTTCATCAATGTTGTCCATATTTTTTATTTTTTATTTTTCAAATCGTTTTAGGCTTTGGGCCCCAATTTAGATGAGATCTAGATCTCATGTGAGCCGTACATAACAAACAGTTAAGATGGAGATGTCCACTGATGAAACTTTTCAGGCCCACCTTGATGCTTATTTGTCATCCAATCTTGTTGACATGGTCACATAGACCTGTATAAAGGGACCAGTCAAATATCAGCTTGATTCAAAGGCCCCATGGGCCTTATTATCATAAAATAGTGAGGGCAGTGATGCTTACTGTTGAAGCCTTCACAATGCTTAGGGAGAATACCCACTCATACTACCGTTGAAGCCTTCATAGTGCTTGGGGGGAAATCCTGCTCAAGGTGAATCCATGATGCCGAGGTGAATCCATGATGCCGAGGGTAATCCATTGCTCAGGAGAAGCCACAGTGGATGTCATTGTCCAAACTATTTCCTATGGTGTGGCCCACTAGCGATCTAGATATGTCTTAGAGTTAGGCCCAAAATGATTAGAAAAAAGGATGGACGGTGTGGATGTTACATCATGGTGTGGGACCCCTGTTCATGCCCAAAGAGGGCTTCACCGTCCCTCACACTGCTGGGGAGCAGAGACGCTGTCTTGCTCGAGAGCCGATTAGGTGAGACCCCGGGCTCACCTAAGACCGCCCTTACCGTGGGGTTACCGGGGCCCACCTTGAGGATGTATGTATTATGTATCCATTCCGTTCATCCGTTTTTCCAGATCATCCTAAGAGGTTATCACAAAAATGAAGCAGAAACAATTATTAAGTGGACCATACCATAAGAAACAGTGGTGATTGACCATCCTACCATTAAAAACTTCTTAGGATGCACCTTCATGTTTCTGTAGTGTTTATTTACCATCCAATATGTCGATAAGGTCACATGAGCCTGAATGAAGGGATAAAACAAATATAAACTTCATCCAAAACTTATGCGGCCCATTAATGGTCAATCACCATTGTTTCCTATGTTATGGTCCACCTTATGATTGGATCTGCTTTCTTTTTTGTATAATCCCATAAAATGATCTTTAAAAATGAATGGACGGTATGGATACATAATAAATATATCAAGGTGGGCCCCACGGTAACCCACGGTAAGGGCCGCACCATCTTGGGTGAGGCCGGGGTTCTCACCTCATCCGCTGTCTTGTTCAGCGGGCGTGGCTGGGCTGTTACCACGTAACACTACCAGCGCAGTGGGTCTACCCCTGCCGTGGGGCCCACCTTGATGATGTATTAAATATCCACATCGTCCATCTGTTTCTACGTATCATTTTAGGACGGGGTTCCAAAAATTGAGTGCTCTCAGTGAACTTAACACAATAAACAGTGGTGATTGAGTGCCTTACCATTAAAAATTCCAAAGGGCTCATGGGAAGGTTTTTGTAATGTTTAATTTTTCATCCAACCTGTTGATAATGTCAAAAAGATCTGGATGAAGTGAAAAAAAAAAATCAGCTTGCTACAAAACAATTGTGGCCCATAAAATGTTTTTAATGGTTATTCATTACTGTTTTCAGTGGTATGGTTTACCTAAGAGTTGGATCTTCTTCAGGTTTGAAATCATGTCTTAAAATGATAGAGGAAAACAGATGGACGGCATTGATATACGAAATATACATCAATTTGGGCCCCACATGCTTAGGGTAACACCCACTAAGATGCTACCCCGGTAGCAGCTAATTCGCTCCATATTCCTGCGCCTATTTTCTTTCTTTCCTTATTTCTCTATTTTTTTTTATTTATTGGCTAAGTGAGGCCTACCTTGAATGATCCAGTCCGTCCATTAGGTTGAACAGTTCATGGTGAGCCTAAGAGCTCTGGGAGCAATAGATTTGGATGGGTAATGAACCGTATAATTTCCCTGGAAAGGTTTCAACGGTGGAAATCATTGTTTCATGTAATATGGTTCATCCGAGATCTGAATCTTCATCAAATTTGGACCTATGGCTTATAATGAAATTTCAAAGTGGATAGACGATTTGGATGAAACATAAATATTAAAGTGGTGCCATATTAGGCCCACAACTCATTTGATCGATCGGAAAATGCTTCATACACAAGCTTGTACATGCCCAGAGGGGGCGTTATCGACAAGAAGTCTTGCAATTAAATTAATTTCTCGTGAAAAGCTATGACAAAAACAAAAACAAAAAAACAAAAGCGAAAAAGAAAAAGTTGAGCCTCATGACAATTTAAGCTTTTTTATAAACATAGTCATTCATGGGATATTGCAGTAAAAGTCCCCGGTGACACACGGACAACTAATCCGCTCCAGTCCGATGCATGGAAGTAGATTGCTAGGTGTACCACACACCACCAACTTGGCCGGTGTATCGAAGTCAGTAAGTTCCTTTGCCCACTACTAAGAGGTATGTGTTATGTCTAAGCTATCTATTCAGTTTGCTAGATTGTTGTAAGGTTTTATACAAAAAAAAAAAAAAAAAAATGAAAAAAAAAATGAGATGGATCCAAAACTCAAGTGGACCACGTTGAAAGTAGTAGAGATTGAATGTCTACCATTAAAACTTTCTCGGGGTCACAGAAGTTTTTAAATCAATTTGATATTTGTTTTTACCCTTCATCCAGGTCCGCGTGATGTTGTGAATAGTTTGGATAGAAAATAAACATCACAGTGGACCCTAGGAATGTTTTAACGGTGAGAATCATTCTCACCATTGCCTTTCATGGTGTGGTCAACTTGAGCTTTCAATATGACTCATTTTTTTAGATTATACTCTAAAATGGTCTCGCCAAATGAATGAACGGTGTGGATATATTAAATACATCATCGTGGGGCTCACAGAACCTTAATATTCTTTGGATAGTATATTCATGGTCAATGACTGATGCGGGCCACGTTCCCTCACCAGTAAGATTGCTGGTACAGCGGACACCACCCAACCACTTTCCAGTGGTTTGCACCAGCGTACTGCATAAACCGTTGATGTATGTCGCATCCACTTTGTACATCCGTTCTTCCATATCATGGAATATCCAAGGCACAAGTGGACCACACTAGAGGAAGATAATGACGTCCACTGTTGAAACTTTCCTAAGGCTCATACTAACGTTTCTTTGTCATACAACCTGCTCATACGGCCACACGGGCATGGATGAAGGGAAAACATAAGTATCATCATCACGCAGAGCTTCCATGGTCCCAATAAGTTTTCAACGGTTGGAATTTAATTCTCACCTTTTCTTCTGGTTTAGTCCACTTAAAACTTTGGATATGCTTCATTTTAGGCTCGTGCCCTAAAATGATTTAGTCAAACGGATGAACTGCGATCAGACACATACATCATGGTTACTCAACGTACTGAGTTACTCAGTATGCAATCCACTTTCCCGATCTATGTCTCTGCATCTGCCAACATAGCGATCCCGTGCATAAGGTGGCCCATTGTTAAAAGAAGGGTGTCATTTCATACTCTGGCTGCGAGTTACACTAGGCAGCCATTTTGAAACGGCACACATGGGATATATTAACTTAAGAGAAATTTCCCACTGTAAACTCTCCTTTTCACCTACCAGCAAAAGTAAACTCTTCAAAACCATTCTTTCCCACTCTAAATTTAAGCTGTACGGACGTATTTTTTTCTGACCGAAATACCCTTTTGTTTATGAATTTTAATCCTTTTTCTAAAATCCTATTTGTCTTCCTCGTTTTTCTCTCTTCAACTATAGAAAAGAAGCAATGTTGTCTTCGTATTCTCTCCGGTTATAACTCAGAATCTATCTTCTCTTCTTTTTGAAATCGTGTTTCAACTCATTGGATTCTTCTTCTATTCCTTGAACTCATGTCTTACCGAAACGGCCGCTGTAGGTAAGTAAGAATGAAGAATGAATGTGTTTTTTCGCAATAATGAAGTTGGATCTTTATTTGTTTCGCAATGAATGTCTTATTTCGAAGGGTGCTAGCCATGAATGTCGTCTTTTTCGCGGGCATGTATGTGAAGTCGATCAATTTCATCAATTACAGTGAACATTACAGATCACTCGGTCATTATCACTGAAGACGGTCAAATTGACCGAGCAGTACGGCAAATTGACCGAGCACTCAGTAAATTTGGAAGAGCACTCAGTCAAATTGACCGAGCACTCAGTCAATTTGGAAGAGCACTCAGTGAAATTGACCGAGCACTCAGTCAACTTGGAAGAGCACTCAGTGAAATTGACCGAGCACTCAGTCAAATTGACCGAGCACTCAGTGAATTTGGAAGAGCACTTAGTGAAATTGACCGAGCACTTAGTCAAATTGATCGAGCAATCAGTTAATTTGGAAGAGCACTCAGTCAAATTGACCGAGCACTCAGTCAATTTGGAAGAGCACTCAGTCAAATTGAACGAGCAATCAGTCAAATTGGAAGAGCAATTAGTCAAATTGACCGAGCACTCAGAGAAATTGACCGAGCACTCGGTCAATTTGGAAGAGCACTCAGAGAAATTGACCGACCAATCAGTCAATTTAGCCGAATGTACTAAATTTCCACCGCTCACAGTGAAAATGCATTGAATACAGTGAAATTTCAGCGAATACAGTGTAATTCAATGAGAGAAACCTTGAATTTGTGTTAAGATTTGATTAGAATAATCTGTATGTTTTCATATTCATTATACTCGGTGAAAAATGACCGGCTTCATTGATTGTTTAACGGTTCGCTAAGAAGATTTTTTTGAATTTGTTTGCAGTTAATGGCTTCTAGAATCATCGTATGCGCTTATGATGGAGAGTTAATATGTGAAAACAATGCATACACGTATAAGGGTGGAAAGTTAAAAAGTGTTGTGTTGAATGTCGGGACTACATATGAGGAACTCCTCTCTAAAATGTACAGGATTTTGAATACTACACAGAGGGATTATGATATTAGGATGAAAGTCATGTACCCATGCTCAAACCAATCAATCCCTCCATCTGAAATCGAAGATGATGAAGACGTGCGAGTGTTCTTGGCAGCACAGTCGGAGCATCCGAATACATACGTGCCGTTAATCATAGAGACAATGGATCGCATTAATGAGACATTACACGAAGACCCCATTGGTTGGAATGGTGTTGAATCTGATGCCGTCGTTGAACATGATACCCTCGCAGTGGGAAATCCGTGTGAGGAACATGGAGTTAGCTGGGCAGCTGACCTTAGCCTGAAATGTGAATATACGACGTCACCTGTACTTACAAAAGTAGGTGTTCCTTTATCCTCACATTTACCTATAAGAGTAGATTTACCTATAAGAGTAGATGTGCCTTCGTCCTCACATGTTCCTTCACCATCACCTTTACCTACAAGAGATCATGTAACTTCATCCTCCACCACTAGTGATGAATGTATAAGTCTAAGTGAGAATCCATTGCTTGAGCCGCCTCAAACATCAAACTTCGTGACCGGTCTAGTTAATGTGCCATTTGATGATGATGTATTGATCAATGTTGATTTGTCGAAATATTCAGATTCATCTGATGACACGATTGAGATAGCAGTTGGACAAACGTTTAAGGACAAGGCGCGCTACCAGTATGTTTTGAGCCAATTTGCAATTCGCCAAAACTTTCAATATAGAGTCTTGTATTCATCGTCCAAGAGATTTACCGTGGTATGTTTCGAAGATAATTGTCAATGGAGGGTTCATGCATCTAGGGTGAATGATGCGGGGATATTCAAGATAAAGAATTACACGTCAAAACACACATGTGGCATGTCCTGGATGAAGAGCGATCACCGGCAAGCAAGTAGTAAGTTAGCCAGCGAGTTAGTTATTAGTCGTATTGAGCAGCGCATGGGATTAAGGCCGCGTGACATAATATTAGCTATGCACGAGAAATATAATATTCTTATCAGTTACAAGAAGGCATGGCTGGCTAAGGAGATCGCAATCAAGCGTGTAATGGGATCTTACGAAGATTCATACAATCAACTCCCAGCCTATTTACACGAGCTAAGGAGGGCTAACCTAGGAACGGTGACGGCTGTGCTTGTTAACCCAAAGACGATCAGGTTCGAAAGATGTTTTGTTGCACTTGGACAGTGTGTTAGAAGTTTTCAAACTACTTTGCGAAGGGTGTTGGCCATCGACGGGACGCACCTAAAAGGTAAATATAAAGGTGTTCTATTCGTGGCAACAGCCTTGGATGGAGACAATCATATAGTACCGGTAGCATTTGGTATCGGTGAATCAGAGAACAGCAGCAGTTGGAATTGGTTCCTTTCCCACCTGAATAATACGTTAGGGTATCTTCCGGGTCTTGTCATTATATCTGACCGACATAAAGGTTTAATGAAAGAAGTCCCCGAAGTCTTTCGATACGCGATCCATGGCTACTGTGCCTACCATATCTACAGAAACTTGGTTGACACATTTAAAGATAAGTCGTTGGAACAATATTATTGGCAGGCTGTAAAGACGTGCAGGAAGGCTGAGTTTGAAAAAGTAATGCGCAATATAGAAATGGCTAACCAACCAGTACATGCATGGTTGACAGAAATAAGATATAAAAGATGGGCATCTTCGCATTTTCCAGGAAAAAGATTCAACTTGGTTACTACTAACATATCGGAGTGTGTTAATGCTCTATTCAAAGAAGCAAGAGAGTATCCTGTGACCATATTGATAGAGACGGTCAGATTGAAGATCCAAGAAATGTTCTACAAGAGAAGTGAATCTATCTCATCATTTACTGGACCTTTGACAAATTAGGCAGAGAAACAACTAACGGATTTTCTAGAGAAGGCGCGTAATTCCCGTTGTCATGCGATTTCTCGAGATGAGTATTATATTGAGGATGAATATAATAACAAAGTTAATCTCAATGAGCTTTCGTGTACATGCCGTGAGTTTGACGTAAAAGGGTTGCCGTGTTTGCATGTTCTTTCAGCATGTATAAGTTATAATCTTCCTCATTACAAGTACTGCTCCCCATTTTATACGGTCGAAAATTATCGGATCAGCTTTAATGAACCGGTGTACCCAGTATGTGACAAGAGTGAATGGGAAATATCAGACGAGTTCTGGAAGTATTGTGCGACAATTAAACCCCCACAACAACAAAGGTCAGCGGAAGACCAAAGAAGATGCGAATTCCGTCACGTGGAGAAGAACGGAAAACAATAAAGTGCGGAAGGTGTAAACGAACAGGCCATAATCGACGAAAGTGCAAGTTTCCACTAGCAGATGCATGATGTTTGATTATTTGAATGTAATACTATGAATGTTTTTAATGTTAGTTGGAATCTTTTTTTTTATGTTACTTACTTGGAATGTTGGTAATTTAGAAATTTTCGTAATATTGACCTAGCGCTTTGTAAATGAAAAAGTGCTCAGTCAATTTAGTCAAGTATGCTCGGTCAAAATGACAGTGACATGTGACCGCTTTCTGAGTATGCATCACACAGTGATCGGTCAAATTGACCGATTACATCGGGAACTTGTCGCTGTACTCAGTCAATGTTGACCGATCACAGTAACATTTGCCAAATTCTGAGTACCAATGATACTGTGATCGGTCAAAATGAACGTTCACAGAGGAAAGACCGATCATAGAGGCAATTTCCCACTGTACTCGGTCAAATTGACCGATCACAGCGACAAATGACCGAATTGTGAGTACGAATAAGACTGTGATCGGTCAAAATGACCGATCACAGAGGCAATTTCTCGCTGTGATCGGTCAAATTGACCGATCACAGAGACAAATGGCCGAATTGTGAGTACGAATACGACTGTGATCGGTCAAAATGACCGATCACAGAGGCAATTTCTCGCTGTGATCGGTCAAATTGACCGATCACAGTGACCAATGACCGAATTCTGTGTAGGAACACCTCTGTTATCGGTCAAATTGACCGATCACAGTGACAAATGGCCGAATTGTGAGTACGAATACGATTGTGATCGGTCACAGAGGCAATTTCTTGCTGTGATCGGTCAAATTGACCGATCACAGTGACCAATGACCGAATTCTGTGTAGGAACAACACTGTGATCGGTCAAAATGACCGATTACAGAAGGAACTTGTCGCTGTCGCTATAACAGTGTTATTTTGACTTCAATAATCATTCACATTCAACAAACCATCCACATGTAAACCAATCACTTTTTCACACAAAATTCAACAAACCATTCCACAAACCATTCACTTGTAAACCATTTCATAATTCATTCACATTTTTCCCACCTATATGTTACAGTAGTATAAAATACAGTTATACAAAATTTTTGCTCCCTCCCATGCCTAATCATGAATACTCAAACAGTCAAACGCCAATGAATCCCTGAATAGTCGAGTGTTGTCGAACTGTTTATTTGACAAAATGTCACCGCCGCATAGTATATCAATATATTTCATTACAAATATACCGCAATCACTACCATTTCTCTGCTTTGGAAGATAAACCTCTTCACGGACGCTCCACTCCCGGTCAAACGCGGAGGCGTCTCCTGTGAAATGAAAGAGAATAGGGAGTCCTTCAGTCATAACCCGGATCTCTTTCTTGTATTGGAGAAGCGGGTTGCTATCGAGACTATCGCAAATTACAATCTCTCTTTCTTTGGGGTGGATGATCATTACAATCCAATGTTTGTAGTCATGATTGACAGTTACATATACCTGTACATGTAAAATAAAAGAAATTATCAATTATGTCACATAGTTTAAAAATAAATAAGAAATACGTAGTGCCAATCACGAAAACATTACTCTTTCATATTTCCACATAGCCTTCGTCTCATTGCGCTCTTTTGAAATGATAAAGCTACAGTCTTTCTCTAGAATTTTTATCATACGCTCTGGCTCATTTTGATATTTATTTAATTTAGGCAAAAGATTTTTGAGACATGTCTGTCAAAAACAATATTACAAATGTCAAAAAAATTGAAAGTAGAAATACAATTTTAGTAGGACATGTTTGTCGCACAATTACCGAAAAAAATGTGGGGCAGAATTTGCAATCCTGAGGATATGCTGTTGGACACTCATCCTTTCTTCTATCCAAAAATTCAATATATTTGTCCATCACCTAACAAACGAAGCTGATTTAGGTCTACGAGGTAAATAAATGTACATGTAAATTAAGTTATGAAGATTGAGAATACTTACAACACTATCAACCCATTCATCCTTCTCCCATATTGATTTAAACCATATTCCCGCTGCCTCATTTTTATTTGTATCATACCAATTATGCAATTCCATAATTTTCTCCTCCGATAGCTACCTAAATGGATCCATCTGTAAATGTAATGGTATCGGAGAAGTAATGAGGTCTCTCGCTTCTTTGGTCTCGGTAAATACGCTGGGAGTTATTTCAATAGCAGACATAGGTACAAAAGGAGATCTCTTGCACCAAGAAGGCTTCAAGTGCCTTTTAGGTCTCCCTTGAATTGTAGGAGTAGCGGCTTCCTTCTCGACCTCTGCCGCAATAGACGGACTAGCGGCTTTGTACTCAAGTACACAGAACCAATCACAATAAATTAATATATCAAAACATAGCATACTTCAATAAACAATACATTACTACAAAACATATTTTAAAAAAAACAATACATTCACACCTTCTTCGATTTCAATTCTTCCCTCTCCTTCTTCCACTCCTCTTTCTCCCTCCTTATATCTTCTCTCTCCCTCTTCAAATCTTCTCTCTCCATCCTTAAAATTTTTAGCTCTTTTGTTAAATCTTCCCTCGCTTTGTTGAACTCTTTTGTATGCTGCTTTAATTCTTCAACCACTCGGTTGAACTCTTTCCTTTCTTTCTTTAATTCTTTTATCTCTTTCTTTAATTCATTTATCTCTTTCTTCAACTCGTCTCTCTCTTTCTTCCTTTTCTTCCTCTCTTTGTTAAATTTTTTCTATAATTTCTAACCCCTCATTTCCTTCTCCCTCTTCTTCTCCCTCTTCCTCTCCCTCACAGTCATTTGTCCCAGCTTCTCCTTCCTTCCCATCTTCTCTATCATCATCTTCTTCATTTTCATCATCCTCATCTTCTCCATCACCATCTTCTCCCTTTCCATCATCGTCATCATCATCCTCATCCTCTTCTCTTGACTTTTTCCTCCGAATTTCTGTACTCCTTAAAACAAAACCATCCTCGATTCCCTGAAAATAATACAAAATGATGCCCACTTGTCATGGAATTGAGACATGTCATCACTTCCTCTCAAATCAACGATGCCCAATGTTAAACTTTTTACCTGAATTCTTTCATAAACCATACGAACAGCCTCCAACTTCAGCTCTTCCCTGGTGGGTTCCAAAGTTCCAATTATTTCTGACTGAAAAAATAAATTGCTTCAATCTCAATATATCAAAACATACATGATATGTTAAACGATAAAGTAGATACAATACTGCACTTACTTCTTCATTCTCAATGATGTCGTATATTACGTTGTGCCTCCATCCATACCAGTCTTCATATCGATTGAAGCGTGGAATTCTGGAAGGAACATATGACTTCACACTCCTTCTTAGAGCTACGATTTTTTCGACGGCCCATATCTGTTAGAATAACATGAAATTGAAGAAGATTAAAAGACTACATAGTGGACTAAATAAATGCATTAGTTAAAAGACTGGATATAACAACCCTTACCTGTAGAGGAAACATGCATCCATAAACATTGTAAGTGGGCCCGCATTCACGCGCTGTCTGCGCCGCGGCTAGTACCCCTTCGGTCATTGTCTCGAATGCGAGACTACCCCAGGGATACCTGTTGAACTCATCCAAATTGTCAACCAATTGGATAAATTCATGCTTACAATAATATTTGCTGCCAGTCCCTCGAACGAACCATTCTACACACATTAATAATGCAACTTTAACAACATCCTCGTGCTTTTTAGTCTTGACAATCTTGTTGAATACCTCTCCTAGATGTTGTTTCAATATCGGATACTGCTTCGCCAAATATTTTTCTTTAATTGAATTTTTGTAACAGCACCTAATTCCGGAATTGTGAGGTCTCCGGACTTCAGCCCTGTTATAAGGGCGAAGTCCATCTCAGTAAACCTCAATAAGTTTCCCCTAATTTCGAAGACGAGGTCACCAATTTCCCCTATATGTCTCAAAAAGAGGATATGTCCGAGAGCTCCTAAATATCTGAAGGATTTCAGGTCTAACAGAAATCCGAATGGGGACTGCCTAAACAGCCTTATCCTCCGCTCATTACTTAATATTCCATCCTTGACACCACCCTTAAACCACCAAGTCAGACTGCATTTTGCTGATATGTTAGGGATTTCTTCGGTTCCTGCACACAAAAAATATCACACATGTAAATTTCAAATCACCTATGTAACAGTTATAAATACAAAAACAAAAACAATTATAAATTTTCAACACCAAATATACTCACTGTGATCGGTCAATTTGACCGAGTACGGTGAGAATTTGCCTCTATGATCGGTCATTCCTATGTGATCGGTCATTTTGACCGATCACAGTGTAAATCGTACGCAGAATTCGGTCAATTGTCACTGTGATCGGTCAATTTGGCCGAGTACAGTGAGAAATTGCCTGTGATCGGTCATTTTTACCGATCACAGTGTAAATCGTACGCAGAATTCGGTCAATTTGGCCGAGTACAGCGAGAAATTGCCTCTACCGATCACAGTGTAAATCGTACGCAGAAATCGGTCAATTGTCACTGTGATCTGTCAATTTGGCCGAGTACAGCGAGAAATTGCCTCTGTGATCGGTCATTTTGATCGATCACAGTGTTATATGTACAAATGATTCGGACAATTGTCACTGTGATCGGTCATTTTGACCGATCACAGAGGAAAATTCTGGCCGTACTCGGTCAAATTGGCCGATCACAGTGGGCATGACCGATCACAGCGGTAGTGATCGGTCAAATTTGGGATTTTAGCGATCACAGTGGCCAATTTTACTTTCATCGGTCAATTGTGACCGATCACAGAGGCCTTTGTTCGATGATCACAGGGGCAGAATGATCGATCACAGTAGCAGATTGACTGATCACAGAGGCATATTGACCGATCACTAAGGCATATTGACCGATCACAGAGGTAGAGTTGACTGTGATCGGTCATTTTGACCGATCACAGTTGGATTTGGCCGATCATCAAATGGCCAGATATCAAAATCCATCGAAAATAAAACAAAATAATCATAAAAGCTAAGCAAAATGCACTGCTGTGCTATCTCTTCCAAATATTGCATGGGTTTTCTTTCCTTTTCCTTTAATTGCAAGAAAATGAAATCAAACACGAGGAATGTAAATGAAAATAACAATGAAAATCAACTTGGGGTTCTAGAGAAGTGCTATAACAATGAAAATAAATAATCAGGGGCATATCAGCTACAAAATAATATAAGATAGATAGGCTTGTAAATGAAATTTATGATCACCATGCACCATTGAGCAATAATGAATGGTTCAGCATCCTTCACATTTCATTCTTTGATGTGGAAAGACTACTTTATTTGCAGAAGTACTTCCATGTTTCACACGTACAACACACATCAATAAGAACCACTCTTAATATCATATCAAAGAAATCATGGAGAATGGTGTTGATTGTTGAATAAGGATCCTTATTTTTCAAGGTTACAGTTCCGTAAACCCTGGTTCACCCACCAAAGCAATATGAGGAACAGTCATGGAAACATACATTTGACCGATCACAGGGGTAGATTTCACTGTGATCGGTCATTTTGACCGATGACAGAGGATTTGGCCGATCACAGGGGCGAAAATGGCCGATCACAAGGGTAGAATAGACTGTGGGCTTTGACCGATCACAACGATTTTTAGGCCGATCGCAGAGGGTTTTAACCTCCATTTTCACATCTTCACAATCATTTCACATTCACCACCATTCCCATATCCATTAGCATTTCCACCTTCATTTTTACATTTTCACAAACACTTCACATTTCATTCCATTTTCACCTCCATTGTCACATTTTCACAAACACTTCACATTCACATTCCATTCCATTTTCACCTCCATTGTCACATTTTCATAAACACTTCACATTCACTTTCCATTTCATTTTCACCTCCATTGTCACATTTTCACAAACACTTTCACCTCCATTGTCACATTTTCACAAACACTTCACATTCACTACCATTCCCACCTCCATTAGTATTTCCACTTTCACTTTCACATTTTCACAAACACTTCACAATCCATTTCACATTTTTACTTATATTAGCATACCTTTTCGACGCTTGGATGTGTGAGCCATTTTCAGCCGCTCGAACGATGAAGACGACCGCTCCAACGAGGAAGACGATGGCTAAGGAAGATGACGGAGGAGGTAGGTGACGACGGACGCCGGTGGAGGAAGACGGACGCCGGTGGAGGAAGACGGACGAGGAATACGACTGTGGAGGAGGATGAAAGGGTATTTTCGTCCGACAATTTTCCAAAAGTTTAGAGTGGGAAAGAATACTTTTGAGGATTTACTTTTGCTGGTGGGTGAAAAGGAGAGTTTACAGTGGGAAATTTCTCTTAACTTAAAATAAGATGGTACTGTATGAACTCCCTGCGGCATAAAGCTAATTGAGGACTACCGTGACGTTTGTGAGAACGGGATCTTGTTTATCCCTTTTTCCAGTCATATTAATGATTGTGCAGTTTAATCAAACATCTGGCCACATGTGTTAGTGAGGTTCCATAATGGGTTAACGTCTGTCATTAGAAAAGCGTGATTGCCAAAGTTGTACTGGACTTTGTTGGCTCATTTTCTTAGCTGCTTGAGTACACTCTTAGCCGCATTTGGTGATATGCACCAACATGCCAAAATCAATTTGTGTGGCTCATTTCCAACTCAACAACTTTTACTCAAGTACTGAGATTGGCAAATAAATGAAATTTGATGGTATATGACCGAGATTTGAGAAGATCACCCACTTATTGAGTCACTAGTAATAGATAAAATTAATAGGGTCAAGTGATTATTGGAGGGTGGGGTTCGTCCTTCTCACATGGGTTGTACCTTGCCTTCCATAAGAAATGATTTTTGAAACACACGTAAGGTCAAGCAAAAAAGGAAATACTTACAACTGTCCAAAGAGATCAACTGTAGATCACCCTTCTGAATGAAGAACTTGTGTGTATTAAGATATATAAGTCCAACGTTTGAGCGTAGACTTGAATTATAACTAAGGATCATCGCTACTTGATGACTGCTACTCTTAAGATAGGATTATGCTTTGGATTACACTAAGGATTATGCTAAGGTAGAGATTATGTTAAGATAATTGAAAGATAGATTTGATTTGATTTGTTTTGGTTTGGTTAGTGTGAGACCCCTTGCTAAATCAATTTTTTCTGCTATTTATAAACTCTCCTAGAGGCATAGAATTATTTAGATGTGTCATATATCCAATAGTTATTGTATCCTTTCTTCCTCTCCCTAAAGGCGGAGAGCCATTTAGATGCGCCACGTGTCCAGCAATTATGGTAACTATTCAGTATCCATGTATTCCTTTGGTCTCTTCCTCTCCCTGGATGTAGAGAACCATCTAGATGCACAACGTGTCCAACTGTTACAGAAGTCATTCAACGCTACTTTGATTCTTTAGTCTTTTCCTCTCATTTGACATTTATTCAGTAATCGTCTACAAATCCACTCAGCCTTGTACCTCTGCCTGACATCCCCGACCGCTTGCTTGTTGTACCTTTGGTCGATGTCCTTGGTCACTCGACTGTTATACCTCTAGTCGACATGTGAGCCCGGCCACTGTACGTACCTCTGATGATGTCCTCGGCTGCTCGATCACTCCTTTAGTGGTAAACCTTGCTCAACCGCTCCTTTAGGCTTTAAATGACAAGTGTCCTCCTTTTGATTGGCTCCTCTAAGAGCAGTAAAACTATGGTATAACAAACTAGAGTTTGATTGAACATTGGTGCCCTCGCACCAAGATGAAATGTTTAAGACTTAATTTTAAGACTCAGTCGCCCTTTCAACCGCCGATTATAACAACGATCAGAAAATTTGCAAAAGAATAGGGGTTAGTCCTTCTTGATGATTTTTTTTGCCTTATGTCTTAAGGACTTGTTCTTTTACTAGTACTCAAGACCAATGTATTTATCAATGGAATGAAGATAAAAAGATTAAACTAGAAGGGTTAAATAATGCCAATTTTATTGATTTATAAGTGATTCTCAATATAGTCAACAGAATATCAAATAAACTAGAGAATAAAAGTAAAATTAGAGATAAATACCTGAATCACTAGTACAAACTGAGAATCTTAGCGAATGATCGGTAGGATGTAACCAGGGTTTGATCTTCCAAGTGTGGACTCAGCTAATCAGTACCCGACGATGAAAAGTTGTCCGTGGATATTTATCTTCACAGTCTACCACTTAAGCCATGGATCGGGGTGCATGACACTCATACATTTAAATATTACTTAGAAATTGAATATGTTGCCTGCAATTAAGTAGTCTGTGTTCAAATTATGGGTCCACTTCAAATTTATCATAAAAAAAGCTTATTTGATTAGTTGACTATTTGATTAATGGACATCTATTGGAAGGTTGAAAAATAAAAGGTATCCAATGGCTATATTTCAATAAACAAGTGTAAGCCAATGAAAGGTCAAGATTACCAAACCAGTCTGGTTTCTACACCATGACTTAGAAACAGGGGCATTGCTAGGTCATCATACAACTCATTACCTCTAGGCAACGGCAATGGGTCAAGCGACCCGTCCAACACGATGAGCTTGATCTGGCTTTGAACTGTGCTTGGACCTATTAGCTTGTCTGATGGGCTAGCTCACATGGCTCAATCATTTTTTAGACTGGTTGGCGGAGCCGGCTTCATATGTTTGTATCTTATGGGCCGTTTGGCGGATGGATTCCGTGTGAATTGGGATTTAAATCACAATTACCATGGAATTTATGTAAATTAGAATCTTTAGTCACGTTTTTTTAATTGTGTTTGGTAATCATGTTGTTTAACATGTTTGGTACTATGTAGATGGAAGAAACCATATATGGATAGATTCTATCAATCCTCACATGTGGCTCACAGTGATGTTTATGTAAAATCTACCCTGATCATGCAGTGCATCACCCATTTCAGCCATAGGACTCAGATGGGCTATACAAAAGGAAATAGTTGGAAGAGAGACACTTACCCTTAGATTTTTTTTTCAAGGTCTACCGTGATGATTGTATGAAATCCACTCCAACTATTAGAAGCCAAGGTAAAATTACACCTCATGGCAAAAAGTAAGGCCCATTCATGATTCAGATGGGACACATAAAGAGAAATAGTTTGGAGGCGAGCGTTATCCCGAATACTGTTTCCCTTTATCTGACCCACCCACCTGAATTAGGGTACAGGCTAAGTTTTGCGTTTTACAGCTAAAATGGAGTGACGCATCTATTACCGGCGTATTTTACTTAAACATTATAGTGCAATCCACTAACTCTTGAAGTCAAATTTAGAAAACTTTCATGCAAAGGGACTTATATGAACAACATGCACAAACCCATCATCGGCTAAGATTGGGCCCATATGTAGGTCCAACAATAAATAGCTCATGACCAGTCTTAACTCTTAAGTAGGGCGGCAATGGGCAGGTGGCCCAGCCCTGTAAGGCCAGTGGCTTTGCCCCTAAACATGGCCCATGGCTGGGCCCAGGCTCAAAATCTAAGCCAAAAGTCCAGACAGGCCAATGATGAATGCCCGTCCTGGACTGTTAGCCCAGTCCAAACATTAACTGGGCTACTGCTACAAAGTCTAAAGAAAACGTTAATGGTTTACATTCAACATGCGTATGTTTCAATCATCCAAACCCTTTATATATAAGGTTTAATTTTGATGGAATTTCCAAAAAAAAAAAAAAAAAAAAAGAAATGCTTAAATTCGACTTATTCTGAACCTTTGATCACTTGACTCATTTCCTTATCAGGCCGACTGGGTCTCAGGGGACTAGAGATCTCAAGCCCAGACCTAGCCTGGACCACCACCACACCTAACTTACAGTCACTTTCTATGCAAGGCATTGACAAAGCCCAAAACTTGTTTTCATCTGTAATGGGTAGCCAGCGGTCCACCTTTGCCTAACTTTTGGGAGCGTGTGCCAGAGCTAACCTTAATTTCAGGCCCAAATTTTAAATAGGCCGAGTGTGGGGCGGCATCGGCCCAGACCTTTGAATGCCCTAGTTCCTTGGCTCACTTATTTACCATATAGCTAGAGTTACAAATGGAATAGGTTGAACCAATGGTTGTGTCTGGGCTGAATGTAGAGATTCACTGCTCAGATATGGGCCTGTTTTGGCCATCGGCCATAGATGAAATGCTTGGGCCTGGGCTTTCTTTTTCCAAAGGACCATAAGACCTACGTGGTCTGATTTGTAATCTCACAGGCTTGACTTGATATTCTCAGGGCCAGCCCTTAAAACTAGGGGTGCAACTTGGGTGGGTATGGTTGAGGGTCAGCCGGTGCCCAAACAGACCTACCCAACCCCCAACCCGACCTGATCCAAATTCCAATTCGAGGTGAATTACTCTATGCTCAACCATCCTATACGCCTAAATCCAAGACGCACCCAACTGAACCCAAATACATCTTATTATTCCCAAGCGGACCTAACCTGACTTAGATACCCAAACCGTTGGGTTGAGTCAGTCACTCACAGTAGATATCTCAACTCTGATCAATACCCCCAGATAACAATACATACTCCTAGACTTCCATTAGTTCACAACAATATCATCAGGCCTCCTTGATGAGCCTGCAACAACATATCTTTGACCATTCTCTTAAGGTGAGAGATTGGGCCCCAATCTAACAACAACTCTAATGTAGGCCACTGGGCCACTATCAGCTGGAAATATCACTTAAATCTAGTTTTGGGAGGGGTGCGCCTCGCCCATGCAATAGTGCAACGCAAGGGCTACACTTGAGGGGCCCCAGCAGCAAGCTGCTGTGGTGAGCCCTCCACCACAAGAAATTAATATCATGTGGACTGATGGCCCATATCAGATATTAAACTGATAAGAACAGATACTACACTTGATCTTAGCCAATAGTTCTAGACTTTCCCTCTCTTGTTGTGGACAGTTGATTAGTTTGGTTTTCTACGGTTGATGATTGATGCTACTGATCAAATAGCTAAGATCTTCAAGATGTGGTTTGAGCCTTTTTGCAGTGCACAAATTAGACTGATGTCAAAGTCAAATGGTTTGATTTAAATGATATTAATAATGGATGGTCTGATTGGACCATATAAAAAATGAACAGTGCTATTAGTTTAAAATTGAATATCACTGGTCTGATCAGTAAACCTATATTAAAGCTAAATGGCTTGATTATGATGAAATTAGAGATGAATGGTCCTATTAGGATGATATTGACAATCACTGGCATGATGGAATTAATGTCAAAGCCGAATGGCTCCATTAGATCATTCATATTTAACATCATTCAAGTCAAACGAATAGACTTTGACGTCGGTCTAATCAAGCCATTAATTTTCAATATCAGCTCAACCAGGAGATTCATCTAAAATTTCAGCACAATCAGATCGTCATCTTCAATAACAGTCCAATCAAACCCTTAATCTTCTATTTTAAAGTAATCAAATTATTCATCATTGATATCAGTGTAATTCGACCATTGGTCTTTAGTATCATTCGAATTAGACTATTTGGCTTCAGCATCGTTCTAATTCAGCTAGCCTTTGATTTTCAGTGACAGCCCAATATGATCAGTCACCTAAATTTCAACGAAATCAAACCATTCATCTTCAATAATAGTCCGCAAAACTTTATTTTGAAGTTATCAGAACATAATGTTTAGTATCAGTCAGACCATTCATCTTTAATATCATTTAAATATGACCATTTAGCTTCTACTTTGGTCGAATTAGGCAATATCAGCCAAATCGGACCATTCATCTCTAATTTCAGCACAATTCGACTGTTTATCTTCGTTATTGATCCAATTAGACTGTTGATTTTCAATTTTGGACTAATTAGACCATTCATCTTTGATGTCGATCCAATCTAATTGGATATCTTTAGCATCATTGGAATCGATCATTCAACATTGACATTGGTCATTGATTTTCAATATAGGCTACCAGCATGAAAAAGACTAGACCAACCATGAGCCCACCTACCATTAGGGATCAAAGGTGTGGCCCACATAGACTGGGACAATTGTCAACTAATTAGAGGGAGGGAGCTGACTAGAAGCTGACAAGACTTCATCATTACAGCCCATGACTATGTGATGTTAAGAAGTTGACAGGATTGAAGGACTTGAAAACAGAACTCCTCTGCTGTAGTTGCAACCAAAAGCATACTTAGGAGTCTGGTCCAAATCCAATCTAGCAAGGCTGGCGGTTCTTCCAGGTTTCCCTGTCAAGAGGTTGAACGGAGATAATTTGCACTTGGGTTTTTAGTTTGTAGAAATTAAACCCATCCAGTCATTTGGTCGATAGCTTGATAGAAAATTCTAACAGCTACAAGTGGGCCATTTTTCTATTTGATGTTGAGTGCTATGTATTTCACTTCTAACCATCTACTTACTTGGAAGAAAGTACTAGTTCATAACCACATGCAGGTTAACTAAATCTCCAACCTGTATTTAGAGGCATTCTTGCCAATTTACTTTTGTAGGGTGCTGTGGTAAGTGAGATTTCCATTGCATGAATGTCAACAGAAAATTAACAAATATGGATTCTAAGATTGGGTTCAATGATTTGGTTTCTACTGAAGAAAACCTTATTCCTTATACATGGCTAGAAAGTCTCATACTTTAGGACAAGAAGGAAAAGTTCACTTCTCATTCCTATCTACCCTCTAGTGTAGAAATTGTTACCTCATTCTTAGAACAACTCATTTGCGAATTAGAAGTGGACTTTGCAGTGGGGATACTGCTTATGTAGAAAGCAGGTTGTTTCGGTGATGAAAGAGTTGCAGTTTCGCTATCAAGAATGTTAAGAACAGAAGCCATGTTCGGTCGATCCTTTGCATTTTCTTGGACGCACAAAAGCCCCACATGGATGCACTTCAATACTTCAGATGGATTGTATGTCTCACTTAGTGATGGATCCATAAAATCCAATCCTTTTTCTTCCTTCCACAATTTCCATGCCTGAGATACTTAAGGGTTTGAGTAATCAATGCATAAAAGATTCATTCAAGGAATGGATGAATAATAACATTTTGACACTTACATGTCCTGTAAGGCTGGAAGCATCTTCATTGTTGGAAAATCTGGAATTCTTTTTTCCACAAACGATTTCGAGTAATACAATTCCAAAGCTAAAAACATCGGATTTCACAGAGAAAAGTCCATCAGCTGCGTACTCAGGAGATATGTACCCACTGCATTCCACAATTAGGTAAAATTAGTTCGGTTTCTTATATATGGAATACCTTGCAGTATTGCACAATTTACGTTTTTATGTTGTTAAAAAATTGTGCCATAAAATTAGAATTTTTATATTGTATAATGAGTAAAATCAGCTTAAGGCACTCACAATGTCCCAACCACTCTGTTAGTATTTTCTTCAGCCTGGTTTATGCCAAAAATCCGTGCCATTCCAAAGTCTGAAATTTTTGGATTCAACTCGTTGTCAAGAAGAATATTGCTAGTTTTTAGATCTCTATGAATAATGCGCAGCCTCGAATCTTGATGAAGATAAAGAAGCCCTCGAGCAATTCCCAAAATGATGTTGAAGCGCTTCTTCCAATCTAGTAATACGCATCGATTTGGATCTGCCAATTGTTTATAGAAAAGAAAAAGTAGTGCCATCAACAATGTTAGTTCTTATGAGGTAGAATTCAAACATGAATCTTAGGTAGATTGGAGTTTTTTGGTATAGAGGGTCATACCAAAGAGAAAGAAATCCAAGCTTTTATTGGGCATGTATTCATAGATGAGCATATTTTCATCTCCTTCAATGCAATAACCTAAAATCTTAACCAAATTCCTATGTTGCAGTTTAGAAATCAATAAAACCTCATTCTTAAACTCTTCGAGACCTTGTCCAGAATTCTTAGATAGTCTCTTTACAGCTATTTCTTGTCCTCCTGGAAGCTTACCCTAAAATATAAGATAAAAATGTACAAGACAGTGTTAACTAAAAGTATATATGGATAGGCCCACCATCTGATGGGACACATGCACACTTGATGAGTTCACCGAATTAACCTTTGGGCCCTGTCATCTAAATGGGCCCACATGGCAGATGACTTCAATGTCCCACCAAAATAACTAGTAGGGACATTTGCAGGCATGTGGACCGTCCATGATTTGGTGCACATAGACCTAGCAAAGCTCACAGTTCATCATCCAAGAATAATGGGTGACCTAGTTTCATATATTAGTAATGTAAGGTTTTGGCCACAGACAATTACCTTGTAGACGGGCCCAAAACCCCCTTTTCCGAGCTTCTTTGAATCTAAGAAGTTTTCTGTTGCCTCTACTAAGCATTTGAAATCAATAAATGGTATATCAAGGCCATTCTTTCCATCCAGTAATTCATTATCACGAAAGCTTGCCCCCAAACGATGTAATGACATGTTCCACATTTTTTTTCCTGATTCAAATCAGAACAATGGAAGTCATGAAATATATAAACACGACGAATGCAAATGTTTGGACATATCAGTTCCTCACTGACCTTTTCTCTTGTTCTTCCTCCTCCACAGACCATAGATCAATGTCACCGACAACAGCATTCCTATAACAGCAGTTGTTGTGACAATTGGTAACAACAATTTGTTACCTTTCTTCCCACTCGATTGATTAAAACTGTCTTCTGTGGATGCTGGAAAGAAAATTCACTAAGTTATCATGCTTTGGAGGATGGAATACTAATTCCCCAAGAATATTTGTTGTGATCTGTGATCCAATTGGTATTAAAACCTTGATGATGAGTGGGATCCATTTGGTATGGACCCAATTCATCACCACCTTCTAAGTGTGATCAGATGGATCCCACTGGAAAATCTGTCCTCAATTTAGAAGGATTGTGATTTATTGTGATGTTTAACAGAAGTTAGATCAAGACTATTACTTACCATGCATGCAATTCATATGTAACGGATCCCATTGAAAATTCGAATTGCAAAAGCACCTTTTCCTTCCAACCACCTCCTTATCAGACAAGCAGGATGAATTCGGCCAAGCATCGCAATCTTTCGATAATTCGCACACCGGCTCTGGTGGCACATCCCATTCAATCTCAACTCCCTCCTCCCACATGGTTACTTCCACTGATGAATTTAAGTTAACAATGCTAGCATAGGCGCTGCAGCTGGTGTCTGAAACGCCAACCTTATGTGATGTCGATGACTGAGAACCTCCAGCAACATGACTACAACACCTCTTAGAATGGAAACAAGGCGCTCTTCCTTTCTGTATGTAGCTATGGCATGGACTAGAAGAGTCACAGTTCAAGGGTGACAGGTTTTTAGGTGTTGAAGAACAATTTAGCAACAGAATAGTGTTATTTTTTGTCACATGAAATGGTAAGCTACCATTCAAATGAATATCACTTCGTTTCGAACTCCCAGCCCAACAGAGATCCACACCTTTTGGTTTGATCACGAATGTCCGAGTTTCCGGATTGATGCTGGTAATTGCAAACGATGAGTCGTTCGATCCTTGGAAGCGGAGCTGTCCGAAGTCATCACACTTGAAACTATTGTAGGCCGGGTCACCACAATTGGGTCCGGTGCTTAAAGGATAAGGAATGGTGTTGGTACCACAACTTTCGCACCTTCTTCTGGTAAGACCTATGGGAAAACAAGTAGAGAAATTCCATTAAAAGGGTGAAATATTAATGCAGATCACTTTCACTATTGGTTGCAATATGCATTTGTATTGTTGGATATTAGATGAGAGAGTGGGCGAAAATATAACCTAATCAGAGTGGGTCACAGTACTGAGGCCATTCATAGGTAAGCCCATTATGAATATGCACAGCCTCGGAAATAAAAGAATGACTCTCATTAGGCGAGTGCAGATCCATAATTGGCTAACCGTCATACAAGAAAGAAGTACGGAAATATTTTGGGTTTAATTTAGGGGGTGTTTGTTTTTCATTTCCGGGTAAATGCAGGTAAATGGATGTAAGTAGGTAATTATTATTGTTTCTCTCTGTTTGATAAGAAGAGTATTTATAAACGTTCAAGAAAGGATACCCATACATTCGTGGGGTTCATTGTGAACTCTGTGACATATCCATGCCATCCATATGTTTTATTAGAACATTTTAGAGGATGAGCCCAAAAATGAGGTATATCTGAAGCTCAAGTGGTCAACACCATAGAAATCGTAGTCATAAATGATTTTTTATGGTATATATTCAAACCATTATTTCATGTGGAGTGGTCCACTTTAGTTTTAGATTTGCTTAATTTTGGGTCCACGCCCTAAAATCACCTTACAAAATGGATGGACAGTATGGATAAGCCATGTGTATCACAGTAGGCCCCACAAAAATTATATACATCCCTTGATTTTAGCGCACAAAAAACAAAATTGTGATTGTAAAAAAAGTACAGAAATTACATGGTGAGTAATGACCATTAAAATGAGGGTAACAAATGCAGTCAAAATACTGAAATTGCCAAAAATAAGGAGAATAAAAATTTTGAGTTTTTTTCACACGCACACCCCTCACTCAGCCACGCACACACACACAAAAGCCCACAAACTCACACATGTGGCTTTTTTTTTTTAATACCAAAATGGGTATTCAAACCCATAACCTCGTGTTGAAACTCTTGTGAGTCTGCCACGAGCATGAATAAGGACCTAAAAAGTTTGAGTTTAACGTGTTACTGGTCACTAAAGCATAATGACAAAAAAATTGTCATGTACGTGTATCTGTAATTAAGTTTGGGTTTAATGTGTTACTAGTGAATAAAACCTAATGAAAAAAATAGTTATATACAAATATACATGCGTGTATATATTATCTTTAAATAACTAAACTAAGAAAACTTGAATTAAAATAACAAAACTTTCTATATATGCATAAATAAATAATACATATAAATAAATAATTATGCATCGAACAGTGGGTTAAATATTATTTATTTTATCCATAAAATTACTAAAAGAGAAATTGAGTTTATTTATTGAAGTTGGTTCCTTTGGTCCAAGGGAGAGATGCAGGTTATTAATTTAAAATAAAAATAAATAATAAAATGTGGAACAAAGATGAAAAGATAACTGCTAGGAAGGCAACCCACGTCCGATGGACCTTATCTTTCTATGTTTGGTAAATGGGTGTGCCATATCTCATCGTACCACCCAAAATTTAGGCCCATTGGAGAAAATCACACTATCATGGAAACTGGTGGGCTGTGCATTGGTTCTCATCGCACAACTGTGCCCGGCCCACGATGAATGGACAGTCTAAATTTACGACACATCACATCCTCAGGGTTGGCCCACGTGGATAGAGCATGTGCATGACCAACTTTCTAAATGGATGGACGGAGTAGATAAATGGATACAACTTTCTATTGTAGCCTCTCACCATTTCCGCGCTCTGATCCAGATGCTCTCGACCGATGCCATATAGGCACCGTCAAGTATCACACAAAAGCGGGGCCCACGGTTGATTTTCCGAGCCTAACTTATGTGTGATAGAGAATTTGGCTCACCAAGTGAATGATATTTATCTAAGTGATCTAATAAACAGAACTTACTCAATTCGGACGCTGGAACCCGAACATTAACGTCCACCGCCGATTCATCATCGCCCTCCTCCCAAATATTTAACGGATCAGTAACTAACTTCGGCCTATCCCAAATGCTACAGAAAAGATCACTTCTGTCGTCGATCTTCAAAGCGTAAGCCCTGCAGCTGCAACCAATTTCATTGCAAACATTTCTGCACCCCGTCGCATTTTCAGTTCGAGAGTAGTAACTAAGATGAACCAACTTCACCCTCTTCAATTGCAAGAACCCGTCTTGAGCCCCGCATTGGAAATTCGTCCTTGGGATGCACCCGTCTTGCCATTTTCCAGAATTCCAAGCCGTTTCCGACATGGGATTGAACCCCGGCAAGCACTTGCACTTCGGCTTGCCGTTCTCGTTGCAGCTACTGTTAGGTCCACAATCACCAGGGTTGCATGTCGGATCCGGTCTGGAGAAGTCGCGAAAGTCAACACCAGAACTGTATACATAGTAGGCAGTCAGATCACCGTTTGATTTCATTATCAGCCCCATATGTACTATATCTAGATCTGAACTAGGAAGGAAGGAATAGGTGAAATATATCTCTTCTTCGTTTCTTGTGATGCTGTAGTTGAGGTTGCTCACCTGCCACGCAAGACTGTCAAAGCTACTCCCATTCCAGAAGATGACCCTCCAGAACGGAGCTGATCTCCGCCAGACATAGAACTGGTTTGGTGCTTGAGGATCGATGCCGAATTCAAAACTTCCGGGTGCTGGGTTATCGTTGCTTTTCCATGATCTGAGCTTTCGGGTCTTATTGGTTGTCAGATTGATACCAATCTTCATGCCCGGTAGCAGTGTATCGGACGGATCGTTGAAGCTCTCCCATACTACTCTTCCTGAGTAAGTAGAATTCCCTTCTCTCAAGACCAGATTTCCGGAATCTTGCAGAACTGCAATCAAACCAACGGATGTTGTTGAATTCGCTGCTGCCGATGACGATGACCACAGAATGTCGCTGCTTCCATCCAAGACCACCAGATTTCCACCGTAATCAATGACTAAAGATCCACTGGAATTCCAAACTGGGCTTTCTCTGTTTGCAACCCAAACAACGGGACCGGAGAGTCCAATTTCCGAATACCATATTCCGACGTAACGGTTTTGGGATTGGCCAGGACTGAAAAATCCGAGTTCGAAAAGCTTGTTTGCTGAAACAAGGGTTTCTCCATCTCTAAGCGATTGGGACGTAGACAACGTGTCTGTCGCAGCGGCTAAAGGTAGCAGGCATAGGCATGGTAAGAAGAAGAAGAAGAAGTATGCAATATTGCTAGAAGAAACACACCATGCATGGATGCTTCTAGTTTCTGCCATCAGCCGCTTCTGCAAAACCTACAGCTGCTGTATCATCTGGAAACGCAGGCTCAAATCATATATAAGCTTCGGCCATCCGTTATTAGGAGGTTTGCTAATTCCTGGCATGAATATACGAGAGTACTGGATTAGGTGTTACCGGGTAACACTTTAGTGCTTACCCTTACAGTGGTGCCGTCCATCCGTTTTTCCAGTCCAGGAAACAGTGGTGATTGAACGCCCAGCATTAAAAACTTCCTAGGGCCCACCGTAATGTTTATTTGTCATCCAACCCGTTGATATGGTCAACCAGATGTGAACGGAGGGAAAATACAAAGATGAATCCAAAGAAAAAAATGAAATGAATCCAAAGCTCAAGTGGACCACGTTGAAAGTAGTAGAGATTGAATGTCTACCATTGAAAATTTCTTGGGGTCACAGAAGTTTTTAAATCAATTTGATATTTGTTTTTACCCTTCATCCAGGTCCGCGTGACATTGTGAATAGTTTGGATGGAAAATAAACATCAGAGTGGACCCTAGGAATGTTTTAACGGTGAGAATCATTCTCACCACTGCCTTTCATGGTGTGGTCCACTTGAGCTTTCAATATGACTCTTTTTTTTGGATTATACTCTAGAATGGTCTCGCCAAATGAATGAACGGTGTGGATATATTAAATACATCATTGCGGGGCTCACAGAACCTTAATATTCTTTGCATAGTAAATTCACGGTGCTCAATGACTGATGCGGGCCACGTTCCCTCACCAGTAAAATTGCTGGTATAGCGTACACCAGCCAATCCACTTCCAGTGGTTTGCACCAGCGTACTGCATAAACCGTTGATGTATGTCGCATCCACTTTGTACATCCGTTTTTCCAGATCATGGAATATCCAAGGCACAAGTGGACCACACTAGAGGAAGATAATGACGTCCACTGTTGAAACTTTCCTAAGGCTCACACTGACGTTTCTTTGTCATACAACCTGCTCATAAGGCCACACAGGCATGGATGAAGGGAAAACATAAGTATCATCATCACGCAGAACTTCCATGGTCCCAATAAGTTTTCAACGGTTGGAATTTAATTCTCACCTTTTCTGCTGATGTAGTCCACTTAAAACTTTGGATATGCTTCATTTTAGGCTCTTGCCCTAAAATGATTTAGTCAAACGGATGGATTGCGAGAAGACACATGCATCATGGTTAGTCAACGTACTGAGTTACTCAGTATGCAATCCACTTTCCTGATCCATGTCTCTGCATCTGCCAACATAGCGCTCCCTTGCATAAGGTGGGCCCATTGTTAAAAGAAGGGTGTCATTTTATACTCTGGCTGCGAGTTACACTAGGCAGCCATTTTGAAACGGTACACATGGCATATATTAACTTAAAATAAGATGGTACTGTATGAACTCCCTGCGGCATAAAACTAATTGAGGACTACCGTGACGTTTGTGAGAACGGGATCTTGTCTATCCCTTTTTCCAGTCATATTACTGATTGTGCAGTTTAATCAAACATCTGGCCACATGTGTTAGTGAGGTTCCATAATGGGTTAACGTCTGTCATTAGAAAAGTGTGATTGCCAAAGTTGTACTGGACTCTGTTGGCTCATTTTCTTAGCTGCTTGAGTACACTCTTTGCCGCATTTGGTCATATGCACCAACATGCCAAAATCAATTTGTGTGGCTCATTTCCAACTCAACAACTTTTACTCCGGGCATGTTTGTTTCATTGTAAATGGAGGTAAATCCTGGAAATAAGTTATCATTATTTCTTAAATCCGTTTGATAAGTGAGGGAATTCTCATTTCTTAAAATCCGGTCCCAAAAAGACTCACTTAAAATAATGGCCCCACTTTGACGTCTATGACTTATCCAAGCCGTCCATTTGTTTTACCAAAATTTTTTAGGACTTTAGCCTAAAAATGAAGTAGATCTAAAGCTCAAGTGGACCACACCACAATAAATAGTGGTCTGTATAACGTCCACCATTGAAAGCTATCTCATTTCTTGGGCCCACATTGATGTTTATTTGTCATCTAACCCATTCATGAGGTTACATAGACATGGATAAAGGGGGGATAACGACTTTCAGATTCATCCAAAACTCCTAAGGCCAACAAGAGGCTTTCAACGGTAGACATTCAATTCCCACTGTTTTCCCACTGTTTCTTATCGTGTGGTCCACCTGAGATTTAGATCGCCCTCATTTTCTCCTACGTTCCCTAAAATGAGATGGTGGAAAATGAATGGTGTAGATAAGTCACATACATCACGGTGGGCCACACAATTTTTCCCCTCGATTTTCGTGAATGTCAAGTCCAAAAAGCAGCTGTCACTTGTCACGGTGGGAGGAGTGCAAGAATTCCCTGTGAAGGTAATAAATGCTCATTTACCTTCATTTTCAAGGCAAATCCCCCAAACAAACATGCCCTCAAGTACTGAGATAGGCAAATAAATGAAATTTGATGGTATATGACCGAGATTTGAGAAGATCACCCACTTATTGAGTCAATAGTAATAGATAAAATTAATAGGGTCAAGTGATTATTGGAGGGTGGGGTTCGTCCTTCTCACATGGGTTGTACCTTGTCTTCCATAAGAAAGGATTTTTGAAACACACATAAGGTCAAGCAAAAAAGGAAATACTTACAACTGTCCAAAGAGATCGACTGTGGATCACCCTTCTGAATGAAGAACTTGTGTGTATTAAGATATATAAGTCCAACGTTTGAGCGTAGACTTGAATTATAACTAAGGATCATCGCTACTTGATGACTGCTACTCTTAAGATAGGATTATGCTTTGGATTACACTAAGGATTATGCTAAGGTAGAGATTATGTTAAGATAATTGAAAGATAGATTTGATTTAATTTGTTTTGATTTGGTTAGTGTGAGACCCATTGCTCAATCAATTTCCTCTGTTATTTATAAACTCTCCTGGAGGCAGAGAATTATTTAGATGTGTCATATATCCAATAGTTATTGTATCCTTTCTTCCTCTCCCTAAAGGCGGAGAGCCATTTAGATGCGCCACGTGTCCAGCAAATATGGTAACTATTTAGTATCCATGTATTCCTTTGGTCTCTTCCTCTCCCTGGATGTAGAGAACCATCTAGATGCACAACGTGTCCAGCTGTTACAGAAGTCATTCAACGCTACTTTGATTCTTTAGTCTTTTCCTCTCATTTGACATTTATTCAGTAACCGTCTGCAAATCCACTCAGCCTTGTACCTCTGCCTGACATCCCCGATCGCTTGCTTGTTGTACCTTTGGTCGATGTCCTTGGTCACTCGACCATTGTACCTCTAGTCGACGTGTGAGCCCAGCCACTGTACGTACCTCTGATGATGTCCTCGGCTGCTCGATCACTCCTTTAGTGGTAAACCTTGCTCAACCGCTCCTTTAGGCTTTAGATGACACGTGTCCTCCTTTTGATTGGCTCCTCTAAGAGCAGTAAAAATATGGTATAACAAACTAGACTTTGATTGAACATTGGTGCCGTCGCACCAAGATGAAATGTTTAAGACTTAATTTTAAGACTCAGTCGCCCTTTCAACCGCCGATTGTAACAACAATCAGAAAATTTGCAAAAGAATAGGGGTTAGTCCTTCTTGATGATTTTTTGTGCCTTATGTCTTAAGAACTTGTTCTTTTACTAGTACTCAAGACCAATGTATTTATCAATGGAATGAAGATAAAAAGATTAAACTAGAAGGGTTAAATAATGCCAATTTTATTGATTGATAAGTGATTCTCAATGTAATCAACAGAATATCAAATAAACTAGAGAATAAAAGTAAAATTAGAGATAAATACCTGAATCACTAGTACAAACTGACAATCTAAGCGAATGGTCGGTAGGATGTGATCAGGGTTTGATCTTCCAAGTGTGGACTCAGCTAATCAGTACCCGACGATGAAAAGTTGTACGTGGATATTTAAATTACTCCTACGATAATGCAACAATCTATACTAATTTAAACCTCAGTGTTCTACAGCATGATTAGACAAAAGCAAAGGGACTAAAAAATAAACTAAGATAAAAGACAGCGTTGTGATGTGTAGATTGATTGTGCTTGTCATGGGCCTAGAGCCCTTCATTGCACTCTTCTTTTATAGCTTCTGGAGGCAGCAAAACCCTTTTTAGGTTTCCTTTCTGATGTAGGATTCTTAACAGCCACATCGACATTCAGTTGTTCTCTTATCATTCTTGCCTGGCCAAGAGATCTCCATAAATCAGAAAACATTTTCAAATCTCTTGTCAGTGTGGCTGCAAAGATCAGTGGATCTTTTAGCCTGTCTCATCCAATTTGGTCATGATCTAAACTATTTTCAAGTCTCCCCCTATCATGGCCATGAAGATCTGTAGATCTAATGGGACCAGTCTCATTGGATCCAGATTAAGACCCAATCCATTGGTTCATATCCGCTCTGTTGATCCGATTCTCCGATCTTCGTAATTGCTGCAAGAGCACCAAATGTTTCTTGGATAATCTCCCATTTTGGAAGGATCGTGATGGACGACTTTACCAAGTATATTCAGATCTGTGATAAGATCCATACCTTAGTGGGTCATTTATAGACTTGTCAATCATACTACCTTGATCATGTGCTACACGAATTAGGGCTACATGTCATTCGTTGCTTCATCTCCTTTAAGACGCGCATACTATTCTATGCCACTCTACTATTTGCACTTGACGTGTCGTCGAACGATAAGGGGCAAAAGATATCCTTAAGTGCGAGTATGATTTTATCTTCATTAGGCATGAGTGTCGACACGTGGCAACATCTTTTACAAAAAATGGGTGTAAAAGATGGACCTAAAAATGAAGCAAATCCAAAATTCTACTTGGTGAAAATAACAAGAATTGAACATCCACTGTTGAAACATTCATGGGCCATAGAAATTTTGTATTAGGCTAATATTTGTTTGTTTTTAGCTCATCCTAGTAGGAATTTACTTATCAATGGTATGGATGGCATATAAACATCACGGTGGACCTAGAGAAGTTTCAATGGTAGGCATTTCCCCACCCAATTTTTCGTGTCATGCGGCTTACTTTAGTGTTGGATTTTCCTTATTTTTGGGCCATGTCCTAACAACATCTAAGAAAACAGATGAATGGGGGTAGGTTTCTAAGAAATATCATATCGACTCATACCTAGCTTCCTGTCATAAGAAGTTCCTGGAACGACTTTCCTTGGCAATCCACTCGTCCCTCAAGTTAAACCAGCTAAATTGTGAAACCCACTTTTTTTTTTTTTTTAAAGCCGCGGTATAAAAATGTGATTGGTTGAACAATTGTAACCTTTTATTAGTGGAATCTTTTTTTTTAAATTATAAGACGATTAAATATTTTTCACTTTGACTGTCCACTAAATCTCCAGCAATCCAATGACAGGAAGATTAAATAAAAGTTAACTTTTTGGGTGATGATGTATCTAATCCAGAGTTTGAATGATTTAATTTGAATTATTTGCATTCCTCTGACTGCCCTGAGTAGATTAGGTTCCTCCGACCTCACTCAAGATGGTGCAACCCTTGCCATAGGGCTCACCATGATGTAATATGTATGTATTCTATGTCCACACTGTACATTCATTTTGGTAATCATTTTTATGGAATGACATTCCGCCAAAATGAAGCAGATCTAAATCTCAGTTGGACCGTGTCACGCCCCGAAATCCAGACACAGAGTGTGCACCCTCCAGCCCAGTTTACGGGGTATGACAGAATGTATAAAGTGGTTTTTGGATGTGGTCTATGTTAAAAATGTACACCATTATAGTTTAGTAACATGTTTATTACGTAAACTTACCTAGATTAAGATATTGATGGTAGGTTAAACTTATTTTTAAGTGATGAATATGATAAATAAATAAGATTCTAGCCTGATATATGTACGAATGGATATGGAGATTGAATAGTTCATTTATTATGATCGGGTGGTTCACATTTAGAATGGATGGTCAGATGTCTTCATCTAATGGTGTTGGGGTATTTCTACGGTTGGTTTTGATAATTGAGTGGAAATATCAAGGTATTTGATTGTTCATTTTAAGAATCAACGGTTGAGTGACTTAATCTATGGGTGAAAATCACTCCTTATGGTTTAGATTCGCACTAGACTAGAGATAGACGATTAAATTTGATCAATCTATATAATTATGGTTGAATAAATGCTACAATACCTACTTATGTACATGTGAACTCGCACCCAAAATTACGGATTGTTACATTTTACTCCCCCTTAAAAATAATATCGTCCTCAAGATTCCAACACCTAAATAATGTATACAACAATCATATTATAGGTAATTATAATCATTATATTACTTATAAAGTACAGTCTTATATATACAAGTATATATGCAGTTAAGTACAGATTTGTAAATTGTCACAATCTACCCCCCTTAAAAAATAATTTCCACCATTGTTTCCCTCACTTAGAGATGTCAGAACTAATTCCTTTATGTTAAGAGAATTCTAAGTTAAATTTGTAAGTATTATATATATCACATCAAACAGAACCCTAAGTGTTAGAATAGTAAGTTTTTTTTTTTTTACACCTCAACCAATAGGAATATTTTTTCAATTTTCTAGAGTATCTAATTTATGTTTATATTAATTATATTAGGATACCTCCATTTCAATAATAAGGACAAATTATGAAAAGATACTCTGTTGATCAAATTGGTAAAACATGGCTATGGACAAATCAGCCTACCATTGTTGGCTGATGTTCCAATCACTATTACACATATTTAAAAAATTTAGATTCTAACCAAAAATTTTCTGGAAACTCCAATACAAGTATAAAGATTCTTTGTAAAATTTTAGCCTAATCCACCAACCACGGAATTTTCTAAAATTTCTACAGTCAGACCTGTCCATAATTGGATGAATTTTGACCAGTTTGTGGGAGCTTGCCAATTCCACACTACAAGAAAACGGTGTTTTACCGACGAAAGTATTACCGACGAAATTGTTTTCGTCGGTAAAAAGCCATTTCCCCGACGAAATGAGTTATTCGTCGGTAAAATACATACCAGCACACCCTTTTACCGACGAAATCATGATTTCGTCGGTAAAAAGTTTATTACCGACGAAATTACCCGTTGCTAAAGAAAAAAGTAAGAAATTTAGCTTTTACCGACGAACATTTTCGTCGGTATAAGTCTTTTTTTGGCGACGATTATTGCCTGTCGGTAATAATGGGTGGTATCTGCGTAAGGTAAGGAAGATGACTTTTGCCGACGAAATTTTTCGTCGGCAAAAGTCATTTTTACCAACGAAAATGTTCGTCGGTAATAATATTGATGTTTCCCGCCCAAGTGAAAAAGAGGACTTTTACCGACGAAAACTATGCTTTTACCGACGAAAATTTTCGTCGGTAAAAGTCTTTTATTTCACTTACCCGATCGGCCTCCCTCATTTCTCTCCTCTCTCTCACTCTCGCTCTGTTCTCTCTCCTCTCTCTCGCGCGCGCGCTTCCGGCCGGCCCACCCATCTCGGCTCTCCCTCATCTCCGACCGCCGGCCGTCGACGTCACCGGCGGCCCACCGCCTCAGCCGACCACCCCCCCCCCCCCCCCCAGCCGACCAGTGTCGCCGGTCGCCCCTCGCCTCCACCGACCTCCGTGAGCCGCCGCCTCCTCCGGTAAGCCTCTCCCCCTTTCTTCTTGCTCCATTTCCCCTCGCTCCCTCTCTCCTCGTTGTTGATTGTGGGGCCCACTCCCAAAATCCAATGCATGTGGGTCCCACCATCGCTGTCCGTCCAATGCATGTTGGTGGGTCCCACCGTCGCTTTCTATTTGCATGTGGGTCCCACCGTCGCTTTCCATAGTGCATTGCATGTGGGGTCCACCTTAATTAGCTGTCTACAATTTGGTGGGGCCCACTGATTTATTAAATCCCTAATTAGGGATTTCGAAATTAAAATTCCCTAATTAGGGATTTCAAAATTAAAATCTCTAATTAGGGATTTAAAAATTGAAAATCCAAAATTTTGTTTTACAAATTAAAAAAAATGAAATACGTAATTGTGGGGCCCACCGTTGCTGTCCACTGGCTGTGGGGCCCATGTCGCTGTCCACTGGCTGTGGGGCCCACGGTCGCTGTCCACTGGCTGTGGGGCCCACGTCGCTGTCCAGTGCCTGTGGGGCCCACCGTCGCTGTCCACTGGCTGTGGGGCCCCCGAAGATGGGAACCGCTGGTGCCAAAAAATGAAGCATATCAAAATCTAAAGTGGACCACAGCACAAGTGTGAACTGAATGTCTATCATTGAAAAATTCTTAGAGGACATAGAAGTTTTGGATCAAGCTGATATTTGTGTTTTCCCTTCATCCATATCCATGTGATCTTATGAACAGGTTGGATGACAAATAATGATCACTGTAGGTCCTGGGAATGGTGGAAATCATTATTCCCACGATTTCCCATGGCATGGTCCACTTGAGATTTGGATATGCTTAAATTTTGGGCTCAACCACTAAAATGAGCTGAAAAAACATAAGGAAGGAATAGATAAATCACATACATTCTAGGTGGGCCCAACTGAATTTACTCTACATGATAAGAGCGTGCAGAGTTACTCTGCACGCGATCTGATTCCCATGGTGGGCCCCATACATACTTATTTGTTGAGAAAGTAGCAGTCATTAGGTATTTGATTAGACTTGATTCATGGTGTTGATGATTCTGTCATTTTATGTGCTTGTGTATCTGGAATTGATGGAGCAAACCCGGGATGTGCGTTGGAGCTACCCGTGGTTGATTTATGTGGATGTATGTTGTGGATGTATTTGGCTTATTATTAATAGTTATTTTTTGTCCACAAATGGTAGTATAATAGAATCA
Organism: Liriodendron chinense; assembly: GCA_003013855.2. Classification (NCBI taxonomy): domain Eukaryota; kingdom Viridiplantae; phylum Streptophyta; class Magnoliopsida; order Magnoliales; family Magnoliaceae; genus Liriodendron; species Liriodendron chinense. Next base: position 198,488 of record ML058557.1, on the reverse strand, counting down.
GTTAGCCCATTTAGAGATTTCTATATTGCCGAGCATAGATAAAGTGTGTTTTGGAGGTATAGAAATCTGCCAAATTGTCCTGTTGGACAGTCCAAGGTTGGATAGATTGGAATGTTATCGTTGTTTGTCATTTACATGCTCTGTCATTAGTTTCGTGCGGTAACTCTCCTATTCTCTCTGGATATGTTTCTTATGTTTAATTCCATTGTCAATTTAATCCACACAATGTGTGGATAGTTGACGTGGAAATTAAATGTAAGATAAATATATCTGGAGAGATAGGGGGAGATGCTATCGAAATTTAGGCTTGGGCATTTAAATGGAAATAATGATAGCATTTCAATCTATCCATCCTTGGATGGGCGACTGATTTTATTATATTATCATTTAGTGGCAAATTAGATGACGAACATGATACTTGTGATTAAGAGTAGTTGATTGATGTTGATGTTGAGCGGGGGTCCCTGGAAGGTGGGAACCGCGGTTTAGACCATGATGATGAAGCTGTCCATTTCCTATGGACAGCAATATGGGTGGCCTGGCCATTTGGACAGGCCCGTGTTTATTTATTAGCTCGAAATTAATGGAGCAGACCCGGATGTGCGTCGGAGCTATCCGGGTGTTGAGCGGGGGTCCCTGGAAGGTGGGAACCGCTGTTATGACCATGATGATGAAGCTGTCAATTTCCTATGGACAGCAATATGGGTAGCCTGGCCATTTGGACAGGCCCGTGTTTATGTATTAGCTCGAAATTAATGGAGCAGACCCGGATGTGCGTCGGAGCTATCCGGGTGTTGAGCGGGGGTCCCTGGAAGGTGGGAACCGCTGTTATGACCATGATGATGAAGCTGTCCATTTCCTATGGACAGCAATATGGGTGGCCTGGCCATTTGGACAGGCCCGTGTTTATGTATTAGCTCGAAATTAATGGAGCAGACCCGGATGTGCGTCGGAGCTATCCGGTTGTTGAGCGGGGGTCCCTGGAAGGTGGGAACCGCTGTTATGACCATGATGATGAAGCTGTCCATTTCCTATAACTAAAACCCGAAACCATAAACCTAAAACTAAAACCTATAAGCTATACCTAAACCGAAACCTAAACTCAATTCATCTAACTCTAAACCGGGGCCCTATAAGCTACGAAAATACGACCCTAAACCCGATCCCGAACCCGCAAATCCAAACCTATGCCCTAAACCTAATCTCATGTCTCCTAACCTAAACCTACACCTATTCCTAAATCCATTCACCTAACCTAAACCTAGACCCAAACACGAGAACCAAACCCGAAACCCGATCCCGAACCCGCAAATCCAAACCTATGCCCTAAACCTAATCCTAAACTCAAATCTCCTAACCTAAACCTACACCTATTCCTAAATCCATTCACCTAACCTGAACCTTGACCCAAACACGAAAATGCGACCCTAAACCCGATCCCGAACCCGCAAATCTCAACCTATGCCTAAACCTAATCCTAAACTCAAATCTCCTAAACTAAACCTACACCTATTTCTAAATCCATTCACCTAGCCTAAACTTAGACCCAAACACGAAAATGCGACCCTAAACCCGATCCCGTACCCAAAAATCTCAACCTATGCCTAAACCTAATCCTAAACTCAAATCTCCTAAACTAAACCTACACCTATTCCTAATCCATTCACCTAACCTAAACTTAGACCCAAACACGAAAATGCGACCCTAAACCCGATCCCGTACCCAAAAATCTCAACCTATGCCTAAACCTAATCCTAAACTCAAATCTCCTAAACTAAACCTACACCTATTCCTAAATCCATTCAACTAACCTAAACTTAGACCCAAACACGAAAATGCGACCCTAAACCCGATCCCGTACCCAAAAATCTCAACCTATGCCTAAACCTAATCCTAAACTCAAATCTCCTAAACTAAACCTACACCTATTCCTAAATCCATTCACCTAACCTAAACTTAGACCCAAACACGAAAATGCGACCCTAAACCCGATCCCGTACCCAAAAATCTCAACCTATGCCTAAACCTAATCCTAAACTCAAATCTCCTAAACTAAACCTACACCTATTCCTAAATCCATTCACCTAACCTAAACTTAGACCCAAACATGAAAACATAACCTGAAATCCAATCCCGTACCCGACTATCTCAACCTATGCCTAAACCTAATCCTAAACTCAAATTACCTAAACTAAACCTACACCTATTCCTAAATCCATTCGCCTAACCTAAACTTTAACCCAAACACGAAAACCTAACCCGAAATCCGATCCCGAACCCGAAAATCTCAACCTATACCTAAGCCTAATCCTATATTCAAATCACTTAAACTAAACCTACACCTATTCCTGAATCCATTCACCTAACATAAACCTAGACCCAAATATGAAAACCTAACCCGAAATCCAATCCCGAACCCGAAAATCTCAACCTATGCCTAAACCTAATCCCAAACTCAAATCTCCTAAACTAAACCTACACCTATTCCTAAATCCATTCACCTAGCCTAACCTTAGACCCAAAAACGAAAATGCGACCCTAAACCCGATCCCGTACCCAAAAATCTCAACCTATGCCTAAACCTAATCCTAAACTCAAATCTCCTAAACTAAACCTACACCTATTCCTAAATCCATTCACCTAACCTAAACTTAGACCCAAACACGAAAATGCGACCCTAAACCCGATCCCGTACCCAAAAATCTCAACCTATGCCTAAACCTAATCCTAAACTCAAATCTCCTAAACTAAACCTACACCTATTCCTAAATCCATTCACCTAACCTAAACTTAGACCCAAACACGAAAATGCGACCCTAAACCCGATCCCGTACCCAAAAATCTCAACCTATGCCTAAACCTAATCCTAAACTCAAATCTCCTAAACTAAACCTACACCTATTCCTAAATCCATTCACCTAACCTAAACTTAGACCCAAACACGAAAATGCGACCCTAAACCCGATCCCGTACCCAAAAATCTCAACCTATGCCTAAACCTAATCCTAAACTCAAATCTCCTAAACTAAACCTACACCTATTCCTAAATCCATTCACCTAACCTAAACTTAGACCCAAACACGAAAATGCGACCCTAAACCCGATCCCGTACCCAAAAATCTCAACCTATGCCTAAACCTAATCCTAAACTCAAATCTCCTAAACTAAACCTACACCTATTCATAAATCCATTCACCTAACCTAAACTTAGACCCAAACACGAAAATGCGACCCTAAACCCGATCCCGTACCCAAAAATCTCAACCTATGCCTAAACCTAATCCTAAACTCAAATCTCCTAAACTAAACCTACACCTATTCCTAAATCCATTCACCTAACCTAAACTTAGACCCAAACATGAAAACCTAACCCGAAATCCAATCCCGTACCCGACTATCTCAACCTATGCCTAAACCTAATTCTAAACTCAAATTACCTAAACTAAACCTACACCTATTCCTAAATCCATTCGCCTAGCCTAAACTTTAACCCAAACACGAAAACCTAACCCGAAACCCGATCCCGAACCCGAAAATCTCAACCTATACCTAAAACAAATATGAAAACCTAACCCGAAATCCAATCCCGAACCCGAAAATCTCAACCTATGCCTAAACCTAATCCTAAACTCAAATCTCCTAAACTAAACCTACACCTATTCCTAAATCCATTCACCTAGCCTAAACTTAGACCCAAACACGAAAATGCGACCCTAAACCCGATCCCGTACCCAAAAATCTCAACCTATGCCTAAACCTAATCCTAAACTCAAATCTCCTAAACTAAACCTACACCTATTCCTAAATCCATTCACCTAACCTAAACTTAGACCCAAACACGAAAATGCGACCCTAAACCCGATCCCGTACCCAAAAATCTCAACCTATGCCTAAACCTAATCCTAAACTCAAATCTCCTAAACTAAACCTACACCTATTCCTAAATCCATTCACCTAACCTAAACTTAGACCCAAACACGAAAATGCGACCCTAAACCCAATCCCGTACCCAAAAATCTCAACCTATGCCTAAACCTAATCCTAAACTCAAATCTCCTAAACTAAACCTACACCTATTCCTAAATCCATTCACCTAACCTAAACTTAAACCCAAACACGAAAACCTAACCCGAAACCCAATCCCGAACCCGAAAATCTCAACCTATACCTAAGCCTAATCCTATATTCAAATCACTTAAACTAAACCTACACCTATTCCTGAATCCATTCACCTAACATAAACCTAGACCCAAATATGAAAACATAACCCGAAATCCAATCCCGAACCCGAAAATCTCAACCTATGACTAAACCTAATCCTAAACTCATGTCACCTAAACTAAACCTAACTCTAATCTTTGCATTGTAGATATGGATAAGAGTTGGATGCAAGCTAAGAATCGGTTTGGCCTAGAGTATAAAGAAGGTGTTAAGGAGTTCATGGAATTTGCGAGAGATCGGGCAGATTCAGGTAATAGAATTAGGTGTCCATGCCGAAAATGCAAGAACATGATTCACAAGACATTGGACAAAGTGGAAGATGATTTGTTCATAGTTGGGATTGACCAGGGTTACACTTGGTGGATTCATCATGGTGAAGACTTCCACCAAAGAGTTGAGGCCACTGAAGTCCTTGCTGACCCAATTATGCGTAATGACGAGGATGAAGATATTGACGATATGCAAGATATCATTGGGGATGTGTTAAGGGGAACAATTGCGGATACTGATTTTGCAGCGACAAGTACTAGCCAGGATATTCCTCCTATGGGTGATGCCGAATCAGAAAAGTTTAGTAGGTTGTTGAGGGATGCGCAACGTCCACTCTATCCGGGGTGTCGGAACTTCTCCAAGTTGAATTTCCTTACAAGGTTACTTCATTTAAAGACAATAAATCGTTGGAGTAACAAATCGTTCGACATGTTACTTGGCTTGTTAAAAGAAGTATTACTTGAAGGTGAGACATTGCCTAAGTCTCATTACGAGGCAAAATCGTTAATGCGAGACTTGGGCCTTGGTTACATCCTCATACATGCATGTATAAATGATTGTGTATTGTATTGGAAAGAACATGAAAATGTTGAGGAGTGTCCACAATGTGGAGAGTCTAGGTGGAAATATGACGAAGCTAAGCGTAAGAAAATTTCACAAAAGGTGTTAAGGTACTTTCCATTGAAACCCAGATTACAAAGATTGTTTACGTCGAGCAAGACGGCTGAAGATATGAGGTGGCATAAGGAGAAACGCCTTCATGATGATAATACATTGAGGCATCCCGCTGACTCTGAAGCCTGGCAACATTTTGATAAGCAATATGACTGGTTTGCAGAGGATTCTCGCAATGTTCGGCTAGGTCTTGCAAGTGATGGTTTTAATCCATTTGGTAATATGAGTAGCTCGCACAGTATGTGGCCAGTGATACTTATGCCCTACAATTTACCTCCTTGGTTGTGTATGAAGGAATCATTTTTTATGTTGTCGTTGCTTATTCCTGGACCCAAGTCACCGGGGAATGACATTGATGTGTATCTCCGACCGTTAGTAGATGAGTTAAACGAGTTGTGGAGTCAAGGTGTCCAGACGTATGACACTTTTGCAGAACAGACGTTTCGATTGCACGCAGCGGTTTTGTGGACAATAAATGACTTCCCTGCATATGGAAATTTGTCTGGGTGGAGCACGAAGGGAAAGTTGGCTTGTCCTACATGTAGTACTGAGACTTGTTCATTGTCATTGAAGCATGGTAAGAAAACGTGTTATATGGGCCATCGTCGCTTCCTTCCGAGGGATCATAATTGGCGCAGGAAGACGGTAATCTTTGATGGTAAACAAGATCATAGGCCACCACCGAAAGAACTATCTGCAGAAGATGTGTTACAACAGCTGAGTAACATTGAAGAAGTTAGATTTGGTAAGGCACCGCACTTGAAGAAGAGAAAACGTATAGTATTGGAGTACAACTGGAGGAAGAAGAGCATTTTTTTTGAGTTGTCTTATTGGAGTCATCTGAAATTACGACACAACTTGGATGTCATGCATATTGAGAAGAATATATGTGACAATGTCTTTGGAACATTGATGAACATAGAGAAGAAAACAAAAGACAGTTTTAAGGCTCGATTGGATCTACAAGCAATGGGTTTAAGGAAAGAGTTGCACTTACAACCACATGGAAATTCATATACTATACCAGCAGCATGCTACACATTGACAAAACTAGAGAAAAAATGTGTATGTGAATGGCTGAACAAGGTGAAATTTCCAGATGAGTATGCATCGAATATCTCTCGGCGCGTCAACATTACGGACTGTAAGGTAACAGGAATGAAAAGTCATGACTGTCACGTCCTTCTTCAACGCCTACTACCGGTTGCGATTCGTGGATTCCTTAACAAGGATGTCAGTGCTACGCTGATTGAGTTGGGGATATTCTTTAAGGATTTGTGTTCGAAATCTTTAAATGTAGAGGTTATTAAACGACTGGAGAAGGATATTGTCGTAATCCTTTGCAAACTTGAAAGAATTTTTCCACCTGCGTTTTTCGATGTCATGGTACACCTAGCGATTCACTTACCGCACGAAGCGAAGCTTGCAGGCCCAGTACAATATCGTTGGATGTATCCGATCGAAAGGTGATAGAACAATGATCATAAATTTTTTTTATTCCATAAACTACGTATATCCATGTTTTCATGTCTTAAACATATTGATTTTGTGTACAGATACCTTCACACATTAAAACAATATGTGAGGAATAAGGCACGTCCAGAGGGATCCATTGCTGAGGCGTACATTGATAATGAGTGCCTGACATTTTGCTCCATGTATCTTCCTGGCATAGAGACTAGATTCAACCGAGAAGATCGTAATGCCGATGTAGGGCAGGAGCATGAACAAGGACTCATATCTGTATTCGCACATAACGTCCGTCCTTTAGGATCGCCGACGTTTCAGGATATGGACCCTCGGGATCTTGCGAAGGCGCGGTGGTATGTGTTGCATAACTGTGAAGAAATAAAGTCGTACTTGGAGTAAGTCTTCGCACATAATTATTGTATATCTACAGACAGTTTTAATCTCAAAATTTCTTGCTTACAACGTACCAATTGTGTATAGCGAACACATCGAGGAGATGAAGTCCCAATACCCTACAAATTATGATCGAATGCATCAAGATTTGTTTCCAGAATGGTTTGCAAAACGTGTAAGCTTAATTTACCTTCTATCTCACCACACTTACAATATTGTTGTATTGCACAATATTTACACGTAATTTTAAATGCCAAAACGTACATTTATATTCTGTACGTGATGATAGATGAAGATGTTGCGCGCTAGCAACTCTGCGGATGCATCTGATGCGCTCTACTCACTGGCGTGTGGCCCTGATAGACGTGTATCTAGATATACAGGTTGTATTGTAAACGGGATTCGGTTCCACACTGAGGAGCGTGAGAAATATAGGACCACACAAAATAGTGGTGTGGTTGTGAAGGGAACACATGAGGAGGTCGAAATTGATTTTTATGGCGTTTTGACGGATATTATTGAGCTGAGTTATTGTATGAGAAAGCGGGTGTACTTATTTAAATGCGATTGGTGGGACATTGGAAATAAAAAGTTGGGAATACAGACTGATAATTACTTCACGAGCGTAAATTTATCTCGGAAGTGGTTTAAAGATGACCCATTTATCATAGCCGGCCAAGCCGAACAAGTATTCTACCTCGCTGACACCAAGTTAGGCAGCTCTTAGCACGTGATGCAGAAAATAAAGCGCAGGAACATATTTGACGTTCCCGAAGTAGACGTTGAAGATAACGATGAAGGGAGTAATAGAACGTCGTCAGTTGAACAAGCATACCAAGAAGACATGCCATCTTGGGATAGAGGGAATGATCCAAATGTTGATATTGATGTGGTGCAATTGAATAGAGATGATGTGCCACCTGATCATGTTGATGCCTCAATCATAAATGACATTGTTAGAGATGATAGCGCTTTCATCGATGACAATGTTGCAGATGATGAAGAGGAAATTCTGATCAGCGATAGTGATGGTGAAGAAGAAAGAGTCCTAAGCGATAATGATTCAGACGACGATTATCAAATGTATACAAGATTTACATGTAATTTTTCAATTCGATTAATTTGATTATTACATGTATATATGTTTTACAAGTCATGATTTTTTCCCTGAATTGACTTGTTGATAATCTACATTTACAGTTAAGTCACTTTCTGATCATGTCCTCTACAAATTGGAGCGTAGCGGAAGCACGCAACATACTTCATCAGCTGTTGCGGATGGACTTTCTGGCCCTATATTTTTCTGGTATGGCCAGAGAGATACCCGGTCTGGTCGAGATATGTAGGAAGGAAGACGATGACTCAGATGAAAGATTATACAATCTCAAAGAAATTCCGGACCTGATTGAGGAATATAATCGCGGAAAACTTCGTATGGAAGATGCGACATTATCACTTGCACATCTGAATGGAGTCCCGAGAGATCAGATTTCTCCTATTGTGACTGGCATGTTGGCTGTAACAATGTCGAGTGCTTCATACAGCATCGAATATACATCTGCAGCGTACGATAACTTACGCAGGGAGTATTTCGGATAGTTGATCCGAAGTTGATTTGTATTACAATGAGATATATGTATTTAATATAGAATGACAATGTGTAATGGATTTTTCAACTTTTATATTCTGTTTACGGTTTTATTATATTCTGTTTACGATTTTATTATATCCTGCTTGCATTATAGTGTAATGGTCTAATCATATTTTTATCATTTCTCTAAGCATAAGCACAAATTCACTCTGCAATGATGTTCATAAACTTGCATTGACATTGTTTAAATTTATAAGTTTGTATTTCAGATATATTCAGTCATGGCACCAGGTGGGAGATCAGGTCGTTCGCGCACTGGATCTACCCCTTCCACCCGTGATGCGACGCAGACAGCATCGACGTCGCACGGTGCATCACAGTCATCTGATCCTTCGGTTCAGCATACACCGGGCACTGCATGTAAGTCTAGACATTTATTTAGTGATTTCTGTTTATATTGTTACTTACATATATCTTTTCGCAGCAGCATCTTCTACCAGCCGACGAGGACGTGGACCCACGCGTGGGTTAGTTTTAGAACGACTTACGCGTGAGGGTAGGGTGGCATTAGAGTTCCCACAGGACTGCCTTAGACCTGTTGGGGACAGTGCCAGATTGTTTACGTCTGAGGTCGGTGTCCTATGCCGATCTCTGATCCCCGCCACCACCCCCCGTTGGACTGACGTGACAGATGATGTGCGACAGCTCATCCGTCAGCGCCTTCAGGTAAAGTTTAGTAAATTGAAATTTTCTTTTGTGAAAGTTCATTTACGGTTAAGTCCTATTGTTAATAAGTTTATTCCCTTAATTTATTATTTACGAAACTGCAGGATAAATTTGAATTCGATTTGAATGTTCCCTACATTTCTCATGCCGTCGACGACATGATTAGGGAGCGGTTCAAGGAGTACCGCGGAGAGTTGCACCAGCGGTACAAGCGGTGCAGGACACACGATGAGGCCGTACAGTCCGCACCGCCACATGTTAGTATAGACGACTGGCGGATACTCTGCGAGAGATTTTCGTCGGAGGCTTTTCAAGTAATATTTACATGTACGATATCTTACGATAACAATTAAATTCGCAATTAATTTCGCAATTAATAGAAATGTATTTTGTATAATGTGTTCAGAAGAGGAGCAGAATAAATTCTGCGAACAGGGAAAAGTTACAAGTGAACCACGTAGCTGGTTCAAAGTCATTTGTACGACATCGTTACGACATGGTAAGAAATTATTGATGATTATTAAGTTAATATATTATTTTGATTGGCATTTATTATAAGTCTTTTTTCCTTTCGATTGCGCAGCGGGATTCCGTCACCGGCCAGGAGCCTGGACCAGTAGACCTCTACAGAGGGACTCACTGTCGGCAAGCGACGGGATCTTGGGTTCATCCTAGAGCCAGTGAGCATTGGGTAAAAATCTTTACTTTGTTAAATTTAATTGCGCATTGATTGATAATAATGTCATTCATGTCATTTTTTATGAAATTTCATATCTTTTCATTACAGGCGGCGATGGACACCATACGCAGTCAGCCCACTCCCGATGGTAGTCAGCGGAGTGAGCCAGAAATCCTGAGCGAGGTGCTTGGCACCCGTTCTGGATATGTGCGTGGGCTTGGCCATGGTGCTAAGCTCATGGCACAAACTAGAGCTAGCTCCAGCCGATCCGTAGCTGGTGAGAGCGCTCAACGCCGAGCTGACATCGCAGAGAGAGAGGTTCAGCAGCTACGGGTCGTCGTCGATGGGATTCGGGAGCAGCTAGAGAGGTAGAGGGAGGAGGAGGAGAGGCGACGGGAGGAGCAAGAGAGGAGGATCGAGGAGTTGCGGCAGGAGCATGAGCGACGGATGCAGGAGATGTTTCAGGCTCTCGCTGCACGCCTTGGCGCCGATGCCCCGCCACCTCCCCCACCTCCGCCTTCATCTTCCTGATTATTTTTTTTTAATATACGACTTTTAACTTGTATATATTTGTGTGTGGATGAATATTGTTTGTTTGTGGATGTGGAATGGATTATTTGTGTATGGATGATGTACTTTTTGTTTGTTTGTATGTTTGTGCATGTGAGTAGGATTCAAAATGTATAGGTTTTTTTACAGGTGTATATCAGGAATTTTCCTGAATTTTTGAAAACAAATGGAACCGAGAAAGGAAAAACTTTTACCGACGAAATATTTCGTCGGTAAAAGAAAGGAAAAACTTTTTACCGACGGAATATTTCGTCGGTAAAAAGCTCTTAGATGCTTTTACCGACGAATTATTCCGTCGGTAAAAGTTTTATCATGTTTTTACCTACGCATTATTTCGTCGGTAAAAAGTTTTTCCTTTCTTTTACCGACGAAATATTTCGTCGGTAAAAGTTTTAACATGTTTTTACCTACGCATTATTTCGTCGGTAAAAGTTTTTTCACCAACGTATCATTTTCAATCCCGACAAAATTCATATGTTTGGCCGACGAATAATTTCGTCGGTAATGGTTCAATTATTACCTACGAAAAAATTATTTCGTCGGTAAAAACCTTTACCGACGGCCTTTCTGCGACGATGTTAGCCGCGAAAAATTTCGTCGGGAAAAACATTTTTCCCGATGAAATTTTACTGATTACGGACGAAATCATTCGTCGGTAAAAATGAAATTTTTTGTAGTGCCATCTAATTACTTATGACTTCACATTTTTTAAATATTATTTTCCTAAACTATACTTATCCAGATAGATCAGGCTTTTGAATCACCTCAATCGGAGATGTACTTTAATAGATAGGAATTTTACAAATAACTCCAATTCTGCTACTCATTGCTGTTTAGTAGGATAATGTTCAAGGTTATTCCCGTACTGATCTGCTATTGTATAAAATTTATTTTTACACTATTTTTTTTGTAATTTTTTTATGAGTTTACTTATTTTTTGTAAAATTTTAAATTATTCCTCTAACTACAAAATTTTACAAAATTTATAAAGTCTAACCTGTCCTGAATTTGGGCCATTTCTAACGAGTCTAAATAGATTTACTAAATTTATATAATAAATATGAGTTCCTAATTTCTAACTATTTTTCATCAAAACTACACTTATCCAGCTATGATCAGGATTTTGAATTACCTCGATCGGAGCTATACTTTAATAGATATGAATTTTGCAACTGAAATTAATGATGATGTACATTGCTGTCTAGTAGGATTTTGTGTCATAAAAATTATCTAAAAATACCTAATTACTATAAAACGAACTATAAATTAATTAGCAAGAACAATAAAACACCCCGATTCCATATTGGACTGTAGATGAGCAGTAAACATTCCAATATGCTTCTATTTAATGTAGAGACCACTAATTTTAGTTTTTAAGTTTTGTACCTTTGCCACAATTATTTAGGGAAGGTCCTAAGTTTGGTTTCTAATTATTAGGGGTCTACCATTTATGTATAAGAGCGGGAATCATAACCTACAAGTCAACTAGGTTTTTAAGAAAAACCTCTCTCTGATACCATTCTGTCACGCCCCGAACACAGAGTGTGCACCATCCGGCCTAGTTTACAAGGTATGCCAGAATGTATAAAGTGGTTTTTGGATGTGGTCTATGTTAAGAATGTACACTATTATAGTTTAATGACATGTTTAGTATGTAAACTTACCTAAATTAAGATATTAATGTAGATTAAACTTATTTTTAAGTGATGAATATGATAAATAAATAAGATTCTAGCCCTGATAAATGTACGAATGGATACGGAGATTGAATAGTTCGTTTATTATGATCCGGCGGTTCAAATTTAGAATGGATGGTCAGATATCTTCATCTAATGGTGTTAAGGTTTATGGTTGGTTTTAATAATTGAGTGGAAATATCAAGGTATTTGATGGTTCATTTTAAGAATCAACAGTTGAGTGACTTAATCTATGGGTGAAAATCACTCCCTATGGTTTAGATTCACACTAGACTAGAGATGGAAAATTAAATTTGATCAATCTATATAATTATGGTTGAATAAATGCTACAATACCTACTTATGTACATGTGAACTCGCACCCAGATTACTGGATTGAAGATTGCTGAAAATTAACTAGAGTCCCATTGGCGTGGATGTGTTGGAAATTAACTGGAGATTGCTGAATTGAAGATTGTTGAAAATTAATTGGAATCCCATCGACAGGGATGTGCTAGAATTGAGAGGTGCTCTTATTTGTAGGAGGCTGAAATGTTGGGAAGTGACCCCCTTGTTGGGTATTCGCCATTGTCCGTTGATTGATCTGGGCTTGACACTGACCACCATTATGGGCATTTGCTAGTGTTGTCTTTGTTGCTGGAAATTGAATCGAAATCTTATCGGCAGGGATGTGCTGGAATTGATTAAATGTCCCATCGGCGGGGACATGCTGGGAAAGGAAAAAGGTCCCATCGGCGGGGACATGCTAGATTCTACTAAGATCCTCGCTTAGGAGGTTAGCTGGAAGTTGACTAGAAGTCCCTGTGGCAGGAATGCTCTGAGAAGTTCTCATTGTCACAGGAGGGTATTGAGAAAGATGCTCCATGTTGAGCTCTTAATTGTGCATATTCTAACCCCAATTCATCACTCATTATGCAAGGTTTTCATGAATTAACGACTGATCTAATACATGATTCTATGATTGCAGGAATGAGAGGGACTTCATCCCATTGGAGACCAAAACGGATACATTAGGACCCTTTTAATGAAGGCCCAAGGTGGACCAAAGAAGGAAGAAGAAAGAGAGAGAAAAGAAAAGAAAGAAAAGAAGAGAAAGGAAGAAAATGTTCTGCCGGCCTTTGGGAAGTATACAGGACAAGGGACCAGTTGGTCCAACCGGTCCAGACCGGTTGGCCAACAGGTCGGTGACCCTGCTAAGCTCCCTGGACTATCCCAGAAGAGGTCCGACCGGTCGTGACTGGTCGGTCAGCCCAGTCCGACCGGTCCAGACCGGTCGGCCATGCATTCAAACAGAAAGTTTCTATTTTGGGCGCCGATTTTCTCTGCGCACTGCGTTTTCTTACGCAAATTCTGTAAGATTCCGATGTTGCGGAGCTTCCCCACTATAAAAGGACACCTAGGGATAATTCCTAGGGTATCCTAGAACAGAACCAACACGGTGGAAGGCGGCGGAAGTGGATTTCGGAGTTCCACAACTCCTAATTTGTTTGCTATTTTTATGTTTTTCTTAGTTGTTTCATGTTTCCTTGGATCATGAACGGCTAAACCTCTTAGCTAGGGCTAAGAGGTGAAGCTTGTAGTGAATCTAAGATGTTTCAATTCGTTTAAAGTTGGTTTTAAGTTGGATTTCATGTTTAAGAACAATGGTTTGAAGTTTAATTCAAGTTCTAAGTAGTTTTTCTTAGTCTTATGATGACTCATGGATGTTTGGAAGAAGTACTTGAGTTCTTAATTGTTGTGTGTTGGTCTAGACCTGTATGATCCGAGGAATTGGAGTACGCTCTAGTACTATGATCTTCATGTGGGAACTTCCTACCAAAGTTCTGCTTTTCTGGAAATTCTGCACTATGTGGGACTGTGTATGTGATTTGAATAAGTTCAAATCATGATCTAGTTTTGTCTTATGACAGGATTTAATGATGGTTATGATTGTGAACTTAGTCTATTGGAATTGGGACTGACCTATGCAATTGAGTATGCTCGTCCTAGCTTGCATTGAGTGAATCATGTACATTGATCTTACATATGGCAGATTTTGGTTTAACTGCTCTATCATCGGACTAGATAGATCTTAATTTCGATTCTAGTTGAGAAAGTAAGAAACCACAATGAATTGAGCATCAAGGATTGCTACAAGTGGATCCTTGAACCCCTAGTGCCTTTTTATTAATTGATTACTTCAGTTTAAGTTCAAAATTGCTATTTACATCAATCTTTTCAAATCTGGTTGTTAGCTTTTCAATAGAAGCTATTGGAAGTGTTTGTGAATTCCTACATAAGTCCCTGTGGATTGATCTCGGTCTTACTGAGTTTATTACTACATCGCAACCCTACACTTGGGGAAGCGAACAGTACTCCCCAACGGGAGGCTGAGATGACTATTGTCAGTGGCCTTGGGTGGACTCCGATGGTTGTGCTTGATTTGAACTGGAGGCCGGGAGGGCCCTGGATGACTGTTGTGGTTGTTGAACTGGACCAGGTTGATTGCTGGCTACTATCGCAGTTTGTGCTTGCATGAATTGTACGAGTATTTCTTACATTGCTCTCATTCCTTGTGCCAACTCTTGGATGATCAGCGTGCTCTCAATTTGCTGTTGTTGTGCTGCAGGCTATGCTTCGGTCATGTCGAGGACAAGAAAAAGGTAACATTCCTCTTCGCGGTCTAACATGGCTTGCTGAGCTCTGGTGCGGATTATGCTGCGGTAGGGAAGTTGTTTCCGTGGACGTTAAGCTCGAGGAGGCGCAATGGTGAGGAAGTATGTCCTAAATCTTTTTTGGGTTATTGTATTTTTTTTTTATGGATGAGATGCTATACAAATGAAGATGTATGAGGACTATTGACTTTCAAACACTTGAGAGATTCTGTTTTTTAAGTCGAATCACGACTAACGGGACTAGCAAATCCCCAATGGAGTCATCATTCTATGAACACTGGTGGTCTGTGTTTCTCTTTCGAGGGTGTGAATCGTCACTTCCACAGGCTCACGCTTCTCGATGGCTTTTTTTTGTTCGGTTTCGATTCATTTGTTTGGATAGGTTAGTAGAATACTGGAGTCACTACTAGCCCGTTACTTTGAATATACAGTCGATTAGACCCTGTAGAAACATCAAAAAAGGGGATCCAAAGATTCTTTTATCTGAAATGACTCTTTTGATTAGCAGTCAGAGATTCGAGGTAAGGGATCACAGTTATAGAGTGGGAAGGTGTTAGGCACCCACTCTGCCCATACGAAAGTATGGTCTTTACTTCACAGAATCTAACTAGTCCTTGAAAGTCTGAATCAATCTCCGTACATTCTCATAGATAATATAATGCATGAATATGAGTCTGATCAGTAATGATGGGCAAGTTCTGATTAAATCGACGAGCCGCAGAGCATACGCTTGAACTGACAGGTACTATGCTAGATGCATGATAGTGTGTTCGATCGGTCAGAGTTTCTGATGTGTAAGATCCAGGCAAGCCGGCGAGCCGCAGAGCATACACTAAGACCTGATCAAGTGTTTGTGGTGGATGATAAGCAGGGGTGTGGAAGAATAATAAATGTTGCACCTTGCTAGATGTGAATGAGATGGTGCTAATATATACATAACTGGATGGATGGAGGTATCGCAAGGGTTAGCTCGAGCAGTTAGGATTGAGACTTAAGTAGCTTGAGAGGCTTAAACCAGGGTCAGGCTGGGCTGGACCAGGGCTAGACTCTTCACTCATTCGGGCTCTCCTTGGTGGAGGAATGAGCTAAAGGGGGTGGAGATGAGTCGCTTCTCACAGAGGAGGACTCGAAGTTGATGGATGCTGAAAACAAATAGGAGATGGGGTATTTATAGTTGCGATGAGTGTCGGCTCTCATAAATAAGCTTGGGGGCCGCCTATATGGACGCTCTGCTCCAGCTTCGGACAGCTGGAGCTCTGAACCTCGGGTAGAAAAACCCCAGGTTTGAGGTTCAGAGTTACTCCGAGACTAAGGATCAGAGTTAGGCTTGGACTTAGGTTCGATTTTGGGCCATAATTAGGTGAGTTGACTGTTTTCAAGGGTTGGGATGACCCGATGAGTTGACTCACCGAGTTGACCTAGTGGGGTATTTTGGACTGATTTTTTCCTATGGGTGGTTTTCGAGCAGATGGTTTAGGGGTGAGTTGACTGGTTTCAAGGGTTGGTATGACCTAGTGAGTTAACTCACCGAGTTGACCTACTGGGGTATTTTGGACTGATTTTTCCTATGGGTGGTTTTTCGGGTTGATGTTTAAGGGGTGAGTTGATTGGGTTTGGACTAGAGTTTAGGAGATAAAATGGGTTTGGACTGGTTGAGCTGATGGGTTTGGTCCTAGGGTTTGAACTATGAATTGGGTATGGATCTCCATCCATCTAACCATTCGACCAGCCTGTAGCCAAAGGTGGGGTGTCTACACAGACTACCTCACCAAGTTAGTCAAAGTCACACTGTGTCTGCTAGGAAAGTCACATGCGTTTTCGTTTTAAAATTGCAGAAGCATATGATCAATCCATTCTCTGCAAGTGCCTTCGTAAGGTATATAGTTCATTCAAATTGCAGGAAGCCTGCAAAAGGCATCGGCAGGCAATCCGCGTCCTCAATTGTCCACCGACCATGAGAAAAATTGTGCTGCTCTATTTCTTCATTTTGGTCTTTTTTCCTCCTCTGTCCATTCTCCAACCCTACGAGACAGCTATCTAATCTACCCGATCTTGTGTTGCCAAACATGACTTTGAGTAGCAGTTATTGATACTCTAGCAGAGTGTGTAGGTCAATACATCGGCACTCCAATGGCATACATGTGCCTTCTCTAAACCCAGACGAAACTAACTATATTGTGGGATCCAAAGAAAATATAGGTTGTATCCAATAATTTAGACCAGACTAGTAAGTATTGAATTTGATTCACTGAGCCTTGTTTGTGAGCTAGGACAATAGCCAAATTTTAAATTGACAGTCCATTAAATGTCTCAATATCATTTAATTAACTAATTTAGTGTTGAAATGCAGAGTCGTCTACCACTGAACTGTCAAGACCCACGGATCAATAACTTCCACCCTTTCAAGAGCATGTGATATCTGACCATTCCAAATTGGTTAGCTAAGTCATGAGGATCACCTAGTACAAACGTCCCCCCTAGCAACGCATTAGGTGGGACGCACCGAGGATCGCCGAAGTACAAACGTCACCCCTAGCAACTCATCAGGTGGGACACACCATGAAAATAATATGTAGACGTCGATAAATAGAAAAATATCAGTACGGTAATATCAATTAGTGAATAGGTAGATTTTTGCACAGTGTGATCTTCATGATGGGGTCAACCTATTCAGTGAGTTGGATGTGCATGCATATAAAAAGATGGAAGTTATCTCCTAGGTGGGCCCATAGCGAAGACATTAATGACACAGAGACCTAAGAGGCTTTAATGAGGCTGGCGATTTTTCAATAGGGCGAGGGCATAGGAAACCTCCTCCATGCATGGAGCATAAGAATTCTATGGAGGAAATTAAGAGAGTTGGACCTATACTTTTTCCATAGTTTTGAACCTTATCCAAAGCCCGGCTGCCTTGGAGTAAAAGTCAAGGTCTTTGGGACTTTTTGGCAAGTGTGAGGTACTTAGAAGGTGTACACCGTGTGGTCCCTCTGGTTATAAGAAAAATATGGATGGTTCAAATCATTTGAACATCACAGATGTGACCCAACTGGATGGCAACAAATGCTGGATGTGACCTTATTGGTGGCGACAGACGTTAGATTCTTGAGTACCTGTTAAGGCAAAACGAACTTTCCTCCTATTGAAGGGATTTTGCTTGGGCAGCTGGAGGAATTTTCTACCACTTTGCAGAAATTGAAAACAAGTAGATAAACACCGAGAACAACCACAGGCTGGTAGAGCCATCTGGCCACAGGACACATGTCAGGATGATGAATCGATTATTTCCTACAAGTTGGATTGGGGAGTGGATTAATTGAGACCCCGGATCCACCAAGGTGGGTGGGACCCCTGATGTGGGGCTCACAGTGATGTATGTGCCTTAAATCCACAACGTCCAATCATTTTGAAAGCTCATAATTTTAGGGCATTATACCAAAAATGAAGTTGAATCAAATCTTAGGTGGACCACACCACAGGAAACAACCTTAATTGAAACCCGCCATTAAAAACTTCATGGATTCCAAAGGAATGTTTATTTTCCATCCAACCTGTTGTTAAGGTCACAAACATATAGATGAAGAAACCACACAAATATCATCTTGATCCAAAGATTTTCTGGCACACAAATATCAGCACGGCTGGACGGTGTGGATGTAGTCACATTCATCACAGTGGCCCCAGAGTCAAGGGTCCCACCTTCCTCGGTGGATCCAATGTCTCATTGTCTTTTCAAATAAATAATTATTTTTTGCACCGTCTATTAGAAAAGAATTTACCACCAATTCATAGTAGGAACCACATACAAACCATTTACCCAACATTGGGCATCTAATAAAAGCCAAAAAGTCCCCGGATCCATCTAGACTTTGGGGCCATCGATATATATTTTTATTATATCCACGCCATCCATCCGTTTTGCCCCCTCATTTTAGGACATTAATCCAAAAATAGAGCAGATTCAAATTTCAGGTGGACCAAACCATAAGAAGCAGTGGTGATTAACCATTAAACACTTCTTATGGGCCACAAAAGTTTTAAATTGAGCTTATATTTGTGTGGTCCTTTTATCCTGGTCGTGACCTTTTTAACATAGGGAAGGGAGTGAGGAGGAAGATCACTGTCTACCTCAAGTATGCAAAACTTTAAACTCACAAGGTTATTCTGGAATCCATAAGATAAAAAGGAAAATTCAAAATTTTATTATTCAATAATGCTTAGACTTTAATATAAAGAAAATCAAAAACTTTATTTAAGAATCTAATACAACTAAAATATGATTTACCTAAAATAATAAATTTTACTAAAATAGTCCGAATTTAATCAAGCCCAATGATTCATGACATAATTAGAAACAATTCCTAAAGAGATTGTATATACTAAAACTCTTAAATGAAGGAGATACATCTAAACTAAAACTTATTAAAAATGGTAAGATTTATCTAAAATTGCAATTTTAAATTCGAAGGTAGTTTTTTTTTTTTCACAAAACAGATCGACGAGAAATTACGTGAAAAAGTGTTAAATACGACGATTCCAAACCATCGAATTTAGCAAAATTTGATGGTCTGTGCAGTAAAAAAAAAAACAATCGTAATATCGACAGTCGAATACTAAATTCGACGGTCTAAGACAGTCGACGCAATGTCGACGGTTCATACCCGTCGACTAGTACCTCGGTTGTATACACAAATCGACGGTTAAAAGCAATCAAAAAATATTTTTTGACAGCCCAAATTCATCATTCCGATAGGATATTTCAATAGCTAAAATTCATTGAAAATAATTCGATGGTTCAAACTTGACATTGGG
Organism: Liriodendron chinense; assembly: GCA_003013855.2. Lineage (NCBI taxonomy): Eukaryota > Viridiplantae > Streptophyta > Magnoliopsida > Magnoliales > Magnoliaceae > Liriodendron > Liriodendron chinense. The sequence continues at coordinate 178,733 of ML058557.1, read as the reverse complement.
TGTGAAAATTATAGGAATTTTCAACAACTATGAACCGTTGAAAATAATTCGACGGTCTAAATCCGCCGTTCTGAATAAAAATTACAAGAATTTTCGACTGTCTAGAACCGTCGAACGACAAATATGATGGTCCATAACCATTGGATTAGTTATTGCACATAAAAAAAATAACCTGCATTTTGTTGGGGGGGGGGGGGTGCTGTGCCCAATACATCCTGTAAACCTACGAGACAGCTATCTAATCTACCTGGTTTTGTGTTGCCAAACGTGACTTTGAGTAGCAGTTATTGATACACTAGCAGAGTGTGTAGGTCAATACACCGGCACTCCAATGGCGTACATGTGCCTTCTATAAACCCAGACGAAGCTGTCAATGTTGTGGGATCCAAAGAAAATACAGGTGGTATCCAATAATTTAGAAAGGTACAGTAAGTATTGAATTTGATTCACTGAGCCTTGTTTGTGAGCTTGGACAATAGGCAAATTTTAAATTGACGGTCCATTAAATGTCTCAATATCATTTTAGTTAACTAATTTAGTGTTGAAATGCAAGTCCGTCTACCACTGAGCCGTCAAGACCCACCGATCAATAACTTCTACCCTTTCAAGAGCATGTGATATTTGACCCTTCCAAATTGGTTAGCTAAGTCATGAGGATCACCTAGTACAAACATCACCCCTATGAACTCATCAGGTGGGACGCACCATGAAAATAATTTGTAGACGTTGATAGGTAGATTTTTGCACCGTGTGATCTTCATGACAGAGTCAACCTATTCAGTGAGTTGAATGTGCATGCATATAAAAAGATAGAAGTTATCTCCCTTCCGGCCCAATCGACTGTAGTTGAGACTTTCTAGTTTGTATGCCCCTTCTACATGTGACAGCATTTTCTTACCAATCACATGCTTATCATGGTCCTCAAAGTTCTCTAAAATGCATGTCAGATCAGTCGGAGCAGATTGGACCAGAGCACCCGGACTAGGATTCGGTGGTGAGGTACGGCACAAGCTGAGGTACTGGGCAAGCTTAGTGGTCCCCACCATGATATGTGGGTCCAATGATCAATCTTAAGACCCAATCACTGCAACCATGCAAGTGACATATAGCATCCATGCATGAATGTTCCACATATACATAAAGCCGGCCTGACGCGGATTTCCTGGCAGGAAGTTCCTGCGCTGGTAACCTAAGTGGGGCCCACTGTGATGTTTGTGAGAAATCCATCCTATCCATCTGTTTTATGAACTCATTTTAAGACATGAGGCAAAAAAAGAGCAGGATCCAAGACTCAAGTGGTCTGAAAACGTGAGGATTGAACGGCCACAGTTGAAATATTTGTGGGGCCATGGAAGTTTTGAATCAGGCTAATATTTGTGTTTTCAGTTCATCCCAGTAGGAATGATGTTATGAACGGTATGGATGGCATATAAACATCACTGTGGACCCAGGGAGTTTTCAACTGTAGGAATTTCCGTATCCACCTTTTTATTTAGTGCGGCCCACATGAGTCTTGGATCCGGCTTGTTTTTGTTTGTGTCCTAAAATGAGCTCAAAAAACCAATGGACAGAGTGGATTTCTCATAAACATCACAGTGGACCCCACCTAGGTTCCCAGCAGAGGAGCTTCCGGCTAAAGGCTTTGCAGGAAATCGGCGACCCATACAGCCTATTCTGCCATCAGCCAGCTGTTAAGTTGATTGGCATGTTCTTGGGAGCAGATTAGGTGCGGCCCTGACGATGGGCCCACTTTGATATATATTTTGTATATCTGCACTGTCCATCCTTCTGTTTTGATAGCAAATTTTCACACAACGCAAAAATGAAGCAAATCCAAATCTCACGTATATGATACCACAGGAAACAGTGGTGATTCGCTATTAAAAGCTTCATGGGGCTACGAAAGTTTTTCCCTTCAGCCAAGGCTGCACACTAGGTCTCAATGTCATTAAAGTCTTCCCTATGGGCCCACCTAGTGTGCAGCCAGCATCTTCGTGAATGACACTGATACCTACGAGGCTTTAATGAGGCTGGCGATTTTTCAATAGGGAGAGGGTATAGGAAACCTGCTCCATGCGTGGAGCATAAGAATCCTATGGAAGAAAGAGACCTATACTGTTTCAATTGTTTTGAACCTTATCCAAAGCCCGGCCGCCTTGGAGTAAAAGTCTTTGGGCCTTTTGGCAAGTGTGAGGTACTTAGAAGGTGTACACCGTGTGGTCCCTCTGGCTATAAGAAAAATATGGATGGTTCAAATCATTTGAACATCACAGATGTGACCCCACTGGATGGCAACAAATGCTGGATGTGACCTTACCGGTGGCGACAGACGCTAGATCGTGAGTACCTGTTAAAGCAAAACGGACTTTCCTCCAATTGAAGGGATTTTGCTTGGGCAGGTGGAGGAATTTTCTACGAGCTTGCAGACATTGAAAACAAGTAGATAAACACCGTGAACAGCCACAGGATGGTAGAGCCATCTGGCCACAGGACACATGTCTGGGTGATGAATCGATTATTCCTTACAGGTTGGATTGGGGAGCGGATTAGTTGAGACCCCGGATCCACCAAGGTGGGTGGGACCCCTAACTGTTGGTCTCACAGTGATGTATGCGCCTTAAATCCACACCGTCCAATCATTTTGAAAGCTCATTTTAGGGCATGATCCCAAAAATGAAGCTAACTCAAATCTTAGGTGGACCACACCACAGGAAACAACCTTGATTGAATCCCGCCATTAAAAACTTCATGGATTCCACTGGAATGTTTATTTTCCATCCAACCTGTTGATAAGGTCACGAACACCTAGATGAAGAGACCACAAAAATATCATCTTGATCCAAAGATTTTCTGGCCCACAAATATCAGTACGGATGGATGGCGTGGATGTAGTCACATTCATCATAGTGGCCCCCAAAGTCAAGGGTCCCACCTTCCTCGGTGGATCTGATGTCTCATTGTCTTTTGAAATAAATAATTATTTAAAGCACCATTTATTAGAAAAGAATTTACCATCAATTCATAGCAGGAACAGCATACAAACCATTTGCCCAACATTGGGCATCCATTAAAAGCCAAAAAGTCCCCAGATCCATCTAAACTGTGGGGCCATCGATATGTTTTATTATATCCACACCATCCATCCGTTTAGCCTCCTCATTTTAGGGCATCAATCCCAAAATAGAGCAGATTCAAATTTCAAGTGGACCAAACCATAAGAAGCAGTGGTGATATTAACCATTAAACACTTCTTATGGGCCACAAAAGTTTTAAATTGAGCTTATATTTGTGTGGTCCTTTCATCCAAGTCATGACCTTTTTAACGCAGGAAAGGGAGTGAGGAGGAAGATCACTGTCTACCTCAAGTATGCAAAACCTTAAACTCACAAGGTTATTTTAGAATCCATAAGATAAAAGTAAAATTCAAAATTTTATCATTCAATAATGCTTAGACATTAATATAAAGAAAACCAAACACTCTAATTAAGAGTCTAATTCAACTAAAATATAATTTGCCTAAAATAACAAATTTTACTAAAATAGAAAGTCCGAATTTAATCATGCCCAGTGATTCATAGCATGATTAGAAGCAATTTCTAAAAGGACTGTATATACTAAAACTCTAAGACGAAGGAGATACATCCAAACTAAAACCTATTAAAAATAATAAGATTTACCTAAAATTGCAATTTTAAATTGGAAGGTAGTTTTTTTTTTTTTTCCACAAAACAGACCAACGAGAAACTATGTGAAAAAGTGGTAAATTCGATGATTCTAGACCATCGAATTTAGCAAAACTTGACGGTTTGTGCAGTAAAAAAAAAACAATCGTAATATCGACAGTCGAATACTAAATTCGACGATCTAAGACAGTTGACGCAATGTCGACGGTCCATACCCATCGAATAGTACCTTAGTTGTTTACATAAATCGACGGTTAAAAGCTGTCAAAACATATTTTTCGACGGTCCAAATTCGTCGTTCCAATAGGGTATTTCAACTACTAAAATTTGTTGAAAATAATTTGACGATTCAAACTTGACGTTCTGTGTGAAAATTATAGGAATTTTCAACAGCTATGAACCGTTGAAAATAATTCGAAGGTCTAAATCCGCCGTTTTGGATAAAAATTACATGAATTTTTTACTGTCTAGGACCGTCGAACAACAAATATGACAATCCATAACCATCGAATTAGTTGTTGCACATAAAAAAACAAAAAAGAAAACCTGTATTTTGTGGGGGGCTGTGCCCCAATACATCCGGTAAACCTGTAAATACATAAATAATTTACAAAACTAAAACATTTACCAACACAATATATATACAAGTACAATCCTCCCCAACCACAATATAACCACAATCCTCCACAACCACAATATATAACCAATACAATACAACCGCAATCCTCCACAAGTACCAACAATCCACAACCACATTCCTCCAACATTCCACAACCACAAAATTGTAAACCTGTAATATACATCTTGTAAACCTGTAATATACAATTCATAAATAATTCAAAAAACTACAACATATAATACAACCATAATCCTCCACAAGTACCAATAATCCACAATCACAATCCTTCAACATTCAACAACCACAATCCTCTAAACCTATAATATACATCCTGTAAACCTGTAATATACAATTTATAAATAATTCACAAAATTACAATATATAATACCAACACAATACAACCACAACCACAATACATAATACCAACACAATCCTCCAAAATACAAACACAATCATCCACAACCACAGGGGTGTTAAATACACAACTAAAACACTAAGTGGCCTAACTTATAATTAATCACATCACAATTCACAAGCAAACTGAATAAGAGACTAAGCATAAAACTAAGCATTATAAGATAACATTAATATTAAGCATTAATATGTAACATTAACTAACTATTAATGACATCCATAAAAGTAAAAGAAAGTATAAAACTAAGCATTATGAGATAAAGTTAATACTAAGCATCAATATGTAATACTAATTAAAGTTTAGGGATTAGTTTTTTTTATTAGGGATTAGTTTTAGGTTTTAGGGATAGGGTTGGTTTAGCATTAGGTTAAGGATTTAGGGTTTAATTTTTGGGTCAAACTTGACTGTATATGATCAGAATATGTGAAGATCGACCACTTGTTCAGCCACTCATAATATGTTGTTTGCACTAATCAAGTGATTATTGGAGGGTAGGGTTCATCCTCCGAGGATGGGTTACACATTTGCCTTGTGTATGAAGGGACTTTTGAAAATACAAAGATAAATAGAAAATATACTTAAAGTCGATCGCAGGGAAAACGACCGCAGAGTACTTTCTTGGATGAAGAACTTGCTTGTACTCGAATTAAAATTATGTCTAGCGTATGAGAACAGACTTTTATTACAGCTAAGGATTACAACTACTCCTAGTTACAAGGATAAATTGCAAGTTATGCTAGGAAACGTAAAGTAGCTATTCTATGAAATGTAAAGGAACTGATTACACTAGTAAATGTAAACGATGAATTTATGTTAAGGAACATGCATGAAGTAAATTTGAAAGATAAGTTGACTTGATTTGGTTGATTGTTGTTGGTGCTGGACCCCTTACTTTGCTCCTTCTAGTTTTATAGACTTCTAAAAAAAATCTAAATTATAAAATGATAAGGCATATAATGATTTAGATTTTGAAAGCCTAGAAACTAGTTAGTAGATTTCAAAATGAGTTCCTCACATGAATTCTCTAGTAACTGTTGTAGGATAAAGTTGGTCGTCGAGAGATGCGATCAGAACATGCGAGCAGCTCAGCTCGTGGTCGCCAAAAGGGGTCGCATCTCAACATGCAAGCAGCTCGGCTCGTGGTCGCTGAAAGGGGTCGCCTCTCAACATGCGAGCAGCTCGGCTCGTGGTCGCCGAAAGGGGTTGCATCTCAACATACGAGAAGTTACCTCCGAGCCTAAGCATCCTCCGCCTTTATAGTACCAGCAGCCCATATAGACCAATTTTAGGCTTATCTTTGTTCGTGGCTCAGGACCTCAAGGGATTACCATCAGGGAACGTAATCGACCAGATGTCTAATTGGACCAGGTTGTTCCCTTATCTAAGGATCAACAGGATAAACACCTTATCCCTGGAAATCAGCAGTAATCTTGACATCTTGCGTAATGGATTGGATCACTTGGATCTATATAAATGGATGGCCTCACCAATGAGAAAGGTACACAATCTCATCTCTAAATTAATGTCCCGCTGTTTTCCGTTTATAATCATGTCCCATCTAACTTAAGCTTCGGAGTGCCCACGGCTGGACGCCGGCCACCCTTAGTTTTCTCTTGTGTTCTTTCAGGTCCGAAAGTAAGCTGCTTTGGAGGAAGGTGAACGACTGGAGGATCCTGTTACCAAAACCGACGTAAATAGATTGGTGTCGTCTGTGGGAACCAAGATCGTCAGGATTAGCTGTTCTAATCACTGATCGAGATCTCCCACCATGCCTCCTAAAAAGACAGTTCACCCTTCCACTTCAAGGCAAACGTTGCCTCCTCCTGACATTACCAAACCAGCGCCTAACCTCCCTCAGACTGCTTCGACGGGCCTCCCCCAGGGAGATCCTAACGTGCCATCACAAAATCCATTGTTCGATGCCTCAGGCAATTAAGAAGACGTTATGCGTTTCCTTGGAAACACGCTTCTGACTCTCAAAGCCGGATTTCAAGCCTTATCTAATCGGCTTGATCAGCATTTTTCGAAGCCCCAGCGGCAACCTCTAGAAGGGCCGCCGCTACAACCTATACCAGTGGCTTCCAGACATTCTGCGAGCGAGCCACAAACTCAGCCAAATCCTCCTCCATCCAATCGAATGCCACTCGGCAATCAAGTCCCGGTACTCCCTCCACATTCTATACACTCCAGCACCTCCCGGCAATAGCAATCTCAGGGGTCTGCCGTCGAAACTTCAGGCTATACCTTACCATGGGAAGGAGACCTCAAGAGAATCCACGATCGCTTCGACGATATGGAACAACGATATCAGACGAATCGACCATCTATTGCTGCAGCGTCAATACATGAATCCGAATCTCCTTTCACCCGTGAGGTCATGGAAGCACCCTTACCTAAGAAGTATCACACCCCTATCATCACTCCGTATACAGGCACTGGCGATCCTCTCGAACATCTGGAAACGTATAAGTCTCTTATGGAGCTGGAGGGACATGGATCAGAAATTATGTGTAGGGCTTTTTCCCTAACCCTAAAGGATGCAACGCGTACATGGTTCCGGGGGCTCAAACCCCGATCCATTGGGTCCTTCTCTCAGCTATCGGAGCTCTTCCTTTCTCAGTTCATGGGAAGCATCCGTACCAAAAAGCTGGCATCTCACTTAATGGACTTGAAGCAACAGCATGGGGAGACGATAAAGGAGTTTACAGTTCGATTCACTGCAAAAGCAGTCCAGACTGAAGGTTATACCGAAGACAAAGGCATCACCGCCCTCATAGCCGGAATTACGAGCGAGAAATTTAGATTCACCCTAGATAAGAACCCTCCTAAAACTATGGCGAAATTCCAAGCAAAAGCTCATAAATATATAAATGCGAAAGAAGTCGCTTTGGCACGTCATGGTATATAGGGCAAGAAGCGTAAGCCGGAGGAGATCTCTCCCCCGGATAAGAAATATCGACGCGATCGGAGGGATCGTTCCCCAAAGAAGCCCTACTCTGGTAAATATCATAACTACACTCCTCTCAATCAATCTCCTGAAAAGGTGTTAATGGAGATCAAACATAAACCGTATGCGAAATGGCCATCAAAGATCAAGTCTGATCCTGAAAGAGAGATAAGAGCAAGTTCTGTTATTTTCATAAAGATCATGGGCACAATACCCAAGATTGTATATCCCTGAAAGATCGTATCGAAGCTCTTATTCGAAAAGGCCATCTTCGAGATTACGTAGCCCGATAGGGCCGGTCGCCTAAAAAGGCGGAAGCCCCATCACACCAGAAGAAGTCACCTCAAAATCATACTTTGCAAGAGGACGTTGAACCCACTGGTGAGATCCGGACCATCGCCGGAAGACCGACTTGTGGGGGAGATTTTCAAGCATCAAGAAAAACATATACTCACAAAGCGTCTCAGAAGCCTCAGCATATCTATTGGTTGTTATGTAGTAAGGGTCAGGATAGACATTCTAAACACAATACAGTTCAGGGTCGTGATAGCCATCCACAAAGGGTCGTGATTGTCATGTAATAAAGGTCAGGATAGACAGTCCAAATACAATATAGTTCAATATCGTGAGAACCATCCACAAAGGGTCGTGATTGTCATGTAGTAAGGGTCGGGATCGTGATAGCCATCCACAAAAAGTCGTGATTGTCATGTAGTAAGGGTCGGTTTGAAAGGATCATTTCCCTAACAAAGTAAACAAAGAAATAAGAAATCATGTATTGAGTAATGAGAAACCCTTCAAGGTTAATTGCTAGGCCTTTCAAAAAATCAAAAGTTTGAATAGGGCCAGCCATCAGGCCTGATCCGAATAGTTCAAAATCCGAGCAGAATCCATCCCCAAGCCCCCCAAGCCCACCTGTTGACGACTCTATAATGATCACTGGATGGTATGACGATTGAATCATGCATCCGGTGTGCATACTTGGATGGACCACATGTAAAAAGCATAAAGATTGGATATAATCCCACACATCAAGCAATTGACTTCTCATTGAATGTGAGCATTCAACCATAAGATTTCCCCCCCTTTTATTTTCTTTTTTTTCTCAGCCAGTCATTTTGAATTCCATCGAACAATGGTCAAGATTATCCAAACAGCTTGACGATTGGTCAATGGCCCACTGAGGCAGTGTCCACGAGATGGAGTCGTCCAGTAACTTGACCATGCGTACATGCGTGCCTTCCGTAATCAACGCCGAAGGATCCTTCGGTCCCATTAGTTGGAAAAACACTTTTACGAAGTGATACTTAATTCAATAGCTGGAAGGTGCAAGCAAAGATCCAATCCTTCATATTCTACGTCTTCTCTAGCATCAAGATGATACGGTGGAGTCAGAACAACCACGGAATGGTAGAGCTGTCTCACCACAGGGACACATGACAGGGTCATGCATCGATTGGTTCTTACAGGTCCAACTTCTTGATTTTAACACATGAAAGTCCTAGTATTTCCAAATAAACTATTATATTTTACGTTTCTCGTGAAAAATGCATCTAGCATTTATTGCATTTTGTATATGATCACCAAGATATTGACACAAGTGAGCTACTCAGCAGGAAAACAGTGTGGATGTAACTGCCCACCACAGAAACCTTCCTAAGACACCGTTATGCTTGTGTGAAATCCAATCCGTTCATAAAGTTTCTCCCAACAGGATTAAGGGAAAACAAAATGATGGGTCAGATAAAAAAAATGTTCTATGGGCACAAAAAGCGTCAAGTGACTGTCCAAATTTCATCATACCATGCTGAAATTGGAGATTAATGGTTATGACAATATTAAAAATTGAAGAACAAATTAGACTGATGTCAAAGCCAAATGGTTTGATTTAAATGATATTAATAATGGATGGTCCGATTGGACCATATATATAAAAAATGAACTGTCCAATTAGTTCAAAATTGACTATCAATGGTCTGATCAATAGACATATATTAAAGCTAAATGGTTCGATTATGTTGAAATTAGAGATGAATGGTCCTATTAGGATGATATAGACAATCACTGGCATGACTTAAATGATTTCAAAGCCGAAGGGCCCTGATTATATCATTCATCTTTAACATCATTCAAGTCAAACGATTGGACTTTTGACATTGGTCTAACCGAGCCATTAATTTTCAATATCGGCTCAACCGGATGATTCATCTAAAATTTCAGCAGAATCAGATCGCCATCTTCAATAACAGTACAATCAAATCTTCGATTTTAAACTAATCAAATCATCCATCACTGATATCAGTGTAATCGGACCATTGCCCTTTAGTATCATTCCAATCAGACTATTTGACTTCAACATCGGTCTAATTCAGCTAGCCTTTGATTTTCAGTGTCAGCCCAATACGATCAGTCACCTAAATTTCAACGAAATCAAACCGTTCATCTTCAATAATAGTCTGCCAATCTTTATTTTGAAGTTATCAGACCATCATCTTTGGTATCATTCAGACCATTCATCTTTAATATCATTTAAATATGACCATTTGGCTTCTACTTTGGTCCAATTAGGCAGTTGATTTTCAATATCAGCCAAATTGGACCATTCATCTCTAATTTCAGCACAATTAGACTGTTTATCTTCGTTATTGATCCAATTGAACAGTTGATTTTCAATTTTAGACTAATTAGACCATGCAACTTTGATGTTGGTCCAATCTATATCTTTAGCATCATTGGAATCGATCATTCAACATTGACATTGGTCGTTGATTTTCAATATAGGCCCAGTTGTACTAGCATGAAAAAGACTAGACCAACTATGAGCCCACTTACCATTACGAATCAAAGGTGTGGCCCACGTAGTCTTGGATAATCCATCCTGTGGGCCCCAAAATTGTCAACTAATTAGAGGAATGAAGTTGAGTAGAAGTTGACAAGACTTCAACATGTGGGCCCATGACTATATGATGTTTAGAAGTTGAAAGGACTGAAGGACTTCAAAACAAAACTCCTCTGATGTAGTTGCAACCAAATGCACGCTTGGAGTCTGGTCCAAATCCAATCCATCAAGGCTGGTGGTTCTTCCAGGTTTTCACGGCATGAGCTTGATTTGAGGTTAGGTACGGGTTTTTAGTTTGTAAAAATTAACCCATTTAGTTATTTAGTGATGCTTTGATAGGTGGATTCACAACAGCCATAAAATCTCAAAGGGTGTAAAATTCTAACAGCTACTAGTAGACCATTTTTATGTTTGATGTTGAGTGCTCAGCATTCCACTTCTAACCATCTACTTATTTGTAGGAATGTGCTTGTTCATAACTACATGTAGGTTAACTAAACCTTCAGCCTGTGTTTACAAGCATTCTTACAATTTTACTTTTGTAGGGTGTTGTAGGAAGTGAGATTTCCATTGTATCAATGTCAACTGAAAATTAACAAATATGTTGATTCTACAATTGGGTTCAATTATTTGGATTCCACTGAAGAACTCCAAACTATTCTTTATACAGGTACGGCTAGAAAGACTCAATAGTTTAGGACAAGAAGTAAAAGTTCACTTCTCATCCCTATCTACCCTCTAGTGTAGAAATTGTTACCTCATTCTTAGAACAACTCATTTGCGAATTAGAAGCAGAGTTTGCAGTGGGGATACTGCTTATGTAGAAGGCAGGTTGTTTCGGTGATGAAAGAGTTGCAGTTTCACTATCAAGAATGTTAAGAACAGAAGCCATGTTCGGTCGATCCCTTGCATTTTCTTGGACGCACAAAAGTCCCACATGGATGCACTTCAATACTTCAGATGGATTGTATGTATCACTTAGTGATGGATCCATAAAATCCAATCCTTTTTCTTCCTTCCACAATTTCCATGCCTGAGATACTTCTGCGTTTTAGTAATCAATGCATAAAAGAGATTCATTCAAGTAATGGATGAATAATACATTTTGATACTTACATGTCCTGTAAGACTAGAAGTATCTTCATTGTTGGAATATCTGGCATTCTTTTTTCCACAGACGATTTCGAGTAATACAATTCCAAAGCTAAAGACATCGGATTTCACAGAGAAAAGCCCATCAGCTGCGTACTCAGGTGATATGTACCCACTGCATTCCACAATTAGGTAAAGTTAGTACGTTGCAAGTGTATGCGCGTGTTGTAGAATGAGAATATTTATATTGTATAATGAGTAGAATCAGTTTAAGGCACTCACAACGTCCCAACCACTCTGTTAGTATTTTCTTCAGCCTGGTTTCTGCCAAAAATCCGTGCCATTCCAAAGTCAGAAATTTTTGGATTCATCTCACTGTCAAGAAGAATATTGCTAGTTTTTAAATCTCTATGAATAATTCGCAGCCTAGAATCTTGATGAAGATAAAGAAGCCCTCGAGCAATTCCCAAAATGATGTTGAAGCGTTTCTTCCAATCTAGTAAGGCGCATCGATTTGGATCTGCCGATTGTTTATGGGAAAAAAAAAAAAATTGTGTCATCGACAATGTTACTTCTTACCTGGTAGAATTCAAACATGAATATGAGGTAGAATGGAGCTTTTCAGGATAGAAGACCATACCAAAGAGAAAGAAATCCAAGCTTTTATTGGGCATGTATTCATAGATCAGCATCTTTTCATCTCCTTCAATGCAATAACCTAACATCTTAACCAGATTCATGTGTTGCAGTTTAGAAATCAATAAAACCTCGTTCTTAAACTCTTCCAGGCCTTGTCCAGAATTCATAGATAGTCTCTTTACAGCTATTTCTTGTCCTCCTGGAAGCTTCCCCTAAAAAATAAGATAAAGAAGCAGAAGACGGTGTTAACTAGTATATATGGATATGCCCACCATCTGATGGTACGTACACATGTACACTCAATGAGTTCACCGAATTGACCTTTGGGCCCAGTCATCTAAATGTGGCCCACATGGCAGATGACTTCAATGTCCCACCAAAAAAAAACTAGTAGGGACATTTGTAGGCATGTGGACTGGCCATGATCAGGTGCACATGTACTTAGCAAAGTTCACAGCTCATCATCTAAGAATAATGGGTGACTTAGATTCATATTTTAGCAATTTATGGTTTTGGCCACCAACAATTACCATGTAGACGGGCCCAAATCCCCCTTTTCCAAGTTTATTTGAATCTGAAAAATTTTCTGTTGCCTCTACTATGCATTTGAAATCAATAAATGGTATATCAAGGCCATTCTTTCTGTCCAGGAACTCATAACCATGAAAGCTTGCCCCCAAACGACCTAATGACATGTTCCACAATTTTTTCCCTGATTCAAATCAGAAAAATGGAAGTCATGAAATATATAAACACGAAAAATGTGAATGTTTGGACATCAGTTCCTCACTGACCTTTTCTCTTGTTCTTCCTCCTCCACAGACAATAGATCAGTGACACCGACAACAGAATTCCTATAGCAGCAGTTGTTGTGGTGATGATTATTAACAACCTTTTGTTACCTTTCTTCCCACCCGATCTATCACTGCCTTCTGTGGATACTGGAAATAAAATTCACAAAGTCATCATGCTTTGGAGAATGGAATACTGATTCCCCAGTCATATTTGCTATGATCTATTAACTAATTGTTATTAAAACCATGGTGATGAATGGGATCCACATGGTTTGGACCCAATTCATCACCACCTTCTAAGTGTGATCAAATGGATATTCCCACTGGAAACTCTGTTCTCAATTTAGAAGGATTGTGATTTATTGTAATATTTAACAGAAGTTAGTCAAGACTATTACTTACCATGCGTGCAGTTCATATGTAATGGATCCCATTGAAGATTCCCATTGCAAAAGCACCTTTTCCTTCCAACCACCTCCTTATCGGACAAGCAGGATGAATTCGGCCAAGCATCGCAATCTTTCGATGATTCGCACACGGGCTCTGATGGCCCATCCCATTCAATCTCAACTCCCTCGTGCCACATGCTTACTTCCACTGATGAATTTAAATTAACAATGCTAGCATAGGCGTTACAGCCGGTATCTGAAACGCCAACCTTATGTGATGTCGATGACTGTGAACCTCGAGCAACATGACTGCAACACATCTCGGAATGGAAACAGGGTGCTCTTCCTTTCTGTATGTAGATATGGCACGGACTAGAAGACTCACAGTTCAGAGGTGACAGGTTTTTAGGTGTTGAAGAGCAATTTAGCAACAGAATAGTGTTATTTTTTGACACATGAAATGGTAAGCTGCCATTCAAATGAATATCACTTCGTTTCGAACTCCCAGCCCAACAGAGATCCACACCTTCTGGTTTGATCACGAATGTCCGAGTTTCTGGATTGATGCTGGTAATTGCAAACGATGAGTCGTTCGGTCCTTGGAAGTGGAGCTGTCCAAAGTCATAGCACTTGAAGCTATTGTAGGCTGGGTCACCGCAGTTGGGTCCGGTGCTTAAAGGATAAGGAATGGTGTTGGTACCACAACTTTCGCACCTTCTTCCTGTAAGATCTATGGGAAGACAAGTACAGAAATTCCATTAAAAGGGTGACATGTTAATGCACATCATTTTCACTATTGGTTGTATGCATTTGTCTTGTTGGATATTAGATGAGAGCATGTGTAGCTGTAGCTGTTGTTTAGCAGGTGCTTTCGGTTTGATCGGTGGTTTTCTTTTAGTCCTGTTGATATAGTTGTATAGTTTCCGGTACGATAGGTGATGTCGTCTGTCTTTTTATGACGCCCACCCAAATGTGGATTTCCTTGGTTCTTCAATAAAAATTCCATTTTAAAAAAAAAAAAGTATAACTGTTGATAAGAGTGCGTGCAAATTAACATAATCTAATCAGAGTAAGTCACACCGCTCCGACAGACCTGATGTCCCACATGTAGGATCTAGGCCATTCATAGACAAAGCCCATTATTAATATGCATAGCCTCAAAAATAAAAGAATTAGTCTCCTTAGACCAGTACAGATCTATAATTGGCTAAACATTTATTCTTTTTTCTTTTTTCAGAAATGTGGTAGCACACCATCTATAACTTCATTAAAGATGGAGAAATCATATATGTTCATCAAGGGGCCTTATGACATGTGAATGGAGGCAAGCTGTTTACCCCAGCTATTGTAGCCTCTCCCATTAATTTCCACGGTCACGGTGGGTGGATACCTAAATGCGGGGCCCACCGTGATGTATGTTCCCTGCATCCACACTGTCCATACATTTTGAAAGCTCATTTTAGAGTAAGATGCCAAAAATGAAGCAGATCTAAATCTTAGGTGGATCATACCACAGGAAACAGCAGCAGTAGTAGTGATTGAATCTCCACCATTAAAAACTTCATGGGGCCGTCGGAATGCTTATTTGCCATCCAACCAGTTGATAAGGTCACAAAGACCTGGATGAAGGGACCTCACAAATATCAACTTGATACAAAACTTTTGTGATCCACTGGAAGTTTTTAATGGTTGATTACTACTGTTTCCTGTATTATGATTCACCTCAGATTTGGATCTGCTTTATTTTTTTGGCATCAAGCCCTAAAATAAGTTTTCAAAATAGATGGAAAGCGTGGATGTAATTCAAATACATCAAAGTGGGCCCCACGGTCAGGGATCCCACCCACCTCAGTGGATCAGGGTCCACCGAAGCCCCCACCACATTTCTCCACTCTGATGATGCAGATGCCCGACCCATGCCATGCCGGGACAGTGTGCGAGATCCCGGCTTTTCACCAGGTGGGACCAATGTCGCCCATCTGCTGATTTGAATCAAACAGTCCGACATAATCAAGTGGACCACGCATGAGTTGAATCTGGACCGTTGGCTATCCCTCTTTTCTTTTCTTTTTTTTTTTTTCTTTTTTTTTTTGAAGGGTTGGGCTCACCAAGTGAATGATCTTTATCTAAGTGATCTAATAAGCAAAACTTACTGAATTCAGAAGCTGGGACCCGAACATTAACGTCCAGTACCGGCGATTCATCATCGTCCTCCTCCCGAATATTCAACTGATAATCATCAGTACCCAACGTAGAAGTACTATTCCAAATGCTACAAGAAAAAGAGCTACCGTTGATCTTGAAAGCGTACGCACTGCACCTGCAACCAATATCATTGCAAAACTGCCTGCACTCCGTCGCATTTTCAGCAGCTGATGCAAAGTTGTTAGGATCAACCAACTTCACCCTCTTCAATTGCAAGAACCCATCTTGAGCCCCGCATTGCAACTTCGTCCTTGGGGTGCACCCGTCTTGCATATTTCCAGAATTCCAATTCGTTACCGACACGGGCATGAAACCCGGCAAGCACTTGCAAATCGGATTGCTGTTCTCGTTGCAGCTACTGTTAGGTCCACAATTACCAGATGGGTAGCATACCGGATCCGGTCTGGACCGGTCGAGATTGTATGTCTCCTCACCAGAAATTTTTGCAGAGTAGGTATTCAGATCACCGTTTGATTTCACTGCCAGCCCCATAACTTCCCTAACTGGTGTAGGAAGAAAGGGATACGTGAAATATATCTCTTCTTCTTTTCTTGTGACGCTGTAGTTGAAGCGCCTTGCCATCCATGGAGGACTGTCGAAGCTATTCCCATTCCAGAAGATGACCCTCCAGAACGGAGCTGATCTCCGCCAGACAAAGAACTGGTTTGGCGCTTGAGGATCGATGCTGAATGAAAAACTTCCGGGTGCTGGGTCATCGTCACTTTTCCATGATCTGAGCATTTGGGTCTTACCGGTTGTAAGATTGATACCGATCTTCATGCCCGGTAGCAGTGTATCGGTCGGATCATCGAAGCTCTCCCATACTACTCTTCCTGAGTAAGTAGAATTCCCTTCTCTCAAGACCAGATTTCCGGAATCTTGCAGCACTGCAATAAAACCAACGGTTGTTGCTGTATTCGCTGCTGGCGACGACGATGACCACTGAATGTTGCTGCTTCCATCCAAGACCACAAGATTTCCACCGTTATCAATGACTAAAGATCCATTGAAATTCGCAAGTGGGCTTTCTCTGTTTGCAACCCAAACAACCCGAGAGTATAGGCCAAATCCCGTATACCCTATTCCGACGTAACGGTTTTGGGATTGGCCGGGACTGAAAAATCCGAGTTCGAATAGGTTGTTTGCTGAAACAAGGGTTTCTCCATCTCTAAGCGGTTGGGACGAATTCAACGTGTCTGTCGCAGCAGCGAAAGGCAGCAGGCATATGAATGGTAAGAAGGAGAAGAAGATTGCAATGGTAGAAGAAACACACCATCCATGGATGGCACTGGTTATTGGCATCAGCCTCTTCTGCAAAACCTACAGCTGCTGTATCATCTGGAAACGCTGGCTGAAATCATATATAAGCTCTCGGCATCCGCTATTAGGAGGTATGCTAATTCCTGGCATGAATATCCCGGTCCGATACGAGGGTACTGGATAATTAGGTGTGACCCGGTGAAACCTTAGCGGCTGTTACCCTTACCGTGGGGCCCACCTTGATGATTTGTCATATATCCACGCCATCTATCCGTTTTCCAGTCCATTTTATACATCGTGGTTCCAAAATTTAAGTAGATCCAAATCTCATGTGGAACACACCACAAGAAACAGTGGTGATTGACCATTAAAAGCTTCTTGTGGTAATCCAAACCGTTGAAATGGTCAAACAGATGTGAACGGAAGGAAAATACAAATATCGGCTTGATTCATAACTCTTTTGGCCGACAAAATTTTTAATGGTCGTTCAGCAATGCTTCCAGTGGTGTGGTCTACCTGAGAATTGGATCAACTTATGTTTTCGGATCACGCCCTAAAATGATCTTAAAAACCGGATGGATGGCGTGGATATACAACCAATTCATCAATGTGCGCCCCGCAGGGTAAGGGTAACATCGCCCAAGGAGTCATCCGGGTAACACCTAATCCGCTCCTGGCCGATGCTTGGAACCGGTTTGCGCCGCGTACTGAGTTATTAAACTCCGCTGGTGCAAAAATTTAAGAATATCAAGAGCAAGTGGACCACACCATAAGAAAAAGTGGAAGATAATGACGTCCACCGATGAAACCTTCTTAAGGCCCACACTGATGTTTCTTTATCATACAACCTGTTCATACATAATTAAGGTCATTCAGACATAGATAAAGGAAAAACACAAATATCACCATCACCCAGAACCTCCGTGGCCCCAATAAGTTTTCAACCTTAAGAGTTTAATTCACACCTATTCTTTTGGAGTGGTCCACTTAAGCTTTGGACATGCCCTAAAATGACAGGGTATAAAAGCGGATAGACAGGGTGAATAAAGACACATACATCATAGTGGGTCTCACAGAATTACCCAGCGTATCTAGTTACTCAGTATGCAATCCGCTTTCTGGATCCATGCCTCTGCATGTGCCAAGATGGCACACGGGCGCATAAGGTGGACCTCTTGTTAAAAGAAGGGTGTCATTTTATACCCTGGCTGCTAGCTACACTTGATAGGCAGCCATTTTGAAACGGTACAGGTGCCATACATTAACTCAAATTAAGGCGGGACTGCATGAACCCCGGCAGCAAGAAGCAAGTTGAGGCCCACCATCATGTTTGTGAGAAATTGATCCTGTCCATCCCTTTTTCCGGATCATGTTATTAATTGCGCAATTCAATCAAACATGAGGCCATATATGTTAGCGAGGTCCTGCATTCAGTTAACGCATGTGATTAGGAAAGTGTGCTTGCTAGAGTCGTACTCAATTTAAGTTTGATTGAACATTGGGGCCCCGCATTGAGATTGATTGTTTAAGGCTAATTAATTTCAAGACTCAGTCATCCTCTCAACCACTGGTTATAACAATGATTGGACAATTTGTAGAAGGGTAAGGGTTAGTCCTTATGGATTCTTTTTGCCTTATATTTTAATGATTTGTTTTTTCACAAGTAATTGCAAATAATATATTTTTCAATGGAATGAAGATGAAAAGATTAAACTAAAAGGGTTAAACAATGCTAATTTAATTGATTTATAAGTAATTCTCCTTATAATTGACAAGATACTAAATAAACTAGAGAAAAATAAATAAAATGAAAAATAAATACCTGAATCACCCATACAGACAAACGATTTATGCAAATGGTCGGTAGGATGTGACCAGGGTCTAATCTTCCAAATATGAACTCAGTTGATCAGGATCCGATAACAGAAGGTTATGGATATTTATATACTACTCCTACGGTAATGCAGCAATTTATATGAATTTAAACCTTAGATGTTCTACAGTATGGCTAGACAAAAGCAAAGCGTTAAAACCTAAACTAAGATAAAAAGATAGCGTTGTGTAGGTTAATTGTGTTTGGCATGGGCCTAGAGTTATTCATTCAATGCGCTCTCCTTTATAGCTTCTGAAGGTAGCAAAATTCTTGCTGGGTTTCCTTTCCGATATAGGATTCTTAGCGGTCGTGGCATTCAGTTGTTCTCTTATCATTCTTGCCTGACTAAGAGATCTCCATAAATCAGAAATCCTTTTCAGATCTCTTACCAGCGTGGCTGTAAAGATCAGTGGATCTTTAAGGTTCTCTCATCTAGTTTGGTCATGATCCAAACTATTTACAGGTCTCCCCCTATCGTGACTATAAAGATCAAAACTAATGCGATCAGTCCCGTTAGATTTGGTTCGAGGCCCAATCCATTGGTTACTATCATCTTTAATGTTGGTCCGATTCTCGAATCTTTGTAATCATCGCGAGAGCACCGAATGTCTCCAAGAAAATCTCTCATTTTAGAAGGGTCCTGATAGACAGCCTTACCAAGTATATCCGGATCTATGATAAGATCCTTGTCTCGGTGAGTATTTTATAGACTTGCCAATCATGCGACCGTGATCATGTGTCACAGGAATTAGGGCTATGTCTCATTTGTCACTTTGTCTTATTTAAGACATACGTCCGGTTCTGCGCCACTCTACTCTTGGCAGGTGACATGTCGTTGAAGGAAAAGGGGCAAAAGATATCCTTAAGTGAGTATGATTTTGTCATCATTAGGTGCGTAATGCCGACATGTGGCAGCATCCTATTAATCCATGAGGGTGCGCCAAAATGGGTGTTAAAAGTTATGACATGAACCTAAAAATGAGACGGATTCAAAACTCAAGTGGGTCACATGACAGAAAACAATGAGAATTGAATGACCACCATTGAAACATTCATGGGGCCCTAGAAATTTTGGATTAGGCTAATAGTTTTGGTTTTCAGTTCATCCTAGTAGGAATGTCCTCATGAATGGTATACATGGCTTATAAACATCATTATGGACCCAAGGAGGTTTCAACAGTAGGCATTTCACATCCACTTTTCCTATGGTGTAGCTCACATGAGTGTTGGATTTTCCTCATTTTTGAGCCCATCTCCTAACATCATCTAGAAAAACAAATGAACAGGCTAGGTAGATTTCTCACAAACATTTTATTGAGCTAGGCACATTGAGCCCACCTGGCTTCCTGTGGCAGGAAGTTCCTAGGAAAGGCTTTCCTAGGCAATTCGTGTCCCTCAAATTAAACAAGCTAAATTGTGGAACCCAGTTGTTTTAAAGTGACGGCATAAAAATGTGATTGGTTGAACAAGCATAACCTTGTATTGGTCTACGCTTGTTTTTTAAATAAGACGATTGGATAGTATTCGCTTCGACTGTCCACTAAATCTCTAGTTAGCAATCCAATGGCTAGATGATTAAATAAAAGTTAACATTTTGGTTTATAATGCATCTAATCCACAGTTTGAATGGTTTAATTTGAATTATTTGCATCGCTCTAACTGCCCTGAGCAATTAGGTGTGGCCTGGCATCACTCAAGATGGTGCAGCCTTTACCATGGGGCTCACCTTGATGTATGTATTCTATATCCAC
This sequence comes from Liriodendron chinense, assembly GCA_003013855.2. Taxonomy (NCBI): domain Eukaryota; kingdom Viridiplantae; phylum Streptophyta; class Magnoliopsida; order Magnoliales; family Magnoliaceae; genus Liriodendron; species Liriodendron chinense. Next base: position 158,227 of record ML058557.1, on the reverse strand, counting down.
GCCTTTACCATGGTGCAGCCTCTGCAAACCAGGTCTTGGTGATCTCATTAATAGGTTGGATGGCAAATAAGTGTTCCGGTGGCTCCTAACAACTTTTTATGGTGGGTATTAATTACTATTTCCTATGGTGTGTCCACATAAATTTACATCTGCTTCATTTTGTAATCATGACCTCAAATGAGTTGTCAAAATGGATGGACAGTGTGGATGTAAGGAGCATTCATCACGGTGGTCACCACAGTCAAGGATCCACCAAAGCCGCGCCCATTTCAATGGTGGGCATTCCATTTCAACTATTTCTCGTGATGCAGCCGACGACAATATTGGATCAGCCTGATTTTTGAGTCCCAGTCCAAACAAAGACTGCCTCACCAAGTTAGCCAAAGTCACGCCGTCTGTGCCTACTAAAGCAACACGCGTTTTCCTTTTCGAATTGCAGAAGCATATATGGCCCATTCTCTGCACGTGCCTTTGCAAAGCATACAGTCCATTCAAATTGCAGGAAGCCTGCGAAAAGCCTGCGAAAGGCATTCGCAGGCAATCCGCGTACTCAATGTTCCACCCACCCAAAGAAAAATGTGCTGCTCTTTTTCTTCATTTTCCGCTTCTCTCTCCTCTCCCTGCTTTCCATCTCTACGGGACAGCCATCTAATCCACCCATTCTTCTCTTGCCAAACATGGCTTGAGGAGCAAATTTGATACTCTAGCAAAGTGTGTAGGTCAATACACGGGCACTCCAATGGTGTACATATGACATCTATAAACTCAACCGAAACTGTCTATATTGTGGGATCCAAAGAAAATATAGGTGGTATCCGAAATTTTAAACCGGTCCAATAAATATTGAATTTGATTAACTGAGCCTTGTTAGTGAATTAGGACAATTGGCAAATTTTAAATTAACAGTACATTAAATGTCTTAATATTATTTGGCTAATTAATTTAGTGTTGAAACGCAAAGTGTCTACCACTGAGCCATTGAGACCCACCCAACAGACAACTTCTACCCTTTCAAGTGCACGTGATATCCAACCCTTTGAAATTGGTTTGCTAAATCATGAGGATCACCTAGTACAAACGTCAGCCCTATCTAGTCATCAGGTGGGACACACCATGAAAATAATTTGTAGACATGGATGAATAGCAAAATATAGGTCTGGTAATCCCAATTAGTGAATAGGCAGATCATTTCTCGACGGTGTGATCTTCATGACGGGGTCAACCTATTCAGTGGGTTGGCAGTGCATGCACGGAGAAGGATGGAAGTTATCTGCTAGGTTGACGGTGACTTATGGCCAACCGATTCTAGTTGAGACTTTCTAGCTTGTATGGCCCCTTCTACGTTTTATAATATATTATTATCAATCACATCAGTTGGAGCGGATTGGACCAGAGCACCTGGACTCGGATTCGGTGTTGAGGTACCCAGACAAGCTTTGTGGTCCCCATCATGATATGTGGGTCTAATTATTAATCTTTGAACCCGATCACTGCAACCATGGAAGAGACATATAAGTATCCATGAATGTTCCACATGCTGCCGGACGTGGCACTGGGAACCTAAGTGGGGCCACTATGATGTTTGTGAGAAATCCATCCTATTCATTGATTTTGTGAGCTCGTTTTAGGACATGAGACCAAAAATGAGCCGGATGCAAGGCTCAAGTGGGCTGAAAATGAGAGGATTGAATGTCCGCAATTGAAATATTCATGGGGCCATAGAAGCTTTCAATCAGGCTAATACTTGTGTTGGCAGTTCATCCGAGTGGGAATGACGTTATGAACGGTATGGATGGTATAAAAACATCACTGTGGGTGTAGGGAGGTTTCAATGGTCCAAATTTTCCTACCCACCTTTTCCTTTAGCATGGCCCACATGACTCAAAGTCCTAAAATGAGCTCAAAAAAGAGATAGACAGGGTGGATTTCTCGGAAACATCACGGTGAGCCCCACCTAGGTTCCCAGCCGAGGAACTTCCTGCCCAAGGTTTTCACGAGGGATCCGTCGCCCCATACAGCCTATTCTGCCATCAGCCAACTGTTAGGTTGATTGGCATGGGGATTTTTACTGCAATAGCCCTAAGGTGCGGCTATTGTTACTAAAAGTACAATTTATCGTCTGGCTTATTTTTTTTGGCTTTTTGACGAGAAATTGAAAATTTAAAGTCGAAAATGCCCCTGTGACCACCATGCGCTTAGGGGGGATCCATCGTGCCCTGGGGGAGGATCAGTAAAAGGGGCATTTTCGACCATAAATTTTCAATTTCTCATCAAAAGGTCAAAAAGAATGAATCAGACGAGAAATTAGACTTTTAGTAAAAATAGCCACACCTCAGGGCTATTGTAGTAAAATCCCATTAGCATGTTATTGGGAGCATATTAGGTGCGTCCCAGCCTCATCCAACACCCTACAGCCCTAACCATGGGCCCACTTTGATATGTATTTTGTATATCCACACCGTCCATCCATCCATCTGTTTTGACAGCACATTTTCACACGATGCAAAAATGAAGCAGATCCAAATCTCAAGTGGATGATACCTCAGCAACAGTGGTGAATCGCTATTAAAAACTTCAGGTGGGCCACAAAAAGTTTTGGATCAAGCTGATATTTTCTTTAAACTTCATCCAGTTCTATATGACCTTATCAACAGGTTAGATGGCAAATAAAAAGTATGGTTGGTATTTCAGTCGGCCTTAGGAAGTTTTTAATGGTGAGCGTTCAATCACCACTCTTTCCTATGGTGTAGTTTATATGAGATTTGGATTTTCTTCATTGTTTGGATAATGCCCTAAAATGAGCTCGACAACAAATGGGTTGCATGGATATACAAAATATAAGTCAATATGGCCCTAAGGTCAGTGCCACACTGTGTTGGTTGAGGTAGTGGCCACACAAAATATCTTCCCATGTTCTTTCGTTGCATCTTCATTGAGGGTCTACCTAATGCTTATATGAGGCTAGCCATTTTTCCATATGGTAAGGGCATTGGAAGCTTTCTCCATAGAGCATTGGAATTTTATGGAAGAAAGAGAGCTGGTTTTCCTTGTGGAAAGTTGTTTTCAAGAATTTGACCCAGGAAAGTTGTTTTCAAGGGAGGACGTAATGAAGTCGATCATCGTCTTTTTCAGAGGATAAATACCTTAAATTCACAAGGCGCTCTTGAATCCACAAAAAAAATCTCAAATCCGTAAGAAGAAAAATAACAAAAGTCAAATATTTATTGATTAATATAAAAGTTAAAAACCCTAAAATGAGTTTAAGAGACATTTAATCCTCTAAACAAAACTCTAAAAACAAATCATAAGAGTCCTAATCAAAATGAGAAAGAAAATGAGAAATTGTGTCAGTATGTGTCAATTGGACTCAACCCACGATTCAATCGATCGACCATGAGCGTTGACCAGTTGACCTGATCAATCGATCGATCAAAATCGTCAGAATTTGCCCAAAGAGTTTAAGCCCCGATTCTATATTGTTTGGAATATTTCAATCGGTCGACTAAATGTGCCAATCAGTCGAAAGTGTCAAAATTTGTGCTGAGACAAAATGAGGATTTTTTAATTTTTCTGACAAGTGTTCAATTAGTCAAAAGTGCAAAAATTTGTCCAGAGACAAAGCAAGGATTTTCGAATTTTTCTGGTGGGCATTTGATCAATCAACCATGTCGCTTGACCGGTCAAACTATATTGTCAACCAGTGATTCTTCTTAAGCTTGGATTACTTCCTTTGATCCATCCTTGCAATGAATGAATCCGTGGCCCCTTCTATGTCATAAGGTCTCCAAGAAATTTTTGGCAAGTGTGAGGTACCTAGAAGCTGTAGACGTGGTCCATCTGATTATAAGAAAAATATTACCATCCAGTCATTTGAACATCGCAGATGTGACCCCACTGGGTGGCGACAAATGCTGGATGTGACCTTACTGGTTCCTATAGACGCTGGACCGTGAGTCCCTCCTAAGGTGAAAGGAACTTTCCTTCCATCAAACGGACTTGGCTCGATCATGTGGAGAATCATTTTCACACTGCGGACACGGAAAACAAGTAGATAAACACCCGGAACAACCACAGGATGGTAGAGGCATCCAGCCACAGGACACATGTCAGGGTGATGAATCAATTATTTCTTATTGGTTGGATTGCTTTCCTTTAATAAATAATGATTTTGACGTACGAACTCCTGCTGGTTTAATATCTTTTCCATTATCAGTATTTTCAAATATATTAGTGTACTCTTCTGCGCCCTGCGCCCTTAGTTAAAAAAAATAAAAAATAAAAATCTACCATCAGGTTGTAGTACAAACGCCATACAAACCATTTACTCATTTTGTATATGACCACAACATTGGGCATCTAATGAAAGCCAAAAAGTCTCAAAATCCATCTAAACTGTGAGCCATCAAGATGTATTTTTATTATATCCGTGCCATCCATCTGTTCCATCTGTTTCGTCCCCCTCATTTTAGGGCATCAACCCCAGCATAGAGTAGATTCAAATTTCAGGTGGACCAAACCATAAGAAAGACTGGTGATTAACCATTAAAAACACTTCTTATGGGCCACATAAGTTTTGAATTAAGCTTTTATTTGTGTGGTCTCTTCATCCCCATCTTTGTGACCTTATTAATGTAGGGAAAGCTGTGAGGAGAAATTCAAAATATTAGACTGGTCGGTAACTATTGAATTGGATTCATCCAGCCTTGTTTGTGAGTTAGGACAATTGGCAAATTTTAAATTAATGGTTCATTTAACTGTCTCAATATCATGTAGTTAACTAATTTTGTATTGAAACGCAGAGCATTTATCACTGAGCCATCAAGACGTACAAAGCAAATAACTTCCACCATTTAAAAATGCATGTGAAATCCAACCCTTAAAATTTGGTTAGCTAAATCATGAGGGTCATCTAGCATAAACATCAGCACTATCTACTCATCAGGTGGGACGCACCATGAAAATAATTTGTAGACATAGATCAATAGCATTATGAAAACGTATGCCCCTTCTACGTTTTATAGCATTATCTTATCAATTACATGCTTATCATGGGCCTCAAAGTTCTTTCAAATGAATGTCAGATCAGTTGGAGCGGATTGGACCAGAGCATCAACACTTGGATTCGGTGGTGAGGAACTGGACAAGCTTTGTGGCCCCCACCATGATATGTGAGTCCAATGAACAATCTTAAGACAGTATCCATGAATGCACCACACATACATACAGTACCTATTCTGCCATCGGCCAGCTGTAAAATTGATTGGCATGTTCCTAGGAGCAGAGTAGGTGCAGTCCAACACCGTGCAGTCCCTGACCGTGGACCCACTTTGATATATATATATATATTGTTTATATGCAGCTGTACTAAAAATTTAACAGCACACCATCCAAAAATGAAGCAGATCCAAATCCACATGAAACAGTGGTGATTCACCGTTAAAAACTTTATATGAGCTATAAAAGTTTTGCATCAAGCTGATATTTGTTTTTTTGTTTCCTTCATAGAGGTCTGTGTGACCTTATCAGCAGGTTGGATGTCAAATAGACATTACAGTTGGTATTTTTGTTGGCCCAAGGAAGTTTTTAATAGTGAGCGTTCAAAGTACCATTTTTTCCTATATATGGTGTGGTCCATCTGAGGTTTGGATCTACTTTTTTTATTTTTCTTCCATAATGTCCTAAAATAAGCTCAAAAACCGTTGCTCTGCATGGATATACAAAATATACATCAAGGTGGGCCCCACTATCAGGGCCGCAACCTATTGGGTGAGGTAGGTGGGCGTACCTAATCCACTATCCACTCCCATGTTCTTTCGTGTACAACTGGTATCTCCACAAATGACATTGAGTCCGAAGAGGCGTGTACAGGAATTCTATGGAAGATAGTTGGCTTTCCTTTTGAAATGTAGTTTTCAAGGGTCAAGGTGTGTTCACGGGGCATAGTTTTGTGGGCCCCTTCATAATATGTTATATCCTCACCGTTCATCCATCTTGAGTGATCATTTTATGGAATGAGAAAAAAAAAATGAGGTTGATCCAAACAAAAAGTGGAATGCACCGCAAAAAGCAATGAAAATGAATGCCTACCATTGCAAGATTCTTACAGAAGTATTGGGTCTTCCTCACTCTTTTTGGATATGCCTTAGAATGATAGCCCAAAATAAATGGGCAGCATGGACAAACAAGCCCCAAGGATTTTATCCAACGGTATATAAGTAATTATTACCTTTTCATAGAGTCTGACAATTTCTGAGTAATTTTGCATTGAAAACCAAGTTAAAAGTATTGGATTAAATTTGTGAGCCCCATTGTGATGTATATGATATATCCATGCCATCCATCCATTTTACCGAAACATTTTGAGGGCATAACCAAAAAAATGAGGTGGCTCCAACACACATGATAGGAAACAGTGGCCATAATACACATCCACTGTTGAAAGTTGCTTCCTTCACTAGACTTACATTGATGTTTATTTGTCTTCTAACCCATTCGGAAGGACACGCAGACATTAACAAGGAGAAAACACAAATATCACTTGATTCAAAACTTTTGGGGCTCAGGAAGCTTTTAATGGTACGCGTTCAATTCCCATTGTTTTCTGTATTGTAGTCCACTTGAGCTTTTAATCTGCCCAATTTTTTTAACTCCTGCCCTAAAATCAACTTGCGTAACCGATAGATGGTGTGGATAAGATAAATACATCACAACGGGCCCACGTTTATTTTACAATCTTCTTGATTTTATCTTTCTTACTGTGTAAGAAAGATGCTGTAAGTACTTAAGTCAATAATTATTACCCATTTAAATTTTAATTACCATTGACCTGGAAATTCAAACAAGCAGCAAAGCTCTCAACCTCTTCCAGAACTCGATTGACTTTTACAGAAAGTAATCAAGGTATTTAGGCGACTTTTTGGCAAATGTGATGTGCTTAAAATATGGAAATGTTCAAATCATTTGACCATCGCCCAGATGTGACCCCAGTGGGTGGCGACAAACGTAAGATGTGACCTAACTGGTGGTAGCTGACGCTAGATCGTGAGTAGCTGCGAAGGCAAAGACGAGCTTGGTCTGGCGGAGACTCATTCGTGCTGAATTTTCTACCACCGCTGCATATATGGAAAACAAGTAGGGAAAAAACCTAGATGATAAGGCGGAGTCAGAACAACCACAGGATGGTGGAGCCATCTCGCCACATGGTTGGGTGATGAACCGATTAGTTCTTATAAGTTGGATTGCTTCCCTCTTATAAATAGTGATTTTGACATTATGAACTCCTGATATATATTCAATGTCTTTTCCTTTATCCGTATTTTCAAATAAATTATTATCTTCTACGCCTTTAGTTAAAAAAGAATCTACCATCCGTTGATAGTACGACATACAAATCATTTACTCATTTTGCATATGACCACAACATTGGGCATCTAATAATGGGACCGTAATGTATTCTTATCATATCCACGCCATCAGTCCGTTTTGCATTAACCTCAAAATAGAGCATATTCAAATTTCAGGCTGACCAAACCATAAGAAGCAGTGCTGATTAACCATTAAACATTTCTTATGGGCCACAAAAGTTTTGAATTAAGCTTATATTTGTGTGATCCCCATCCAGGTCTTTGTGACTTTATTGAAACAAGGAAGGGTGTGAGGAGGAGATCACCGTTTACATCAAGTATGTAAAACTTTGAATTTACAAGATTATTCTTAAATCCACAAGATAAAAAAGAAATTTTTGAAATTTTATTATTCAATAATGCTTAGACTTCCCTTCTGCATCACTTATAAAGAAAAGAAGAAATCCTAATTATGAGTCCTAATTCAACTAAACTAAGATTTACTCGAAATAATAAATTTTATTAAAACTAAAAAGTCCTAATTTAATTATGTTAGATGATTCCTAACATGATTAGAAGAAATTCTTAAGAAGGTTACATATACTAAACTCTCAAATGAAGGAGATACATTTGAACTAAAACTTACTAAAAATAACAAGTTTTTTGTTCTAAAATTGCAATTTTGAATTAGAAGAAAAAAAATTTCTCTTCAAATGGACCGACGAGACCTTCTATGGAGGTTTGTAGACCCCAAATGGTCTGTTACAGTAAAGATTCATAGGTTATGTGTCCCGTAACAATACTCGGATCAAAAGATATGGCAAATTTATGGTTCACATTTCGAACGATAATTTCTCCCTATCCGAAATGAATTTCTTCAATCCGAACATGCTTGGGGCCCATTCATGTCATGCTCTACATAGGACTTGGCCAAGATCTAACAGACTTCATCAGTCTCCATTCGAGCTTCTTTCAATCTAGGTGTGCCAAGAATATTTCTGTGTCCCGCTCTACATCACTTATCAGGACGTTTCATTACAAATAATCATTATAGTGGCCACCAAGAACTTCTTAATGGTGGGCGTTTAATCACCACTATTTCTCATAGTGTGGTCCACTGCAGATCTACAACATTTTTTAGATCGTGCCCTAAAATGAGTTGGTAAAACAGATTGACAATCTAGATATAATAAAAATATATCATAGTGAGTCTTACAATCAGGGATCCATTGAAGTGGTGTGATTAACAACTCAAGTGGGCTACTGTAGACACTCCACTAGAGGCTAACAAACTGATCAGAGAACCCAGTCAAACTCAGTCAACTCAGCCCAACCTAATCAACTTAGTCCAACCCGGTCAACTCCATCTAACCCAATCAACTCAGTCTAACCCAGTCAAACCTAGTCAACCTAGTCAACCCAATCAGCCCAAAAACAAGCCTAATTAACTTTAGGCCCACCTAGGACCACAATAACATAAAACTAAGGGAAACAGAGGTGATACACACCCCATGAGCTCACCCGCGGAAAATGGAAAAGTTTCACGTGGCGGGCAGCACACCCGCCTACCATTGTAAACACCCTACCCAAGGTTGCTAAGTTGATGAACCCAACACAGTTAACTTAACCTAGTCAACTTAAGCTCTTGTCAACTCAACTCAGCCAAACCTAGCCAGTTCAACCCGAATACTTGCCCAAAATTGGACCTAACCTGACTCTAAAACTAAGCCCAAGATAAGCCCAAACTTAGGCCCATTCGCATTTAGGACCATCGCAAAGCAAGCACATGGGAACCAGGGGCCTGCACGCCACCTCAGGATTCCCCTTGTGAAAGTAGAAGGCACTCCATGTGCAGGTTTCGCCTGCCACATGGAAGCTCCCCTGCTTTAGTAGAAGAGGGTGCAAAGCATGTGGGGGTGCTCCGAGTTCAACCACAAGCTTGTGGGAGAGGAAAAGACTGTGTGATCCTCCTCTGTCACAAATTATCCTTTTACCTACCAATCCAACCGTTAAGATTTCACCATGTGGTGATCTCAAATCTTAGCCTCAGAAGCTTTTTCACATTTAGACTTTCCAACAATTACCAAAAAAATTGGCCCAAGAAGCTATAAATAGCATCATCCTCTTCATTCTAAAATCATTTAGAAAATCCCATCTCCTTTGATAGCCTTCCACATCTTCCCTTTCACCCCTCCACCAAGGATAAAAAGAGTACAATGAGAGGAGTCTAGCCCAAGTCAACCTTGCTAAGTCCAATCCAAGTCACTCGAATCTAACCTTTCTAATAAAATTGTCCATCCTTTTGTCTAACCCCAATTAATTTTATTCAATCTTGCATTAGCATTGTGCTACACTCATTCCCTTCGTAATCCGTTTGCTCATTGGCCAATGTGGTTTGTGCTCCAATTGACTCAAGTGTTTGTTATACAACTTGCCGAGAAACGGATCTTAATTACTCATCAAAAACTTGGGTTAACTAGTTACTCCGCCACTTCAACAAGTGGATAAGTCAGGGTAGATTCGCTTAACCCAAATAATCGCTCATCATCATCATCACATTATCACTGAATTACATCACATCCATTGCATTTAAGCACCTAGTCGGCTCAAGTGCATGCTTTGCAGCTTTCCGAGAAATCTGATCCTTCCCATAAAAAACTCGAGTTGATTGGTTATTTCTGCTACTTTGATAAGTGGGTGAGTCAGGGTAGATTTGCCTGACTTGAGCAATCGCTTGTCATCGGTATTGCATTATCACTACATTACACACACTATCGCATTTATCAATGCACAAGAACTAATCTTAATCCCTTCTAGTTCATTTAATCCTGTGAAGTATAGACTACACGATTGTGCGGGCAAAGTGAGTGCCTAACACATTCCATCTCTATAACCGTGGTCCCTTATCCCGAATCTCCAGTCGTAGATCAAGAAGTCATTTTAGGATAGAGAACATTCAAATTCTCTCTCCTAACATTTCTATAGGGTCTAGCTGACTGTGGAAGCAAAGTAACTCCCCCCCCCCCCCCCCCCCCCCCAACCTTAATCAGATCTACACACCCCTAAAAAAGGCAGACATGAGTGTGATCCACCCGCAGTCCATCATCCATAAAATGGCGACTCCACTGGGGATGTGTTAGCTCCACTATTTGTAACCTGACTTGAAAAAGGACTCGACGAACTTCCAGAGATTCTAGTTCTTGTGCATTTGCATTAGCAACTTGCATTCATCTCAATCCCCAAAATAAAATAAAAAATAGAGAGAAAAATCTAAAACCCAGCAAATATTCAACACCATTTCGCCCATTCAAGCTAAATGGCCTCGAACCAACTCCTTCCACAGTCCAATCCGCACCCAATCGTGAACCATCATAGCCAGTCGAGAGGAAGAAGCTCATCCTTTCCCAGGTCTCAACATGCCAAAAACCCATTATCAACAACCACAACTAGCAAAAGTCGTGACTGCCACCTACATTCAAAAGTTGGCATTGTTAGTCCACTTTTCTATGTCATACTAGTACACCTTATTTGTCAATTGCATAGGTCATTGAGTCTAAGTGTTGGTTAAGACCAAAGAAGATGAAGACCGAAGACTCAAGCGGACCTGCCGGATCAAGGAAGAAGAAACAGGTAAATGAGACGCCTTGGTGAACGAAAACCCTTGAACCAAACCAAACCCCAAACCTCTAGATGACTTGACCACATAGGAAAACCCTTAACGATCTTCTTTATCCTTAAAACACTTAGAAAAACATAATAAGTTAGGCTAATAAATGAGGTGCAAACTGCTGTAAACAAACCTGCACAAATAGCAATTTGCAACCGGTCGCAGACCAGTCGCCTAAGGCACAAAATAAGACAGAAACATAAGTGTCTTTAGGGTTTAATTAGACTCGCTCAGGGATGTTTTGAGGACAGCAAACTTCATCCGTCCTAAGCCCTTTTAGGACCAATCTTGGCTTTCAGCTGACCAGTCGCAGTTGCATGATCACAACTGGTCACAGTTGACAACGACCGGTCATGAACTAACTGTTTCCATCCATTTTGTATGCATTGGAGCTTTCTTTATATAAAGGTTGGGCTCAGTTTAAGGTCTCAAGAGAGGATTTAGTGCATTAGAAGCCACCCACGTTGCCCATACTATTAGGCTCTAATCATAATAATTCCAAGCCATCTTCCTTGTATTTGATCACAAGATTGAGCATTCAAAAGCTCAATTGAAGATGGACTTGCTTTCTCTTAATCTCTAGATATTTAAGCACCTTGACCATAGGTAAATCATTTGTCTAAACCCCTCTAGAGATCTAATTAGGTGGAATTTCTCTAGGCAACCCAATCCTACTAGTTATAGAGAATTTCCACTACCTCCCATCACCTTGGTCATCTCTTGAAGATCAAATGCAAAGCGATTGATCGTTGGAGCTGAAGCCTTGGCAAAGCATCAGCAACAAGATCGAAGGAACATCGGGGAGCTGATTAAAGCATAGGAGAGCAAAGATCAAGCAACCCAAGTGGCGCTAAACAAGAGGCCCATTTGACAGGTAAATAGCCAGGCTAATATAAATCTTGTGCATGTTAGGTGGATTTCATTCTTGCAGGAATTCAAATCGTGATGAAGCATAAGGCGGGATAGCAAAATAAGGTAGTTGATACACTTAGCTGATGTGCATCATTGTTAATCACTATGAGCAACGATGTTGTCAGGTTCGATTGATAGACTTTGGTATATATCAAATTCTGTATATTATTAGTGTCTCTCTATACAAAGAAAAACAGAATATTTAACAACGTTACAAGAGGCTATACATGGTTCTACAGAGATTGCGCCTAAAAAGACTCAACAGAAAGTTTTCCCTATAATTAAGAGATTTCTATCCTTCTATAACTCAATTAGAATCACTCACGCCAACACTCCCCCTCAAGTTGGTGTGTATTGGTTTCTGAGGCCCCAACTTGTCAAGTGAGCTGTGGAAGTTCTTGCTGCACACTGCTTTTGTTAGTATATCTGCCAGTTGGTCTTCGGACTTAACGAAAAGAAACCGGATTATCTTCACTTCAAGGTTTTGTTTGATAAAATGCTGATCCACTTCCACATGCTTGGTTCGATCATGCTGGATAGGATTATGAGAGATCTTTATAGCTGCTTTGTTGTCACAAAAGAGATTCATTTCACAATCCGGAGCAAAGCCAGTCTCTGTCAAAAGCCTTCGAAGCCAAAGAAGCTCACAAAGACCCTTAGCCATTCCACGGAACTCAGCTTCAGCACTTGATAATGCCACTACCTTCTGTTTTTTACTCCTCCAAGTCACGAGGTTTCCTCCAACAAAGGTGAAGTAACCCGAGGTGGACTTTCTATCTGTGACATTCCCTGCCCAATCAGCATCAGTATAGCCTTTGACTTTCAAGTGATTATTCTTACAAAACATAAGTCCCTTTCTAGGAGAGGACTTTAAGTATCGAAGGATTTGAACCACTGCCTCCATATGATCTTCACTTGGGCAATGCATGAATTGACTAACAACACTTACTGCATAAGCAATATCGGGTCATGTATGAGAGAGATAAATCAGCTTACCAACCAATCTCTGATATCTTCCTTTGTCAGTTGGTATTTGATTTGGGTACTCTCCGAGTTTATGATTTTGGATCATCGGTGTATCCGCAGGCTTACACTCCAATAATCCAACTTCTGATAATAGGTCAAGGACATATTTCCGTTGGGACAAGAATATCCCTTGATTGGATCTAGCGATTTCGATTCCCAAAAAGTATTTGAGTCCTCCCAAACTTTTCATCTCAAATTCTGTTGCCAACTGCTTCTGTAGCTTTTTATTTCTTCTGAATCATCTCCCGTAATAATCATATCATCCACGTAGACTATTAAAGTAGTGATCTTTCCCTGTCGATGCTTTAGAAAGAGCGTATGGTTTGAATTACTCTGATGAAAACCATATTTCTTCATTGCCAAGCTCAACCGTCCAAACCATGCCCGAGGAGATTGCTTTAGTCCATATAACGTCCGTTGTAATTTGCATACAACTTTGGTCTCAGAGGTCGCCACATATCCTGGAGGAACATCCATGTATATTTCTTCTTCGAGGTCACCATGGAGAAAAGCATTTTTCACGTCGAATTGGTGTAATGGCCAGTCGAAGTTTGCTGCTAAGGACAGTAGAACTCTGACAGTATTTAACTTGGCAACTGGTGAGAACATCTCTTAATAGTCCACACCATACGTCTGTGTATAACCCTTCGCCACTAGTCTCACCTTGTATCATTCCACTGATCCATCAGCTTTGTATTTGATGGAAAACACCCATTTGCATCCCATTGTTTTTTGTCCTTCGGTTAAAGGCACGAGAATCCATGTCTCATTCGTCAGTAGTGCTTCCATCTCTTCCTTCATGACTTGAATCCACCTAGGGTCTTTCAAAGCTTCATCAACACTAGTGGGAATATAGCATGAGGAAAGCTCATTTGCAAAGGCCTTGAGAGGTTCAGATAGTTTCTCTGTAGATACATAGTTGACAATTGGATACCTCGACCTCCGTTCCTTGACTTCTGGAGAGTATCTGTTAGGTGGTTTTCCACGAATGTGCCTGAAAGGGAGCCCATAGCCAACTGGAGTATCCACATTGTTAGAAATCTGAGATACGGGTGGAGTGCTTACGTAGGAGATATTCTCAGGAGATGGGTTGTCGGATACTGGAGAGTGGGGGGTTATCATTTCGTCTTCAGTTTCTAAAGATGTCGTTGGCTCAGTATTTGCAGTAGAAGATGTTGTTGGTGCAGTAGAAGATGCCGTTGGCTCTGCAATATTTGGTTCTTCAAGGGCTGGTTGAGAAGAAACTAAAGATCCTCCAGTAGTGTCATTGAGTAGCTAATTCATCTCTTCACCACTGGTCTCCCCCTGAAGGGAAGAATTGGAAGCGGCGGGAGAAAAGAACATGTCAGATTCCAAAAATGTGACATCTATCGTCACATAGGTATGCCGGGTGGAGGGATCATAGCAGCGATACCCCTTTTGATTTACAACATACCCCAAGAACAGACAACGAATGGCACAAGGATCACTACGCCAAAATCACATTTTTGCGACGGAGCAAGTCCGTCGCAAATTGATATTAGCGACGGACTTGGTTCGTCGCATGGGCCGTCGCAGTTTACTATGTGGCAAATTTTAAACGACGAATTATGTCCGTCTCTAAATTATGTAAAGCGACGGATATCGGTCCGTCGTACAAAATTGGTGTCCGTCGTACAAAATTGTTGCGACGTATATCGGTCCGTCGTACAAAATTGTTGCCACGCATATTGGTCCGTCGTTAAATTAATGGGCGACAGCGTGATTGCATTTATTTAGGAAATTTAGCGACGGGTTTGGTCCGTCGCTAAATTTTCTGCAACAGAAATACCTGGTCCCCGAATTGTTCCTTAAATCTGTTGCACCTGATAGTCGTCCAAATTATTAAAAACAAAAAAAAACAGAAAAAAAAACTAACCTGTAACCCTCACAAATCATCATTATATCATATATGAAATTTATAAATCCTTACATTTCTAGTGGAAAATAATATTAATATTTGTTACAAATCTACACATTTAAGTGAACCAATATTCTCCATATAATGAGCAACTAGGCTTTATTTTTGTCCTCGTTGAGATCAATCTCTTGATCATACGTGAAGCCTTCATTTCTACTCTTTCCTTTATAGCTGCGTCCACCTCATACGTTAGCAAATCCATCAACTGGCCCACCTGCAAAATTTAGAATATAAAACATAAGAGTGAGTTTTGTAATCTAAGAACAAAAAAGAAAAAAACAAGCTTGATAACTATTATGCAAGAAGTTTCAGTGGGATGAAATTGAAAACTTGGAGGAAATCAGCTTTATAATCTATGAACAGAACCAACTAACAAAAACAACCAAAAAAATATTTGTCTAAACCAATCATGAAATTCTTCTCAAAATGAAATGGGTGAAAATTGGTTTGGGCATATAGCATCATTCAAAACCGATGCGGGGTCGTATTACCTTGTATCACTTTGTATCTGACTGCTTCAGGCAGATACAACTGTATTGTTCATGGACAATGCCAAGTGGTAGATGGGGCATTGTCCTGATACCCACATCAGCTTGACTTGAGACCTAACCTAAGCTACCCAACCTTGGGCATTGAATACTAAACTCAATCTCAACATCCAATTAAATGGCCCAGTAGTAGATGGGGCATTCGCCATGCTAATGAGGCAAGAATGAAACAATTTAAAACTGTGGCAACAGAAAAGAAGAAGAAATCCCAAAGGAACAATACAGAGCAATACAGAAGTCATGGAAATGAAAAAGGATTTAATTTCAATCACATGTAAACAATGCATATGAACTTCATAAACACCCCCCTCACACATGCCAACTTGTCACAGTCACATGAATAGGTTTGATGGCAGGATAACCCATGTGACCTAGGTGGTCCAATTGCAAAATGGGCTCCTAATAGTGACCTGGCTGGGACAGGACACCATTCCGGTCAAAATGGGCCCACCATATAACTGTTTGGATTTTAAAACATTGATATGACATGTGCAGGGGCAGTTCCTTTACAAGTATTCTATAAACCAACAATATATAGGATCAACTCGAGTGAGCTGCACAAAAATCCAGCCATTCAGTATATCAACAGTCCACACATATGAGATTACCCTTCAATGTCCTTTGTACATGAATTTCTTTTTATATGTTGTAGCTCATCTTATCAATGGAAAAGCCAAAAACATTTCCCAAAAACATCTAAACAGTGGGCTAAATCTGATGTTTTGAGTTATGTTCTTTGTGTTTTTAGGAGTACAATCTGTGGATATAAACAGGAAACAACAGAAGGTGACTGTAATCAGGTATGTAGAGGCAAGCAAGGTATTAAAGAAGGTTCAATCTACAGCCAAAAAGGCTGAGATCTTGCATGCTAATGCAACTTAGTGTCCTATTGATGGGATTTTTAACTTTTGTTCTCTTCAGAGAGTATCTTTGAAATAAAAAGTATATAAATGTGTCCCAAGAGAATCATCACTTAGTGGATCAATAAGTTCATCCGAATCCCATATTGGAAGCAGGTTGAATATACATACTGTGTAAACAAAGACAGAAGTAGGAAGACTGCTCTCTCGATAATTATGCGGTATGAACAGTGATATTTGGCGACATGAAATCTTTAGCTCTGGGTCCGGTTCACCTGGAGATAAGAAACCAATTATTTTAGAAATATATAATTTCAGGGGATAAAAAATACTCGGCCCACAAAAGAAGGTGATAAGAAAATAATGTGCGGGAGCCGTATTTAGTACAAATACCATCATAGATTGTCCAAGCCCTTGGAAACAAGGCATGATATGTGGAATGTTAACCACTCAAATTTCAGTCGCACGATGATATGCCCTGATCACCTGATTTTCTGAAAGAGAAAACAAAGAAAATCTGACACACAGGACCCACTAGCTTCTTGAGCATGCATACATTTATGATTTACCAGAACAAATGAACTTCAGATGCAATAGCTATTGGAAACTCAGATTTTTTCCCCTTCTAAAGGCCATTGGCATTCAGATATTAGCTTGGACATTTTGGCAATTAGTCCAATCAAGTCGAGGTTAGGATTGCTCAACTAACTGATTTTCAAACTGTAACTTAGCAACAGTGGTTTCCACAATTTACTTGGATTAATTTATGGATGCCTCTAAACAATATATGTGCCTGCATATCAAGTGTCTTACTCTGCCAAAGTATTGAATTACTCCCAATCAGACAATGTAACATGAGAATTGTGTTTAGAATTATCCTACACAATCAGACCTGTCATGCTCCAAACCACAAGTGAAAAATGAAAAAAAATCATTTTTGTTTGGATGCAATTCATTACAGTAAGGCTGACTAATTTGGAGCGATCTGTGTTTATCAAGACCCAGTCCCACAGAAAACAGTCGTGATTGAATCCAGACCACTAAAAGCTTCATGGGGGCCACCAGAGTGTTTATTTCCCATCTAACCTGTTGATAAGGTCACAAAGACCTGGATGCAGAGACCACCTAAATATCATATTGAATAAAAAATTGTGGCCCATGAGAAGTTTTTTTATACATTCCACATAAACAGAAGCTAGCCATGTTCTATAGCATGTTCCAAGGAAAAGAGAAAACTATTAACTAAAATGGGAAACCAAAAACAACACTATCTTCTCTATTCTCTGTTATTCCAATGAAATGAGAAAATTTCCAATGTCCTAGTTCAGCAAACAGGTGTCTATATCAAAGGTTAGGATTGTTCAATCTTCTCTATTCTCTATTTTTCCAATGAAATGAGAATATATCCATTTCAGTGCAGCCCATTTTTAATATTTCCCAATTCCTTTTCTAACTAGCAAAGTTCAATAATTGGATATTGTACTTGTATGCGCTGATTGCTTGTTTGATTGCCCACCCACATAGAGCCAATGTGACTGGAAATAAGAGCAAAGAGATTGGTTTCACAGACTTCACCAAGACCTGCCATAGGATAAACAATAAAATAAATAAATGAAAAAAAAGATGAAAAAGATGAGCTAGCAAAGTTCGATAATAGATTCACATGCAAACATAGCAAAGCTACACACATGAATTGCCATGTCACTTGCTTAGAACAAGTGGCCCACAACATGAAGATCGTCGCGGTAAAAAATCAGATTGATTCATTCACCTTGGTATGCCAAACTGTCAACATTCAAATCAATGGACAGCCAATGTTTTGCATGGAGATGGTGTATTTATAAGAACATGCCGAATCTATTTTCACCTGATCATCAAAAGAACAAATATAACTAAAAAATCATCTAATTTAAAATAAAAAATCGAGACCAATAACAAACTATGGAGAACGTATATTGAAGTTTAAATCGGAAGATGGTTTGGAGTCCAACCATAGACTACATCATGTATATGTAAGTACTGAAACTATCTTTTTGTTTATCTATATCGAACTGTCCCAAGTGGAACAGATTTTTTTTACAGTTGCTTCAGACATTGGAATGGGTTTCCATCAATTCCTTAACCTAAGATTTACTGTAGGAAGAAAATTCAATCTGCCAATTCATCTATTTATAAGTTGAGCAAGTTCTCTGTGGGCCCAAATGCATGTAGCTAGAAACATCGAATCCTACCCGTCCACATGTAAACACACGTGCGAACATGACAAATTTGTGTGATGTAGAATATTTTCATAGAGTGGGACACTGTCTTTTAGATCTTCTATCTAAAAAGTAGGCCTGTTTCGCTCCTCATGTGGACCACACCACAAAACAAAGGTACAGATGAAACCAATTTTTCTAGCCATCCTTTCATTTTACAAATTGTGGACCATTTAAGGAATGGAAACAGCTCAACAAACTAAATAGTGCGTCCCACCTGATGGAACGTGCAGATCTTGCTCCCGCGTTCCATATCGGCACAGCCACACTAGATTCTGTGTGGATGGGCCAAGCTCATGTTGGGTGGATTTTCGAGTCGATTCTGTCCAAGTGGGCCCACCGTTAGGTAATCAACACCGTCCCTTCAATCGACCACCATCCTATAGTGGTCCAATTTCTGACCTAGTCGTGGGAGGTGTACTGTTGCTACATTTCTTTCTTCCTAGATTTGCATACCACCAATTGAAGGGCTAGGATTGTCTCTGTCGAGGTGATTTTGGAGGCATCATTACCCCATATTCACCCATCAAATGGTCTAAATTATCAATTCATGGGCCCACTTGCACGAGACACAAGGCCAGAGGCCGCCACCCATCCATCCCTATGATCCAAAGTATGGGTTTCCATCAATTCCTTAACCTAAGATTTACTGTAGGAAGAAAATTCAATCTGCCAATTCATCTATTTATAAGCTGAGCAAGTTCAAGAAACTCTAACAGGTTGTTTGGTGGACGCCACAATCTCTAAAACATAATTGTCATCAACTAAAATGAGAATAACTTATTTTCAGGCGTCTAATAAACAGGCCCTGAAGGATTCTTTAGACCGCTTTTTTTTAACTGTTGTCTATTTTATTTTACTACCTTGAAATTTATAGAAGATAAATATCTAGTTCAATGCCAACAAATGTGTCCCATAAAAATCAGAATTCTTGACAATTTAAACATTTACCATCAATCGTTATGGTCAAGCTTGGAATCTGCATGGAAGTATCACATACAAAATGTGCGAAAGAAAATTCTCCTAGCCAATTTTGGGAATTATAGGGTGCCCAATGTTGTACCACAAAAATCAGACAAATATAAACTCATTTAGCCTTTGGAGAAAAGGAAATAAATGATGAAATAGAAGAAGAAAAAAAGACCAGAAAAAAGTGTACCATGGATAGGTGAAACCATAGAAATCAGAAAAATTCCATCCTAATTCCTATTTAATGATCAGATCAGTGGCTCACTCCAGATTGCTACAACAAAAGTGAAAAATGGTCCACATTCATTGGGTAAGATGAAAAAACAACATCCACAAATCAAATGGTTAGCATTATGCAATCAGCACAATTTCAAGGTGATGCCCTATCTATAAAAGGGGGTGTCACATGAAAGCCCCGGATCACTGCACAAACCACTCATGAATGCACTTATGACACACACAAATGCTGAATCCAGATGGCCCATTTTCAATTACAAAACACAAATGCACTGTATGTACTGACATGGCACATTCAAGACCTGGGCTGTCCATAGATTCCCATGGTGAGTGTTCTTCAGCTAGAAAATCCAACGGGTTCATTAATTAGGTGGGCTAGAAAGAAATGCAGTTAGAGAAAAAAATGACAAGGGTCTATGTTCTATGTTCAATGTTCATGTGTTGCTTACCTAATCTATGTATCGAATTGACGGTGGACAGTGATCATTCTCTGTCCAGTTATTCATAGACGTGTGGCCCACCTGATGAATGGACCAGCCTGATTTTCAGGCCACAACACAAAGTGGACCCAACCAATGATAAACCCAAATCTCACATATATACAGCACATTGGCAGATTTGGTAAGATGGACTTGAAATCCTACTCTCACAAGTAGACATCAAATTTCTCAAATAAGTGGCTTGAATTATGATATCCTATTTTATAATATTGGATAAAATAATGTTTAAACAAAACAATATTAGCACAACAATCACCAGTAAAATGAGCAACAAATGTCTACTTGTGACGAATGGATTGCAAAAGGCTTCGTTTAATGTATCACCACTTTGGCATGGATGTTTTGAAGAAACAAATGTTGAACTCATTTAAATTAATTTTAAAAAAAAAGTGCCTATCCAGTGGGTTCCACTGTTCTAGGGATGAACCCCATTGTAGATGAAGAATAGCTCGAAAAATAGCACACCGATCAGACAATCTCGACCAACTGATTTCACACTGCTGAACATTTTCTGTTAATAGTTCATTTGTCAGCCACCAATCGGCATATGCCCTATGCGTGATTTTGATGGCTCAGCTTGATTTAAACATTTAGATGAGTTGCCACAATTTAGTTGAGTTGCTAACACAGTGTCTAGCCAAAAAAACAAATTCAAAAACAATTTATTTAGGAGGAATGATCAGATATTCCCCAGCATGTTGCCCACCCACGCATGCATGCACAACTCGAATTAGTAGAGTTGCTAACACATACTTAGTCTAGCCAAAAAAACAAACTAAAAAACAATTTATTTAGGAGGAATGATCAGATAGCCCCAACAAATTCAAAAACAATTTATTTAGGAATGAGCAGATGCACCCTGGCATGCCATGTGTGTACCACATCAGAGATGGCAAATATTCGCCCCACCATGAACATCAGATAGCAAAAGATTCAGGGTGGACCATTCACCATGCTGGAGACACACCCATACAAAAATTATGGACAGTTTTTAATCAGACCTTCTATTGGCCTGATTCAATGTACAATGTGTGGCCCACTTGATGAGTGGACCAGCCAGATTTTTGCACCAAATGAATTGCATGACCACCATTTCCAAGGCTCAGATGTATCAGAATCGTGACATGAGGTCCTTGACTTACCCTCCACTCCTTATGTATTTTGGACCGAATTACTCAATCGCTTTTTTTTTTTTCTTTTTTGGAAAAATAGAAACAAAAACAATTTCATGAAAGTGATTCTGAAAACTGACCTTTGCCACCTGATTCATCATAGAAAGCACCTCATTACGACTCTTCTCACTCAAACACATCGCCATCCTCTCTTTCAAGTCCTCAAAGCTGCAAACATCCTGCAATGAGATCTCCAACGATGGGAACCTTGCCGATGCCGCCCCCAACAATGACGAGGACTCTCCATCACCAGCCGGCGCCGCGGCCCACCAAGAGCAATTCCTCTGACGCTTCGGGCTCCGCCACGGGCTATCAATCCCGATCCTCCTTCCCTGCAAGCTGTCCCTCTTCCCATTAACCACCGACTCAGATCGGGCTTCCTCATCCCAGGCAGCAACATCACAGGAGCACGATCTAGGGTTCTCAAACAAAAAGTTGAGCCAAGCAGTGAGCGATGTAGATAACGTCCTGATCGTCTTCTCATGATGGATCTGGACTTTCCGGGAGGACTTTGATTGTTCAATTTCGAATGCTTTGAGACGGCGAGCGGCTTTGGATTTGGAGGCGGACGGGAGGACGGAAGGTCGGCGGCGACATGGAGTAGTGGATTTTTTGAGAGAGAGAGAGAGAGAGAGGGAGAGGGAAACAGAGAGACAAAGGGAGGAAGGGCGGGAGACGGTAGAGAGTGAGAGGGAATGAGGGATTTGGGGATTTTTAGGGGACGGGGAATCGAATTGCATGTGGAGTAACTCCGCACACTCTTATCGTGCAGAGTAAACTCAGTTGGGCCCACCTAGAATGTATGTGCTTTATCTATTCCGTCCATATGTTTTTCCAGCTCATTTTAGTGGTTGATCCCAAAATTTAAGCATATCCAAATCTCAAGTGGACCATGCCACGGGAAACAGTGGGAATAATGATTTCCACCGTTGAAACCTTCCCAGGCCCTACAGTGATGTTTATTTGTCATCCAACCTGTTCATAAGATCACATGGATATGGATGAAGGGAAAACACAAATATCAGCTTGATCCAAAACTTCTATGTCCTCCGAGTCAACGGTAGACATTCAGTTCACACATTTCTTGTGGTGTGGTCCACTTTAGATTTTGATATGCTTCATTTTTTGGCACCATACCTAAAATTTTCTGTTAAGATAGATGGACGGAGTGGATAAAATACATAAATCACTGTGGGCCCCACAGAGTTTACTCCGCACGCTAGGTGCGGAGTTACTCAGTACGCAATCCGCTCCCACATGACGGGGGCGTGAATTAGGTGTTACCCCAGGACAGCTTAGTGGGTGGTACCCCACCGTATGGCCCACATGGATGATATTTTGTATATCCATTCCGTCCATCTGTTTCTACAGCCCATTTTAAGATGACGTTCCAAAAATTATGTAGATCCAAATCTCAAGTGGACCATAACACTAGAAATAGTGTAATTGAGTGCCCCACCATTAAAAATTCCAAAGAGCCCATAACAAGGTTTTTGTAATGTTTATTTGCAATCAAAGCTCTCGATAATGTCAATAAAGTCTTGATGAAGGGAAAATATAAAGATCAGATTGATCCAAGACTTTTGTGGCCCACAAAACGTTTTTAATGGTTATACATCACTGTTTCTAGTGGTATGGTCCACCTGAGATTTGGATCTTCTTAGGATTTTGGATCACATCCTAAAATGATATGAAAAAAGAGATAGATAGTGTTGATATATAAACACTACATCAAGATGGGCCCCACACAGTTAGGGTAACACCCACTAAGTTGTTCCTGGGGTAACACCTAATTCACACCCCTTGGCTATTAATGCTTGGCTATGGGGCCACTGGCCGGTGCTTTGTGGGCCCCACCATGACGTATGTGTTTTGTCCACGCTGTCTAGCCATTTCTGAAGATCATTTTAGTGCTTGATCCAATAAATGAGCCAAATCTAAATCTCAGGTGGACCACACCACAGGAAAATAGTATTGACTGAATGTCCACTATTAAAATCCTCATAGGGCCCACTATATTGATTATTTGACATCCAACCTCTTGATTAGGTTATACAGACCTAGATGTAGGTAAAAAACAAATATCAGCTTGTTCCAAAACTTCCGTGGCCCCCAATAAGTTTTTAATAGTGGGTGTTCAATTAACACTGTTTCTTGTGATGTGGTCCACTTGAGATTTGGATCTACCTCAAATTTGGGCTCATACCATAAAATGATCTATGAAAATGTATGGATAGAGTGGATGAAACACATTCATCGTGGTGGGGCCCACAGAGCACCGATCACTAGGCATTGACTAGTGGCAGGGTCACTAGCCAATCCGCATCCGTTATCCCAACGGTATGACCCCAAGTTGATATATTTTATATATTTCTAATCCATCCATCTGTTCTTTTATATCATTTTAGGATGCAATAGCAAATATTAGAAAGATCAAATTCTCAATGGTTAGATTAGAGTTTGGGGTCCAATGACTATACATTTATTAGGTTTTCACGACGTCAACAAGTTGCAACGCAATTTTGACTTAAAAATTTGGCCTAATTTGGAAATCTAATCCATTTACTCTATTCTATTCATCAATAACTTTGATTTGACTGGTCACTTGCCCTGATCAAGTTTAAGATGAGAAAGATACTAAATAGATAAAATTGATCAATGATGGGCTATATCTTGTAACCTAACCATTAGATTTGAGTGAAATTTAATCTAAACATCTAAAGTCATTTACTTTTCAATTTGGACCAATCAGATTGTCCAAAATTTTTCTAGCTCTAGACAAACTGATTGTGCACATTTAAAGAGTCTTTTATATGGATATGATTCGGGCTTAATTTTGTTTTCAATAATAATTACCACGTTCTAAACATATCTGACCATTCAGATCAAGTTTAGGATGACTTGATCATAGAATTTGATCAATCTCATCATTATAAATTTTCCTTGCAATTAATTAACATCATTATATTAGGGCCTTCATTTTTTGCACCAATGAACATGTATGTATGCATAAACCAATCTGATAACCAGTTAACTGAATGAGTGTAATTTTTCATTTTCAACTATCCAATAAATGTCCACCAATAAATTTGGCCCACTCATTTCAAATTTCTCGCTTTTATTTAAACCACAATTTTTTTCCAACTTTTTTTTTTCAAAACTGATAAAATCTCTTCTTCTTCTTTTTTTATCAAATATCTCAACTTTTATTTTTTTTTCAAAATACGAAATCTCAATTTTATTTTAAATCTCAAATCTTCATTTCCTTTTCAAATCTAATTTGTTTTCGAACTTTTTCCAACTTATCAGTTTTATTCAAACTTCTCAACATTTAAAAAATACTAATTCTTTTTTTTAAAACACTAATTTCTTTATGCCAATTTCTTTTCCAAAATGTCAATTTTATAAAAATATAATTTCTTTTCAAAAATTAATTTTTTTAGGCTTATCAATTTTATTCAAACATCTCAAATTTTTTTTTTTTCAAAATAACCTTTTTTGTCTAAAAATGTTACTTTTTTTTTTTTAAAACCTAATTATTTTTTAAATCTCAATTCTTTTTTTTTTATATCCGAATTTTTATCAAACATTGTCGATTTCTTTCCAACTTCTCAACCTTTTTTTTTGAAATCACAAATTCTTTTAAAACTTGTTAATTTTTATTTTCAAATTATTTTTTTTTATCAAAATCTCCATTTTTTTACATCACATTTTTTTCTTCAAAATTTTAATTTTATTTCAAACTTCTCTAACTTTTCAAAGTGTCAATTTTTTAAAGCTTCTCAATTTCTTTTCAAAATATCATTTTTTTAATCAAACTTCTTAATTTTTTCGAAATACAAAATCTTAATTTCTTTATAAAAATTTTAATTTTTTTACAAACTTATCAATTTTATTCGAACTTCTCAACTTTTTTCAAATGGCCATTTTTTTTTTTAAATCTCAATTTTTTTAATCTTATTATTTTTCTAAATCTCAATTTTACTAAAAATTTGTTAATTTATTTTCAAACCTCTCAACTTTTTTTTGTTTGAAAATCACAATTCTTTTTTTAACTTCACAATTTTCTTTTTCAAAATGTTTAAATTTGTGAAAATTTGAAAAGAAATTTCAAACATATTAATTTTATTCAAATTTCTCAATTTTGTTTTTAAAACCTCTTAACTTTTTCTTTCAAATTACTAAATCTATTATTTTAAATATCAAATTTTTTAATTTTTAAAAAATATCAGTTTTTTTCAGTATCTCATTTTTCTTAAATTTTATTTTCTGACGGACCTTGACCAGGGGATTTTTTCGGGCTGGGATTAGCGACGAACCACGTCCGTCGTTAAATAGAGACGGGCTAAGTCCGTCGGAAATTATAATTTTGCGACGGACTGTTCGTCGGTAAATCCAGCGACGAAATCCCGCCTTAATTTCGCAAAAGCGACGGAATATTTTCGAATACGGCGAACCTTGTCCGTCGTTAAACCAAGAAATTTTTGCGACGGTCAATGTTCGTCGTAAAATCCGTCGCAAATTTGCCTTTTTCACGTAGTGGATCGAGTTTCGTGCGCTAGTTCTTGGGAAGATGAACAAAGGTAACGTAGCCAAAGACTTTTGGTGGAAGCATCAACACCGTAGGTAAGTGAACGACTGTCGACAAGTCCTATAGGGGAGTCTTGAAAGCAAGAATTTTGGTAGGCATCCGGTTGATGAGATGAACAGCTATGGTAACCGCATCCGGCCAATAAGTGCTGGGCACATGGGCTCCTAGTAGAAGGGCATGAGCAGTTTCGAGAATATGACGATTTTTCCACTCAGTGACACCATTCTGCTGAGGGGTTTGAGGGCAAGATGTCTCGTGAAGCAGACCATGGTGTCGAAAATAATCTTGAAATCGACTGTTTTTCAAGAATATGCATGACGATTTTTCCGCTCAGCGACACCATTCTGCTGAGGGGTTTGAGGGCAGTATGCCTCGAGAAACAGACCATGGTATCGAAAATAATCTTGAAATCGACTGTTCATGTATTCGCCACCATTATCAGACCGTAAAATCCGAATTTCAGCAGAAAATTGAGTTCGAATCATAGTATGGAAAGCTTGGAAAATGCTGAAGACCTCATCTTTACTTTTTAGTAAGTAAAGCCAAGTCATTCTAGTACCGTCATCAACAAATATCACAAACCACCGTACACTAGACATAGAGGGTTTTGGGGAAGGACCCCACACATCAGAGTGAATTAAGGCGAATGGAATATCACTTTTATTCATACTTAATGGATATGTAACTCGATGACTCTTGGCTAAAATGCAAGTGTTAACGTAAAGTCTGAAATTGACAATTCCGAAAATAAATCAGGTAACAAATGCTTCAAATATCCAAATGACGGATGATCTAGCCGACAGTGCCAAAACAAAATCTGTTGTAATTTCTGGTCCCTTGGATGGTGTACATGATATGCCCGGCCCACACTGAAGTCATCCATGTAATAGAGCGCCCCCCCTCTTATTACCACGCCCAATGATCTCCTTGGTGAGAATATCCTGAAGAAGACAAAAGGTAGGGTAAATTAGCACCACACAATTCAGGTCTTTGATAACTTGACTTACAGATAGTAATTTGTGAGAAAGGGAGGGCACAAGTAAAGTGTTAAACAAGGATAGAGCTGGTGACAACTTTACAATGCCAGCCCCTGTAACCGAGGAAATAACCCCATTAGCATTGGTAATGCTAGTGCGCCGTGGTGGAGAATGTTGGGAAAAATCCTTGGTGTCAAATGTCATGTGATCCGTAGCTCCAGAATCAAGTATCCAGGTGCTCCCATCGCCATAGCTACGGGAACCAAACAAAGCAATACCTGCGGTGGAGTCCGAAAAGTTAACAAGAATAAAAGAGAGCTCTGGTTCTGCTATAACTACTACAGCCTTCCCTTGACCTCCATCATTTCCATCACGACGCTTTCGGGCTTGGAGTTCATGCCACCAGTCGGGGTACCCGTGAAGTTTGAAACAAGTTTCACGGGTATGCTTGCCATTTCCACAATGAGAGCATTTAGCTCCGTTCCCCGTGACCTTTGGCTTAGAGTTTGTCACTTGCTTGCTGCCATTTAAGGAAAGGAAACTAGTGGTAGGCATCCCAACTAGTGTGCTATTTTTCTCAACCTTTGATGAGAAAAAAACACCCGAGGACCCATTGGAATCTCCCGCCGTCATCACAGCTTGGCGAACTGCTTCCCTGCGGACGTGAGCGTAGGCCTGCTCCACCGTGGGGAACGGTTGCATCTGCAAAACATCACTGTGGATGTTATTGAGGTGGTCATCGAGCCCATCCAAAAACACATAAACACGATCTTCCTGAAGCAACGTGTTGTAGTGCTTGATATCTACGGGGCACTCCATCGGATTGGGGCGGCGGAAGTATATCTCACGCCAGAGGCCCTGAAGCTCATTATAAAAATTTTTTAGGGAGCCACCGCCTTGCTTGAGCCTTGTTACACGTCACCAGAGGTCGTAGACTTGAGAGGCATCACTGCTGTCGAAATACGTGGTGGCAATGGCATCCCAGACTAACTTGGCAGTAGGGAAACGAATGAAGTTACCTGTGAGGGAGGAATCCATGGAGTTAATGAGCCATCCTTTGACAACAATGTTGTTTGTGCGCCATTGTCGGAAGGTCTAGTCGGTCGGAGAAGGTTGAGGGAGGTCGCCATTGATATATCCCAGTTTGTCTTTGCCAGAGATGTACATCTCAACAACCTGGGACCAAAGGGCATAGTTGGTGCCGTCCAACTTGATGTCGATCGGTGCAGCAGCGGCGTCGGTGGTTGTGGTCAGAATGGAGGCTTTGGTCAGAACCTTGTCATCTTCGTAGTCAGCTTGGCTAGTATGGCAGGGGTCGGTGAATTTGCATCAGCCATTGAAGCAGAAGCGGTCGGTGGGTCAGTTTAGAATGAAAGGGGTGAATATCCAAGAATAACGGATCGGGAGCTTTGATACCATGATAGACTTTGGTATATATCAAATTCTGTATATTATTAGTGTCTCTCTATATAAAGAAAAACAGAATATTTAACAACGTTACAAGAGGCTATACATGGTTCTACAGAGATTGCGCCTAAAACGACTCAACAGAAAGTTGTCCCTATAATTAAGGGATTTCTATCCTTCTATACCTCAATCAGAATCACTCACGCCAACATCGACTACCTCAAGGAATTGTATGCCGAAGATGACGACTTCAAGGAAGCATAGACTAAATGCATGGAGGGTCAACTCAGTGACCTACACATTAAGGATGATTTCCTTTTCAAAAGGAATCAATTATGCATCCCATAGAGTTCCTTGCAGGAGCGCATTATCCAAAAGCTACATGAAGGTGGCCTCATCAATCACCTAGGGCGAGACAAGACTATAGCTCTTTTGGAGGAGCATTATTGTTGGCCACGGTTGAAGTGAGATGTGGGAAAGGCGGTTCAATGATGCCACACATATTCTTACAAGCGGCGGTATCAAAAATACGGCCCTATACACTCCATTGCATGTACCTGACTACTCTTATTAGAATTTATCCATGGATTCTGTGCTTCATCTTCCACGGACCCAGTGTAGTATGGATTTAGTGTTCATTGTGGTAGACAGATTTTCTAAAACGGTACACTTTATTTCGTGTAAGAAGACTCTCAATGCTAAGCATTTTGTGAACATGTTCTTTCGAGAGGTTGTGCGGCTACATGTCAATCACATCCAATCGTGACACAAAATTCCTTAGTCACTTTTGAAGGACTTTGTGGAAGTGATTTAACACCCAATTTCAGTTTAGCAATGTGTATCACCCACGAACCGATGGGCAAACTGAGGTGTTAAACTGTACACTTGAAAACCTCATTTGGTGCATCTTTGGAGATAAACCGAAATAGTGGGATTTAGACTTGGCTCAGGCAGAATTTGTGTTCAATAATATGTTGAACCGTTCCACCAAAAGTCCCTATTTGAAGCTGTGTACAAGCAAGTACTTAAACATACTCTTGATTTGGTTCCTTT
The DNA here is from genome assembly GCA_003013855.2 of Liriodendron chinense. Taxonomy (NCBI): domain Eukaryota; kingdom Viridiplantae; phylum Streptophyta; class Magnoliopsida; order Magnoliales; family Magnoliaceae; genus Liriodendron; species Liriodendron chinense. The sequence goes on along the minus strand of ML058557.1, from coordinate 128,768 downwards.
GCCCAAGCTTTGAAGCATAAGCATTGCTGCAGAATATATGGCAGACTGAATCATGGGCATTCAAACTGATGTTTAGGCCAAGTTACAAGCTTCCAATGACAAATACAAGGAGTTGGCTAACAAACATCGGCGTTCGAAGGTGTTTCAAGTAGGTGACAATGTGATGGTTCATCTACGCAAAGACAAATTTTCGACTGGGATGTACAATAAGCTGAATAACAAGAAGATTGGACCCGTACCTATCCTCCGTAAGATCAATGACAATGCCTATATTGTTGATCTTCCGAACAACATGAAAATTTCACGCACATTCAATGTCATGGACCTATACGAATATCATGAACCAAAACTGGAAGATAACTCGAGGACGAGTTCTTTTGAAGTTCAGGGGATTGATGTAGAACGGGTCGCAAATTCATTCATGGTGAGGATGGACCGAAGGAAGGAGCCCAAGCTCAAGAAGAATTGATAGTCGATAATATAGTTTGATCAGTTGAACAGCATGGTTGACCGATCGAACGCCTTCCCGAAAATTTAATTGTCTCTGGACAAGTTTTGGCATTTTTGACTAGTCGACACTTCTGGTCAACTAATTGAAATATTCCAAAATATCATAGTAAAAGAGGTTGAACTCTCTAGAAAACTTCTAGCCTTTTCTACTGATCAAGTTAGCCAATCGAATCAACAGGTCAAGTTTGGTCAACAGACAACACAGATTGGCACGAATTCTCGTTTTCTTTCCTATTTTAATAAAGACTCCTATGATTCGTTTCTAAAGTTTTCTTTAGAGCGTATAATGTCTCTTAAACTCGTTTTAGGGTTGTTAATATTTATGTTATTCAATCAAATTCCTACTTCTGTTGTTTTTTTTTTCCTTTCATAGATTCTATATTACTCTCGCAGATTTAAGAGCACCTTGTGGATTCAAGGTATATAGGCGTGTCAAAAAAGCATGGTAATGTTGGTCAGGATTGAACTATATGTATGTCAGATGCATATCCGCATTGCGTCTGGCCACAATTCAGTAAATGGTGGCAAACATGCACCTCAATCCAGTCCACAACGGTTTAGTAAATGGTGGCAAGCACGCATCATGTTGGTTGTTGTACAGCCTCTGTTAGGGCTGGCAATGGGATGTGATCTCAGGTCAAGCCCATCATGGGATCAGATTCGGCCCAATTTTAAGCCCTACAATAAATGGCTCCTGACCAGTCTTAACTCTTAAGTAGGGTGAAAATGGACACGTTGCCTTCCCCTGTAGGGCCAATGCCTAGGCCCCTAAACGTAGCCCAATGGCTACGCCCAGGCTCGAAATCTAAGCCAGATGCCCAGGCCAGGCCAATGCCCCATGCCAGTCAGTTAGCCCATTCCAAACAGAGAAATTCTTAAATTGGACTTATTCTGAGCCTTTGATCACTTGATTCATTTCCTTACCACACCGCCCTGGGCTCAAGGGATTAGGGATTCCAAGCCCAGACCTAGCCGAGCCCACCACCAGTGGTCCCCCTTTGCCTAATTTTTGGGACCGTGGGCCAGAGCTGCCCTTAATTTCAGGCCCAAATTTAAATGGGCATGACGTGAACCAGCCTCAGCCCAGCCCTTTGAATGCCCTACCTCCTCGGCTATCACTTATTTACAACATATCATTGTTATAGCTAGGCTTCCAACTGGACTGGGTTGAGCTAACGGCTGTGTGCGGGCAGAATGTAGAGATCCGTGGCTCAGAGCCGGGCCTGAGTTTTAGGCCCGTAGGCCATAGATGAATTGGTTGAGCCTGGGCTCCATTTTCAACCAGACCTGCCACTTAAGAGCAGTACACTGGCAACTGGCGCGAAGAGAGATCGAAGGGGTGAGGCAAACGAGTGCCAGACGCAGCGACTCAGAGGCCCTGGACCTATAATCAGATTGGTCCATTCAGTGGGTGAGGACCACCACGTCGATGGGCCATTGCCCAAAATTTGCACTGATTGGACAACCATATCATCAAATAACTGAGTTTTGTTTGTTGAATCTAGACCATTGCCTAAAAGTTTAGCTATACCAGAGTCCAATTGCCCTAATTTTTTTCTATGGTTCATCCATTTGGTGGCCCAGCAAAAAATTTACGGTCTTGATCAGCATGTAAAAGTGCCACGCTTATGGAGATGTTCTGTGGGAAACTATATGAAGGTGAGCATAACGCAAGTTATCGACGTGCACTGTACGTAAATTGGACGTGTTACAGCAATTCATGGGCCATGTTCATCATGTCCATCCCATAGATCAACCATCTTACAAAAGTTTCCCTCTGCAAACAAATCTTAACCGTCCAATCAATATCGTAGAAATGAACGGTAGAAAGAACATTCGCATCCAACCGCCAGCATTGAATGAGAAAATTTCCACTGATTGAATGGATCAGACGTTACCATCCAGATTTTGCAAATTGAAAGCCCATCCCCATTGTGACCCACCTGCAAAAAATTGGGAACCACCCAACGGGCATCTGAACGCTTATGTGAATTAGGACCCGTCTGATTAAGCGAGCCTAATGAACGGTAGATTCTACAATGCACTTATCTAAGCCTATGTAATTTGTGACCATCTGATTGAATAGGCTGAGAAAGTGGGCCTAACCCATCAAATAAAAAACTATTTTCTACTGTTTTGGGAGGGGTGCGCCAGGCCCATGCAATAGTGCAACGCAAGGGCGACGATTGAGGGCCCCAGCAGCAAGCTACTGTGGTGGGCCCTCCCCCACAAGAAATTAATTTAATATCATGTGGACCGATGGCCCACGTATCAGATATTAAACTGATAAGAACAGATACTACACTTGATCTTAGCCAAAAGGCCGAGAAAGGTATGCTTTGCTGCATGCCTTCCAAACCTCTTTTGTATCAGGTGATTCTCTCTCCTCCTTTCCCCACAAACGATGTGGGACAAAGCACAGACCCATAGACATTTGAGAAGAATGGATCTTCTCCATGTTCATAGGTCCAGACCATTGATATGAAGAGAAGATGGCCGTGGGACCTCCCTGATGAATGGCTTGTATTTGTACACGTTCGCCCTGAAATGGATTCTCAATTCCTTGTGTGATACCATTTCATGTGCATCCCTCCATTACAACCTTGCACGTGCAAATCCGAGCCATTCATCGGGTGGCCCCACATTCATGGGTTGCCTAACAGAAACCCACTTCAATTCATACGATGAATTGAGACATCACTTACCAGCCATTAACGATTGAAGCCCCTTGTCTGGACCAGGAGTCCTGAATTAGTGGAAACGGTTTCTACGGAAGGGAAGAGAAGTGAAAATGAGCATCATATGAACATAATACCCCTAGGGTGGTGCCTACCTCGGTATATGCATTATGCATCTATGATTAGAGCTGGACACAACTCGACTCGACTCGTTCAAATTAACTTGGATCGACTCGATAAAACTCTGTTCGAATAGAAAGTTTTCGTGTTTGAACAAAGTTTGAACCCACAGACTCTATTCGAAAAAAATTGAGTCAGTTTCAATCACAGCCCTGTTCGTCTCGACTCGAACTCGAACTCAACTCGAATATTGATCGACTCGACTCGACTCGTTCATTCGACTGAGAGAGAGAGAGAGAGAGAGAGAGAGAGAGGGTTGGATTACAAATAAACATGACTGTGAGCCCTAGAAAGGTTTCAATGGTGGACATCATTCTCCTCATTGTTTCTTGTGGTGTGGTCTACTTGAGCTTTGTATCTGCCTCATTTTTCATTTAATGCCTCAAAATGAGCTATACGAATGGATGGACGGAGTGGATAAAATAAATACATCATGGTGGGACCCACAGAGCTTTGAACAGTCAAGGGTTCGCTTCAATCTTCACTCTTCCCTCTTTAGGTGATCAAAAGTATGAACATTAACTATCTATGTTATGGCTTTTTATTTAGTTAATTAAAAACATTAAATCTTGTGATTTGTCATTTGTGATATGTAATTTTTAAACAAATCGGTATTCACTATTCAATAGTAGAAAAAATATTTTCAAGCGAAAAAAGTTAAATTGTTCAAACTTGTTCGAAATCATAAAAATTGTCCGAAATCCATATGTTCGAACATGTTTGAACATCGCTAGGCCAAACCAAACCAAGTTTGAACATAGCCACCATATTCGAATGTTTGTTCGAACATTGTTCAAACACACCCACTCAAGCAACTGAATGATCCGATCTGGTCCATGTTGGACTCAGATCGGATCGTTGCCCACCTCTATCTATGATGTATGCATTTTATATCCATGCGTTCCTTCCATTTTGAGAGCTTAATTAAGGGCATTAAACAAAAAATTAGGCAAATCTAAATCTCAAGTGGACCACTCCACAGGAAAACAATGTTGATTGAATGTCCACCATTAAAAACTTCTTAGGGCCTCTAATATGTGGAGGGGCCCACCATGATGCATATGTTTATCCAGGCAGTACATCCCTTTTCGAAAATCATTTTAAGGCATGAGACCAAAAATGAGGCAGATCCTACGCTCAGGTGGACCACACCAAATAGTGAGCTTGGTTGCATTAAATCCATAAAGCATTAAATGCAAGAGTCATCTTGGTCTACTTGAGCATTGGATCTGCCTCATTCTTAGTCACATGCTTTAAAATGATATTAGAAAAGGGATGGACGGCGTGGATGAACAAATGCATCACTGTGGCCCCTCCACATATTGGCATGGACTGAGGAAGGATGCAATCCGCATCTGCATCCAGGAATAGGGGCATGGTATTCCTTTTTTTTTCTTTTTGGGTTAGCTCACACATCCCACTGTTAGTACACACACCCACACTGCTAGTCACCCTCCAATGTCAGCCCCCCCCCCCCCCCAAAAAAAAATAGTACCCAAAATAGGAAACCCCGCAAGAACTCCGCGTCCGGTCGGGTGCCCGGTCAATCTTGGTCGGACGGCCGACCAATGCCAAATTCATCCAGTGAGTTATAAGGGAAATCAGTCGAATATCGAGCGCCTGGTCCACTTGACCATCGAGTGTCCGACTGTTAACAGAACAGTCCAGAGACTGTTGTCTCTAAAAGCATGAATATCGGGCGCCCGGTCCACAAACAGTCCGGGCGCCCGACCACCTCCTGGTATAATATGCTCCACACTTCAACAACCTCTCACTTGGAGACGCATCACCATAGTCCTTCGTCTTCTACATTCGAAGTGCACCACCTCTCTGTCTTCAAGCCTAAAGTCCAATCAAAGCTGAACAAAGCTTCAGCTTCTCCCATGTGACCGCCTTAGTCAACATATCCACAGGGTTCTCACTTGTATAGATCTTCTCTAGAGCAATCGATCAATCTTCCAGTAACGAACGTATGAAGTGATATCTGATGTCAATATGGGTCTTTGAATGAAAAGCTAAATTCTTAGCCAAGTGGATTGCACTCTGACTGTCATGTGCAGCTTGCAATCTGCTTACTTATTCCCCAACTCTTTCATAAAACCTTGCATCCACAACATCTCCTTGCACGCTTCTGTAGCTGCAACATACTTTGCTTCCATTGTACTAATGGACACTATTTTTTGTAACTGAGAGACCCAACTGACTACGGCACTACCCAAGATAAAGACATACCCTGTTGTGCTCCTTCTGCTGTCGATATCCCCTACCAAATCTGAATCGACATAGCCTTGTAGATCGATTTTCGATCTTCTATAACATAGCCCTACATCCACAGTACCTACCAGGTATCTGAGAATTCACTTCATAGCTTCCCAATGTTCCTTCCCGGGGTTGTTCATGAACCTGCTAACAACTCCCACTACTTGAGCAATATCTGGCCTCATGCTAACCATAGCATATATGAGGCTCCCTATAGCTGACACGTGACTTTAGTCATGTAGTCCCGTTCTTCCTGCGTCTTCGCACCTTGCTCCTTAAAAAGCTTGAAGTGATTAGCTAATGAAGTGCTAACCGGCTTAGCACCTCCCATACTAAATCGATCGAGTTCCTTGGCTATGTACTCTGCTTGTGACAAAACTAGCTTCTTGTTTTCCCTGTCACGCTTTATCCTCATGCCTAGGATTTATTTTGCAGCTCCTAAATCCTTCATGGAAAATTCTCTAGACAATTGTATTTTGAGATCTGAGATGTCTTTCATGCTTGATACAGCCATAAGCATATCATCAACATACAAAAGAAGGATGATGTACGACGTATCAAACTTCTTCAAGTAGCAACAGTGGTCTGCATGATATCTCATGTACCCGTTTTCTGACATGAAACTGTCGAACTTCTTGTACCACTGTCTCGGGACCTGCTTCAGGCCATATAGACTCGTTTTCAATCTACACACCTTGTTCTCCTTTCCTGATGCCACGTATCCTGTCGGCTGATGCATATATATATCTCTTCTTTGAGATCTCCATGAAGAAAGGCTGTCTTAACATCTAGCTGGTCTAAATGTAAGTCATCTATAGCCACTATACTCAAAACCATGCGAATCGTAGACATCTTTACCACTGGTGAAAATTTTCCAGTGAAGTCAATACCTGCCTTTTGTTAGAAACCTTTCACAACCATTCTGGCATTGTATCGCTTCGATTCGAACCATCATGCTCCTCCTTCAGTCTATAAGCCCACTTGTTATGAAGAGCTTTCTTACCCTTAGGTAGAGTGACTAGCTCCCACGTACGGTTAGACTCAAGAGAGTCCATCTCATCGTCCATGGCTTGCTCCCACTTAACCCATGTATCTGACTGTAATGCCTTCAAAACACTCTGGTTCATCATTATCTTTCAGCAGTAGATAATGTAAAGAGGGTGAGTATCGGACCTTGGGTCTCCTCTCCCGAGTAGACCTCCTCACAACCGGTGTTTGTGGCTCTGTCTCATCATGCTCCTGTGCATGCTCATCCTGTGGCACTGTAACACCTATGTCTGGTAACTCTTCCAATTCTACGAATTCTTTCTCATCAGTCTTATTCTTTTTTTGCCGCAAACTATCCTTATGCATCACTTTTTCATTAAAGATTACGTCATTGCTTCTGATGATTTTTCAGTTCTCTGTATTCCAAAACCGATAGCCAAAATCATATTGCCCATAACCTATAAACGTGCACCTCCTGAACTTCACATCAAGCTTGTATCCGTGCTCTGCATCAATATGAACATATGAAGTGCAACCAAACACTTTGAGATATGCAAGGTTCACTTTTTTCTCAATTCATATTTCTTCTGGTAACCCACCATCCAATGGTGCTGAGGGACTTCTATTGATGAGATATACGGCAGTATTCACAGCATTTGCCCAAAAGGTCTTGGGCAACCCTGCATGTAGGCTCATCCTCCTAGCGTGCTCAAGGATAGTCCTGTTAATGTGCTCAGCCACACCGTTCTGCTGCGGTGTCCCTGGAATTATTTTCTGATGTTTGATGCCATTTGCTGCACAATACTCCTCAAACCCCTTATCACATACTCTCCCCCATTATTCGATCTAAGACATTTTATTGTTTTACCTGTCTTATTTTCGACCATAACCTTCGACTTCTTAAATACATCAAACACCTCAAATTTATGTTTTAAGAAGTAGACCCACATTTTTTACTAGCATCATCAATAAAAGAAACAAAATAAGTTCCAACAATAGATGATACCTATGCCGGTCCCCACACATCAGTGTGTACAAGTTCCAACAAATGCGTCTTTAGAGCTCGTCCTATTTTCTTGAAGCTTACTATCTTCTGCTTGCCATACACACAGTCCTTATAAAATTCCAAGTCGATAGACCTCAACCCTGGTAGCTTCTCTTTTGACAATAGCACTTTCATTCCTTTCTTACTCATGTGTCCCAACTTCTAATGTCATAACTACCCATTCACTCCAGTTGATGTGACTGCGAGTGAGCTATACGATCCGGAAGTCACGTATAAAGTATCTTCCTTCTTACCTCGAGATATCACCAAGTCACCTTTTGTGACCTTCTAAGAATCACTGGTGAATGTCGTTACATATCCGGTATCGGCCAACTGCCCCACTAAGATCAAGTTCATTCTCAAACTTGGTACATGTCTGACATACTTCAACTTCAAGACCATTCCATCTTTCTGACTTATGTGAACGTCTCCTTTGCCAACAATACTGCATGGCTCATCATCACCCAAGTGGACTCTCCCGAAGTCTCCTGACACATAATCATGAAGAACATCTTTGGACGAAGTGGCATGAAACGAAGCACCCGAGTCTATAACCCAAGACTCATTCCGTGCATCAAGAGACAAGATCAACGCCTCTGTGTCACTCTCCTCAGATAGATTCACTGAATCCTTCCCACCTTGAGAGCTTCCTTCTTATTTCTTAAGCGCCCTACAATCACGCTTCATGTGCCTCTTCTTTCCATAATGCTAACACACGTCCTTGTCTTTCGGTCCCTTGGACTTCTTCCTCGACTTAGAATGTTCGTGTTTATTGCCTCCTTTATTCAACGATTTTCTCTTCCTTCAACATTTAAAACATTCTCTAAGTCCCCTGAAACTCCTGATGCTTTCCTTCTAGATTCTTCGTTGAAAATTAGACCAGCCACATCATCAAATTTCAACTTCATAGACCCTGAAGAATTGCTCACGGCAATCACCAAACCATCCCAGCTATCTGGTAAACTAGACAAGATCAATAGCGCCCTGACCTCATCATCAAAAGTGATGCCAACGGATTCCAATTGGCTCATGAATGTACTAAACTCGTTTAGATGTTCAGGCACACCCCCACCATCTGACATCTTCATGTTAAATAGTTATTTCAAAAGATGAACCTTGTTGGACGCCAAGGGTTTCTCATACATCGTAGTCAAAGCTTGCATTAATTCTTTTGTAGTCATTACCTTGGATATATTGAAGGCGACACTCTTAGACAAAGAGAGTCGGATCATTCCTAAAGCCTTCTGATCCACTAAAGTCTATTCATCATCTGTTATCTTCTCTAGTTTCTTCTCTTTTCCATCTAGAGGAATATGGAGGTCCTTCTGATACAGATAATCATCCATCTGCATCTTCAAGAAGGCAAATTTTAAACCATCAAACTTGTCAATTCTAATCTTCCCTTCTTCCGTCATCGCTCCCACTTAAACTAAACCAATAACTTTGATACCAGTTGTTGCGCAGCACACCAACAACGCCGGTAAACAAAGATCTAATCTCCGGTCTCACCCACAAACGATAAACAGGAAGAAATATAATCTAGAAGTAAAATCTAAGCAAACCAACAATCACAAGACAAATTTTTATGTGGAAAACCCCAAACAAGGGTAAAAAATCACGATGCAAACTTCCACTATGAAAAAGATAAAGTTACAAACAATACACTTACCTTCTCCTATGCTCCCATGCACAAAGATGGCCCTTTTTGTTAACCTCTCGCCTCTTTCTCACCTTGGACGTATAGAAACCCTAATTGCATTGCCTAATCCCGGATTACACCCCTTATATAATAAAACCCAAAAAAGAACCTAAAATAGGAAACCCCGCGAGTAACTCCGCGCCCGATTAGGCGCCGGTCAGTCTTGATCGAGCGCTCAACCAATGCCAAATACGACCAGCGAGTTATAGGGGAAATCAACCGAATATCGGGCACCCGATCCACTTGATCGTCAGGCGCCCGATTGTTCACAGAACAGTCCAGAGACTGTTGTCTCTAAAAGCATGAATATCGAGTGCCCGGTCCATAGACCGTCCAGGCACCCAACCACCTCCTGGTGTGATTGGCTTCACACCTCAACAGAGATGAGGTTGGGGCTTGTCATTCCTATTTCTACGTGCATTTCAGGAGAGAGATGATTAATCTATAAGAAAACTTCTCAAGTCTCACGGTAAGAAAATCTGTAAGATTTATTTGCCATCCCGTTCTTAATACGGACAAAAATACACGGATGATGGAAAAATACAAATATCAGCTAGAACCAAAGCTTCTAGTGCCTGCAAAAAGATTTTGATGGTCATTTTCCACTTTCTACAATGGTATGGTCCACCGGAGATTTGGATCTGCTTAAGTTTTGAAATAACATCGTGAAATAAGCTGAGCAAACGGATAGACATCATGGATATATAATACATTCATCAAGGTGAGCCCACACGATAATATTAACACCCACTAAGGTGTTACTTGGGTAACAACTAATCCGCCCACGTTGAACCCTACCTTACATTGGGAAGTGGATTGGCTAGAGTGGGTACATGGCGGACGCAGATGAGTGCACCAGTCCTCGAGCACCGTGATTGTACGAATGGTTCAAAGAAGATTAAGGCTCCGTGGACCCTACAATGATGTATTTAGTATATCCACACCGCCCATCCATTTTGCAAGATCATTTTAGGGCATGATACCTAAAATGAGTCATATCCAAAACTCAAGTAGACCACACCATAAAAGGCTATGGGGACAATGATTCTCATCGTTAAAACATACCTAGGGCCCACCATGACGTTTATTTGCCATCCAAACTGTTCATAAGGTCACACGAACTTGGATGAAGGGTAAAAATAAATATCAGACTGATCCAAAACTTATGGGGCCCCTAAGAAGGTTTCAATGGTATACGTTAAATCTCCCACTGCTTTCTGCGGTGTGGTCCACTGGATATTTGGCTCTATCTTAATTTTTGGCTCAAGCCTTAACAATGATCTCAAAAAATGGATGGACAGTTGGATATAACACGTACCTCATGGTGGGACCTACAAAACTTGATGACGTCACTACATCAACGACTTTGCTGGTAGAGCGGGACACGAACTAAGTTTGATCGTTCAAATTGACTCGGATCGACTGGGTAAAACTCTGTTCGAACAGAAGGTCTTCATGTTCAAACACACAAGTTTGTTAAAAAAAAATTCGAGCTGGTTTCATTCACAACCCTGTTCAACTCGACTCGACTTAACTCGTTCATTTAACTCAGTTTTATATATATATATATATATATATATATATATATATATATATATATATATATATATATATATATATATATATAGTCATGGTCTCTTGCACACGAGCTATAGAGGCCTCATTTACGATCTTAAGAAGTAGCTAGTTAAAGTGGGCCTCACCATGATGTTTAAGTAAGATCCTCCATGATCACGCAGTGAGTTACGCTATTTTAACCATAGGGCCCAAAATTCGGATTAATCAATGATTCAAGTGGGCCATTTAAAGGAAAACAAGTGATCTGTGGCTATAGGAGATTAGAGTCGTGCACTTTTAAAGCACCTTGCTGGAAAAGTCCCTGGGATGTGTTGTTTAAACACCCAATGTGGTGAGGTGGGCCAACTTGATGTATTGTTGCATATCCACTCCAACCATCCATTTGGCTAGCTCATTTAAAGATATGAGCCCAAAATTGAACGAGATTCAAATGTCAGGTAGACCACATTACAACAAATAGTAATGATTGAATGTCCACAATTAAAAACTTTCCAGGGCGTGGCATAACGTTTATTTGCCATCCAACTTATTGTGAAGGTCACAGAGAACCAGATGAAGGGATAATACAAATATTAGCTTGATCCAAAACTATTGTGGGCCACAAGAAACTTTTAATGGTCATTCACTGATGTTTCTTGTCATGTGGTCCACCTGAGATTTTGATCTACTTCATTTGGAAAAATGGATGATGGCGTGGATGTACAACATACATTCTATTGTGGGCTCATAGTCATGACTAGACTGAACACGCTGTAACCTCTACCTTGCCAATCTCTCGCTGGACATGGATTGCACGGGAACCCAAACATTGGTGCTTGCATGTAAGGACTCTGTTTGCCCATCGTGATGTATGTATTTTATCCATACCGTCCATGTTGGGAAAAAGGGCAGCGGAAGCCGAAACGCGTGGAGCAATGTGAGATTAAATGAGAAACAATATGAAATCAAACTACACACAAGCATTCACCACAAGAGAATCCGAATTTACGTGGAAAAACCCCTCAACGGGTAAAAAACCAAGGCACAAAGCAATCCACTGTGATTAACAGAAGATTACAAAGATAAACAGCCCACAAGCAAGGAAAACGGAGAAAACCCAAGCTCTCTCTCACAAATCACTCTCCCCTCTTCCTACCACGACTAGAAAACCTTGGACACCTTAGGATTACTCCTAATCCCAGATTCATGCCATATATATAGCAAGCAAGCCAGAATTAGAAACATCTTACGTGTAAGAAAACGCGTGTACAGTCGACCGGTCGCCCGACCGGTCGCACCTTGCACAAAAACAGTCCAGAGGAGAAACATCCACACTGCCTCACCTTAGACCCATCGCCCGACTGGTTTAAGCCCACCTTAGACCTGTCTGGCGATCGGTCTAAGCCCCCTGTAGACCTGGCGACAGGTCTAGGGTGAGAAAAAATTGTCCAGCAGCCCTCTCGTGCATCTGGGCCAAACGGCCAGACCGATCTTAGCACCCAAACCACGCACATTTGTGAAGGTTCTCCAACAATCTCTACTGAGGCTTCAAACGTCGAATCAACACCATCCTCGCAACGTCATCTCATCTTCAATCATAACTCCACCGCTTCTCATGCCACCATCGACTCTAACCTTGCACTTTCACACCATTTTCCACTCTTCTCATGTAACTCTTGGGCACTTGCTACATACGAGCAACCATAGATCTCACCGCCGATCCTGCAGCTCCACCTTGAATTGTGCTCCCGATCAACATGTAAAGATGGCCACACCCTCGTGCCTTCATACACACGTGTGCCCCCTTCAACACTTCACAACAACGATCGCAGCAGATAAACACGCACCCTTTTTCCTCGAGTGCACCAAGAGAAATCACATTCATCCTCATCTTGGGAACGTGCTTCACATCTTTCAGGACTCGTTCAACCCCATCGAATATCCTAATGCCCACAGTACCAATACCCACAACCTTATGAGCAAATTCATCACCCACAAACACCGATTCTCCACCATACTCCCTGTATGTCGTAAATGAACTCCGGTCAGGACAAACGTCACATGAAGCCCCTGAATCAAGGATCCACTCACTACCAAGAGATCGTTTGCCAGATACAGTTAGAACTTCATAAAGATCGCTACCATCCTCTACGGTATTGACTCCCTCTCCAAAAGAATTTTCATACCTCTCTTACTTCAACCTGGGATTCTGACAATCCCCTCTCATGTGGCTCTCTTGACCACAATTCCAGCACTTCACCTTAGCCTTCCCTTTTCCCTTGGCCTTAGATCCCGATTTCGAATATCCTCCATGCTCAGAACTTCTTCCCCTCATAACCAATACCTTTAAGGAATAACGAGAAGTTATGTCACCACTTTTCTTTCTCATTGCCTTTGACTGGAGGGTTGAGATAACGGTCTCACTGTTTATGGTTTCCCTCCCTGCGCACACAGAGTCCCTGAACGACTCATATGAATCTGGAAGAGAATTCAACAAAATGCATGCTTGATATTCATCATTCATTGGTTGATCAATCTCCACTAACTTGCAAACTAGCCTATTAAACCTGCTCAAGTGGTCCTCCACTTCCGTTCATCCTCAAGATGAATAATTGCATCAACACGTACATGCGATTCTCTAAAAACTTCTTGGCATAAACCTTCTCTAGCTTCGCTATCATTTCAGTCGCAGTTTTCTCCTTCATGACATAATAGAGAACATCATCCGTAAGATTTAACAGGATTAAGGTTCTAGCCTTCTTGTCGAACCTCGTCCACTCATCATCTTTCATAGTCTCGGGTTGCTTTTCAAGAGCTTCATCAAGCCGTTGCTAAACTAGGAAGGATTCAACCTTCACCTTCCATAGCCCAATGTTATTTTTGTCGAAGAACTTCTCTACCTCAAACCTTGTGCTCAATCCCATCTCCTCATCACAGATTCGAATTCTACTCCATCCCAACGGCAGCTCTGATACCACTTGTTGGGAAAAATGGCAGCGGAAGCGAAAGCCAAAATGCGCGGAGCAACGCGAGATCAAACGGGAAACAATATGAAATCAAACCACACACAAGCATTCACCACAAGAGAATCCGAATTTACCCGAAAAAACCCCTCAGTGTAACGCCCCAGATTTTTTAGATTTATTTGAAAAATTTTGAAAATTCATTTTTAATTTTTTTTATTATCGTACATTTACCGTTGATTTGCGAATAGCGGGACATCCGTAGGAGATCCGATAGGGGATCCTTTACAAAAGTTGCTTAGAATGATCCCATAAACATCGTAGAAAAATCAGATTTCAAAAATCACGCACTTTTCAGATAATTACGAAAATGCCATTAGTTAAACTTAAGTTAAGATGCCATTTTTAAGTATTATAGTTTCTGACGATCACTTTCACGTAAAACCCTGCATTTAAGCTTTTGGGCACATATTAACCATACACATCAAATTTCAGCCCTTAAATCATAGTAAAAGTGGTCCGATTGTCAAATCAGCCCCTTAACCCTTGATTTTCATGTCCATCGAGTGAGGAAAGTAGATGGTTAGTCGTAGTCGAATATTTCTCTTCATATGAGTGACTTGGATCGTCTTTATCATGGACCAATAGTGTGATTTGAGTGCCTCACCTTGATAAGCATCTTTCTTATGCGCGAAGTTATCCCGTTTTAGAAATTAATGAGTTACCAACTCTTTTTAAATCTGAACCTTTCAATTTACCCACTTCTCACCATCAATTGCTTCTCAAATTTGGACCACTTATTATACTCATATGACTACGATTTTACACAAAGTGTGGACCCTGATCTATAATCCTACACCGTTAAACCACAAAGCCAGCCCCTTCCTTTTCCACCAAAAGTTGAAATTTCAGATCTAGGCATTTCTCACCATCAATCAACCACTAAACTTTATATAATTATTTGCCTATCATGACCATATATTTTTTCAAAATTTGGGCCCTGATCATCAAGCGTCGACCGTTAATTGAGATCAAGCCCATTTTAGCACCCGTTAGGCCATTTTCAAGGATCGGCCAATCTAGAATGTGGATCATCAAGAAATTTATGTATTCTGACTCTACTCTTCAAGCTTGATAAGATGAACGGATTGGAATTGATCATAGATCATCCGAATATTGAGATTTGAGAAACCCACCTCAAGAAGTTGTTACACAAGACCTCGCGTGCACATCCCTCTCCATATTTCTACTACGCACCTTCAAATCCTTCTCCTAACCTAGCCTCTATGCCCTAGAGAAAGAGAGAGAGGGAGAGAGAGAGAGAGAGAGAGAGAAGAGAAGAGAGTTCTTTCTCATATTTTTCCAGCGGCTAGGATCTTCTACAACCCTCTTCTTCTAAGTCCATCCTAAGGTAAGGATTTTCCTTCAAGCCTTTCATTAATAATATCACGATTATCATAAGTTTCTTTTGTGACATGTGAAGTTATTTTGTTTTGAATTACTTATCCATATAATATGAAGTTTGATGTGAGATTTGTAATGAATATCATTATATGGTGATGTGATTCCTTGTTTAGATTTTTTATTAAGAAGCATATATATTTGTGTTATTTATCTTTGTGAAATCTATGCCCTTATTTTTTTAGTTTATGTGTTACAAGTAACATTGGTTTTCATATTGTGATATATATGAAATATGTGTATAAGATCATCATATAGACATCCCATTATGGTGTACTCTTTGTCCCTAAGTTGATAAAATTATTCGATGTAGAGAGATGGAACCCGTGAGAGGTGTCCATGATGGAAGAATATCTCTTGACTTAAGTGAGAGAATAAAGTGATTGTTTGTCAATGGATCATTACATTTACATGATGCTTGATTGGATTCATTTACATTACATGAGTATTTTAATGAATTTGGTCATGATGTACAACATTGGCTTTTTGGGACATGATGAAATCATAAAACGAGACAATGAGTGGACACTAATGGTATACAAATTCTCATGAGCCGGGGTTGGTGCCATGGACACTAAGCCCGAGCTGTCGGCCTATGCTGGGTCACTTGTGACTTCCCATAGTGACCATTGAGTTTTATTTAAATTGGTTGTATGCGAAAACACTTAAATAAAGGTGAAACTAAAGTCATGCATTCACTTGGCTCCATGTGGGTGTACGGAATTGAGAATAGGCTAGAGCGTCCTACTTCTCCCGTACACTGTCACGTGTAGATTTGGGCTATGAGCGTCTCGTTTCTCACGTGGTTGGGCAAAACTATGGGCTTGTGCATCCCAGGAACCTCTGGTGACTAGTGGCTAGCGTGAAGTCGTAACAGGGAGTCTCCCACTTCATGTATTGTGATTCTAGCCAGGGTACCTTAGCCAAAGCATGCATTCCATGCATCGCATTAACAAAGATTTTTACTTAATTGTTTTGTTTGAATAAAGATATTATTGTATTGCGTTACTCTGAGTTTTGTACATTGTTATTCTTGATAGTCATGGAGGGAATATTCCCCACTATG
Organism: Liriodendron chinense; assembly: GCA_003013855.2. Taxonomy (NCBI): domain Eukaryota; kingdom Viridiplantae; phylum Streptophyta; class Magnoliopsida; order Magnoliales; family Magnoliaceae; genus Liriodendron; species Liriodendron chinense. Next base: position 112,363 of record ML058557.1, on the reverse strand, counting down.
ATAGCGTTTAACGCTATCCCAAACACAATTTAGGTGATGCAGGTGAAGATCCAGGTATTAAACCCGATTTTTAAGGAGAATAGTTCGATGGTTCGCACAATCACATGGCGGATGACGATGTTGGAGAAACTTAATCGATGTTTTCATTTATTAAATGTTTCTTTTAAGTAGTTGATACATTTATGAAATTGTAATAAGTCTTCAAGAGAAGACATAAATTGGTATTTTAGTTATATTTAAACATTGATGATGACATAGTGAGTTTGATAGAATAAGATGAAAATTGTTTCCCCCATTGTGCTTGAATACTAGATTTCATTATTTGACAAATTAGTTATTCCATAAGTTACTTGAGAATTCGGCTGTTGTGTTATACACGAGAGTCGAAAATCTCGGGTCGTTACACTCAGCGGGTAAAAAACCACGGCACAAAGCCATCCAGTATGATTAACAAAAAATTACAGAGATTGATAGCCCACAAGCAATGAAAACAGAGAAAACCCAAGCTCTCTCTCTCTCACAAATCACTCTCCCCTCTTCCTAACACGATTAGGAAACCTTGGACACCTTAGGATTACTCATAATCTCAGATTCATGCCATATATATAACAAGCAAGCCAGAATTAGAAACATCTTACGCATAACCGCGCAATGCGTAAGAAAACGCGTGCACAGTCGACCGGTCGCACCTTGCACAAAAACAGTCCAAAGGAGAAACATCCATGCTGCCTCACCTTAGACCTGTCGCCCAACCGGTCTAAGCCCCCTGTAGACCTGTCGCCAAACAGGTATAGGGTGAGAAAAAATTATCCAGCAGCCCTCTCGTGCATCTGGGCCAAATGGCTAGACCGGTCGCCTAACCGGTCTAAGCACCCAAACCGCGCACATGTTTCATGTTGGAATCTCAGTTTACGGCATGAGCCTGAAATAGATGAGTATCCAGTGCTCAAGTGGACAACATCATAAGAAACAATCAAAAGAAGCAGTGAGGATTTAGCCACACCATTAACAAACATCCTGGGCTCACTGTAATGTTTTTTGATAAATCCACCCCATTTAACGTTTTAGTCAGATACTTTTAGGGGTTGAACCCAAATATGAGGCAGATACAATACCCAAGTGGGCCACACTACTTGAAACAATGGTATTAGACTCCCACTGTTGAAATAGTCATGGGTCCATAGTGAATTTTTGAAATATCCACGCCATCCAACAGTTTCTTCGTATGATTTTTTGTAGTAGGAATAACCATGTGACCCGGTGGATGGCTTATAAACAGCACGGTAGGCCCCCGAGAAAATTTCAACAATAGTCGTTAAATCTCCATTGTTTTCTTCAACCTGGCCCACTTAAGCTTTGGATCTACATCATTTTTGGACGGGATGAATTCCAAAAGGATGAGCTGAAAAAGGATGGACAGGATGAATTCCTTAACATGCATCACGGTGGGCCCTCCCTACATGAGGGGATCAAAGGTTTAAACGGTACGCATTGCCCTCCCAACTGTTTTATACCCTGTTGCCCACTTGAGTGTTATCTAAGGTGATGACCGTGGCCCACCTTGATGTGTATATTGTATATCCAGGCCATCCATTCGTTTCGATAGTTCCTTTTAGGCCATGGGCCAAAAACTAAAGCAGATCCAAACATCAGGTAGATCACAATACAAGAAACAACGGTAATTGACCGTTAAAACTTGTTGTGGGCCACAACAGTTTTGGATCAAGCTGATATGCCTTTTTCCCTCCATCCATGTCTGTGTGACGTTACCAACAGGTTGGATGGAAAGTAAACATTTTGGTGGGCCCTAGGAAGTTTTTAACGGTGGGTGTTCAATCAACACTATTTATTGTAGTGTGGTCCACTTATGATTTGGATATGCTTCGTTTATTGACTCTTGCCCTAAAATGAGCTGTCAAAATGAATGTACGGTGTGGATATACAACATATATATTGGGGTGGGCCCACGATCACCACCTATTCAAATTGGGTGTTTCAACCGCGCATCCATCGAAACCCTTTTCAGACCGTTCTCTTATAAGCTCACGATTGTAGCCATAGAATACCTATTTCTCTTTGAATGGCACACCTTAATCATGGATTGGACTGATTTTTTAGCCCTGCACTTAAAATGGAGTGACTCACTTGATAATCGGTGTGGATTTCACTTAAACACCGCGGTGAGGCCCACTTCAACTGCCCACTTCCTAAGACTGTAAATAAGGCGTCTACGGACAGGAGACCACGAACTATATATATATATATATATATATATATATATATATATATATATATATATATATATATATATATATATATATGGGAAATGGTACTATGAGGTCGACCTCATGGGAGCTTCCCATGAGGTCGAGCTGTGTGGGTCCCACTATGATATGTGTTGGACATCAACACCTTGAATTTGATAGGTCCCCTTTAGGTTATGGCATATTCCAAAAATCAGCCGTATACGGAACTCAGGTGGGCCATACCATCTAAAACCATGTGAAGACATGCGTAAAACATGTAAAAGCACTTGGTGAGGCCCACATGAGTTTTGGATGTGGCTGAAACTTGTTATGAGCTCTCATCCAAGTGGAACACACACAATGGATGGGCTGAATTTGTGGACCACATCTCGGTGGGCCCAATAAACGATCATGAAGGTTTTAATGGGTGGGTTACCCTTCTCAACCATTCTGTAGTGTGGCCCTTCTCTCTCTCTCTCTCTCTCTCTCTCTCTCTCTCTCTATATATATATATATATATATAGAGAGAGAGAGAGAGAGAGAGAGAGAGAAGGTTGGATGACAAATAAACATGACTGTGGGCCCACTTGAGCTTTGTATCTGCGTCATTTTTTGTTAATTAAAAACTTTAAACCTTGTGATTTGTCATTTGTGATATGTAATTTGTGAACAAATCGGTATTCACTATTCAATAGTATAAAAAATATTTTCAAGCGAAAAAAATTCATATGTTTGGATGGGTTTGAATAGAGCCACCCTCTTCGAATATTTGTTCGAACATTATTCGAACACACCCATTCAAGCAGCCAAATGATCCGATCTACTCCATGTTCGACTTGGATCAGATCGTTGCCCACCTCTATTCACTGGTGTAAGTTACACCAGCCAATCCACTTCCCTCACATTGTTGTTTCTTTCTTTCTTTTTGTTTTTCTTTTTTCTTTTTCTGTTTCTTTTTTTTTTTTTTCTTTTTTGTAACACATCCTGGCTCATTCAGCTTCAAGTCAATGGTAATTCAGCTCGACTCACACAAGGCTGGGGTGAATGTAGGATTGGCAATGGGCCAGGCGACCAGCCTGCCCTTGTAAGACCGGTGCTTGGGCCAAATACAATGGACTGGTGGCTGAGCCTGGGCTTGAAATCTAGACCTAGTGTCTAGGGCATGGACGAATGGTCCAGCCCAGCTCATAGGCCTGATCCTATCATCCAGTTGGTCACCATTGTTCGATTAGGAAGAGATGATTTAAAGACATTTCTGAGTGTTACCATTCAATATACGGGTAGTTTAAAATTATTTTTGGATCCAAAGTCACGTTTTTACGGTCATTGCCATTTATAGACTGGGACTCATCATGGATGGAAGGAACGTTTGTTCATTTAACTCTTTTTTCTTAAAAGGGCCGGGCCAGGGTCATTACCAACCATATGTGAATGGGTCGACTCATGGTTAAGACGTTCACGACCAAAACTGAGTCAACTTAGGCAAGCCCGATATGACTTGAAAAAGTCATCAAGATCCTACCCGACGCAACCCTTCCATACAGGTTAGAACATATCAGACTGACCCAATTGCAATTGAAGGGGTTGGATCAGGTTGGGCTCGGTACTTTTTAAGCGGGGGTTGAATTTGCTAGATGGTGATGGGTCATAGTTCGGATTTAGGCTTAGACGTGGCAAACATGGATCTTTATCCACACGGTCCAAATTGCTGGTGTAAAATCATACGAACCAGAGGATCTTAACCGTAAGGTGGATGCGGACAAGGCTGCATTGTGCCTGATCATTATTTTGGCCAGAACTACATGCATGTCAGATGCATTATGGTAGCGAACATATGGTGAAACAACCACTTGATCTGAAAGCTCAAGCTGTTATAGGGTAGCATATCAATGTGTATCAAGGGACTTTAACACTCCCCTGCACATGTGGGAGCTCGGCACATGGGGCAATATATTCCGGTGGCATATTTATTATTTGCACTTGGTTCTAGGATTCATTTTCATATATAAACTTTACAGAGAGATGAAAACGGAACAGTTACAACAACGTTTCAAAACTTAAACAATTCAAAATTTGAAACAATGTTATCTAGGTTAGACCTAGCAAAATTCAACCCAAGCCGCTAACCCGACTCGGTTTTTTATAGTTTAGGGTTGGAAAATTTGACCCGAATTCAATTTTTGGGTTGACCCGACCCGAATTTTTATGGGTCGGGTTAGGGTTAAAGGTGACCCGACCCGACCCGACCCGAATCATATAGGGGTTAAGTAGACTATTATATATTGATTTTCTTATTAGTTAAATATAAAAAAATTCTCACACACCCTGCTGGATGATAGACGGAGTGGATTTCACTTTTGATGAAAGTGGGCCCCATTTTTGTTAGTGAGTGTACACTAACAATTGGTGCACATGTTGTACACCAAATTGGGTGGATCATTCAACATTTGTTGACCCAATCAAAACCAAAACCGAGAGAAAATCTTCTCTCCCTTTGTTTCCATTGAAACGTCTTAAATGGACGCTGTCCATTTTCAAGATCGTGTAGCCCACTTTCGAACAGCAGTTTAGCTGATCCAATCTGTTCATATGGTTTAGACATGGAAGTTTAGCAAACCCTAGGTGTTTCATTGAAGATATTGTTGTATGGTATACACAGTTAGAAGCCAGAGATGACAGTTAAAACCTAACCACTGAAACCAATGTGGCTCACCTTGGCTCGATCCAAACCGTCTATCAATTTCTAGCATCATTTTTAACTAGAACCCAATTAATATCAGGTGTGGACGCTCATGTGTGTAACTATTGTTTCACATATAAGTTGCGTTATGCAGGTCCGAAAACAGAAATATTTCGTTTTCTTTTTCTCTCACCTTCATTTTTTTCCCTATTAACCTCAATCCATGACAATGCATTCGAGTAAATCTGAGTCATTCATAACCCTAAGTTGCAAGCTATCCTAGCCGTTCATTGATGTTCACCCAGATTATGGTTGAAAATGCCATCATATAAATAAGATTTTTCTTTCATTTTTCTCCTTTCTTGCATCCAGAAACCCCAAATCTCATACTAACCATATAAATACGTCTGTTAGAAAGGGTTGGAGCTGAAATATCACAGTTTCCTAAGCTACTCGAAATGATTTTACTCTGTCCATAACTATCGGATTGAAGGAAAATCAACGGTTGATGTTTCATCATTGGAGGTCAAGCCTTCTTCTCCGACGGTGTTGTTGTGGCTAAGGTCATTATTAAGCTGCATTCATAGAGTTCTTACTGCTGAGGTATAGGTAAGATAATCTGTCATTTCATCTTTCTGTTACATCTATGATCACCCGGTTTGCTATCGAGTGGTAAACTGAGTCGAACTCGTTCTATGCCTAGTTTATATTAGTTTATAGAAGTTGTTCATGATCCTAAGAATGTCTGATTTAGTTCAGCTATTTAGGATTAATCATGATCATATATCCTTGCTTTTGAAGTTCAATCTGGTTAAAACTAGTTGTAACTTGTGCTAAGTTGACTCAACAAAACTCACTGAGTCCAATTTGAGGTGAACTCTAATCCATGATCATGAGCAATGTTGGGTAGGCATTGGTAGCTGAAGATTTGAGTCTAGTTGTGAGTTGATTTAGTAAAATTCCTTTATTAAGTGAGTCTTTCTTGAGAATTCTTACTATTTTAATTCAAATTGGTGCTTGAAATAAGATATGATTTCAGTTTAATCTACAAATTAGTTAGTTGATCAATAAAATGCTGGTCAACTCGACCCGACCCGGTTTAATTTGGGTTGGGTAAGGGTGGGGAAAATCCGACCCAAATTCAATTTGGGTCGGGTTAGGCTTGAGGTGGAAACGACCCGACCCATTGCCACTCTAATCTAGGTGGAGGATGAGGGGTTGATACGTTAACACATAACACATATAGCTCAATCCAGTCCACAATAGTTTAGTAAATGGCGGCAGACATGCATCATGTTGGTGGCCGTACAACTTTTTTTTTTTTTTTTTTAAGGGCTAGCAATGGGACATGCTATAGGGCCAAGCCCTATTTTAGGCCCAACAACAAATAGCCCATGATCAATCTTAATTCTGAGGAAAGGCGGCAATGCCAGTGAAGTCTCCCACCATGAGAAATCTACACTCTCCCAATGAACCCCCCCCCCCCCCCCCCCCCCCCCCCCCCCCCCCCCAATAACATATGGTGTGTCTACCCTATGTGTGTGTGATGAAACCTCGTCTCTTTAGGCTTTGTCAAGTGCTCTCTATGTGTATGTGACCTTTTTAAATGTTAGTTTTCGATACTTCCTATTGTGCTTTTGTGTTACTGGCATCGAACATTACAGGTGTAGCTGTGCAACACAAGGGACTAGGGATCCCAAGCCCACCACCGCCACTAATTTAAAGTTGCCTTCTAAGTAAGGTGTTGCCAACCTAATTTAAAGTCACTTTCTATGCAAGGATTTACCAAAGCCCAAACAAGGCTTGCTTGCATTTGCAACTGGTCGCCAGTTGTCCACCTATGCCTAACTTTTAGGAGCATGGACAAAGCTACCCTTAATTTCTAGCCCAAAATTTAAATAGGTTGGGAGTGGGCCGGCCTCAGCCTAGCTCTTCAAATGCCCTAGCTCCTAGCTCCTGGCTATCACTTATTTACTATATAGCATTGCTAATGCACCTTATAGCTATGTTTCCAGCTGGATTGAGTTGAGCCAACGATTGTGGGTGGACTGAATGTGGAGATTTGTGGCTCAGAGCCAAGCCTGAGTTTTAAGCCCCCCAGGCCATAGATGAATTGGTTGGGTCTGGGCTCAATTTTTGCAGAGGTCCATAAGACCGACCTGACCTGAGCATTCAGTTGCTCAGGCCTGATTCATAAGCCCACCGACTTGACTCAGATATTTTCTACGCCCGCCCAAATGTATCCCTACTTAAAACTAGGGGTGCAACTTGGGCTGGTCGGTTTGAGGGTCAACCAAACTTTAAGAGGATCCAACTTGCAACCTGACCGGACTAAAGTCCAACCCGATGTGCCCAACCTGAATTACTCTACAACTGACCCAACTCGGCCCAGATGTAACCCTATTTTAAACTAGGGCTGCAACTGATGGGGTGTTCCTCCTCATGAGGAGAGGAGAGAGTGCAGCCTGGGGTCGTCGGGCGCTCGTCCAACAAGGTCGAGCGTCCGAAATTCGCCCGGAAGAAGTAGTTGGTCTCTGGACAATTTTGAACATTGTCAAGTGACCAACAGAAGGTCATCGGACGCCTGGAGCCCAAATTGGGCGCCCGACCATGCTGGGTCAGGTGGCCAAAATTCGGATGATTTTTTTCTCAAACTCTCTGGACAAATTTTTCCCATTATCAAGCACCCGCCAGTGTTTGGTCGGGCGCCCAACGGCGCACATACTGTAATTCCGCAGTTTTTCATTTTGGCTCTAACTCTTGTGAAGTGCTATATAATTACTTCCAAATCAAGAGTATGACATCTTAATAGGAGGTTTACACGTCCAAGGTGTGTGTGTGTATGTGTGTGTGTGTGTGTGTGTGTGTGAGAGAGAGAGAGAGAGAGAGAGAGAAGAGAGAGAGAGAAGAAGAAGAAGAAAAAAAAGAAGAAGAAAAGAGAGGAAGATCGAAGAGAAAAGGTTTAGGCTCGTGACGCTTCATCCACGCAGTCTCTGTGTGTGTGTGTGTGTGTGTGTGTGTGTGTGTGTGTGTGTGTGTGCGCGCGCGCGCATGCGTGCACGAGTGCGCGCGTGTGTGAGGGAGAGAGAAGAAGAAAAGAGAGAAAGAGAGAGGAACATCGAAGAGAAAAGGTTGGGGCCCGTGACGCTTCATCCACGTAATTCATCAATTCTCAGCTTTTTCGTAGTCCACAATCCGAAGAGATCTCTTAGTTTCTAGTTCTCTTTTATTGTTATCCACCTATGTGTTGGTAAGGTTGATTGGATCCAAGCGGGTTGTGTTTGTAATATCTGTGTAAACATTACTTTACATAGTGGATTATTGATCTAGACAAGGTCCCATAGTTTTTACCTCTACTAAGGGTTTTCCATGTAAAAATCTTTTGTGTTCATGTGATTGATGATTTGATTGTGTTTATTGCATTCTCATATCACATAATTCATGTAATTGGGGTGCGAGACCATGAACTTTTGTACAACGCTTCCAACAATAACTTGGGCGCGTTACGTACTAGACCTCAAGAGCACCCCACCTCCAACTTGAATCATCTATGCTCAATCCAATTAGTCCGACCGAACTGAACCAGGCCCAAATACATTTTATTATTCCCAACCCATATGAGTTCATGAGTAGTCGACTCACACTTGTATCACAAAGCCTCCTTGCAAATCTATTAAATGCAGGGCGCATCAGATCAATACCTTGGATCACAAAAATCATGGGCCCCACTCATACATACTCCCTGATTTCGACCGTCAACTCATTTCACAACAACACCACTATCAGTTGAAGACAAACCACTATCAGTTAAATACAATCCACTTGATCTAGTTTTGGGAGGGGTGCACCAGCCCATGCAATAGTGCAACACGAAATTGGATTGCAAACCGAGCTCCATACTGAGTAAACTCTGTTGGCCCCACCGTGAATGCACGTGGTTTATCAATGCCGTCCAAAGCTGGAGTGGACCATACCACAGGAAACAGTGGGAATAATGATTTCCACCATTGAAACCTTCCTAGGCCTACAGTGATGTTTATTTGTCATCCAACCCATTCATAAGATCACACAGAAATTAATGGATGAAGGGAAAACATAAATATCAGCTTAATCCAAAACTTCCGTGGCCCCTGAAGAATTTTTCATCAATAGATGTTCAATTCACGCTGTTTCCTATGGTGTGGTCTACTTGAGTTTTGGATATGCTTATTTTTTTTTGCTTAAGCCTTGAAATTATACGGTAACATGGATGGACAAAGTGAATAAAATACATAAATCAGTATGCAATCGGCTCCTGTGCAACAGGAAATCGAATTGGCCTACTGAGTTACTCTGTAAAATCAGTTAGGCCATCTGTGAATGTATGTAGTTTATCCACACCGTCCGTTTTTTCAGCTCATTTTAGTTGTTGAGACCAAAATGAAAGCGTATCCAAAGCTTAAGCGGACCATATTACAGGAAACAGTGGGAGTAATGATTTACACCATTGTAACTTTTCCAGGGCCCACAATTATGTTTATTTGTCATCCAACCTGGTCATAAGATCACACAGACTTGGATGAAGGGGAAAAAACAAATATCAGAGTAGATGTTCAATTCACATTGTTTCCTACGGTTGAGCCCTAAAATTATATGGTAAAATAGATGAACAAAGTGGATAAAATACATAAATTAATGCGGACCCATTGAGTTTACTCAGTTTAGCGTACTGAGTTGCTCAGGACGCAATCAGCTTCCGTGCAGCAGAAGTGCAAGGCATGAGGGGCCCAGCAGCAAGCTGCTGTGGTGAGCCCTCCCCCAGGGTCAAGGCTTAGAGGACTAAGCATGGGCCAACCCCATGGATCTTAATCAACACTGTCCAAATTGGTGGCCAAAAATCATACATACTGGAGGATCTTAACCGTAAGATGGATGCAGACAAGGCAGTATTGCTCCGTAAATCTCTATTTTCTGACCACCCATTGGACGGTTAGGATTGATTGATCATTATGTTGGCAAGAGGGTCTCACGATTAGCTGGTCAGGATTGAACATTTGAACTGCATGCATGTCAGATGCATATTGCATTGCCTCTTGCCACAATCCAGTCCACTACGGTTTAGTAAATGGTGGCAAATACGCAGCATGTTGGTAGTTGTACAGCTTTTGTTAGGGCTGGCAGTAGTACGTGCTCTCAGGCCAAGCCCATATGGGCTAAGATTCGGCCCATTTTAAGCCCAACAATATAGCTCATGACCAATCTTAAGTAGGGTGAAAATGGACAGGTGGCTCACCCCCTTAGGCCCAATGCCTAGGCCCTAAACATGGCCCAATGGCGAGGCCTAGGCTCGAAATCTAAGCCACATACCAACCTGTTACCCTAGTCAAAACCCTAAGTGGGCTACTGTTATGACGGTCTAAAGACATTTGTTAATGGTTCCATTCAACATGCATTTGTAATTTCAAGTCGATGGTTGGGGCCAGGGTCATGTTTCAATCATCCAAACCGTTTATATGTAGGAATTATTGGTGACCAAATTTTTGGGACCGTGGGCTAGTGCTGCCCTTAATTTCAGGCCCAAAATTTAAATAGCCATGTCATGGGCCCGTCTCGACCCAGCCCTTCGAATGCCCTAGTTCTTTGGCTATCACTTATTTTCCATTTGGCATTCTTAATGCACCTTATAGCTAGGGTTCCAACTGCACTAGGCTGAGCCAATGGCTATGTGTGGGCTGAATGTAGAGATCCGGGGCTCAGAGCCGGGCCTGGTTTTAGGCCCGTAAGCCATTGATGAAATGGTTGGGCCTGGGATTGATTTTCAACCAGCACTCAAGACCGATGCCACTTGGAGAAGTGCACTGGGAATTTGGCGCAGAGAGATTGAAGGGGTGAGGCACACGTTTGCCACGCAGCCATTCAGCAGGTGAGAACAGGCCCCGGACCCATTATCGGATTGGTGCATTCAGCAGGTGGGAACAGGCCCTGGACCCATTATCAGATTGGTGCATTCAGTGGATAAGGGCCACTGCGTTTTTGGGCCATTGACTGAAATTCGCACTGATTGGACAACCATACCATCAAGTAGCTGTGAGTTCTTCTGGTTGAATCTAGACCATTGCCTAAAAGTTTAGCCATCCATTCGCCATAATAGAGTCCAATTGCCCTGATTTTTTGCTATAGTTTATCCATTTGGTGGACCAGCAAAAAAAATTAACGGTCTTGATCAGCATGTAAAAGTGGCACGCTTATGGAGATGTTCTGCTGGAAACTATATGAACGTGCACATAACACAAGTTATCACAGTGCGATGTACATAAACTGGATGTGTTACCGCAGTTGATGAGCCAAGCTGTTCATCATGTCCTTCCCATGGATCTCAACCATCTTAGAAAAGTTTCACTCTTCAAACGATCTTAACTGTCCAAGAAATATCCTAGAAATGAACGGTAGAAAGAACATCCAACGTTGGATGAGAAAAAATCCACCGATTGAATGAATCGGTCGTTACCATCCAGATTATGCAACCCACTTGCAAATAACTAGGACCCATGTTTTCCTATAGTTTTGGGAGGGGTGCGCCTGGACCGTGCAATAGTGCAACGAAGGGCGACGCTTGAGAGCCCCAAATGCAAGCTATTGTGGTGAGCCCTCCCCCACAAGAAATTAATTTAATATCGTGAGAGCGATAGCCCACGTATCAGATATTAAACTGATAAGAACAGAGACTAAACTTGATCTTAGCCAAAAGGCCGAGAAAGGTAGGATTACTTCTCCAACCTTCCATCCCTATTGTAAGATGGTATTTCCTGCTTCTCTTCTCTCTTCTGTTCATGTGGGACTGAAAACAAAAACAACGTGATGTTTGCAAGATGCTGATCTTAGAGTTATTATTGGAAAAGTCGGCAGCGGAAGCGGAACGCCGAAATCGTGAAGTAATGTGAAATCAAACGAGTAACAAGATGCAATTAATCACACAAAAGCATTCACCACAAGAGACTCCGAATTTTACGTGGAAAAACCCTAAAACGGATAAAAAAACCACGGCACAAAACGATCCACTATGAATATCAGAAGATTACAGAAATTGACAGCCCACTAACAAGGAAAAACAGAAAAAACTCCAAGTTTTCTCTCACACACACCTCTTCCCTCTTCCTAGTATGAATAGGAAACCTTAGACACATTAGGATACCTCTTTAAGTCGGATTACAACACCTTAAATAGGAAGAAATCCGAAAATAGAAAGACCTTGCGCAGTACTGCGGACTGCGCAAGAACTCCGCGCGCACAACCGACCAGTCGGCCAATACAAAAACAGTCCAGGGAGATTTTACATCAACGCTGCCTCACAGCCGACCGGTCGGAGCCCACTGACTACCGGTCGGCCGACAGGTCTGGGCGCCACAGAAATCTGTCCAGTGGGGGAGCTCTTCAACTGCACTTGGGTCACGCTATCCGACCGGTCGGCCGGCCGGTCGGAGCACCCAATTAGTGCCAAGTTTGAAGACGCATCCCAACAAACTCCACCGAGGCTTTAAACGTCGAATCAACACATCCTTGCAACGTCATCTCATCTTCAATCATAGCTCCACCGCTTCTCATACCACCATCGACCCTATCCTTGCAAATTCACGCCCTTTACCGCTTTTCTCATGTGACCCTTGGGCACTTGCCACATACGAGCAACCGTGGATCTCGCTGCCATTCTCGCAGCTCCACCGTGAATTGTGCTCCCGATCAACATGTAAAGATGGCCACACCTCCGTGCCTTCATACACACGAGTGCCCCCTTCATCACTTCACAACAACGATCACGGCCGATAAACACGCACCCTTTCGCCTCGAGTGCACCAAGAGAAATCACATTCATCTTCATCTTGGGAACATGCTTCACATCTTCCAGGACTCGCTCGACCCCATCGAACATCCTGATGCGCACAGTACCAATACCCACAACCTTATGAGCGACTCCATCGCCCACAAACACCGATTCTCCACCATACTCCCTGTATATCGTGAATGAACTCCGGTCAGGGCAAACGTGACATGAAGCCCCTGAATCAAGGATCCACTCACTACCGTGAGATCCCTTGCCAGATACAATCAGAACTTCACAAAAATCACCACCGTCCTCTACGGTATTGGCTCCCTCTCTAGAAGAATTTACATACTTCTCTTGCCTCAACCTTGGATTCTGATAATCCCCTCTCATATGGCCCTCCTGGCCACAATTCCAACACTTCACCTTAGACTTACCTTTGCCCTTGGCCCTCGATCTCGATTTCAAATATCCTCCATGCTCAGAACTTCTTCCCCTCATAACCAGTGCCTCTGAGGAATAACGGGAAGCCATGTCACCGCTCTTCTTTCTCATCGCCTTCGATTGGAGGGCTGAGATAACGGTCTTGACGCTTATGGTTTCCCTTCCTGCACACACAGAGTCCCTGAACGACCCATATGAATCTGGAAGAGAATTCAATAAGATGCATGCTTGGTATTCATCCTTCATCGGTTCATCGATCTCCACCAACTTGCAAGCCAGCCTATTGAATGTGCTCAGGTGATCCTCCACCTCGGTTCTGTCAGTCATCCTCAAGGTGAACAACTACATCAACACGTACATGCAATTCTCTAGAGATTTCTTGGTATAAACCTTCTCTAGCTTCGCCATCGTTTCAGCCGCAGTCTTCTCCTTCATGAAATGATAGAAAACATCATCCGTAAGGTTTAACAGGATTGAGGTTTTTGCCTTCTTGTCGAGCCTCGTCCACTCATCGTCTTTCATAGCCTTGGGTCGCTTTCCAAGAGCTCCATCAAGCCATTGCTAAACCAGGAAGGATTCAATGTTCACCTTCCATAACTCAAAGTTATTTTTCCCAGAGAACTTCTCTATATCAAATCTTGCGCTCGATCCCATCTTCTCATCTCAGATTCGAATCTACTCCACCCCAACTTTAGCTCTGATACCACTTGTTGGGAAAGCCGGCAGCGGAAGCGGAACACCAAAATCGTGAAGTAATGCGAAATCAAACGAGTAACAAGAAGCAATCAATCACACAAAAGCATTCACCACAAGAGACTCCGAATTTTTCGTGGAAAAACCCCAAAACGGATAAAAAAACCACTGCACAAAACGATCCACTATGAATATCAGAAGATTACAGAGATTGACAGCCCACTAGCAAGGAAAAACCGAAAAAACTCCAAGTTTTCTCTCACACACACCTCTCCCATCTTCCTAGTACGAATAGAAAACCTTGGACACCTTAGGATACCTCTCTAAGTCGGATTACAACACCTTAAATAGGAAGAAATCTGAAAATAGAAACACATTGCGCAGTACTGCGGACTGAGCAAGAACTCCGCACGCACAGCCGACCGGTTGGCCAATACAAAAACAATCCAGGGAGATTTTACATCAACGCTGCCTCACAGCCGACCGGTCGCCCAACCGGTCGGAGCCCACTGACGACCGGTCGGCCGACCGGTCTGGGCGCCACAGAAATCTGTCCAGTGGGGGAGCTCTTCAACTGCACTTGGGTCACGCTGTCCAGCCGGTCGGTCGGCCTGTCGGAGCACCCAATTCATGCCAAGTTTGAAGACTCATCCCAACAGTTATTACAATCCTAATGCTGCAATTTTTATTCTCAAGCGAATGCAAAGTAAGGCCCAACATATGAACGATTGTGATAACAAGAAAACGTCTTCTTGAACGTGGAGATTCTGGAGGATCTCAAATTCAGATGGTTCTGCATGACTTTAAACAAATAATCCTCTCCTATAGGGGATTTAATTTATATGCATATTTATTCCCATTTACATACATTTACTCCCATCAAAACACACGTCAAATACCATTTACCGCTATTTGCTCTCAATTCTACCCATTTACTCCCATCCAAACGCCCGCATTCACATATCCAAAAGTTTCTTAATAGGTGATTAGGGTTTACCCACAAGAGATTTACAAGGGTATGTACCATCGATCTATATATAACTGGTGGAGAGAAAGGAAGCCATTGGAATTACTGCACTCAGATACCTATAGATTGATTGACAATGAAGAATAGTAGGTCGACGATCATCCGGTTTGTTCAAATTGAACACCAAAATAAACCGTGCAAACGCGCCGGTCACATATTATAGAATTTTTATTCAATAAGAGAAACGATAACCAAAGCATTGTCGCATGACTGTCCCATTTCATCACACTTATGCTCCACTTCCAGCATTGGCGGTGGCGTCCTTAATTCTTCACAGCATTTTCCAGCTTCTGCCATTGCGCCAAACAATTTGGCAGCCACGTCAAGGTAATTTCCTGAGTCGAACATCTGCATTGCCTTTTCGAGATATTGGACCATTTCTTCATAATTCTTATTGCAATCTTCAAGCCGTTGCTTAACTTTCGCATCGGAGGCTATTTTATACTGGTCGGTGGTGAACGACAATGTCTTCTTAGCTTTATCTAGTGCAAGCTCAATCAAAATCCTTGCTAGGCCCTTACTATCAGCAGTGGAGCTGCTAGGAGCAGATCGTAAGGACGATATGCAGTATGCAGGAAAGTTTGTTTCCCTGCATGTTTCCATAACCAAATCTTTGTTTTGAGCGTTTGTGAATGGAGTGGAATGAACAAAAAGGAGAAGGAGAGGAAGGAAAAACAAAGGAAAGCGCATGGCATCCATTTCTTTCTTTGTGATTGAAGTGGGCGTTTGTTTCTTCACTACTTATAGAGGGTATTCGAGCCAACGGTTATAATATGATAGAGCTCTCTTTATTATAATACTAAAGACCTGCACCTTGGACCATCCATGTGATAATTTAAATCATGGATCGTGACCGTTCATCTACTTTAATCTATTATGGATGGAACATGCATTAATTTTCATTCAAAATGGATGGTCGTCAAGATTATCTTTGGTCGACTTGGATTCTTCTATTTAGGTAAAAAAAAGTGAGAAAATGGATAGCTAGGATTGTCCTTTTAGAGTGAGTATTCATTCATTAACTATCTTAGGCAAAACCAACTAATTGGACAGTCATGATCCACTATCTAATCTTCCACGTGGACGGTGGAAGGTGGATTCTTCCATGTTATGATGGAAAGGGCTCTTTTACCGTCCATCCTACGTTCTCGTGTGAAAGGTTTGACATGGAAACAGACATGCCCAAAGCCGTGCCTAAAGACCCGGCGTCCTCTTGCTCGTCCACGTAAAAACCAGCAGTGCGAGTCGTCTGTGTTGAAGGCACAGAAAAATTCATTGCCATTACTGATGTCATCTCACAGAACAAAGGACGCTGGATTGCGTCCTACCCGGCCCGTCTCCAGCAGCAAACGGGCAGAGGCTCCTAGTGGCCACCGTGATGTATGTGTTTTATCCACACCGTCCATCCCTTTTTTCATATCATTGCAGGCCATAGGACCAAAACTTAGGCAGATCCAAGGCATAGATGGACCACACCACAGGAAGCAATGGTGATAATGATGCTGACGGTTGAAACTTTCCCAGGACCCAACGTGATGTTTATTGACCATCCAACCTGTTCATAAAGTTACATAGATATGGATGGAGGGAAAACAAAAATATCATCTCGATCCCAAAATTCTGTGGCCCTCGATAAATTTTCAACGACAAAAGTTTAACTCCTACTATGTAGTCCGACTTGTGCCTTGTATTGCCTAAGGTGCCGTTTGTTAAACTGAAAAATAAGGCCTGAAACTTAATTTAAGTGTTGAAAACTTAAAGCACTGAATTTAAGTACTTACAAGTAATGAAAAATCTGTTTGGTAATTTGTTTGAAAAAAGTCTTGATATCTTAAAATAAGAACTTTTTCACGAAAACTTGTTTGGTAAAAACAAATCATAAATGTCTGAAAATTGACAGTTTGTCATATTTGCCCCTATCATCTAAGTTTCTATCATTTATAAAATATGAAATAAAACATACTATTATTTTGCCACAAGTTTGGCACACCTATGCCCAATTCACATATTTTTCAAACATGACCTTTTAATTGATGGACCATGTGCTGTGCTTTTCTTGATAGAATAATTATAACCGTTTGATTGATGGATCATAATGTCTCACTCAAGGACGATATTAGACCATTCATCTCTAGGGTCCCACCTAATATACTTCAACTCATAACCCTGAATAAGAAATGCTTTGCCTAAAAAAAAAAAAAAAAATCTCATCCCGTAGAATTAGTGGGCCACACATGTACAATCTCTTGACCCACTTGTACAAATGGCATTCTACAATCTCTTAGCTCACTTGATCTGCAGGTACTTAAAAATTGTAAATGTAGCATTCATAAAATCAAATTAAAAAAAAAGATTAAATTGTGTAATAGTGAAGATGGAACGTAAGAAATAGTGATGATTGAAGGTCCACCATTAAAACATTCATAGTGTCACATAAGTTTTGGATCAGGCTAATATTATTGTGTTTTCAGTTCATCCCAACAGGAATGACCATATGAGCGGCATAGATGGCATATGAACATCATGGTGCAACTTAGGGAGGTTTTATTGGTAGGAATTTTCCTACCCAATGATTCATATCATGCAACCTACTTCACTTTTGCAACTACCTCATTTTTTATTCTATGATCCAACGTGGTCTAAAAAACAGATGGACAAGGTGCACTTCAGACAAATATTATGGTGGGCCCATATAGTTTCAGTCCATGAAGTTCATGCAAAAGGCTTGAAACCTGATGTGACTCGGAACTGGTGATGTGGGGCCCACCTCGATGTATGCATCTTATATTCATGTAATCCATCCATTTTTACAACTTATTTTAGATCATGGTCCCAAAGATGAAGCAGATAGAAATCTCAGGTGGACCACACCATAGGAAATAGAGGTCATTGACCATTAAAACTTTTGTGGGCCACAAAAGTTTTGGATCATGCTGATACAAATCTCACACATCCAACTGTTTTGCAAGCTTATTTTAGGATATGATCCCAAAAAATGAAGCTAATCCACATTTCAGGTGGACCATGCTACAGAAAGCCACGGTAGGTAGGAACTTTTAGAGGGAGCAGGATTAGGTGAGACCCCAGATCCATTGAGGTGGGTGGGGCCCCTGACGGTATATGTGTCTTAAATCCACACCATCCAACCATTTTGAAAGATCATTTTAGGTGTGATACCAAAAATGAAGCTGACTCAAATCTTAGGTGGACCACACCATAGAACAGTCGTGATTGAATCTCTACCATTGAAAACTTCATGGATTTCACTGGAATGTTTATTTGCCATTATTTTTCCATCCAACCTGTTGATAAGGTCACAAACATCTAGATGAAGAGACCACATAAATATCATCTTGATCCAAAGCTTTTGTGGCCCACGGAAAGTTTTTAATGGTCAATTAGCACTGTTTCTTGTATTATAGCCCATATGGGATTTGAAACCGATTCATTTTTTTTTTATGATGCCTTAAAATGAACTTTCAATAAGGATGGATAGCATGAATGTAGTCACATACATCGCAGTGGCCCCACAGTCAGGGGTCTCACCCGCCTCGGTGGATCGGGGTCTCACCTAATCCGCTCGGACGCGGATTGCCTGCGAAAGCCTTTCGGCAGGCATCTCCTGCGCTCCAAATATAGGTAGGGCCCACCATGATGTTTGTGAAAAATCTACATCGTCCAACCGTTTTGTGAGATCATTTTAGGCATTGATAACAAAAATAAACTGGATCAAAGACTCAAGTGGGCCGAAAACGTGACGATTGAACTTCCACAGTTGAAATATTCATGGGGCCACAGAAGTTTTGAATCAGGATAATATTTGTGTTTTCAGTTCACCTCAGTAGGAATGACATTATGAACGGTATGGATGGCATATAAACATCACTATGGACCCCATAGAGGTTTCAACGGTAGGAATTTCCCTACCCACCTTTTGCTTTAGTGCGGCCCACTTGAGTCTTGGATCCAGTTCATTTTTTGTCTTAATGCCTAAAATGATTTCACAAAATGGTTGAATGGCATAGATTTCTCACAAACATCACGGTGGGCCCTACCTATATTCCGAGTGCAGGAGATGCCTGCGGCAGGCAATCCGCTCCAGGATCCTGTTAGGTAAGTATACAGGGTTCTACGTGTTTACGAGGCAAAGTTCTATGGACCCACCATGTTGTATATGTTACATCCGCACCATTCATACCTTTCTTCAGGTCATTTTTGGCCATGAGACAAAAAATGAGGCAGAACCAAAGTTCAGGTGGACCACACCATAGAAAATAGTGGAGATTGAACATCTACCATTGAAAACTTTTTGGGGCACGGAAGTTTTGTAACAAGCTGATATTTATTTTTTTCCTTCATCCAGGTATGTGTGACCTCATGCACAGATTTGATGGCAAATAAACAGCATAGGAATGCTTCAACAATGGGTGTTATTATCCTCACCGCTATATCTGGCGTGGCCTACTTAAGCTTTGGGTCAGTCTCATTTTTTTGCTCATCTCCTAATATGATCTCTTAAAATGGATGAACGGTGGGGATATAACACATATATCATAACAGGGCAAAGAACTTTGTCACATCAATTGTGCTGGTATTTTGGTATTTTGTCAGCAGGTTATAAAAGGAGGCCAGACTTATTATTTTGAAAAATATTTAACTTTAGAATCACGCTTTCAGCGTTAAGCATTAAGCCAGCGCAAGAAAGCTTAAATAATATTCAAAATTTTCAGTGGAAATATGTATTAAGCACTTAACATTTTGGATTTACCAAATAATCTGAATAAGGAGAATCACTGAAAACGGGCTCTTTCAGTGATAAGTCCGGAAAATAAGTTTTACCAAACAGGCCCTAAGTTTTGCCTTATAGCCTGAAATGATACAAAAAAAAATGACTAGACAGTGTGGATAAAACACATACATCACAGTGGCCACTTGGAGCTCCTGCCCGTTGGCTTCCCAAGAAGGCCAACGGGCGGTGTAGGACGCAATCCGCATGCAAGAAGCCGATTTTCCCCTCAAGTATGGATTGCTTGCTAGACAACCCCACTTTTACTGTGTGGAATTTCTCTGGGCCTCACCATGATCTATCTGTTAGATCCACACCGTCCATCAATTTTTTCAGATTAATCTAAAGCGGAAGACCAAAAATGAGGAACATCAAAAGCTCAAGTGGACCACACAACAAAAAGTATGGGATTGAACAAGTAACATTGAAACCTTCCTACAGTCCACTGTGAAGTTTATTTGCCATCTAACCTCTTCATAAGGTCACTCAGACCTTGATGAAGGTAAAACACAAATATCATCTTGATTAGAGTCGCTTGTGGCCCCAAGAAGTTTTCAATGGTAGGCGTTCAATTCCCACTCTCTGTTGTGTGGCCCACTTAAGGATCTGAATCATTTTCGACCTTGTGACTAAAAGGTATGACACAAAATGGATGGACAATGTGGATCTAATAAATACATCATGATGGGCTCCATGGAAGTTCCACATTTCAACCGTTTCGATTTTCTCCTCTAAGCAAGCAGCCGGATTTCTTGACGTAGGAAATTTATGCAGGCCTATGATGATTTATTTCCGAGATCCACACCGTTCATATATTTTTTTCAGATCTTTGTAGGTTATAAGCCTAAAACAAGGCAGATCCAAAGCTCAAGTGGAACACGCCATAGGAAACGGTGGAATTGATGCTACCGATTGAAAACTTCTTAGGGCTACCGAACAGCTCTGATCAAGCAGATATTTGTGTTGTACCTTCATCCATATATGGGTGGCCTTATGAACAGGTTAGATGTGAGATAAGCCTCACGCATGGCCTTAGGAAGGTTTCAACCACGGTTTCTATAATCCCATTGCTTTCTTTGGTGTGGTCCACTTGAGCTTTGGATGTAACTCATTTTTGGAATCATATTCTCAAGCTTTTTGGAAAAATTGATGGACGGTGTGGATGTAACACAAAGGTCATGGTGAGGAGCAGTGAAGTTTCACACGTTAAAATGTACTGGGAAGAGAGAAATTCGAGGTATTGAGATGGAGATACCGAAAATGACGTGGGCGAATGACGGCACTGGAATTTCCCGTGCTTTCAACACAGCCGATCCGCACTCAAAAACCAACTCTGCATGTCAGACCCTTTAGTTTGATGATCCAATCCGTTCATTTGGTGAGACCACTTTTGGATTCGAAGACATCCTGAAGATCTTCTTACATGATAATCATGGCCCACTAATTGGAAGCTGTTGGGTCTGGACCTTTGTTTGCAATCGTCCATCAAAGTCACATGGATGGGATCATAGGGTGAGGGAATGTTGAGGTGAGTACCACCCACGGTGAGGTGCATCCAATGGTTGCGGTGGCTCATCCACCATACATACACGGCATGCGTGCAGGTCCATAAAGACGGTTCAGATAGTGGACTCTCATTGTGGATAAAGCATAGCATCTCATTGAAAATGAAATGATGACCGTAACATTTTATAACAATTCATTTTATTGCCGCTGTTAATGATGTTAGGATCACTCGGGAAGCATAATTTTGAGTTCCGATTCATCCATAAGGGCCCCTACAATTTCTACTGTCCAGCGGGTTTAGTCAAAACCAGACCCTGTCCATTTACTAAATGAGTCTGGATCTAAATTTTTTACCCAAACCTTTTTATTAAATGGGCTGGTCTAAGTCAACCCCATCAGACCCATTTATAAGTAGGTTTGGGCCGGGTAGAGGGAGAACTGCCCAGACCCATTTATAAATGAGTCGGGTTTAATGGGTCTGGGTTTGAATTTGGTATGCAAGTATTTTTACCAGGTTTAAAACTGGGTTTGAACAGGTCCGGGCCTAGATATGGGTCCCTTGAAAAATAGGCCAAACCCATCCATTTATTAAATGGGTTCGGGTCAAGGTCAAGTCGGGCCTAATATAAAGGAAAGCGGATCCAAATTCATTTAGCAATTGGGTCTATTCTTGGACCCAGACTTGTACCATTTAACAAACAGGTCGAGTCTGGGTCAGGTCTAAATGAGTTGGGTCTGGGTACCCCATTAGGTTCGCTGACCCATTTACAGTCCTATGTTCACATATGACACACGTGTGGTGGCTACAGTTTCACAAACAAAGATGTGCAATCACTGGCTGTAGTGAAAATGTAGTAATAGTTCACCACACATAGGCATGGCGATAGCCCAGGTCGCCCCCTAGTCCCGACCCCATTCGGACTTGCTACAACATGACTAGACAAAAGTGGAATATATAAACTAAGGTAAGGATAGTTAACAGTTCTATAAAGAGATTGATTGTATGTGGTGAGGGCCCAAAAATCTTCTTTGGATGTTGCTTTTATAAATTTCTGAGAAGTGGTGTCCTTGAGTAATTCCCGTCTGAATCATCAATTGTACATCGGCCGTGTCCTAGCAGAATTCAAATTATTTACTATATAATGCCATCATTATTTGCTTCTAACTCTAGATGGACTTTCTTTTAATTACTCTAATCTTGTGCTGCCTTCAAGAAAATATCGATAGTCCTAGGAAATTTTTTCTTTTTTATGAATTTATTTTTTATTTTGGATAGCGATGTCATGTGTGAATTGGATTGCGACAAATCCACTATCGGCGGGTCTTTATAAACTTCCTACGTATGCTAGAATTCACGCATGTCGTGCGTGTGACAGTCACATATCCTATGAATGGTATACATCTTTTGCACAGACATGTGTACAGCTCTAGGTTAGCTTACTTTTAGCAGATTACATGTCGCTAATTGCTAAGTACTTGCAACTCTTCTCTGGTGTGAGTATAATTTTCTTTTTATTCGTATATGAATTCCTACATGTAAGGGCTTCTCACTGGGTAACTTGGATTGTGACAGGCCAATTGTAAACAATTTCAATGTTTAGTAGGCCACAACATACAAAACAAATTCACAATTAATAATCATTTTATGAACATTTAATTATTTTGAATATTATGTGGCCCACAACATGTGTGAAATAGACTAATCTTTCTGCCATAAGATCTTAATAGTATCGTTCACCTAATGGAAAGCTCAAATCTTACACAAATGTCATATTGTTACACAAGTGCCCACGAGTGAATGTGTACACCTCTCATGTGCTGGTGTAATTAAGAAATCCAAGAAGTTTCTCCTTCTTGGAGGTTAAACATGATTACTTAGATTTCATCCAATGGCTCACATTCAACCCATAAAAAAGAGAAATCCAGAGAAAAATATGCCGGTGTAATTGTCGTATGCATGTAATAGTGTGCTAACACTTCTATAGGGGTGAACAACTTAATGTGCATGATTAAGTTATCTATCTAATGTTTAATCTTGATTCCAAACATTTCACTTATCCATGATTGATGCTGGCCTCACCATAGGAAATAGGATGAAATCGGGATGTATATTAGGTACTACCCTGAATGTCTCGAGCTCAACACCAGCTGAGGCTCAGAGGGGCCACCATAATGTGTGGGCTTTATCCCCAATGTTCATCCATTTTTCCATGTCATTTTAGGATATAAGCCAAAAAATAAGTCAAATCCAAGGCTCAAGTGGACCACACAATGGGGATTAAATGCCTATTGTTGAAAACTAAGTGTGAAGCACAAAAGTTTTGGATTAAGAAGATGTTTCCCTTTCCTTATAAACGATTTGAATAGAAAATAAACATCATAGTGAACCCTAACAAGCCTTTAACAATGGGCAACATTATCATAATTGTTTCCTATGGTGTGGTCCACTTAAGCTTTGGATTTGCCATCATTTTAAAGCTTATATCCTAAAATGATATGGCAAAATGGTTTGACGATGTGGATAAAACTCATACATTATAGTAGGCACCTTAAAGCCCAAGCCTATAACGAGCACTAGACCGCAGGCATAATACCCAATCTGTGTTGGTAAAATCATGCTTGAAATATCTAAATTCACCTAGTGTAGAAGTGGGCGCATGCGCGCGAGTACGATCCACGTGTGTGCCCACTATAGCCCACAAGAGTTTTATAGTGACACATGCGTCAGCTTGTAAATGTCTAAGTCTCCCATGCAAGAAGGAAAAGTGAGGTTAGATAGGGACAAGTCTAACTGGTTACCTATGCCTCTCTGTTTAAGGAATTTTATGTGCATTAATATACATTAGCAATTACCATGGAATCCATATAAATTTGAATTTGTAGACATCGTCCCTCACAAGGTGTGTGTGTGCACTCGTAAAATATGCATCATGTGTGATTATTTGATTTTGATGGGTATGTCATGGACTTAATTAGAATAGTAGGTTTGAAAGACTTAGAGTCGTCACTAGCCAAGGGATGCTTAGAATCTATGGGTAGAATCTATGATCAACTATACCCGTAGAATCACCTTAAACTAGGGAATTGAAGACTCCTCAATGTAAGATGACTTCGGGATAAGGCTTGCACCGGGGGATTCTAGGTAAGGACCTCATCAATGGTGAAGGAAGGCTTAGGCACTCTCATCCCCCGCGCTTATGCATGGTATCTACTTTTTGAGACTTATGGTTTTTAGAGATTCTCGAGGTTCCAAGAGGACTTACTAATTGACTAGCGTTGTTACCGAAGGTGTTAGAAAATAGCTAGTGAGTCCTACTCTCCCAAACCACCAATAGGAAGATCACAATGTCCCCATTTATGTTAGAGATAGTAGCTACAAAGATGGAAGAAAGAAAAGCAAATGCAATATATTAATGATGCAATAACTTATATATACATGCATATATATAATATTAATAACTAATATACCACTATCCTCTCAAATTACCGCAAAGGAAATCGTGATGTCTCAACCTAGGGTGAGTTCAAAGAGATAATGACTACTAGAAAAAGAAAATAAATGCGATATGTGAATGATCAAAATAAAATGAAAAAGGGTTCAAGTAATTAGACTTGACTTCTGATACACCAAGATAAAAAAATTAAAAAAAAAATCGGTAAGGTGCAAAACATACAATCAAGAATTACTCTAACCATGAGCAAGGGAGTATGAGTAAGGAGCGGGCAAAATATAAAAATAAATAAACAAATAAATAAAGGGGACAATCAGATTGTCGCCAATGCACGTGGAGATGTAGGAGAATGAAAGGAGAGCTAGAACCTCCTCCTAAGAGGAGATGATCGTAGATCTCAGATCTCAACCCTACTTTGTTTTTCTTGAATGGTTGAGATGACTTGGATGCTAGTGTGGATTGGGTTGGGTGATTTGGATGGTTGTGGTGCACACTAACTCACTCCAACTTTTACACTCTTATTCTCAATTCTCTCAATGATAGTAATTGCTTTTTTAACTCTCTCCTTTCTCTCTTTGTCTATTTGGATATCTTCTACTTTTCTGTTTTATTGTTGTAAAATGAGAGGGGAAAGCTTTTATTTATAGAAGTTGGCCTAATAATCTTGTAATTTGTAACAACTTGGAAGGAAAATACTGTTATGTGGCATGATCTAAACACTTGGAGAACATGTGGCATCATGAATTTACTTTGATAAGTGATAAAATATGTAATTTTATGACTTAAGGGTAGAGCTGGACACGAATCGAGTTTGATCGTTTAGATTAACTCAGATCGACTTGGTAAAACTTTGTTCAAACAAAAAGTCTTCGTGTTCAAACTTTGTTCGAACACATGGGGTCTATTCGAAAAAAATCAAGTCAGTTTCAATCACAACCTTGTTCGACTCGACTCAAACTCGAACTCGACTCGAATATTAACCGACTTAACTCGACTTGTTCGTTCGACTCGGATATATATATATATATATATATATATATATATATATATATATATATATATATATATATATATATATAGAGAGAGAGAGAGAGAGAGAGAGAGAGAGAAGGTTGGATGACAAATGAACATGACTGTGGGCCCTAAGAAGGTTTTAATGGTAGACATCATTCTCCTCACTGTTTCTTGTGGTGTGGTCCACTTGAGCTTTGTATCTGCCCCATTTTTTTGTTTAATGCCTCAAAATGAGTTGTACAAATGGATGGACGGAGTGGATAAAACAAATACATCATGGTGGGACCCATAGAGCTTTGACACCAGCTTGTTGGATGGTGTCCGCGTCACCAGCCAACCCACGTCCGCGAATGAAATTTGTAATTTGTGATTTGTGAACAAATCAATATTCACTATTCAGTATTAGAAAAAAATATTTTTAAGCAAAAAAAGCGAAATTGTTTGAATTGGTAAAAATTGTCCGAAATCCATATGTTCAAACATGTTTGAACATGGTTGGGTCAGACCAAATCAAGTTTGAACAAAGCCACCCTGTTCTAATGTTTGTTCCAACATTGTTCGAACACACCCACTAAAGCAGCCGAACGATCCGATTTGGTCCATGTCTGACTCGGATCGGATCGTTGCCCACCTCTACTTAAGGGGAATGAAGTGGATGTTCTACCCTCAGGCGGCAACCGACTTGCCACTTAGCTATCGATTTTCCTTTTCCGTTGTTCGAAAAAATCTTGGGAGAAATCCT
This sequence comes from Liriodendron chinense, assembly GCA_003013855.2. Classification (NCBI taxonomy): domain Eukaryota; kingdom Viridiplantae; phylum Streptophyta; class Magnoliopsida; order Magnoliales; family Magnoliaceae; genus Liriodendron; species Liriodendron chinense. The sequence goes on along the minus strand of ML058557.1, from coordinate 85,975 downwards.
AAAATTTGCCGCAAAGATTTAGATTACCACCTATTTACAATTTTTGCACTTTTTAGTCACAGCAACTTTGAGGGTTCTGCTTTTTGTATGGGCTTGTTGGTATGGGCATGGTTGGTGGCCTTATTATCATCGGCGCCTATTGTAAATTCCAGGAGTGCCAATATCTATTGCAAATGGCACGAGGGACGGCATGAGTCACCTAGGCAAGGGTTTGTACTATGAATTTGTGTACAAATCCTACCTGCTCAATTAGGCCCATGGCCCATATTGTGGATTGGATTTTAGGAGTTGGTTGGGAAGTATTCCTAAAAGGTTTTCAAGCTTAAAACTCATCTATTTTGATATAAGATAGGTGTTCCGTTTACTAGGGAGGGGTTTCTACATAATCATTAGTTATGTTTGGCAGCTTGTAATCAAAATTCACTAGAATTTAGCAATTGAGCAATCAAAATTAATAAATTGTGTTTAAAAGCCTATACTTAGATGAGAAAGTGAAAGAGATGATTATAACTTTTAGATATGTGATAATCAAAATTCATGTGAAATAGAATCACGTGATTTTGTCATGATCTCAAAATTTTGTCTCTAATTCAAATTAAATACGCTCCTCCCAAATGCGCCAAGTATAATCAATTCACGGTCGCAAACGGCCCCTAAGACCAACTAGGATTCATGTGTAATATCCATTCCCTCCATTGGTTACAAAAAAAAACATCTTAGGATATGAAATAAAAAAATAAGATGATTATAAAAACTTAAGTAGGCCACACCACAAGAATAGTGGAATTGATTTCTCACCGTTGAAGCCTTCTTTTGGCCACAGAGAAGTTTTATATGAGGTTGATATTTGTGTTTTTCATTCATCCGGTAGGTAATTAATGACCTTATACATGGTTGGATGGCATATAAATATCACGGTGGACCACAATACGGTTTCAGAGGTGGGCGTTTCCTTCACCACTTTTTCGTATGGTATGGTCCACTTGAGTTTTGGATATGCATTCTTTGGGCACATGTCCTTATGGGATCATATGAAAATGGACGGAGGATGCCTCACACTGACATCATGGTGGGCCGATAGAACTTTTCGGTGCACAGCTCCCAATTATCAGATTAAACAATTCAACCCATATATTCGACAAAGTATGATGAGTGTTTATATTGAAAGCAAATGAGTCAAAATAATTCAATTGAGAACTTTTATTAGTTACCTTTCCATCATGCAGAGTGATAGCGGTTGAGATTCAATGGCACATGAGATAGATAAAAAGGCTAAATTCCAAAGGTAGGGTCGGGTGTTTTGAAGCAAATTCTTTGGAGTTTCTGTGATTCCCTCCGAAAGGCAAGTCTAATGATTCCGAATAAAAGTTTACAAAGCAGAAAAGATTCAAAAGAAGCAAATTTTGAAAACAGCATTTGTTAAAAATATAAAATCTTTTACCGTAAAATGCCCCTGTGATTAGGACTTTTCCAAATAATGCCTCATAAAATGCCCCCGGTGATTAGGACTTTTCCAAATAATGCCTCACAAGTCATATTCATGGAATCATTTGCATGCTTTTTCAAATGAGTTTTCTGCTCTCTCTCTCTCTCTTTATAAAGTGTAGACTGTAGAGTCCAGACGCGGACCCGGTTTGGGTAGTGACGCTGCCACTAGCCAGATGGCCAGAGGTCGGTTCTTTGTGGGGCCCACCATGATGTATGTGTTTTATACACACCTGCCATCCATTTTTGCATATCATTTTAGAGCTTCATACCCAAAAAAATGAGGGAGATCTAAATCTCCGGTGTGGACCACAGCATGGGAAAACAGTAGTGATTAAATGCCCACCATTAAAATCCTCCTAAGGCCCATTGTAATGTTTATTTGACATCCAACCTATTGATTAGGTCATCTAGACCTAGATGAAGGGAAAAAATAAATATAAGCTTGATTCAAAACTTTTATGGCCATCAAGAAGTTTTTAATGATGGACGTTCAATCAACATTACGTGGTCTAATTGGGTTTTGGATCGAACTGATTTTCGGTCTAATACCATAAAATGATCTGAAAAATTGGATAGGCGGCATAGATGAAACCCTTACATCATGGTAGGAGCACCGAGCGCCGACCACTTGGCAGGGTCACTAGCCAATCCGCTTCCATGGCCTAACAGCCAGGTGGCTACTGGACAGTGCTATGTGGGGCCCATCATGAGATATGTGTTTTATCCACTCCATCCATCTAATTTTATAGATCATTTTCAGGCATGAAATAAAAAATGAGTGGTGATCGAACACCCATAGTTGAAAACTTCCTAAGGTCTACTGTCATGTTTATCTGCCATCCAACCAATGGATTAGGTCATACAGACCTAGATGGAGGTAAAACACAAGTATCAGCTTCATCTAAAACTTTTGCCACCCCGAAATTTTTTTACTGGTGAGCATTCAATCACTATTGTTCCATGTGGTGTGGTCCACATGAGACTTGAATCTGCTTCATTTTTTGGCTCATTCCATTGAATGATCTCGAAAAATGGATGGAAGGCGTGGATAAAACACATACATCATGGTGGGACCCACATGACACCGTCCAGTAGCTACTCGGGTCATAGGCAATCCAATCACAATGGGAGCCAATCCATATAAAATAATATACACACTCAAAATATCAAAATTCAAGTGTGACCCATTTTGATGATTAATTGGCCTGATTTTTCGTTAATGCTATCATCAGGGTGGGATGCACATGTTGGATGGACTGGATGTTATATGCACATAATATGTAGGCCAGGCAAGTCTCAACTTTCAGGAAAAAAAAAAAAAATAGATGAGAGTATTTTTATAATTTCATTCCGCAATAAGCACCTTGATTTCGAAGGAATTTTATGGTAAATGTCATTAAAATATATGATTTTTTTTTATAAATTTTCCAAAATGTTGAATGTTATTTAAGACTCCAACGAGTCCCATACTCGTCCGACCGACTCGGATTCGATCGAACACACACCTCTAGAGCGGATTTGGTAAGACCCGGATTAACCGAGATGGGTGCCACCCCTGACTGTGAGGCTTTGGGTTAAGATGATATTTGTGTGTCCTCTTCATCTAAGGTGTTTGTGATCTTATCAACAGCTTGGATGACAAATAAACATTTTTGTTAAATCCATGAAGTTTTTAATGGCGGGGATTCAACCACGACTGTTTCGTGTGGTGTAGTTCACCTAAGATTTGAGTCAGCTTCATTTTTTGGATCATGCCCTAAAATGAGCTTTCAAAATGGTTGAACGGTGTAGGTTTAAGGCACATACATCACTGTGAGCCTCACAATCAGGGTCCCACCCACCTCCGTGGAACCGGGGTCTCACCTTATCCGCTCCCATCTACATTGGACTCCAACTCGGCAGTGGCCCACCAGCAACGGTGGACCCCACCATGATGTCCGTGTTTTATCCACTCCATCTATACAATTTACCCGCTCATTTTAGGGCGAGTATAAAAATGAGGCAGATCTAGATCTCAGGTGGACCACACCACAGGAAACAGTGGTGATTGAAACTCCACATGTAAAAACTTCCTAGGCCCCTTAAATGTTTATTTGCCGTCCAATCTGTTAATTATGCACGCAAACCTAGTGTGGTCCACCTAAGAATTGAATCTCCTCCATTTTTGTGCTTAGGCCCTAAAATGAGCTGAGAAAATGGATGGACGGCAGGGATAAAATACATACATCATGGGCCCACATGACTTTTCCAGCACCGACTAGTGCCGAATCCGAATCCCTGTAGTTGATATCCTGGAACACGTGTGAGATAGAAGCTGCTCCGGCAGCAGAGGGCCTACCTTATGGATTCCTCGGATGGAGCCGGAAATGTTAGAGCCATCTGTCTATGGTAGGCCGTAGGCGCGGATTTCCTGCGAAAGCCTTGCCCAGGAAGTTCCTGCGCTGGGAACCAAGGTGGGCCCACACTGATTTTTTTTTTTTATAAATCCACCCCGTCCATCCGTTTTGGGAGCTAATTTTAGGACACGAAAATAAAAATGAACCGGATCCAAGACTCAAGTGGGCCGAAAATGTGAGGATTGAACTTCCACAGTTGAAATATTTGTGGAGGCACAGGAGTTTCGAATCAGGATAATATTTGTGTTTACAGTTCATCCAAGTAGTAGTGACGTTATAAACGGTATGGATGTCATATAAACATCACTGTGGACCCAGGGAGGTTTCAACGGTAGTAATTTACCTACCCACCTTTTCCTTTATTTTCGGCCCACTTGAGTCTTGGATCCGGTTTATTTTTGTTATTATATCCTTAAATGAGCTCCCAAAACGGATGGACAGGGTAGATTTATCAAAAAACATCAGTGTGGACCCACCTTCGTTCCCAGGAACTTCCTGTGCAAGGCTTTCGCAGGAAATCCGCGCCCGTCTATGGTAGACGTCGAAAGGTGAGGTGTCCATGGGGACTGTCCATCTAAGTGGCCCTAACGAAAAGACGTCCATAGACATTACTTTTTCTCTAATCTTGACCGTTAACTAATTTTCTTCACTATCGTTGCTTTGAATACTACTGTTCAGATGGTCTTGATCATCTGATCTGTGTGTTAATGTCAGATTTTGTAACGAGATCCTCCAGCTTTTCTCCTTCACTTCAACCGGAATTTTCACCACCAGACCTGAAGCAAGACAACAAATAAGGGTGGCTGGGGACCAGCCGTTAGCCCTCCGATGCTTAAGTTAGGCCACAGTAAGAAGAGAAGCCAAGCAAAACGGGACCAAGATTGAATGATGTGTGCGTACCTGCTCTTAATGGAGCCACCCCTTTATATAGATCTGAAGCAATCCAATTTGTTACGTGAGATGTCGAAATCCCGTTGATGTCGCATACGATACTGAGAATTCGCTGATTTCGTGGGATAAGATCCTATCTTTTTAGTCAGATCCAACCCAATGACTTATTTCAACAATCACGCCCCTTGATGGTAATCCCTTGAAATCAGGCTGGAAGCCGTAGTTGGAATCATAGCTTCCGAAAAGGAAGGAGACGCCCGTAGTTGGAGTCATAGCCTCCGAAAAGGAAGGAGACGCCCGTAGTTGGAAACCACCGAACTGGTTGTAGCCCTGCTTGGTGTCGCAGAGGGATTGGAGAAGCTGCTCGACGGGAATCGGGTGCTAGTACTGAAAGCTAAGAGATATTACCGCAGGAAAGCTACTCGCAGGTTAGAATGTGGTCGCGAGTCCAAGTACATACTTTAGATGTAACGTCTTTCAACGACTTGTGAGAAGGTCTGTTCGCGGATCGAGCTTTGCTGTATTTGACTATCGGTTATGAAGACTCGAGACTTGCGAATAGCTGCTCCGTATTTTTCAATCTATGACTCCTGATCAGGTGAGCTCGAGAGTCGAATGGACGTCCCGCACTTATCCAATATTCGACTCTCGATCAGATAATCTCGAGAGTCGAATGGACGTCCCGCACTTATCCAATATTCGACTCTCGATCAGATAATCTCGAGAGTCGAATGGACGTCCCGCTCTTATCCATTCTTCGACTCCCGAGCATACGATCTCGAGAGTCGAAGCCGTACTCCACCCTTACCCGTTCTGCGACTCTTGATCAGATCATCTCGAGGGCGAAATGGGCATTTCCGCGTGAAATCTTATCTCCACCATTTTGCCTATAACAGATGCCCCCCAAGTCCTTGCCGCCAAGAATTCTTAAGGAAAGGACTTAGCTCACTATCACACGAAACCGCCCGCTGTTTTCATCGAGAACGGCACCCCACATGATGGGCTGAAATTAATGAGCGCCAGCTTTCCGCAGCCTTTTCGCTGATGGAAAATGAAGGGGCGCTCGCCACGTGTTTGAGGAGTTAATGGGCGTGCCTGCTCGAGCGCTGTGTCAAGAGAGGGACTGCCACGTGCCATCAGATACGGCGGAATGATTGCCTATAAATGTACGGAGTCCGCCATTTCTTTGATTTTCTACATAAGCTTTTTCGAAAGGAACCTGCAGTTCTTTCCATTCTTCTTCTTCCTCCGGTGTTCATTTTCCTTTCAGTTTTTGGTATTACTTCTTTTTTTCTTCTTTTATTTTTATCTCATGGCTGGGAACTCTGACGAGACCACTGTCCCTCTGGGTGATGCCACTCCGGAATCCTCTGCCTCCAGCAGTGCAAGGGTTCCGGCAGGGAGATACACAGCAGCCGGATATCCTTCCGTTTTATCGGAGGACCGGCTGGCTGAGCTACGGGAGAGATACCTGATCCCCGACTCAGTAACCCTCCGCTTGCCCGGAGGTGGAGAAACACCCGACTCCCCCCCCCAGGATGCGTAGCATTTTATGAGTATCAGCTTATCCTGGAGGTACGCCTTCCCCTCCATCCCTTCGTTCGCGATGTACTCCGGTGTTACAAGATTGCCCCTGGGCCACTCATTGTGAACGGGTGGAGGGTGGTTCTGGGCTCCTTTGCCCTTTGGGCTCAGGCTGGCAACGGGGAACTCACGGCGGAGGAGTTCCTCCGTATGTTTCGTCTGAAGAAAGCTCCCTCCAGCGAAGGCTGGTATTATTTGTGTTATTGGCACCGGGATAATTTCGTGTTGGGGAAGCCCTCCTCGAACTATCCCGGCTGGAGGAAGCGGTGGTTCTATGCTTCCGAGAGCTGGGAGTCTGCCTCCTCCAGGGGTCCAGGAGTGACCCGATTTTTCTGTGAAGGTAGACAATCCCGCATTGTGCAATTTCCCCAGAGGTTTTTTAGGGTTTTTCTTCGTTTGACCCCCGTTTGTGCTCGCAGGTATCCCGACCTTGAGAAAACCGAATCTGAAAGGAGGGATCAACGAGAAGATTGTCAAGGTGTATAAGGTGCCTGTCGGAGATAGGCATATCGAGGCTTGCTTGTCCCCTTCGCGACTTACAGCAGCAGGCCTCATATCCAGAAGAGAAGTTGAAATGACAAAGGCTGGAGAGAAGAGAGGCCTACTGCCCCGACTGAAGGGCACAGGCTCCAAAAGGCAGAAGAGAACCCCTGCCGAACCTTCTCAATCTTCCATCCGCACGGGCAGCGATCAGCCTGCCCTTCCGGCGAGCATGGCGGGGGCCCCAGCTGGGCCCACTATTCCTTCACTGGTGGTCGCACCTGGGCCACCAGTGATTAACATTGCTGATAATTCCCCAGATGGGGTGGGGTCCGGCTGCCCCCCAGCCGAAGAGGCTCGAGAGCAGGTTGAGCCTCAAGAGCCACCTCCTGCTCGCGAATTGGTCCCGGCTGCTGAGCAGGGACCTGCTCGCGAGTCAATGCCTCCACCTCGCGAGCAGGCCGGGTTGGTCGTTGCCCAACCGTCTGGGAGCGGGACGTACTCTATTCCCCGCCACCTTCATCCTGTATGTAAATTTTTGTTTGAGAACGTCCCGCCTCACGCCTTTGGCTCTCTTCCCGAGCCAAGTCCTGAGAACCTTATCCTCGAAGCGGGGATGAGGATGGTTCAGGTAAGACTTCGTCAAGACCTGCTACGATCAGTTATTACGTTCCAGAATACTCTTACATTTTTCATCTCTTTTGCAGGGTTTAGATCTTATTCTGCGAACGAGGCGTGATATCGTTGCCGCCCGTCGCACGATAGAGGAGGCTGAGGGAAAGAGGACTGCCTTGGAAAAGGCAGTTCAAGGAAGAGATCAACTGCTCAAGGCTCGTGAGGCGGTGATCACGAAGAGAGATGAGGAGAAAAAGATCCTCATCGAAAAGATCCAAGTCCTGACCGACAGGTATCAGGCCTTGGACTCAGACTACGTGAAGCTCACGGGTCTGAAGGAGAAGGCTGAGAGAGAGAGGGAGATCTTCCGGCAGGACAAGATCTCGTTAGAGGAGCAGTTCGCGGGGGCCAGGTCGCAGCTCAAGGAGGCCTACGACAACTTGACCAGGGAGCGCACCGCTCTTGCGCAGCTTAAGGACGACTCGATCCACTGGGACGAGGAGAGAGTCGCCCTTGTAAAAATGCTCTCGGAGGAAGGTGCTCGGGCAGTTTCCGAGTTCCGGACTTCGCAGCTGTATGACGATGAACGATATGAGTCATACGATGCTGGTCGAGACTTTGCACTAAGAGTAGTGCAACGAATGATCCCATCCTTCGATATGGGGGAATTCGGTCGAGTCGCGACCATCATAGCTGCAGAAGAGCAAGCTGCTGCCGAGAACGAGGTGACTGAAGCCACGCAGGCTGGAGGGGCTCCTGAAATGGGCCTTGAAGTCGAGAGCGTGGCTCCTCCAAGCGATTGATTTCCTTTTATTTTCTTCTCTCTTGTATCTGCGATCATGTATCTGTAATCATCTAATTATCAATGAAAAGATATTTTTGGAAGTGTTACTGTTTTGTTGCTGTTCTCCCTTCATCTTTCATTTTTTGCTTTATGTTGATCTCGAATGGATTCATCAGAGATGTGACCCTTTAATTCGAGCATGAGCTGAGCTGCTCGCATTTAGGGTGTATGACCACATATTCGAGCGCGAGCTGTGGTGCTCGTAATTAAGGTGTACGACTGCGATTCGAGCCCGAGCTACGGTGCTCGCGATTAGGGTGTGACCCCGATCGCTGCCCTAATTTGAGCACGAGCTGCTGTGCTCGCATTCCGGAGTGCGATCCCTCCTCTTACCAATCCCGAGTAACTAACTCATGAAAAAATGAATTAGACTCAATCCGGGGGTCGTGAGACCATGTCCGCGTTGAGATAGACTGATCTATCGATTGAGATTTTGATTCTACCAAGGGCAGAAGGTTGGTCAAGAGATGGTATCCATTCTCTTCGGGGCTATTTAGGTCCATGTAAATGGAGAAGCGACCAACTAGTAACAATTTCAGTCCTACCAAAGGTAGGCAATTGGCCAAGAGGATGTGTAAGCACTCTTCAGGGCTATTCAGGTCCATATAAATGGAGTAGCGGCCAAAAGATATCTTTCACTTTATTCATAAAACGTTGTAATAAAACTACATCGAATCTAGGGGTAGTATCGTAGCAAATGCTCCACGTGCCAAGGGCGACGTACAGGCTTCCCTTGCATGTCTTCAAGATAATAAGTACCGGGTCTCACAACCCTAATAACCCGATACGGGCCTTCCCAATTCGGATCCAATGAACGAGCAGGAACTCCAAGATTTTGCCTTAGGACCAAATCTCCGGGCTGGATGGATCTAGGTCTAACCTTCGCATTCCGATAACGAGCAATACGTTGTTGATATGCTGCCACTCGTACTTGGGAAGCATTTCTTCGTTCTTCCAAGACATCGAGATGAAGTCGGAGGTTTTCCTGATTGCTTGCGGGATCATACTGTTCGATCAGATATGAGGGCACTTGAGTTTCCACTGGTACTACTGCGTCAACACCAAATGCTAAGGAGAAAGGAGTTTCACCTGTCGATGTACAAACCGTGGTTCTATAGGCCCATAACACCTCTGGTAGAAGTTCTGGCCACACCCCTTTACATTCACCTAGCTTGGTCTTTAAATGATGCTTTATGATTTTATTCACTGCCTCGACCTGCCCATTCGCCTGAGGATGATATGGAGAAGTGCGGAGATTACGTATCTTCCATTTGTCGCAAAATTCATCAAAGGCTGCGTTGTCGAACTGCGTTCCGTTATCGGTAATTATAGTATGAGGAAGTCCGAAGCGACATATGATATTTCTCCACATAAACTTAGTAGTTTGTTTTTCAGTAATTTTGGCTAATGGTTCTGCTTCGGCCCATTTGGTGAAATAATCAACCGCCACGATCGCGAACCTATTCTGTCCCTTTCCCATAGGTAAGGGCCCGATGATATCGATCCCCCACTGAGCAAAAGGCCAGGGGCTATCGACTGGGGTCATCCGCTCAGACGGTACACGAGGTATAGGTTGATATCGTTGACACTTGTCGCATTTTTTAGAAAATTCGATGGCGTCTGCTTTCATAGTAGGCCAATAATATCCTTGCCTCATCGCTTTATATGCTAGAGATCGCCCCCTGGGATGATTACCACATGCCCCCTGGTGTACTTCATCTAGAACACGATGTGCTTCTTCTGGATGAAGACACCTTAAATAAGGCAAGGAGAAGCTTTTTCGCAACAAGATTCCATCTTGTAAGGTGTACCTGGCAGCTCGAAGCCGAATTTGTCTTGCAGCTTTCTTGTCTTCTGGTAGGTACCCATCTCTAAGATAAATGATGATAGGATCCATCCAGCATGGAGACGATTGTACCGATATAACTTTCTCGAGAATCACTTGGTCGATACTCAAATGCTGACGGTGCTCGATGGGGATCGAATGTGATAGCTCCGATTCCGGTGCAGAAGCGAGTTTTGCCACGGAATCGGCAAGTTGGTTCTGCTCACGAGGGATATGAAATATTTTATAAGTCTTCAGTTTGGCGAGCAGGATGAGGACACGAGACTTGTATAAGGCCATTCTTTCTTCTTTGGTTTCGAATTCGCCAAGAACTTGGTTGACAATGAGTTAGGAGTCGCTATGAATTATCAAATTCTGGACTGCGAGGACAACGGCTAGCTCGAGGCCAACAATCAGGGCCTCATATTCTGCTTCATTATTGGAGATGCGTGATTCGAAACGCAGAGCATATTGAAAATGCGACCCGTCGGGAGCCACTAAAATCAGGCCCGCTCCACTACCAGTGGCCCGCGACGACCCGTCCACGAAGAGAGACCAAGGAGGCTGGTCGCTAGTCATGACATTATCTTCAGAAGAATACGTAAATTCAGCGATGAAGTCAGCCACGGCCTGGCCCTTGACTGCTATCCTAGGACAGAATGAGATATCATGCTCACTGATCTCGACCGCCCATTTAGTCAAGCGTCCTGAAGCCTCAGGTTTTTGAAGGACTTGGTGTAGCGGATGATTTGTTGGTACTAAAATAGCATGGGCTTGAAAGTATGGTCGCAGTTTTCGAGCCGCAGTGACTAAGGCTAGGGCCAGTTTCTCCATATCAGAATACCTAGTTTCTGCATCGACCATTGCTCTACTGACATAATAAACGGGCCTTTGCACCCCGGAATCTTCTCTTATTAAAGCGGCGCTAACGGCCGTGGGGGACACAGATAAATAAAGAATGAGTTGCTCATGTGCTACAGGCTTAGATAAAATGGGGGGAGCGCTCATGTATTGCTTCAATTGTTGAAAAGCTTCTTCACACTGAGGTGTCCACTTCCAATCAGACTTGGCCGTTGCACGAAGGAGTTTGAAGAAGGGCAAACACTTGTCAGATGCTCGCGAGATGAACCTGTTCAATGATGCGATGCGACCTGCTAGACGCTGAACGTCTTTCAGAGTAACAGGGGATTTCATCTCTATTAATGCTTTAATCTTTTTAGGATTTGCCTCAATTCCACGCTGGCCAACCATGAACCCAAGAAATTTTCCTGCAGACACTCCAAACGCGCATTTTTCTGGATTTAACTTCATTTGATACTTCCTCATCAGATCAAAGGCTTCTCGAAGATCTGAAATGTGGTTATCTTCAACGATGCTTTTCACGAGCATATCGTCGACATACACTTCCATATTCCTACCGATTTGAGCAGCGAACATTTTGTTGACAAGACGTTGATAAGTGGCCCCTGCATTTTTAAGACCGAACGGCATTACCTGGTAGCAATATAGTCCTCGATCTGTGATGAAGGCAGTATGCTGGCTATCAGGTGGATGCATCACAATCTGGTTGTAACCAGAATAAGCATCCATAAAGCTGAGGAGAGCATGTCCAGCTGTTGAGTCGACCAACTGGTCGATCCGCGGTGTCGGAAAGCTATCTTTGGGGCATGCTTTGTTTAAGTCTGAATAGTCGATGCACATCCTCCATTTGCCATTAGTTTTCCGGACGAGAACTACGTTTGCGACCCACTCTGGGTAGTCAACTTCCTTTATGAAATTAGCCGCGAGAAGCTTTTCAACTTCTGTTTTGATTGCCATTTGTCTTTCTGCAGTAAAGGCACGTCGACGCTGATGTACGGGTTTATGCTTCGGGTCAATGTTGAGACGATGTGCGATGACATCAGGATCGATGCCTGGCATATCTTTATGAGACCAAGCAAACACATCCTTGTATTCGGTGAGGAAACGGATCAAATTTTGACGATGGACAGTGGTCAAGGAGGACCCGATGCGCACGATCTTAGATGGGTCGTCTTCGGTCAGGTGGATCGCCACTGTTTCCTCCCCTGGAGTTCCTGATTTCAGAGCATTTTCTCTTGGATCCAACGCGGTGGCGGGAACGTCGGATGAACCTTGAACTATTTCCATGACAGGTGTCCCTTGAGCCTTCTTTCGATCTTGGAGGGCTATCTGGTAACAGGACCGTGCCTCCTGCTGACTTCCTCGCACGACCCCGATGCCATTTGGGGTCGGAAATTTAACACACAGATATGAAGGGTGCAAGGCCGCTCCAACCTTAGTCAGAGACGGCCGCCCCAAAATGGCGTTATATGCTGATTTTCGATCCACGACGAGGAAGTTTACGAAGACGGTGGTCTTCGCTGGACTCTCTCCAAAAGTAACTGGGAGATCGATGCTTCCTTCGGGTGTTACTACCTCTCCTCCAAAGCCGACGAGGGGGGTCGATACTGGCTTGAGGAGGCTTCTGGATAGTGTCATTTTGTTGAAAGCCTCTAGATACAGAATGTCGGCTGAGCTACCTGTATCCACCATAATCCGATGAGTCAGATAATTTGATACCTTCAATGTGACCACGATAGAATCTTCATGAGGGAAGTGGATTCCCGCTGCATCTTCGAGGGTGAAAGAAATTGGAGGATGGCTTGCTTTTGAGGAGCTGGACGTCTGTTCCAGCCAATAGATTTGCTGGGGTTCTTTGGACGCCTTCCGAGCGTATGCTTTTCTTGAAGCTTGAGAGTCACCCCCACAAGCTGGTCCCCCGACGATAGTGCGAATTTCTCCCGTGGGCTCGGCGTCCTCCTGGTCGGTTTGATGATGAGGTGGTTCCTTTTGGCGAGATGAGGTCTTCGCCCTTTCTGGTGATCGATTTTTACGAGCAACATAATCCTGGAGATGGCCTTTTCGAATAAGGGCTTCGATATGGTCTCGTAAAGAGATGCAGTCCTGGGTCCTATGCCCGTGATCTTTGTGAAAGTAACAGAACTTGCTCTTGTCCCTCTTCTCGGGATCGGATTTGATCTTTGCAGGCCACTTCACATATGGCTTGTGTTTAATCTCCATTAGAACCTTTTCAGGAGACTGATTGAGAGGAGTGTAATTATGATATTTACCAGAGTAAGGCCTCTTGGGAGAACGATCGCGCTGGTCACGACGGTATTTCTTATCCGTAGAAGAGGCTCCTTCTGGCTTGCGCTTCTTGCTCTGTACTCCATGGCGTGTCAATGCGACTTCTTCTGCATTGATATATTTCTGAGCTTTGGCTTGAAATTCTGCCATAGTTTTCGGTGGGCTTTTATCTAAGGCAAACCTGAATTTCTCGCTCGTTATCCCGGCAATGAGGGCTGTAAGACCCTTTTCTTCGGTGTATCCCTCAGTTTGAACGGCTTCGGCAGTGAATCGTACTGTGAACTCCTTTATTGTCTCCCCATGCTGCTGTTTCAAATTCATTAGATGGGAGGCTGGCTTCTTAATGCGAATACTCCCCATGAATTGAGAAAGGAATATCTCTGATAACTGGGAAAAGGAACTGATGGAACGAGGCTTTAACCCCCGGAACCACGTACGAGCTGCATCCTTCAATGTTAGGGGAAAGGCCCTACACATGATTTCTGAACCATGTCCCTCCAACTCCATGAGGGACCTATATGTTTCCAGATGTTCCAGAGGGTCGCCAATTCCTGTGTACGGAGCGATAACAGGCGCTCGATACTTTCTGGGTAATGGGGCTTCTATGACCTCGCTGGTGAAGGGAGATTCAGATTGGTGTATTGCCGCCATGATGGCAGATGGCCGATTTGCCTGGTATCGCTGTTCCATAACATCAAAACGATCTTGGATTCTTTTGAGATCTCCTTCCCATGGTAGGGTATAGCTAGATGTTTCGGCGGTGGAGCCTTACGGTTGAGGTTGTCGAGACGAACTGGAATGTATGGAATGTGGAGATGGTACAGGGGGATGGCCGCCGAGTGGCGGGACCTGTGGTTCGTCCATAGAGTGTCTGGAAGCTACCGGTATGGGTTGCGGTGGTAACCCTTCAGAGGATTGTCTTTGCGGTTCGGGGAAGTGCTGATCAAGCCGGTTTGACAGCGCTTGGACTCCGGCGTTTAGAATTAGGAGAGTGTTTCCGAGGAAACGTAGGACATCATCTTGATTTCCAGAGGCTTCCAATAATGGGTTTGTTGACGGCAGATTCGGGGCTCCTTGAGGGATATTCGTCGGAGCAGGTGGAAGGATAGGTACGGATTCCGTCTCATCAGGCGGAGGTGGTGCCTGTCTTGAAGTTGAAGGATGAACAACCTTTTTAGGAGGCATCGCTGAAGGATTTTGATCGGTGGTTAGCACGATTGATTTCGATGATAAAGTCGTTCCCACAGACGGCGCCAAACTGTTAATGTCAGATTTTGTAACGAGATCCTCCAGCTTTTCTTCTTCACTTCAACCGGGATTTTCACCACCAGACCTGAAGCAAGACAACAAATAAGGGTGGCTGGGGACCAGCCGTTAGCCCTCCGATGCTTAAGTTAGGCCACAGTAAGAAGAGAAGCCAAGCAAAACGGGACCAAGATTGAATGATGTGTGCGTACCTGCTCTTAATGGAGCCACCCCTTTATATAGATCTGAAGCAATCCAATTTGTTACGTGAGATGTCGAAATCCCGTTGATGTCGCATACGATACTGAGAATTCGCTGATTTCGTGGGATAAGATCCTATCTTTTTAGTCAGATCCAACCCAATGACTTATTTCAACAATCACGCCCCTTGATGGTAATCCCTTGAAATCAGGCTGGAAGCCGTAGTTGGAATCATAGCTTCCGAAAAGGAAGGAGACGCCCGTAGTTGGAGTCATAGCCTCCGAAAAGGAAGGAGACGCCCGTAGTTGGAAACCACCGAACTGGTTGTAGCCCTGCTTGGTGTCGCAGAGGGATTGGAGAAGCTGCTCGACGGGAATCGGGTGCTAGTACTGAAAGCTAAGAGATATTACCGCAGGAAAGCTACTCGCAGGTTAGAATGTGGTCGCGAGTCCAAGTACATACTTTAGATGTAACGTCTTTCAACGACTTGTGAGAAGGTCTGTTCGCGGATCGAGCTTTGCTGTATTTGACTATCGGTTATGAAGACTCGAGACTTGCGAATAGCTGCTCCGTATTTTTCAATCTATGACTCCTGATCAGGTGAGCTCGAGAGTCGAATGGACGTCCCGCACTTATCCAATATTCGACTCTCGATCAGATAATCTCGAGAGTCGAATGGACGTCCCGCACTTATCCAATATTCGACTCTCGATCAGATAATCTCGAGAGTCGAATGGACGTCCCGCTCTTATCCATTCTTCGACTCCCGAGCATACGATCTCGAGAGTCGAAGCCGTACTCCACCCTTACCCGTTCTGCGACTCTTGATCAGATCATCTCGAGGGCGAAATGGGCATTTCCGCGTGAAATCTTATCTCCACCATTTTGCCTATAACACTGTGTATCTTGAACCAATCGCCATCCACAAGATGGACCACCTTGGTTAATGCGCACCGGTTATTCGGCTCTAAGCACGATGCTCGGATCCATAGGTTGCACATTACCATTTGGGTTTTCAGTTTCTACGACTGGGCCCACAGTTCAGTGATCCAAACCGTTGATACGACGGCCTCATCGAGGATGTATCATGTGGCAAAAGTCTCGAACAGTGAAGATCCTGGCCGTGCAATGTCTTGTCTTTTTATTATCTCATAATTATCTATTTGTCAACTATCCATGATTGAAGGGCTAGGATTCTTCCACGAGGTAATTTACGGTCTCTGAGCAGTTGTGTCCACAATTCGACGTGTTGGTGCGTGTACCCTGAAGCCGTTCATCTCATGCGTGCGATTCTCCATCGTAATGGCAAGAGATCTCAAGAGATTTCTCTTTCGTGAGATATCAACCATCAAATGACTCGCGCGAGATGATCTCAGAACTTTCAAGGAGTAATTTGGTACGCAGGCAGAATATGACACTCCATACACAGGCACTCAGAATTGTACACGTGGCACATATTAACTAAAATAAAACCAATTAAATTGTAGGAGCACTGTAAGTGAGTCGTATACCAACAATGGCTTTAGCGACAATAACCTCTGGAAACTTGTTTTTTGAAATGGGACTGTTGTTGCTGATTTCTGGTAACAGCTGAAACGAAGATGAGCGCAACTACAAGTTGATCGGAATTGAATCTTAAACAATGGATTACATCTTGATAGCAGTCCCTATAGAATGGAATTAAAGGTCAAAAGGTGGTCAAGGCCCTACCATTAGTCCTCTATGCCTAAGTCGGTCGATCTTCCAATAAAAGTAGGGTTAATTTGATAATAAGGATCAGTCTACCTTTAATCAAGATATGCTCTCTTCTTTTATAGTAATTGGAAGAGATCTCCTAGGCTGAAACGGTGACTGATATCTTGGCTGATATCTCGGCGGATATCTCATAACCGAGTTGATATCTTCGATCTTTAAGGACCGTGATCTTTGCTTTCCGTAACAGGAGAAGAGATAGGATTGGTCGTTGCTACTTCGTCCATCTCTCAAAATGACTCAATGTATCCGAGCTGTTGATAAACTCGAACTGACGAGTAAGTTGGCTGGATTAAATTACCTGGTTCGTTTTGACATCAACAAACGTTTACCGAGGTCTTAGCTGTCAGTTCGGCTCAATCAAATTTTTACCCATAACAGGAGCCCCCTGCTTCCGAGGAAGATCCTTCTAGCTCGGGAGCATCTCTGAGTGAATGAGGTCAACCTATTTTTTGGCGGCAAAGTTGCATTTAATGCGTCGTTTTGAATTTAGAAAAACCATGATGATGAGCGTATGGCATGGCAGGCTTTTTCCGCTTCGGACGAATGGGGAGACGACACATGGTTCCCGTATTTCTGAGCGGGTGGCCGAAATCTGTCTATCCAATGAGAGGGCGGACACATGGCGGGGCATGTCAAAGGTCGCGTCGGTTCGCATTTTAAAGCCGTAGGATGTTAACGCGTGGCAGCTAGAAGGTTCGGGTGCTTTCGATTGAACGAGTATAAATAGAGCACTTAGAAAATTTTTGGGGATTTCTTTCCTTCCTGCCTTGTGCTGCCTCTCGTTGCTGCGATTTCTCTTTCCTCACTTTGTTACTGCTTTGGATATCTTGCTTTGTTCCGAAATCAGTGTTGAGTCCCTGATCAACAATCGGTCGATCTCTATTCTGGAGTGCGATCCGGTACGTTGATTTTCTGTCCACATTTTCTTTTTACTTTGATTCATTCCTCATTCCTTTTTGGACAGTCATGTTGGGTTTAGAAGAAAGCTCATCTCGAACTGTAAATGTTCCTCAACTGGTTGGAGAATCCCAACCGGGGGAAGTCCAATCGGTTCCTCCAAAGTCCCCGGAGAGAATTCTAATCACAGAAACCCCCTCTACCTTTGCCTCTGACAAAGTTCCCGTTGTTGGTACATCGGGTCATCAGTCCGTGGCGGATAGAAATTTAGAATATTCTACCAACCTAATCTGGACCAATCTAACAGAAATTGACCTTATCAAGCTCAAGTCGGAATATCATATTCCTGACCACATCAGTCTATGTCTCCTGGGTTTGGATGATTTTTCGACCCATCCTCCTAGAGACCAGGTGGCCATATATTCACAATTTTTTGAAGCTGGATTCTGTTTGCCTCTCCTTCCTGTGGTGAAGGAGTACTTGTATAGGGTGAACCTTGCTCTGGGTCAATTGCCTCCCAATTCATGGAGGACTCTGATCGGATGTGTCATTCTATGGCGCTAAGTCCACGGACTAGATCCATCTGCCGCCGAACTGATGCATCTGTACCAGCTGAAGAATCACCCTAATTCTAAGGGATGGTACTACATGTCACCTTGGGGTAGGAAAGGTAGCCGTTTAATTGATGACCTACCCTCCTCGGTTCACGGCTAGAAGGAGGAGTGGTTTTCTGCCACTAAGGGATGGGAAGGCCCCCGATCCGATGAGGAATTCCAGCTCCGTCGGGTTTGCAACTGGGTTTTTGGTGCCAGGTCGGATCATCCATCATTATTTCTCAGTTATTTCTATGCTTGTTTAAGACGATCTGACCTCACTTGTGTTTTTGTCTTCAGTTCGCGAGAAGCTGCTTAGCTTAAGTGCGAAGGAAGTGAGGCATGTTGATGCTGTGTGGGAGCTTGACCCTAGCTTTCGAAGTGTCAAAGTTCTCCTCACCCACGAGACTTTAATTGACGTGGGAATTAACTCCGAAGGTATGTCTGCTCTGACTCCTAAAAGGAAGTCTGCCTCCTTGTTAGCCGAGGAGAAAGAGCAGATCAGAGCGATGAAGCAACAGAAAATAGTGGCGAAACGCCCGTCAGATCGACCTCCTGTGACTCCGAAGTCTTCTATCCCCCTAACTCCTGCCTCCGAAGCGAGACCTACAGCTCCTTCAACTGAGGTGACAATGGCTCCTGCTCCTAAGCCTCAACCACCTCAGATCATTAATCTGGTGGCTGCGTCTGAAGCTGGTCCATCTAGAAGCTCATCAGCAGCGGCGTCGTCCCAGTCTGCCTCGTGCCTGCATCAGGGCCCAGATATGCTCCTACATTTTTACAATCTATGCAAATGGGCATACAAGGCCGTACCTGAAGCCGAAGTGGATGCTTTGGTGAAGGTTTCAAGAGTGACGCTGCTGAACACACTTGGAGCTTTCGGGGCCAAGGTAAAGTCGTTACTGAGTGTCTCATGTGTCTCCTCATCTTTTATGTATACCGATTTTTTACTTTTGGATTCTCCATAGATCACCTTCGGATGCCAGGCTCTGCACGAGGAGATGACCCGAGACAATGGCATGATTTCCAGCTTCGAAGGAACCTTGGCTGCAACCAAGCGGACACTGGACGAGGCACTGAAGTCCAGGGAGGAGGTGAAGAAAGCTTTGGAGGCCCAGGAGCGGGAGAACGTTTTGCTCCGAGCAGAGCTAGCTGAGAGGAAGAAGGTGGAGTCCGAGCTCACGGCTCAGATAGAGGAGCACAAGACGGAGGGAGCAGCTCTTCGGGAGGATCTGGCGCAGGTCCAACCCGAACTGGGGGTTAAGACAGACGAAACTGATGACATGTTCAACTTCAGGTACGAGAAATGTCGGATGACGGTGCAGAGTCATCATCCTGATCTCGATCTCTCATTCCTCGACTCGGAGAAGGAAGAAGGCGACCCGGCTACAACAGCTGATCCTTCAATCCAAGTGCCGGAGGCTGACCTTGCTCCGACTCTCGAGGCCGACCTTGCCCCTTGAGGACTGTATCTCTGTGAGCCCTGTTTAGGGCTTTGAACAATTTTTTATTTTATATTATACCGACCCTATTGAGGTCATTTTTTTTATGTTGACTAGGTGACCCTTTTGAGGTCTTTTTTTTTTAATTCAATCACTTTAGCCTATTTGTGTGTTTGCCAAGTTGCTTCATAACTTGTGGACTTATGATTCACTTAGTTTGTTCATCCGATGTATTGCCCCCCTTACTCTGTGATCAGGCGCAGATTAGCTCGAATTACCGGAGTAAAGTAATAATTTTAGGCTGGATGAAATGAAGGCAGTATCTCGCCTTACTCATGTGCGTTGATTGTCACCGATCTTTGGCGCGTCATATGCGCGAAGCTTCTGGTAATATTGACCTCTGCTTGCGTAAAAAAAATTCAAATAGAAATATATTAGAAAAAGGGATAAGCACTTAGCTTTTCTTATTGATAATAAATCTTAAAATGCTCCGCGTTCTATGGGTGGAGTAGGGTCCAGCCCTGCATCTCCTCGAGCCAATACGTCCCGGACCGAACCGAACTTACAATTTTGTATGGACCCTCCCAGTTCAGATAAAACGTGCCAGCCACTTTGTCCTTTTTCTCTTTCGTAATCTTCCGAAGAACGAGGTCACCAACTCTAAAGCGTCTATCCTTAACCCGTGAATTATAGTATCGAGTGAAGCGCTGTTAATAAGTTGCAATCCGAATTTGATAGGCTTCTCGGATCTCATCAATGAGGTTGAGATTCATCCGAAGCTGAGCATCATTTTGGTCGGATTGGAAACGACCAGTCCGATTGGTCAGGATTCCAATCTCAACTGGTACCACGGCCTCAGTCCCAAATGCTAAGGAAAATTGGGTTTCGCCTGTCGTTGACCGAGCTGTGGTTCGATAGGCCCATAATACTTCGGAGAGTTCTTCAGCCCAGGCTCCCTTACATTCACCGAGTTTCGTCTTTAAGTGACCCTTGATAATCTTGTTGATAACCTCGACTTGTCCGTTGGCTTGAGGATGATGAGGAGACGAATACACGTTCTTTATACCTAAGTTCCGGCAAAACTCCCAAAGCTTCGCATTGTCGAACTGACGCCCGTTGTCGGTGATGATCGTGTTTAGTATTTCAAATCAACATATAATTGATTTCTAGATGAAATCTGTTGTTTTCTTCTCTGTGATAGTGGCGAGTGGTTCTGCCTCGGCCCACTTTGTAAAGTAATCAACGGCAATGATCACATATTTAACTTGCCCCTTACCAGTTGGGAGAGGACCGATGATGTCAATACTCCATTGTGAGAATGGCCACGGCCCAGACATAGGAGTGAATCCTTCAAGCAGTAGATGGGGAATAGGAGCGAACCATTGACACTTGTCGCACCTCTTGACTATCTCTCGGGCTTTCTGAATGGTCAGCCAGTAATATCCCTGACGTATTACTTTTTGTGCTAATGCTCGACTCCCTGAATGATTTCCACAACTTTCGAAGTGAACTTCCTTTAGGATGTAGTCTGCCTCGTTAGGTCCGACGCAATGGAGACAAGGGAGGGAAAATCTCTTCTTATATAGGATTCCGTCGATCAGTGTATATCGAGCTGACCTATATCGAATTCTCCATGCTTCCTTTTTGTCCTCTGGTAGATCATTATTTTGTAAGAAGCGGATGATGGGGTCCATCCAGCTCGGATTAGCTTCCACTGGAAACGCTTCTTTTAGGTCTTCTTGAATTATGCTTTGGTGGGGGAGGAACTCAATAGGGACTGTCCTACCGAGCTCACCATCTGTCGCTGACGCCAACTTAATCAATGAGTCTGCATTGGTATTTTGAGTTCTTGGCACCTGAATGACTTCATAGTAGTCGAAATGGGTTAGCAATTCTTGAGATTTTATTAAATATGCAGTCATTTTCTTTCCTTTAGCTTAATATTTAGCGGTCGCCTACCCAACCACTAATTGCGAGTCATTATCCGCTTTGATTCTTCGGACCCCTATTGCTAAGGCGAGGTGCAGTCCGGCCAGAAGTGCTTCGTATTCTACCTCATTATTTGAAGCTCGGAAGCTGAATCTTAAGGCATACTAGACCTTTATTCCGTCTGGCGAAGTTAAGATGAGGCCGGCTCCGCAGCCTTGTGAATTGGATGACCTGTCGATGTATAACGACCATGTGGGTGTTATATGATTATTTCCCGAAGAGCTTTCCGACTGTTTTTCTTTTGGAGGTTGGGTTGGTTCGTGGTCGCGCTGGTCATCCGAAGAACCGGTGTATTCGACAATGAAGTCGGCCACTGCTTGACCTTTGATCGGGGTATGAGGTAGGTATAGTATGTCAAATTCACCGAGTTCGATGGCCCGTCGTGCGAGACGACCTGAAACTTCTGGTTTCTGCAACACTTGCCGCACTGGTTGATCAGTTAACACTGTGTAGACACCCCACCTTCGGCAACACTGTTGGTAGAGATAGCTGGATGAATGGAGGACCATACCCCCAAATCCCAAGTCCAAACTCAGCCAGGCCCACCCTTGTAAGCCCCATTCCATAGCCCAATTCAAGCCTGAACCCAGTCAACCCAGTCTTAAACATCAGCCTGAAAAACCCCCCAGAAAAAAGGCCAGTCAAAAATCCTAAAAAAAAGTCAAAATCACTGAGTCAACTCGCTGAGTTAACTCACTGAGTTAACCCGCTGAGTCAACCCATCGAGTCAACCCGTCGAGTCAAAACACCGAGTTAACCCGTCGAGTCAAAACACCGAGTCGACCCGCTGAGTCAACTCACCGAGTCGACCAGCGAGTCCAACAGCAGCCCCGAGGGAGCGACCGTACTCGCTGGAAACCGAGGAACGGCCGTACGGGCGGCCCATAGCAGGCCGCCCAGAAAAAATTACGAGAGCTGCCACTCTCCAACGCTATAAATACCCCCCTCCCCTTCTCATTTCATAATCCATTCGAAGCCCATTCAGCCCGAGTGCGATCCGAGTCCCCTTTCCCCTTTAGTCCATTTTTCCACCAAGGAGAGCCCGAGTGAGGAAAGCCTAACCCTGGTCCAGCCCAGCCTGACCACTGGTCCAAGCCTCTCAAGTCACCCAAGTCTTGATCCAGCCACTCGAAGCAAACCCTTGCGACACTTCCGTCCATCCAGCTACTCTTTTCCAGCATCATCTCATTTGCATCTAGCATAAGTGCAACATTTACTTTTCTTCCAACCCCCCTGCTTCACTGCAAACACTTTGATTATTCAAACACACCGCATGCATCTCGCATAAAGCACCTGTCAGTTCGAGCGTATGCTCTGGGCTTGCCCGTTGTTGGAACCTGCCCATCAGAAACTCTTACTGTTCAGACCTGCATTCACGTACATATCACTATAAACACTTTGAATATTCAAGCACACAGCATGCATCATCTCGCATAAAGCACCTGTCAGTTCGAGCGTACGCTCTGGGCTTGCCCGTTGTTGGAACCTGCCCATCAGAAACTCTTACTATTCAGACCCGCATTCATGCATCATGTCATCCATGAGAATATACGAGGATTAAACTAGACTTTCAAGTATTCGATCGATTCTGTGAAGTAGAGACCGTACTTCGGTACAGGCAGTGTGTGGGGTGCTTAACCTCTTCCCACCCTGTAACCGTGATCCTTACCTTGAATCTCTGACCGCAGATCAATAGGAGTCATTTTAGAGGAAGGAATCTTAGGATCCCCTTCTCTAACGTTTCTACGGGGTCTAGCCGATTGTAGATTCGAAATAACTGGCTAGTGGCGACTCTGGTCTTATATAAACTCACTTATATATATCCAGCTCAACACAAAAACCAAACAAAGCCCTCGAGAACGAGGCAAGCCAGTGGCACAAACGGCGATTTCACACGCACACACCTCTTCTTCTTCTTCTTCTTCCGAAAGGAAAGGGAGAACGACGTCGTGTGGGAGCGCGGAAACGGCGAGGGTCCACAGAATGGCGACTCCGCTGGGGATGAGCTAGTCCCACTAGTCGTGATCCGACTCGAAAAACAGAATCATTCCTATACTTGAAAGTCACTAATCCTCATACAATCTCATCTGCATAGCATTCTACCCAAAACCTAAAAAAAAAAAAAAAAAAAAGAAAATCCCAAAACCCAAAAAGAGTAGAGTATAGTCCTCACCATTGCGCCTCCTCGGGCTCAACGTACGCGGAGACAACTTCCCTTCCGCAACATAATCCACACTCGGGCTCAACAAGCCATGTCCGACCACGAAGAAGAAACTCATCTCCTCCCTGCTCTTGAGATGACCGAAGCGCAACCTTAAGCGCAACAGCCCATTGACAATACACCAATCATACAAGAATTGGCACAAGGAGTGAGAGCAATGCAAGAAATGCTCTTGCAATTCATGCAAGCACAAGCCACCGCAGCAGCCAACAATCAGGTTGGCCCAGTTCAGCAATCTCAGCAGCCATGCCGGGTCCTTCCGGCCTCCAGTTCAAATCAAGCACAACCAGCGGAGTCTACCCAAGACTACCGACAACAGCCATCTCAGCCCTTCGCTATGGGGCATCCTTCTCAATATCTTCCTGCGACGACAAGGCCATCTCAGAGCACTTCCGTTGCAGGAACATCCAGTCAGCTTCCAGTCAATCTTGCAAACAACAATCTCAGTAGATCTCAGCATGTCCCCGTCGATGGGACACCTTTTCAATTTCAGCACATCCCCGCCGATAGGATTTCAATTCAATTTCCAGCAACAGGGACAGCACTGGCGAATGCCCACAACGGGGGTCAGTGTCAAGCCCACATCAATCAGCGGACAGTGGCGAATACCCAACAAGGGGGTCACTTCCCAGCATCTCAGCCTCCTGCAAACAGGAGCACTTTTCAATTCCAGCACATCCCCGCCGATGGGATTCCAGTTAATTTCCAACAATCTTCAATTCAGCAAAATCCAGTCAATTTCCAGCAATCTTCAATACAGCACAATCCAGTTAATTTCCAGCAAGTTCCAGTTCAACCTTCAGTACAGTCTCCAGTTCAGTTACAATCATTTCAAGCACAAGTTCATCAGAATCCAGTTCAATCATCAAACCAATTTCAGCAACCCACGGTTGCTTTTCAGCAAGCCCATAGGGTCGAAGACATCGACCACTATGCCGAAGAAGAACGTGCCTTACTCTAGGAGGCACCAGTCGCTCGAACAGATCACTCAGGACTGGACGAGTTGCGGGAGCAGTTCCAGATCTTGCAAAATCAGCTTCAGCGACAACAAGGAATTGATCTACCTTCGACCAAGTTCAGAGACTTGTGTCCTTTCCCAGATGCTCAGGTACCTCAAAACTTTGAAGTTCCAAAGTTCAAAAGATACGACGGCAGCGGTTGTCCCACAGCACATCTCAAGGCCTTCTGTGGAGAGCTGAGTGCAATCTCAGGAAATGAAGGAGCCCTCATTCGTTTGTTCCAAAAATCTCTGAAGGGCGATGCCCTCGATTGGTACACTTCATTGGACTGCCACCGCATCAGGACATGGGAACAGCTTTCCCAGGCTTTCGTCGACAGATTCGCGTACAATCTCAACGTGGCACCCAGAAGAGCTGATCTCGCAGCTCTCAGGCAAAGGAGTGATGAAACACTATCAGCTTATGTGGGTCGTTGGCGAGCTATGGCAGCTCGAATGCGAACGCCTATCGACGACGAAGAACAAATCTCCATGATTGTTCATTCAACATATCCAGGCATATCCGGGTATCTCATCTCGCATCCATATGCGAATTTCTCACAATTGATCCGTGCTGGAGAGCAAGTCGAAGCAGGAATCCGGGCCGGGACAATCTCCCCATGGCCTCATCAAGCCACTCCAATCAAGAGGAACAGAGTGGAAGGAAGACCTATCGGGCACGGGATTGGAAACCGCAGTGGTTCTCCTCCCCGCCCAACAGAGGTAAACAACATCAACACCACTGCTCAAGAAAATCAACATGCTCCCCCACAGGGACGTCAACAGTATCAGCAGAATCAAGTTCAGCATCAGCCTCAGCGGTATCAGCCACAACCGAATCCTCAGCCACAACCACCTCGACAACAGCAGCAGTTCAGGGGAAATGGCCAATACTCATACCAGAACAGGCAGAATTACAGGGAGTTCAGGAAGTTCACTCCACTCAGTCAAGCACTTAGTCAAATCATGACTACGCTGGTGCAAAAGCAGTTACTCACTCTGATGACACCTAGGCCTCCTCCTCATCCTCTGCCAGCGAACTACTGAGAAAATGAGTACTATGCCTACCATCAAGGACGTGGCCATGCCACTGATCGATGCTATACTTTGAAAAATGCTATACAAGACCTAATTGATGACCGCAAGATCGTCATCTCGGTCCCTGGAACTTCTCCAGCAGCTTCCACCAACATCCTTCAGAATCCTCTGCCTCAACACCCAACGGACCCCAGTTCGTCTCGTGGCCCTGCAGTCAATAGTATAGAAGAAGGGGATCATCTCGATCGCTTCTTCTCCCCCATCCAATCCATTCATGCCTACACTTATGAGCCAACAAATCCTCCTCCGATCATGCAAGGGGCAAGTCCCTTTCCTCCTTCAGTCTCTGAGCCAGTAGTAATCGAAGGAGCGCTTCCATATGATGTGCCAGTTGTGCAAGGGGCACCTTACAACCATTCAAGCTGGGAACCAGTCGTCCTGGAAGGAGCACAATCATACATTGAGCCCACATACGAACCTGTCATCTTGCAAGGGGCAACTCCAGAACAATCCAATCCGCAATGGAAGGATTATACTCATCAGCAGCAAGAGCCCGTTGTCTTGGAAGGAGCTCTTCTAGTCAAGCCAGTCATATTGCAAGGGGCAAATCCCGGAGGCGTATCAATCACGCTACGGCAGCTCGGATGAATAGAGAAACCTCCTGCCATATCAAGAGGACCAGTATTCATTCCATGGGAGCCTCCCGCCCCAGGAACAGTCAAGCCAGGACCACGACCTTATGTGGTCTATGAAGACAAGCCTCGATATTACCCCTTCAGCACAGGCAACAATGTAGTCTTCAAGGCAAAAGCTCCATACGAGGAAGATCTGGTACCCACAACAGCACCGTTGCAAGAACTGGTGGTCCTAGAAGGCAAAAGGGAGGAAAACTACAAAGAGGTTCCATGGCACTATCCAGAATGTGCGGAAGTGGGGAACATGAATCCCAATGGGCGTTGCATCCGAAGAGATAATCAGAACAGAGGAGATCCCAAAGGCGCTCTCTCAGGCCTCGGCAACAAAAATGAAGCCGCATACGATGTGGCGACTCAGCTCAAGTCAATCCCTGCACAAATCTCAGTATGAGAGCTACTCTGCACATCTCGCATATACCGAGAAATGTTTGCCAAAACCTTGAATGATGCTCACGTCTCCTCCGATACGGCACCCGAGATGATAGCGTTGATGATTGGACAACTCCTGGCTCCGCGTGCCATCACCTTCACTGATAATGAGTTGCCACCAGAAGGACGAGATCATGGGCGATCCCTCAACATAGCCTTACGATACAAAGACCTCTGCGTCCCATTGGTCCTTATCGATAATGGCTCAAGCTTAAACGTCTGCCCACTCAAGACTGCGGAACGTCTGGGAATCAGTCCTTCTTCATTCCGGCCCAGCACCATATGTGTCAGGGCATTCGACAACACCCGCCGATCAGTGGAAGGGGAAGTCGACATAGAGGTACAGATAGGTCCGAAAATCTCTACCATTACATTCCAAATCTTGGATATATCAACCTCTTTCAGCATGTTGCTCGGACGACCGTGGCTGCACAAGGTTGGAGCTGTGCCATCAACCCTGCATCAACGAGTGAAGTACATCTGTGGAAATCAAGTGATCTCTATCCATGCAGAGAAGGAACTCATCATTCCTTCTAATGCTGCTGCCACTGAACCAGACATCCCGGTCATCGATATCCAGCACTCTGAAGAAGACGTCCCGTTTCACAGTTTTGAATTCGAGACTATGAACTCTATCGCCAATCCAGAACCGATAAGGGTAGACCATGTCTTTTCACCGGCAGAGCGTCTGAGCCTCAAATACCGAATGAAGAATCACTTCAAGTCCATAAAGGTACCGCTGGTATATAACCAACGCAAATGGGGACTCGGATACAGGTCAACCTTCATGGACAAAAGAAGAAAGAAATTTCGGTGCTCACCCATCCAATTCGTCAAGCCAGGAGAACCTTACAAAGATCCAGGAGGGAATCAACCGACTGCGCTACACAAAGGCCTCCTGATGAGCCTAGTTTGGGCCACGTGGCCCCCCATTCGATGGGATCAGATTCTAGAACCCTCTAAGCCTCCAGAAGAAGGAGGAAATGATGAAGACAAAGAAGGAAGTCAAATACAGCACCTTCAAGACCAGGTTACTCTGACACCTGCTCTCAACCAGGGGCACAACCTGCCCACTTCAGCATCAATCAACCAGGGGCACAACCTGCCGACTTCAATCAGCCAAGGGCATCTCTTGCCCATCTCAACATCAATCAGCAAGGGGCACGACTCGCCCATCTCTGCAGAGTCAACATCAACAATCACCAGCCAAGGGCAGAAGCAGCCCATCCATTGGACCAAGAAAGGGAAGTGGCCAGCCCTAGATTGGTCTGATGTCCAGATTCCAAACTTATGTCTAGCCGTGGAACCAGACGAACTGCAATGCGAGGTAAGTGACCCGGGAGGGACTGAGTGCGACTCAGATCTCTAACCCGACCAGCGAGAAGTCATGGTCATTGGGCCAGGCCATGATTCTCCGCCCAAATCATCAACCCCCACCTCTCCAGGGGAGGAAGTGTGGGGTCCTGAATGGTCATCTGTTCCCCTAACTATTGAATCAGCCAACGAGCCATCTGAGGGCCCTGGCTTCCAAAAAAAACGCCTGTCTAAGCAGTGACCGGAACTTTGGAACAAGTTGGGCTCAATCATGGTCTGTAATGCCAGCTTGTTCAAGGTCCCGTGAATTTCAAAAAACCAAAAAAATCAAAAATTTTCAAAAGCCAAAAACATCTAACATTTTCATTTCAGAAAATTCTCAAAAACCAAAAAACATTTCTTTTCCTGCATTCAATAGTGTGCCAAGTTCGTCTAAAGAGTCACATGAGTTTGAAGTCGAATCATATGATTTCGACATCGAATTAGACTTCGAGCTCATGAGTCTGGACGAAGCTCGGGATGAGGAAGATGATGATCCTGCTCCCGAACTTGAGGATCTCCTCAAAAAGTTCGAATCCAAAGCCAATGTTGTAGCCGATGATTTCGAGATAGTAAACTTGGGGACACCTGAGATCCCTAGGGAAGTACGCATTGGAAGATCGTTGCCACCTGAGATGAAACAGAAAATGATAGAGTTCCTAGCTCTAAGATTGTCCAACTTCGCGTTCTCATATGAAGACATGCCGGGGCTCGATGAAGAGCTCGTTGTACACCATCTGCCAACCAAGGCAGATATGAAGCCAGTAAAGCAGAAACTCCGAAGAATGAAGCCAGAATGGGCTCTGAAAGTCCGAGATGAAGTCATCAAGCAGTACAATGCGGGATTCTTTGTAGTCTCCAACTACCCTGAATGGCTCGCCAACATCGTACCAGTACCGAAGAAGGACGGCAAGGTTCGAATGTGCATCGACTTCCGAGATCTCAACAAAGCCAGTCCAAAAGATGACTTCCCTTTGCCACATATCGACACTCTGGTCGACAACACTGCTGGATACAAGATCTTCTCATTCATGGACGGGTTCTCAGGTTACAATCAGATCAAGATGGCCATCGAAGACCGCGAGAAGACATCATTCATCACTCCCTGGGGAACCTTCTGTTACAGGGTGATGTCGTTCGGTCTAAAGAACGCAGGAGCAACATATCAGCGAGCAATGACAGCATTATTCCATGACATGATGAACAAAGAACTTGAAGTATATGTGGACGACATGATCGTCAAATCTCGCACAATTGAAGGACACTTTGAAGATCTGAAGAAGTTATTCAACAGATTAGAAAAGTACAAGCTCCGTCTCAACCCTCAGAAATGTGTCTTCGGTGCAATGGGAGGTAAGCTCCTCGGCTTTATGGTGAGTGAGGATGGCATCAGGGTCGACGAGACCAAAACCAGAGCAATCATCGAGATACCCCCTCCTAGAACAGAAAAAGAAATTCGTGGCTTCCTCGGCAGAATTCAATACATCAGCCGCTTCATCGCACAGCTCACACCTATTTGTGAGCCCATTTTCAAGCTCCTTCGTAAGAACGTTCCAAAAGAATGGAATGATGATTGCCAAGTCGCCTTCGATCGCATCAAGAAATATCTCATGAATCCTCCAGTCCTAGTGCCGCCCACTCCTGGACGGCCACTATTGTTATACATCTCAGTAGCAGCAGAAGTCATTGGCTGTGTCCTCGGCCAACACGACGAAACCGGGAAGAAGGAACAAGCAATATATTATTTGAGCCGAAAGTTCACTGACTACGAGACCAGGTATTCCCCGATCGAGAAGACCTGCCTCGCCCTAGTCTGGGCAACTCAGCGACTCCGTCAATACATGATTGCATTCCCTATTCTCCTCCTCGCTCACATGGATCCGCTTAAGTACCTGTTCGAGAAGCCGGCACTCACTGGAAGGATAGCTAAATGGCAGCTACTCCTGTCTGAGTTCGACATCACCTATGTCACTCAGAAGGCAATCAAGGGGCAGGCCCTCGCCGATCATCTTGCCGCTCACTCTCTCCTAGATTATCAACCGCTCAAGACATTCTTCCCTGATGAAGATCTCTTGCTCATTGAAGAAGAAGAAAAGAAGAAAAAAGATGAGTGGACGTTATTCTTCGACGGCGCAGCAAATTCTAAAGGGAGTGGTATTGGAGCGATCCTCTACTCTCCAGATGACGTCCCTATTCCTATCTCAAGACGCATAGCATTCGAGTGCACCAACAACATGGCAGAGTACGAAGCATGCATCGCTGGCTTAAGGGAAGCCATAATCTTGGGCGTCAAGAAGCTACGAGTATTTGGAGACTCACAGCTTATCATCAATCAGACCAATGGCGAATGGAAAACCAAGGACGAGAAGTTGATACCATATCATGTGTATCTTGAAAATCTGATCGAAGAATTCGAGGAAATCACCCTCTCATACATGCCCAGAACCAAGAACCAGTTTGCAGATGCTCTCGCCACACTTGCATCAATGCTCGAGATACCAAAAGGAGCTTCAGAGTGGGAGCTCACAGTCGAAATTCAAGATGAACCTGCCTTTTGCCTGCAAATAGAAGAAGCCGAAGCTGTCCCTGACAAACCCTGGTATGCCGACATCAAGCAATATCTCGAAACCCAGGAGTATCCAGAGTCAGCAACAGCAACAGATCGCCGAACCATTCAGCGTTTGGCCGGCCAGTTCACTATCAGTGGCGAGATTCTTTACAAGCGATCCTATAATCATGTCCTCCTTCGATGCGTCGATGAAACAGAAGCTGCAAAGATCATGAAAGAAATACACGAAGGAATCTATGGCCCACACATGAACGGGCACATGATGGCGAAGAAGATTCTACGACTCGGCTACTATTGGCTTACCATGGAGACAGACTGTTGCCAGCACGTCAGAAAATGCTTCAAGTGTCAGGAGCATGCGAATCAAATCCATGCCCCATCATCAGAGTTATACAACCTGACCACCCCCTGGCCCTTCTCCATGTGGGGACTCGACATCATCGGCAAGATCAGTCCCAAAGCATCAAATGGTCATGAGTACATACTTGTGGCAGTCAACTACTTCACCAAGTGGGTAGAGGCAGCGTCCTACACCACAATTGCAGCATCTCAGGTGATCAAATTCATGAAGAACAACATCATATGCCGGTATGGAATCCCTAATGCTATCATCACAGATAATGGGACCCCGTTCGTCAACAAGAAGATGGATGACTTCCTCAGCAAATTCAAGATCCAACGTCATCGATCAAGCCCCTACCGTCGTCAGATGAATGGTGGGGTAGAAGCCGCAAACAAGACAATCGTCAGGATACTCGAGAAGATGGTCGTGACCTATCGAGATTGGTCAGATATGCTCCCATATGCACTTTGGGCCTATCGAACGTCTGTACGGTCTGCTACGGGCGTTACTCCTTTCGAGCTTACCTACGGAATGGAAGCAGTCCTGCCAGTCGAGGTGGAAATACCATCACTACGGGTGTTACTAGAAAGCGGAATTAAAGAAGGAGAATGGCAACGGGCCAGATTCGATCAGTTGCAGCTAGCAGATGAAAAGCGCATGCGTGAGCTAAGTCATTCACAGTGCTATCAGAAAAGGATCGATCGGGCTTACAACAAGAGAGTCAGAAAAAGAAGTTTTAAGGTAGGCGACATGGTTATGAAGAAGATTCTACCATCGCACCTTCCGGATCCCAGAGGAAAGTTCAAACCCTCGTGGGACGGGCCACTGATCGTCAGAGAAGTACTTCACGGAGGCGCCCTCAGACTCACCAGCATGAGAGGGGTGGATCTTCCTGAGCCAACCAACGCCGACAACGTGAAGATCTTTCACGGGTAAGCTATTCTGACCTTATCAAGAGTTACTTTAATAGAGCTGAAGTCAAGAGGTCAAAGCTAAGACCTCTGAGAAATCATTCCCGTCCACCAACAAGTGTTTTAAATAAAGGGATTCAAAAAGAGGAAAATACAAAAAAAGGGGGGGGATTCAAAAGGAAAAGACAAAAAAAAAGAGAGAAAAAGAAGAAAAAAAAAAGAAGAAAAGAGGAAGAAAAAAGGAAGCCAAAGTAAGGCACCCAAGAAGAAAATTAGCCCAAAAAAGAAACACAGTCATCCATCCATTCATCTCAGAAGGGTCTTTAGCAAAGACCAACAGCTCTATTATTGTAACTTAGGATAAGGGCTGAAAGACCGCCATCAGCCGGCAACGACGGATTCCCGACCTCTAGCCGCCTCAGTTATCCAGAGATCCAGAAAGAAAAGAAAAACAAAAAAGAAAAAGAAAAATTGTGCCTAAACAAAGAGGGCGGAGTGAAAACCCGAAAGGGCGCTCCGAGTAAAAACAGTGGGCATACAGCGGACTTGGTGAAAACCCGAAAGGGCGCCAAGGGTAAAAACAGCATAGCTGCCAAGGGGCAGGCAAGATCAAATACCCGGGACATGGTGAAAACCCGAAAGGGCGCCACGGGCAAAAATGACGGGAAAAAGCCGGCTGTAGTGAAAACTCGAAAGAGCGCTGCAGGCAAAAATGGCTCAAGAAGAAAAAGAAAAATAAAAAAAATAAAAGTGCAGGAACCAAGAAATCAGACAGTCCAGATCGGTTCAAGCAGTTACAGTTCAAGAACAAAAAGAAGTGCGGTCAGGGACGAAGAGCTCTACAAGTTCTGACAATCTCAGGAGGCAACAGTTTCCGTTGCCTACATCTCTAGGGAACCAAAGGAACACACAAGTCAAATCTCGAGACATCGGTCAAAGCATTGGCTGAGCCCCAGTTCTGATTCCTATATCCCGACACAAAACCCAGACACACTCACAAGACAACTCATAGCACAATAGATTCTCAAAAAGCTTTCTTCTTTTTTCACTAAAAGCATCATATTTCTTTTACACATATCATATCATCTTTTTCAAAAAATACAAAAAAAATGCATCATCATCATCAATTATATATGCAAAAAATCAGTGTGCAGGTGGCCAACATAATCAATCTCTACCCTCCTCCTCGGCCACATCAGGTGAGTCCTCTGACTCATAAAAAGATAGCCTCGCTCTCAACCTGCTCACCTCCATACGCAGATAATGCGCCTCATCGCGCTCAAGGGTACGGATCGCTGCCTCCTCGTCAGACAACCTCTGATCGGCAGCCAATCTCCTCGACATCATCTCACAATGATACCGAAGTGCGGAGATCTCAGACAGCAAATGGCCATGAGTGGCCAAAAGGAAGCCAGGATCGATAAACGGACGCTCCTCAAAAGGTTCATAAGAACCAGATGAAGAGCCAGCATCTCCAAGAATATCCTGCTCATCCTCATCAGCGGTCTGGTGCCAACAAGGGACACGTCGATACAAAGACTGCTCAGCAACCCAATACTGATATGGGGCGGTCGCCATCGGAAAAGTCCGTAGCTCAAATCCCAGCAAATCAGCTGTCAAATAACTCGCCCAAGAACAATCAATCCAGGTCCTGAAGTCAGAGGATCTAGGTGGAAGTGCCCGACGCCCGATACCCGTAAAAGCGAAAAGAGGAACATCCTGCTCGTACCCAAACTGCTGCAGGAACCGAATGGGATGGTAAGAGAAGTAAGATCGAAAGCCTACCAACATCAGAGGAAGGCGGTGTGCATCGCAAAGCACTGGAGGAAGTGAAAGCCAAGATGACTCCCAACGAACGTTCCAGTCACGAAGTTCAGCGAACATCCTGCGATACAAGGGCTCGCTCATCCTAGCTGTATGAGGAAGAAACTCCATAATGTGTCGCATGAGGTCTGGGCGACGAGTGTCAGGAAAAGGTACAGGAATAGTCATCGAAAGACGCTCCCATAGCCAGACCTGATCACAAGAAGCAAAAGAAGTTCAGCTAGAGCAAAGCAATCCCTAAACAAAGCAAAAGAAAATGCAGAAAAGATACCTGAAGAAATGCACAGCAGCCGCGAAGGACACGAGTGCGGCCCAAGGCGCAGTCGGTCAGCCCATCAAATAGCTCGGCCAAGATGAGAGAAATGATCCCCTGCCGACGGATAGCTCGGCTCATCACCTCAAAAAGCAAAGGAGTCTGGGACCTGCGCCATCCCGAAAACAGCACCTCAGCTATCAAGCAGAACATCAATGCGTTCCGAGCAAAGGTAGAACCGGCCGTACTCTGAGGACCAGAAAAAAAGATCATACAGCAGGTCCAAAGAGAACACTACAGCATCCTGGCCACCAGCTGCAGGCCGAACAAGATAAGGGATCCCGAACCAGTTCTGCGGTGTAGCAGTCTTCGGCGAAAAATATTGAGCATAATCCCAGGGTAGGCCTGTCAAGCGAGCAAGCTCCTCCAAAGAAGGTCCCATCTCCATATCATTGAACGCGAACAAGTTCAACGAAGGGACCCAGTCAATCAAGGCAGCTC
Organism: Liriodendron chinense; assembly: GCA_003013855.2. Classification (NCBI taxonomy): domain Eukaryota; kingdom Viridiplantae; phylum Streptophyta; class Magnoliopsida; order Magnoliales; family Magnoliaceae; genus Liriodendron; species Liriodendron chinense. The sequence goes on along the minus strand of ML058557.1, from coordinate 51,449 downwards.
CAAGCATCCTCCAATCAATATCAACTCTGGCCATATGGATCAGACCGCCGAAGCCATAATACTCCAAATCTCGAATCTCATAAACTGACAAGCTGTCAAGCCAAGCAAGCAGTCGTGGCGAGCAGGAAGAACGAGGAAGCAGCTGACAAGTCCTCACTAGTACCCCCTCCAGCACAAAAGGCCCAGAAATCAACAATGACTCATCAAGGACCGGAAGGTCAACGGGCGAAGAAGAAGGAAAAGCTGGAACCTCTGCAAACTCGACAGCCCCTGACCTGCCCTCGGTAACAACTATGTCTGATATAGTCGCATCACTATCCGAAGCTGTCATAATCTCAGCCGCATGGGAAGACTCGCCCACCTCATGAACAGAGTGCGCAAAAGATCGACGTTCAGCAGAAGGACGATGCTCTCCATCAAAAGGACTATCAGTAAAGATCACACCGCACATCGAGGCATCCTGACCAATCTGACCGTCAAAGAAAGCATCTGAACCATCCAGAAGGGTCCGGCAACCCCGATCGAAGAATCAACGGTCAGATCTGGACCTACAGCCCTCTCCAACAGGAAATCATGAATCCAATCATCATCCTGGCCGATCAAAGGGATCATCGAGGCATCCACACCATCCATCATCAGGGGGACATCATCAATGATCACATCAAGTCCACCAAAACAAGTATACCGCACATCCTGGCCATCATCAAGAGCATCCAAACCGTCAAAAATACCATCTGAACCATCTATCCCATCCAAGCATGAGATCAGCCCATCGATGTCCCTCATGGTCCCATCATCACCATCCATCACATCATCCATGGGGCCCACACTCAAGGGATGCATAGCTTCACCTATGTCCCATCCCATCATCCTATCTATGCCATCCATTCCTCCCATAATGAGGGGCCCATTCAAATCTGAAAATCCAGCCATCCCACCATTAATGGAGCCATTCAAAGCTCCACCAACCACCATCCCTAGCCCCTCATCAATGCTTCCATTCAATGCCCCATCTCCCCCATCCATTAAAGACATCTCCCCATTATCAAAGCTCAATTGAGAATCTGAAGTGTGGGACCCACCTTGGATAGCCCCCACAGCCCCCAAATCTCCACCATCCATTGCCCAAGAAAGGACAAACCAAGAAAGAGACAAAAGGAGAAGGGAAAATGAGACAAGAAGAATATTCATGGATGGAATCAAACTCGCCAGTGCAAAGCAGGTGGAGACAGGGACAGTGGACAAAGGAGAGTGTCCGAACCAGAGCCAGCCCAGGCCGCTCAAGAGGCGAGCCTTGGGCGGCCTGCCCTGGGCCGCCCGTACGGACGCAGATTTCCTCTCTCCACGGGATTGGCTCCAGGGTTCTTGATAGGTGAGGCTGACAGTCCACGTCAGCAGGTGGCGCTCCGTGGGCCGCCCAAGGCTCCGGTCCACTCCAGATTTCGACTGAGGCTGATCAAGATCATATAAAAGGTGCCCCACCGGTCCAATCACGGAGCAATGCGGCCAAAACATGGCTGATCAGGCCAAAGAGAAGAAAAGGTGATCAAATGGGGGGCCACAAGCAATCCAAGCCGTTCATAGACTAGATCATCATGATCTAAACCATTGAAGAACCTACATGAGCCATCAAATAACAAGATCAAAGGTTTGATCATCACAAGAAGGGCCAGAATCCAAGATCTAATCATCAAGTGGGCCCACAAAGCCAAGTCAAGCGATCTGAGACGTTCAAGCCATCATCAACACCATGAGAAGCCTTCTTAACCTCACAGAGTCATCAAAAGAGGTGCCCCAAAGCAAAGCCAAGGTCTCAAGTGGGCCCACAAGGACAAGTCTAGCGATCTGAACCATTCAAGGGCTAGATCATCAGGATCCAAACTATTGGAACGCTTATACAAGTCATGGAGCAGCAAGATCAAAGGTTCGATCATCAAAAGAAGTGTCAGAATCCAAGATCTAATCATCAAGTGAGCCCATAAGGCCTAATCAAGCAATCTGAACCGTTCAAGCCATCATCCATGCAGTTAAGAAGCCTCATCTTCCACAAATCATTAAGGAACATGTCAAAGGTCAAAGCTTCCAGACATCATCAAAGAGTCTTGAGACAAATCAAAGATTATATATTCATTCAAAAGAGCTTGATACAAAAGAAGATAAAAGCAAAAATACAAGGCCATACAAAGCAGAGCGCCCGAGCAGGCTACAAGTCGCCAACATAGTCATCATCATCCCTCCTCGCGTCCCGCTCCCGACGATAAAGATCCATCAAAGGAGCAGTCACCGAACCTCCAGCATACCTGCGACGGCCACCTGGGACATAAAGCGAAGGAAGCAGAGGCCCCTGGCCGAACAGTAAATACCACTCATCATAATCACGATCCGGGATCGTGAAACGAAATCCAGGCTGGCCCACAAGAGCTCCAACTCTCTCATCAACTGGCATCCGAGCAGCTGGAGGAGGTGCAGAACAAGGGACCCGAGCCACCCCGGCGACTTGCCGAAGCAACCTCTCCCCCAAAGTACCACTGGAAAGACTCAGCGTCAGAAAGCATGATACGGAGACATGAAGCATCGTATGCCTCCACACGCTGGGGGGTGTAATAGAGAGGGAAACTGGCATACGGCATCCGAGCGAGCTGCAGCAAATGAAGTCACCACGATCAGTTACAGTACGGCACGAGGGCAAAGACAAGCAAGATACTTACGTCCTCGACAGTCAGCCCGTCTATGTCGGCACGCCAATTGTCCCCGGGAACTCAGGAGTTTCGCTGACGATTTTGCTGATGCCAGTACATGTGGCGATACTGAGAGGGCTCAACATCATCCCTCATCCTCGGCGCGAGATGAGGAAAATGGTCATAAAAGCAGGTCTGGACAAAAGCACATCTAATGATCAAAGGGGGAAAGAAGGCAAATGACTCCAAGGAAGATGAAAGAAGAAATACCTCAACAACAGGCCAGAAGCCTGTGAAGGACCGGCTATGCCGACAGGTCTTGTCCAGACCTTGAAAGATACGGGTCAAGATAGCCCCATTCCAGTTATAGGGGTGATGAAGATCCTCGACTAAACGAAGAAATTTAGGATTAACTCTCTCATTCGCATGGCAGAAAAGAAAGGATCCGAAAGCATAAGTAATCATGGCCCGCGCTTTGTGGAGGGCCTCTCGCTCAGTGGTGGGGATGACGGAGGCAAAACTGTTGTAGAACCATCGCATCTTCACTTGATGGCCTTGGAATTCACCCTCGGGTGGGACGTCACCGACAAGCCGTAGCCAGTCGGTGGAAGTGAGAGGAGCTAGAGAGCTGACTTGAGGGACAATTGTCCCATGAAACGGGAAGCCTATCTGCATGTAAATGTCCAAGGGGGTTATTCCCCATTCTCCACAAGGGAGCTGAAAGGTGTGGGTCTCATCCCGCCACCTCTCGCAAAGGGCCGCGAGCATCACGCGGTTAGCATCGTTATTATGGAAACGTAGGGTGAGGAGGCCAGCAAAATGAGTACCATCCAGTACTCGTTCAAGCAAGGGCTGTGGATCCTTCAGCCAGTCGTCCCAGCGATCCCTGGTACCTCGACCCTTGATAGCGGGAAGAGGTTGATGCTCCATAGCTAAGGAACACATGTAGTCCCCTCGGCGGACGATGAAGGCGGGATCATCTTCGTCAATTACTCGGTGACCCCTGGTACCATCCGCCATTGAATCCTACAAGCTTGGCAAGGTAAGTCCCTATCCCTTTACCTGTTAAAATCCAAATTATCATCCAAGAAACCCATGGGATTGGACTCACATTCAAATGCAAAATCTAAAGTCCAACTCCATGTGTCACTTAGGATATGTGTTGGGCCCATTGGAAAAAGTAAGGCCCACCTTAAAGAAGGTTGCATGGCATGCCTTAGGCAAGGAAAAGTCCATCATCCAAGGACACATTTTGGACAACACATGCACTCAAGTGCCATGAGATCATCAAAGGATTTTAATTCACATGAAGCCCCTCTTCAAAGTCCATATGTGGCCAAGGATTGATCCACTTTTATGCCAAGGCCATGTTCCTCACTTAAGATGTTCCCATCTTTTTACAAACATGCATGGACAAGTGGGGGGTAGAAAGGAATCGGGCCCCCAAGAGCAACCCAAATGCCTCATCTCAATGGATTGAAGAGAGCACATAGCCCACTTTGAAGAATAGGAGGACCCATTCATGGGTTAACCATGGGCAACCTTATGTGCCTCATCTTGATGAAAATTTTGACCATGAGAATACAACATGGCGGTCTATCCCTAAACATATGAATCAAAGAAGCTAAGGGTAGAAAGTTGATGCACATAGCCCACATGAAGAATCAAAGTTGAAAATGCCCATGAAAAGGCAAGTTTGGGCAACTTATGTGCACCAACTTTTTCACCAAAAGGGAGACCATTTGAGCACAAAAGAGCATGGCTTGATGAGTCACCCAACCATCATGAAAATGGATAAGAATGTTACACATAGCCCACTTGAAGATCAAAATCCCAATGTCACGCCCTGAAATTCGGAACCCGAGTACAATAACCCAAAGCCCGAGTTCCAGGGTGTGAATTTTAAAATTCGAGCACAGATTCCTTGAAATTCCATTCCACACATCGTATAACTAAAATAAATCCCAAGTATAACGCTTCTTTTCCACTAATATCTTATTACATTGAATTTTATAAGATAAAATAAATTAAATACAATTGGCGTTTGAGTAACACGTGCCCATCTGAATACTCTACTCTGTCTGCGTCTTTTCCTTCTTGAAAACCTGCAAGAACTGTGGTGATTTTGGTGAGCTAAAAGCCCAGTGAGGTCATTTCCATCACAGGTAATATTCCAGTTAATAGAAGATATGACGGAAATCATCAACGGATAGAATTGTATGAAATATACGAGAATAAGGTTGTGATTAATATACTGATGTTTTATTATGAATGGAATATGATGTCATGTATGTCATGATACGTGTGAGAGCAACAAACGTCTAGGAACTCGTTGCCACTGAACATTAGGAACCTGTCGCAAATCAACCATGCTCACCTAACCGGTACAACGAGGCGGCAAATCAACCATGCACGCCAGTGGGCAAATCAACCATGCACCACTGATCCAACCGAGCAAATCAACCATGCTCAATAAGTGAAACGACCAGAACTCGCTGCCACTGAACATTAGGAACCTGTCGCAAATCAACCATGCTCACCTAACCGGTACAGCGAGGCGGCAAATCAACCATGCACGCCAGGAGTCAAATCAACCATGCTCCTGTTCTGTCGCAGTGTATAAATATATGCACATGTATGTATTTATGGAAGCAGTCATCAAGCATACAATGCGTATCAAAATTCAAGTCCAATCACGCCATGCATGTGTTTACTTTATTCAAGTAATTCTTTGACTCAATTTAGTTATTGTCAATCGAGGAATTTAAGAAGATCATCGCGTAAGGTTTAGTGTTACGAATAACTAAGGTTGTTCTAAGAGTTATGTATTGTACATTATCTAAACTTAAGTTGTTGTCGATTAAGAAGTTTAAAAATAATGTCACGTGGAATCTTGAGAATACTACGTGTATCTAGGGGTACATGTTGGCGACATCACCTGTATGAAATCCTACATTGAATTGTCGTGGAATTCTGACATGTGCATTAAAAAGGAAAACTTGATAAAATTAATTCAATAAGAAAAGGATAATTGGCAGGTGAAATTTAAGGATATAAATCGGAGGTGGATGGATCCCTTACCTAGGATCAAGTTTATGACTTTACGTTAAAGTTAAAAAGAGATCGATGGATGGATCGTTACCTACGAACCATGTTGAAGGATAACATGAAAATTGGACATCATACTTGGGAAGAAAATAAATTAAATAGAAGAAACATTAACTAGAAATTTCTATGATGAATCACTCACAGATATGACGATCTCTAGGCTCCAAACAAGCCCAAACTTGAATCTGAGTTGGCTCAGCGAGTCGACTCGGTTTAGAGAAGAAGTTTCTTCTTCTTTCTTCTTCTTTTCTTTTTCTTCCTTTCTCTTTCTTCTTTTCTTCTTCTTCTCTTTCTTTCTTCCTCTTTCTCTGATTGATCTATGAAGGAGGGGAGGGAAACGGATGGACGGTTTTATAACTCACCTCAGTGGGTGGAAAAACGTGGTGCGGACGAAAGTTAATTTCCCGGTTCGAGTGGGAGATGTAAAAGAATAGTGACTCGGCATTATTATACAAAATAAACCGTTGAGAAGTTAGGTGGGGTCCACATGGTGTTTTGGGAGAGGTTTGGACCGTCCATGCAAAACGACGAGTGGGATCTTGATTTCCTTGTGTTTGGACGGTGGTTTGGAATGGGCTGAACTATTAATGAAGCGAAACCAAACTTGGTCGGACAAGGTTTAGAATGGGCTTGGATGTAATGGACGGAATAGATTGGGTGTGGGATCATGTTGATGGATGGCTTGAAGGCCACCAACAAGGGCAACGGTAGAAGATGATGAAGAAGAATCGTGCTTGGATTCTTCTTCTTTATTTTTATTTTTATTTTACGTGCACGTGAAATAGACTTTTTATGCTCCACTTGTAAGTGGGGGTCCACTTGTAGTGAATTTAGCTAGTTTCCTCCGTCCAACTAATGACCAACATAAAGTTAACCGTCGATGAGAAAAATGAGGCAGATCCGAGTTGAGGTGGAGATGTGCATGATGTGGATCTTGGCGTTCTTGGTTTTAAACGGTTGATTGAAGTGGATCATAAGATCAACTTTTAGGACCAAGGTTTAAAATTAATAAGTTTATGAGGAGGAGAAGATGGATGGACAGCTTGGATCAGCAAGGTGGGGTTCAAAAAAATGGATAGTGTGAGCTGCATGGATCGTCAGTAACGGACGCTGCGCAAGAAGACTTCTTCCTTTTTTTCTTATATTACGTGCGACGCACGTAAACACCTTGACTACCGCTTCCTTCACAAGTGGCGTCCATTTCAGGTGGATCGGGACCACCCGATCCGTTCAAAAGGCCAGCAACCTATATTTAGCCGTTAACATGAAAGGTGGAATGGATCCGAATTAAGGTGGGCCACTTATGGCTCGATTTCTAATTAGGACATTTGTAGGATGATTGGATGGATGAAATTAGACGTGTACGGTTAAATTATGTACTAGAACTAGTGTATGAAGTTTCGTGTGAAAGTGAACGTTAGAAATTATAATACTTAAAAACGGAGGTGTAACTTAAGTTTGACTGATGGCATTTTCGTAATTATTGTAAATTTGCAAGTTTTGTGGAATCTAACATTTCTACACTATTACATGGTTTATTTTGAGCAACTTTAATAAAGGGACCATACTAAAATTCCATACGGATTATTTAATATTAATTTACTAATATTAAAGTTATTTAATTTATTAAATAATTAACTAAATTATAACTTAAACGATTCTAAAATTCTAGAGTTTTATAAACATGCCTGATGAGTTTCATAGGGTTGAAAAATCAATGATCTAAGAAAATACTTGGTGACGGTCAAGATATTTGAATCAGATTTATGGACAGACATGTGTATAGGACGGTGTGAAGATCGTACGGCGAATTTATATTGATCGTAGAATTCGAAATCGAAGTGGATGGTTAGATCATTCAATCTAGCAACGATAAATCATTTTAATAGACAGTCTATTGACTTAACTAAGTACGCCAAGTTTTTCAGAGGTCTGAAATGTGTCAGATTACGTATAAAAAGTGTGACGTGTGTGTATGCGTATGAACGACGCGTCCTAAAATTTAAATTCTTACTTGTGAACTGTAACACTCGTGTACCTACTCGCGTACTAAATTTTTGGGGTATTACACCCAAAATGTCCCAAAGCATGGGACAAAAATGGGCGACTTATGGGTACCATTCTTTCCCACAAATTTAAAGGAAAATCACTCATACATGAGAATGATGGTGGATGACCCACCAAGCCCCCAAAGGAAAAGGAGCTATGGTTGTATGGATAGCTCACTTGAGGATCATCCATTTGAGGTTGATAGCATTAGAGGGAAACTCTTGAGAACCACATTCCTACCTCAAGGAAAAATCATTTGAACTTAGTGAGATTGTTGGAACAACTCACTCATGGGACTTGTAGATGATCAAGTAACTCAAGTCCTCCATCCATCAAAGGAAAAAGCATGAAAGAAAAAGCCTACATGGGCAAAGTGTAGTGGTGCACACATGGTCCAAAGAAATCCAAGCTCCAATGAAGGCCCAAAAGCCCACCACACTTTGTACAAGGATGTACATCATAATCAAGAAATGATGGAAGAGTTGGGCTACTTGTCCATATAGGCCCAACTAGGAAATCTAGCCCACTTGAGATCCAAATGAAGAATGGGCTAGTCACCATGGGTCCATACACATGTGAAAAAAGGATGGGGTCACCTAAAGTGAGCCCCATGAGCTCAAAACTTGAGATGGGCCCAAACCTTGGAAAGAAAATGGAAAAGAAGGAAGAACTCCAAAGGAAATGACAAGAACAAGAGAACATGAGGGAGCCCAAAATGAAGCATTGGGCCCACCAAATACACCAAGGGCCATGACTTCACTTTGAGCCCATTTGATACATATGAAGAGAGGCCCAACTCCCATGAAAAGATAGAATATTTTGCCATGCACACTTGATGACATGGCAAAATCACCCTTTACATGCACATGAAGGGAGTGTGAAAAGAAAAAAAAATGAAATGGAGAGCTTGCAATGTCCTTCTCCATGCACCACCTTTGAAAAAGACTTGAGATCTAGAATGCTTGGGCCCACCTTCACACCTCTTGGAATAGCTACATGGAAAAAGAAAAGAGTCATGAGAAGAGACAATGAAGAAGGAAAAAGACAAGAAAGGGAAAGGAAGTGGTCCATACCTTTACCACTCACCAAAGAAGGACCACCTTGCTGTCCCAAGATGTCTCTAAGGGCCACCACTTGAAAAGAGCAAAGGACCACCAAAGAAGAGAGAGAAAACTTGAAGAAAGAGAGAGTATGAGAGAGAGAAGAGAGAGATTGCACGTTTGAGGGGGCAAGGGTGCCCCATGTTATACAGAAAAGGGGAGGGCACCCTTTTACCCAACCCACTGAAGAGACCAGGAGGCAGAGACCGTCCGGGCGGCCCATGGGAGGCCGTCCTAGCCCCTACCTACATGAAACGACCTCCCTCCCCCTCTCCTTGGGAAGAACTCCTCCTTGGGAAGGGTGGTTGCAAGTGAATCTTGTACCTCCATGTAAGAATGAAGTGATGGAAGAGAATGGTGAGAAAAAGGAAGAAATCTCACCAAAATCTCATCTCATGAGAAATGGGTGAGAAATTGGCTTGATGATGTGGAAAAATTCCATGGAATTTTCAAGAAAAAGAAAGAAAAATTTGACTTGGTCAAACAGTGATCTCAACCATCCAAAGTCATGACCAGATGATTCAAACCATTTCCAAGAAGAATCCCAAGAATCTCCACCCTTGATTACTGTTCACATGTACAGTTTTTTCATGGTTCGAAGACCTTAAACTACGTCGGGATCAAAATCCCGAGAGATTTCCAATAAAAACCAGTGTCAATCTTGACCGTTCAAAATTGAGATTTTATGACCTGGAACAGTTTTCAAAAAATCACAAAAAAGAATGTACTTTCAGCATGTACATAAAGTTTTTTTATGGTCCGAAGACCTTAAACTACGTCGGGATCAAGATCCCGAGGGATTATCAATAAAAACCGACATCAGTTTGGATCGAATCAAGACCCGACGATCTCGGACATTTTCAGAAAACCAGAAAAATATATACATCTTTTGTACAGTTTCAGGGTCCGAAGACCTTAAACTACGTCGGGATCAACGTCCCGAGAGATTTTTAATAAAAACCAGCATTGATCCCAGCCTTTCAGGCCAAGATCTGATGATCTGGATCATTCCAAAAAAAAAGAACAAAAAAAATATATTGCCAGCCCCTCTTCAGTTTTTTGGTCCGAAAACCTTAAACTACGTCGGGATCAACATCCCGAGAGATTTTTAATAAAAAACCAGCATCGATCCCAGCCTTTCAGGCCAAGATCTGATGACCTGGATCATTTTCAAAATACCAAAAATATTTTAAAGCTTTCCACAAAAACCAGCATCAATCCCGATCATTCGAACTGAAATCTGGAACTTTTTCCAAAAAACACAAAAAAAAAATGATTCACCAAAAATTTCAACTGCACAAATTCATCCCCAGTGGTCCGAAGACCTAAAACTACATTGGGATTAACTTCTCGGGGGCTTTTTTTCCTAACCTGTTCCAGACATGGCTGACACTTGATCGTACGGGTGTCTGGAATCTTTTAAACAGGTAAGGGCTGAGGCGGGCAGAACTCCGCAATCCTGTTCGTGTTGAACGCACCGTGATAGACAACCTTAATTTGGAAGTCGCTGTTGAATCTGACGGATGTTCCCTGTTCCTAAAACTCATGAAGGGGATTAAGGCTGTTGGGAGGTGAAGCGCACCCTCACGGAATTGTGAGCAACGTAAGGCCCCAAACTGGATTGACTAAGGGAAAAGTGAGGATGTGGCCCATTTTGTGGCCGAAGGAGTCCGTCAGACGATACGTGGTCTATGTGCATTGCACATGAGGAACATGCAACTTTGTGGGTGTGTTGACTGAAAACCCTCAAATCCCCTCATCCGAAGATGTAAAACTACGGCACTTAACTGTGTAAGACTCGTCTTGCTCGCTGACGTAAAATGGATCGGGTGCCTTACCAGCAGTAGAAGCTGGAAGTGGATGAAAATTCCATACTTTTTCCTGCATTTCAGAAAAATCACAAAATACAAAAACATTGCAAAATCACCTCTTCAAAAATCACAAAAAATATTTCCCTTGCTTTCAAATCAAAATATTCTCAAAAATCACAAAAATATTTCCCTTGCTTTCAAAATATTGTCAAAAATCACAAAAATATTTATCTTGCTTTCAAATCAAATATTTTCAAAAATCACAAAAATATTTTCTTTGCTTTCAATAACCAATCTCTACCCTGACCCCTCAGGTAAGGATTCGGCCCAAAATATCTGCAAAAATCACAAAAATTGCTAGTATCCCCAGCACTACACTTCAGGAGTCTTGAACTCCGCTCACTTCACAGTATGGGATGACGGATCCAATCGCCCGCAAATTGGAATCTTGACCAAAATGGGCAACTAAACACCATCTCAATCACATGCATGCCCAGAAGAACATCTTGAAGTCGGATAGCATCCTCGTACATTCTCATTCGCAAGGAAACAGAATCTTGGGACGATGGACCTGATCGAACATGGGTCGGGATCTTGACCAACCCACTGACCAAACATCCGCATTAAAAGGAAAATCCCCAGGGAGAACAACCCTGCAAGCAATAAGCTCAAAGTTCTCTGCACCCACAGCAAAAGCAAAATCATCAAACGAGAAGAGAATGAGCCAAATCATGCATTCATCATGCATCTCCCAGCATCAGCATCCATTGCATCAATCATCATGTTTACCTGCTTTCAAAATAAAAGTCGGTTAGCCAAAAGCCCCACAGGCATCCCTAGTGGAGGCGAGTGCAAACCAGATTCCCATTTCAAAAAGACAAAAAACATTTCCATTTGCAAATAAAAACCCCACGGAGTATCACTCCCCAGAGTGGGTGCCTTTTCAAAAATCCAAAAATATTTTCCCAATAGAGCGTTCTGCCTCCAACACGCCAGAAGATCTTCCATATCTCTGGGTAGGAGCCGACGCAAAAATCAAATAAGATCCGATGTCTCGCGGTTTCCCCAGAGACCATCGGATCCAATGCACTCAAAGTACGGTCGAACTGAACTCCAGTGTCAGTGCGGTCGTACCACATGCCAAGATATGAAAAGATGAAAGCCAAAAGGCTCGGTCAGAGAAACCATTTGAACAGGTGGAAACGATGAATTGTAACCCAAGTATAAAAATCAGCAGATTGGGTGGAAAGAGTTCACCCGCACATACCTAGGCGTGGATGCCTAAAGTACCTTGACTGAGTCCAAGTCGGCGTAGTAGAATCCCGTAAGACTATCTGACGCAGGGCGTCTAACCACTTTGACAGTCAAGCGAAACAAGTACTCCTGGAGTGATCTGGGAAAACATCAAACATCACACAATCAGTCTCAGGGTCAGCAACCTCGTAAGACTACGGACGCAGAGGCTCTGCTGTACCTTTCCGATGTTAGTACCGATCGGGAATGGAAGGGTTGCGATTGGGTACCCAGGTTGCAGCGCATGCAGGGACAATCGCAACGTTTTCTCCAAACTCTTGCGGTATGTGCGAGTTATCAATTTTCAGACAATCAACTGACTCAGATACAAAGGACAACAAAGATTCTAGACCACAATCAAGGAAAGAATGAATTGCAAACCAAGCATCGAAACCAGCAGATCGGGTGGAAAAAGCCCACCCGCACATACCCAGGCGTGGATGCTTGAAGTACCTTGACTGAGTCCAAGTCGGCGTAGTAGAATCCCGTAAGGCTATCTGACGCAGGGCGTCTAACCACTTTGACAGTCAAGCGAAACAAGTACTCCTGGAGTGATCTGGGAGAACATCGAACACACAATCAATCACAGGGTCAGTAACCTCGTAAGACTGTCGACGCAGAGGCTCTGCTGTACCTTTCCGATGTTAGTACCGATCAGGAATGGAAGGGTTGCGATTGGGTACCCAGGTTGCAGCGCATGCAGGGACAATCGCAACGTTTTCTCCAAACTCCCGCGGTATGTGCGAGTGATCGATTTCCAAACGATCAACTGGCACAGATGCAAAGGCAAGCAAAGATTTCAGAACATGATCCATGAATGACCGGGTCAGAAGTGGGGTGTCCACTCGCTTTGGCATTCGGTTGCATGCAACCTCTGCCAAAGAGGGGCATCTGTAGACACCCCACCTTCGGCTACACTGTTGGTAGAGATAGCTGGATGAATGGAGGACCATACCCCCAAATCCCAAGTCCAAACTCAGCCAGGCCCACCCTTGTAAGCCCCATTCCATAGCCCAATTCAAGCCTGAACCCAGTCAACCCAGTCTTAAACATCAGCCTGAAAAACTCCCCAGAAAAAAGGCCAGTCAAAAATTCTAAAAAAAGTCAAAATCACTGAGTCAACTCGCTGAGTTAACCCACTGAGTTAACCCGCTGAGTCAACCCATCGAGTCAACCCGTCGAGTCAAAACACCGAGTCAACCCGTCGAGTCAACCCGTCGAGTCAAAACACCGAGTCGACCCGCTGAGTCAACTCACTGAGTCGACCAGCGAGTCCAACAGCAGCCCCGAGGGAGCGACCGTACTCGCTGAAAACTGAGGAGCGGCCGTACGGGCGGCCCATAGCAGGCCACCCGAAAAAAATTACGAGAGCTGCCACTCTCCAACGCTATAAATACCCCCCTCCCCTTCTCATTTCATAATCCATTCGAAGCCCATTCAGCCCGAGTGCGATCCGAGTCCCCTTTCCCCTTTAGTCCATTTTTCCACCAAGGAGAGCCCGAGTGAGGAGAGCCTAACCCTGGTCCAGCCCAGCCTGACCACTGGTCCAAGCCTCTCAAGTCACCCAAGTCTTGATCCAGCTACTCGAAGCAAACCCTTGCGACACTTCCGTCCATCCAGCTACTCTTTTCCAGCATTATCTCATTTGCATCTAGCATAAGTGCAACATTTACTTTTCTTCCAACCCCCCTGCTTCACTGCAAACACTTTGATTATTCAAACACACCGCATGCATCTCGCATAAAGCACCTGTCAGTTCGAGCGTATGCTCTGGGCTTGCCCGTTGTTGGAACCTGCCCATCAGAAACTCTTACTGTTCAGACCTGCATTCACGTACATATCACTATAAACACTTTGAATATTCAAGCACACAGCATGCATCATCTCGCATAAAGCACCTGTCAGTTCGAGCGTACGCTCTGGGCTTGCCCGTTGTTGGAACCTGCCCATCAGAAACTCTTACTATTCAGACCCGCATTCATGCATCATGTCATCCATGAGAATATACGAGGATTAAACTAGACTTTCAAGTATTCGATCGATTCTGTGAAGTAGAGACCGTACTTCGGTACGGGCAGTGTGTGGGGTGCTTAACCTCTTCCCACCCTGTAACCGTGATCCCTTACCTTGAATCTCTGACCGCAGATCAATAGGAGTCATTTTAGAGGAAGGAATCTTAGGATCCCCTTCTCTAACGTTTCTACGGGGTCTAGCCGACTGTAGATTCGAAATAACTGGCTAGTGGCGACTCTGGTCTTATATAAACTCACTTATATATATCCAGCTCAACACAAAAACCAAACAAAGCCCTCGAGAACGAGGCAAGCCAGTGGCACAAACGGCTATTTCGCACGCACACACCTCTTCTTCTTCTTCTTCTTCCGAAAGGAAAGGTAGAACGACGTCGTGTGGGAGCGCGGAAACGGCGAGGGTCCACACACTATTATTGGATGTGCTTGAAAATAAGGTCGTAGTTGCCTTGCTGTGGTGATCAATGCTAGAGCTAATTTTTCGATGCATGGATACCGAGTTTTCGCGTCAAGAAGGGCTTTAGTGACGTAGTAAACTAGTCTCTAATTTCCTTGATCGTCTCGAATCAAGGATGAACTGACTGCCACTGGAGAGACCGCCAAGTATAGAAGTAGCTCTTCTCCTTGCATTGGTTTGGACAGCAAAGGAGGGGATCCGAGGTAGGCTTTGAGCTCGTGGAAGGCCTGCTCACACTCTGATGTCCAAGTCATTTCTTTGCATTTGCGAAGCTACTTGAAAAATGGGAGGCAACGATCCGTGGCTTTGGAAACGAAATGGTTGAGGGCCGCAACTCATCCATTAAGACGCTGGATTTCTTTCACAGTGGTGGGTGAGCTCATGTCGATTAGGGCTCGGAGGGCTCGGATCTTCTCTGAGTTGGCTTCAATTCATCACTGGTTTACCATGAAGCTAAGGAACTTTTCCAAGCCTACGCCAAAGTCGCATTTGCTGGGATTGAGTTTCATCCGGTATTTCCTTAAGATATCGAACATGGTACGAAGGTCATCGACATGGTTTTCCGACTTCAGGCTTTTGACAAGCATGTCTTCCACGTAAACCTCCATGGTTTTTCCGATCTAGTCTACAAACATCTTGTTGACCAGACGTTGATATGTTGCTCTTGCATTTTTTAGCCCGAAAGGCATCACTTTATAGCGGTAAAGGCCTCGATCAGTAACAAATGCCATTTTTTGCTGGTCGGGAGCGTACATCCGGATTTTGTTATACCCGGAGTATACATCCATAAAACTAAGTAGTTCGTAACCTGATGTGGCGTCGACGAGCTGATCTATTCTTGGTAGCGGAAAGCTGTCCTTTGGACAGGCTTTGTTCAGGTCAGTGTAATCTACACAGACTCTCCATTTTTCATTAGCTTTTCTCGCTAGGACGACGTTAGCAAGCCAATCTGGATAACGTATTTCCTGGATAAATCCTACCTCGCGCAATTTTCGGATCTCTTCTTCAATCACAGCGTACCTTTCCGTGTTGAAAGGTCGTCGCTTCTGGCAAACTAGTTTAAAGGTCAGGTCGACATTTAGTCGGTGGACCATTACTTCATGACTGATTCCTGGCATATCCTGATGGGACCATACGAATACGTCGACATGTTCCTTCAGGAAGGCGGTCAGTCCTTTCTGTACATCGTTCTTCAGTTGGGACCCGATATTAACAACCCTAATTGGGTCGTTATCCGACAACGGGACCTCGAGCACCTCTTCGGCGGGTGATCCGCGCTCCTCTGTTTCCTCTCTAGGATCCAGGGGGTCGTGTGTGAGACGGCTGAAACCAAACTTTTATTTTTTTGCCATAAGGTTATCTCGTAACACCGACGAGCTTCTTGTTGATCCCCCCTTATCACCCCGACTCCATCGTCGGTCTCGAACTTCATAGCTAAGTAATAAATGGAGATACTAGCTTTGAGAGCTCATAAGATGGGTTGGCCGATGATTGCATCGTAGGCAGATGGGGTATTGACGAGGAGAAAATTGACATAATCATTTTCTGATTAGGCTCCTCCCCCGCTGTGATTGGAATAGTGATTTCTCCTTTTGACATGAC
Organism: Liriodendron chinense; assembly: GCA_003013855.2. Taxonomy (NCBI): domain Eukaryota; kingdom Viridiplantae; phylum Streptophyta; class Magnoliopsida; order Magnoliales; family Magnoliaceae; genus Liriodendron; species Liriodendron chinense. Next base: position 35,321 of record ML058557.1, on the reverse strand, counting down.
GTTGTCTCCTGTGAATCCAGTCAAGGCAGTTTTGACCGGTCTCAATCTTGATCGGTCGATTTTCATTTTGTCGAATGCCAAGGTGTACAAAATATCTGTTGAGCTCCCCGTAGCGACCATCATTATGTGGAGTTTCTTATTGGTAACCACCATCGATACTACAAGGGAATCGTCGTGTGAATGTAGGACACCTCGCGCATCCTCTTCAGTGAACGTTATCGCACGAAGGGTGACCTTTGCTACTTTTAAAAGTCGGCTTGCTATGTTGACGAAAACCTCAACTCAGACGTTCTTCCTTGTCGTACGTAGGTTTTTCGGACATTATCGGAGTCTCCAGTGGTCAGTCCGTCGAAAATCATGTGGATTTTTTCCACAAGATTGTTGTTGATCGGTCCCTCGTCTTGATTCTCATGATCTATGGCCCTCCGGTCCTCCTGACGCCAAGCAATGTAATATTTTAAGAACCCCTACTGGATGAGGTTTTCTATTTGTCGCTTTAGGTCAAAACAATCTGTTGTGTTATGACCGTGGTCTTTGTGGTACAAGCAATATTTTGATTTCGACCTCCTGTTGGGGTCGATTTTGATTTTAGCATGTCATACGAACATTTGCTTATCCTTCTCGGCTAAGAACACTTGTTCGATGGTTGCTTTGAGTGGAGTATACCTTTCAAACAGTGGGATCAGACTTTTGGCACTTCAGTGAATATTGCTTCGACCGGGCGACCTTCGATCTGATGACCGCTAGTTCAGTTTATGCCTTTTCGAATTACTTTCTTCTTTGAGATCATTTCTCTTTGAGGACACCCCCTAAGCGTTGACTAGTTCTTCCGCATTGATGTGCTTCGCAACTCGGTCGAGAAATCCAGCCACAGATTGAGAATGTTCTTCATCTACGGACCAGATGAATTTTTTGTCCCATAGTCCCCCGATCATCATATGGAGCAACACATCTTGAGATAGATTTTCCACTTAGATTGCCTTGGCGTTGAATCGCACGAGAAAGTCCTCTAGTGATTCATTGTCTTTTTGTTTGACTACAGCGAGATGAATTGAGTGTTTTCTTGGATCAGTACTTCCGATGAACTGAGTTGCAAAGGCCCTGCTCAATTGGGAGAATGAAGTGATCGACCTCGGCTTTAGGTTTCGGAACCACGTCCATGCCGAGCTTGTTAATGACATGGGGAAAGCTTTGCACATGATATGACCATTAATTTCGTGAAGCTCCATTCGGACTTTGAAAATTTTCAAATGCTTGGCCGAGTCCCCTATTCCAGAATACTACTTGAGTTGGAAGATTTTGAATCCTTTTGGAAGGGGCTCGTCGCGGATCTCGTTGACGAATGGGGATTTCGACGAATCCAAGGACATGGGCGGCAGTTGGTGCTTGGGCACGTTGTGCTCTCTGGATATCATCAATACGCTCTTGGAGTTCTTTTAGCTTGGCTTCCAACGGGGTGATATTGTCGTCAACTCGATTTTGGCCTTGGCTTGCCCGAGCTAATCTTTTCTCCTCTATTTTATGATGTAGGTCGTTTGCGGGCAACTCGACTACAGAACGAGCTCTCGAGCCCGTAGCACTGCTTGTGACTTCATCCTCTTCAGGTGGTTGACGATTCGGAACGGATTGTTGAGGCTGAGGACTTCGTTGAGATGGTCGGGGTTCGTCGATACCCCTAGGAACTGGCAGCGGTTGTGCTAAACTGGCTAGGAGAATTTTAATTTCGCCCAACTGCTCGTCAACGTGTCCGAACCGTTGATCCACACCTCCTGGTCGTTCAGCGACGCCCCCCACTTGTTCTTCAAGAGTGGACAATCTGGTCCCGCAATTGCGAGACCTCTGTCATCTGCTCAGTTGGGTGAAATGTCCAGAGGACTCCTGATACAGAGGGTGGGAGTTTGTGATACAGACCCTTCATTGTCAGATTGCGGGGCATCGGATGGCCTAGTGTTTGCAGGAGCTTTTCCTTTGACTTTTCTTTTTCCGCTGGCCATTAACGACTTCTGTTGACGGGAGAGATTCTTTTGCTTTTTCGGGTGAGAACACAACTTTATAAGTCGTTTCCCACAGACGACACCAGATGTTGTCGTTGATTTCTCGTAATAGCTTAAACGAAGATATGCGCACCTACAGGCTTATCAAAATCGAGTCGCGAACAGCCTGAATGGCTTAAATCTTGATAGCAGTCCCTACAGAATGGAATTAAAGGTCAAGAGGTGGTCGAGACCCGACCGTTAGTCCTCCAATGCCTAAGTTAATCGATCTTCCAATAAAATGGGGGTTAATTTGATAGTAAGGATCAGTCTACCCTTAATCGAGATGTGCTCTCTTCTTTTATAGTAATTGGAAGAGATCTCTTAGGCTGGAACAGTGGTTGATATTTTGACTAATATCTCGGTAGATATCTCATAATCGAGCTGATATCTCCAATCTTTAGGGACCGTGATCTCCGTTTTCCATAACGGGAGAAGAGATAGAATTGGCTGTTGCTACTTCGTCCATCTCCCGAAATGACTCAATGTATCCTAGCTATTGATAAACCCGAACTGACGAGTAAGTTGGCTAGATTAAATTACCTGATTTATTTTGACCTCAACAAATGTTTACCGAGGTCTTACCTGCCAGTTCGGCTCAATCAAATTTTTTCCCCATAACAAGGACCATCAGATATATTTCATCTTAACCGTCCAAGAAATGTTCACCAATTCGATAGTTACATAATCAAATCAGCCTAATTTTCGGTTCAGGCTACATCTAAACTGGTTCCCATATTTTGAACGGTTTAGTTTTTACTTATATTCCATGCTGACAAATTTTAAGTGTTTTTAAAGTTACAGTGTATTATCCATCACACCCGCCGGAGTATCAAAGTTACAGTTCAAGTAGACCACACGATTGGAGATATTGTATAGGACAATACTCATCTTGAGTTTTGGGCTCACAACTAAATTTTTGTATGCCACCTGATAGACGGAGTGGATTTCACATAACCGTTACAGTGGGTCATGTAAAAATGAAGGATGGATGTCTCTCTTCCAATTATTTCTTTTGGCGTGCCCACTTGAATCAAAAGTCAGCTTGAATTATTAACTTTTGGCCTTAGTCCTAAGTATAGAATTACACAATTTTTTTTTTTTTTTAAATTTATATGCTGTTCTAACGGTTGGGAAATGACGCCCCTTGATTTTTTAAACGCCCACTGTATCGAATCAGACCATTAAATGCATAATCCCACATTGGGTCAAGATCGAAACGTTATGTGACTGACATGGCCCCATCAAAGGAAATAATTGGGTGAGAGATGTCCACCCTTGATTTTATGAGGCCAGCCGCGGTGATCATATGAAATCCACTTCAATAATTAGATGTTGTACTTAAATTTAAGAATGTGGCCCAAACAATTTAGCCGCATCTATGATTCAGGTGGGCCACACCAAAGGAAATAGAGCGGAGGGTAAACATTCCTCTATACACTTTTTTCCAACATATGGTCCACCTGAATCACGGACAGAAATGAGTTTTGGGTACTGGTCCGAACAGGATATGATGCACCCTATGGTCGGTGTAGATTTCACATAAATATCACGGTGGGGCCCACCCGAGCCGGCGGCCCCTTTCCTCGGGCAGCCGAACCGACTCACCGTAAGAAATCTAAGCGCCACAATAATAAGTATCTTTGTGGGTGCCCACCATAATGTATTTGTTTATCCACGCCATCCATCCAACGCTGTAGTGGACAACACCAGAGGGTGCGACCCTTACCGTAGTTACCGTGGGGCCCACCTTGATGTATTTATTATGTATCCACGCCGTCCATCCATTTTTCCATATCAGATATTTAGGGGATTATACCAAAAAGGGAGCAGATCCAATCATCCGGTGGACCATAACATAGGAAACAGTGGTGATTGACCATTAATGGGCCACAAAAGTTTTGGATGAAGCTGATATTTGTTTTCTCCCTTCATTCAGGATCCAGGATCATGTGACCTTATCAACAGATTGGATTAAATAAACACTACGGAAACATGATGGTGCGTCCTAAGAAGTTTTTAATGGTAGGATGGTAAATCACCACTGTTTCTTATGTTATGGTCTACCTGATAATTTTCTGTACTTCATTTTTGGGTTAATGCCCTAATATGATCTGGAAAAATGGATGGACGGAGTGGATACATAATACATACATCAAGGTGGGCCCCACGGTAACCCCACAGTAAGGGCCGCACCGTCTTAGGTGAGCCCGGGGTCTCACCTAATCCGCTCTCGTTGTATTAAGCGCATGTAATGCAAGCCAAGCTCACTATTTGGTGTGGTTTAATGCAGCGTTAGATATGCCTCTATTTTGGGCCCATACCTTAAAATGATCTTATAAATTCGATGGACGGCGTGGATAAACAGATACATCATGGTGGGCCCCCATAAAAATCTGGTCAGACGCAATCAGCGTTCATAATAAAGGTACCAAAATATAAATTATACAATAATCAGGTAGTTTTCTGTAAGATTCTTTTTTTTTTTTAAAGTAGATCCTTTCGCCTCTTAGAACCTGCTAATCAAATTTTTTAAGAAAGAAAGAATATGATAGTTTGCCGGAGTATAAATGACCATACATATCCATCGAATTAGAGTATACTATTCAGAAAAAAATCTGAATAAAAACCGTCTATAATGTGATCGCTGATATTTCTAAACCATTTTTAAAGAATCAGATCCATTGGATGATTACAACCTTCCAATCGATGGACAACCGTCAATTGATTTCAAACCTTAGTAAGTTATTTTTATCCGTCCATTCGTATTTAGAAAAATTACTTCTTTCCAAGTTGGGCCCACCACTGGGATAGTTTGGGTTAAATACGCATCTTCAACTCGTGCAGTGGCCCGTGAATGAGCATGATATTCCATGGTCCGGCAGAGTATCAGGTAAATTCTTCTTTTCTAACGAAGAGACCCATATCCGTTTCCAGTGCGAGAAACTCGAGGAGGTTTTTGGCTGCGCAATTCTCGAACTCCTGCACAGCAGCTATGCCATGCGTTCTGAATGAAATTACGTAAATACCCTCGATGTTTCATTTTCCTGTATTTATTTCGTAATTATTTCTGTATTTAGATTTCGTGTACGTAGAATCATGAGGAGTTAAATAGGAATTATGAGGTCCTGACGCAATCATGTGCGGATGCAGGACGCGGATTGGGTACTTCCCTCGCCCGTCTCTACCTAGGAACAGACGGGGGTTTGAGGGTCCACTATATGGGTTTTATCCACACCGTCCATCCATTTTTCCATTCATTTTTTAGTGAATAGACCCAAAAATTAGGGAGATCCCAGGCTCAAGTGGACCACACCAAAGGAAGAAGAAGGGTGACCGTTGAAATCTTCCTAGGGCACATCGTGATGGTTAATTGCCATTAGACTTGTTCATAAGGTCACATAAACCTGGACGAAGGGGAAACACAAATATAAGCTTAATCCAAAACTTCTGTGGCCCCAAGAAGTTTTCAACAGTAAGTGTTTAATACCCACTGTGTGGTCCACTTGGGCCTTATATCTACTCATTTTTGGGCTCATGGCCTAAACTGGTATGGAAAAAATGGATAAACGGTGTGGATAAATCTGATACATCATGATGGTCCCTCAGAATTCCCGTCCGTTCCCAGGTAGAAACGGGCGGGGCTAGTACCCAATCGCGTGCGCTGATGCAAGAGTCTGCACTGTGGGGGCCGTGGTTAGGTTATACGAACGGGAGCGGATTCCGGGTAAAAGCTTAGTGGGTGTTACCCCTTTCGTGTGGCCCACATGGGTGATATTTTGTATATCCACGCTGTCCATCCGTTTCTACAGACCATTTGAAGATGGGGTTCCAAAAATTATGGAAATCAAAATCTCAGATGGACCATACTAATGGAAACAGTGGTGATTGAGTACCCCACCATTAAAGTTTCAAAGAACCCATCGTAAGGTTTTACTGATGTTTATTTGAAATCCAACCTGTTTATAATGTCAATAAGATCGGGATGAAAGGAAAAATATAAAGATCCGCTTGAAACAAAACTTTCGTGGCCCATAAAAAGTTTTTAATGGTCATTCATCACTGTTTCTAGTGGTATGGTCCACATGAGATATGGATCTTATTAGGGTTTGGTATCACATCCTAAAATTATATGTAAAAACATACAAACCGAGTGGATATGTAAACAATACATCATGGGCCCCACACGATTAGGGTAACACCCACTAAGCTATTACCAGCTAATCCGCTCTCTATACGAATTAGGGCTGTCAATGGGCCTGGTTGGCCCAATGGGCTTTTGAACCTAGCCCACCTCAAGCCAAGCGTGGACAGGAGTTATAGGCCTACGGATAGGGTTCGAGCTTTAAGCTTGAGCTGGATTCTCAACCGGGCCGAGCTTGGACTTACATGTCTAAAGCCTGAAGATGGTCCTAACATTTTTTTAAACGTTTAAAATTTTAAAATAAATTTTTTTCCCTTCCATCTTTCATTCTCTCCCTCTTTACTAGATCTGTACAAGAGGCCGAGTCAAACCGAGCTTCGCACAATTAGGCTTGGTTTGGTCAGCGGGCGACCTCAGCTCAGCTCGGTCCTCGAGCCCAATTGGTAGGCGTGGCTTGGTTTGGTCGAGTTTTCAAGCCAAATGCGAGCCTATTCGAGTTTTAAGCTTTCAAGCCTAAATTCAAGCTGAGCTTTCGAAGTTGGGGACTGTCGGAATGGGCATTGCCCAAGCTGGAGGGAGGTCGACTGTTAGACAAGGTTGGGGACTATCGAGATGGCCGAGCGTTGGCTAGCTGGGTGACGAGCGAAGAGAGAGAGAGAGAGAGAGAGAGAGAGAGAGAGAGAGAGAGAGAAGATGAGAAGATGAGAAGGGAGAAGATATGAGAGAGGGAGAGAGAAGAAGAAGAGGTGAGAGAGATCAGAGGGTCGTGGTCTCGTGGAGGTCAGACGGCCGGAAGATTGTCAGGCAGCTGCAGGCGAGGGTGACTAGAGAGGGGGGGCAGCGCGCTCGAATGGAAAACTTTTAAACTTTTAGGGTTTTGTTTTTTTTTTTTATTATTATTTTGAACTTTTTTCATATATTATATAATGTATAATATATTTTAAATACCAAGCCTATGCACGAGCCGAGCTGAATCGAACCTGATTTGAGCCGAATCGAGCTCAGGCCAAGTTCGAGCTTAGTTTGAATTTTCAACGAGCCCATAAAATAGGCTCGGATTAGCTTGTTCAACCCTACAAGCCAAGCTGAACCGAGCTTTTTCGAACCGAGCCGAGCGAGCTTTTCGAGCTAGCTCGATTCGTGTATAGCTCTACTCTTTACTATTTCGTTATTTTGCCCAACTAAAGACATGAATAGCCAAACCAGAAGAAGTTACTAAAGTCAAAGAATATGGTTGGAGTTGAGGATATCCAACCGTCCCTTTTGCAAAAAATGGTGTCAAGTCTCCCATTCTCTTTTTCACATCTCAAAATCAACTTGCGTTCTAGTCCATACATTTAAAGCACATACTTACTTTTTTCTTATTTTCATTTTGTAAATTTTCTTTTTCTATTTTGCTTACCCGATATCTTAAACCTTATAATGTAAGGCTATGTGTTATTTTATTTTCTTTTTTAGCTTAGCCAAAGTTTTAAACTCTACGAATCACAGTAAAATGTAATGACATTGAAATTATGTTGAATCCCCAAAAAAACTATTAAATCCCATAACGTAAAGACCATACATTGTGCAGGCGAAAAATAGTACCAAACTTCTTCCTAAGTCATCAAGGATCTTATCCAAAATCTATGATCGTAGACCAACTACAAGAGTCACTTAAATTAAGGGATCCTGCAATTCTCCAACCCTTAACAGATTCTACGATTTCTAACCGGCCATAGATTCCAAGCTTCATTTGCCTAATGGTAACTCCAAACTAGATGCATTTTCACACCTGAGTTAGTACCCCCATTTCAACTACACCAAACCAATAAAGTTAAAGGAAGTTGAGAAAGTAAAGGCAATTCACGCTTGCGGGCAGGTGTTCATAGTAAAAAAGTCATGAAAGTAAAGGCAATTCGCACTTGCACGCAGGTGTTCATAGCTGCAGAAAGCATAGACCAATTATATTACTTATCCCTTCCATCTATGCTCATGAATACATCGTTGATCACTAGAAAGATCGTTTAGTCTCAAACAGAAGGCTATGGAGCTTTCTTGCTACGTACTACGTGATTATATTAACTGTCTTGCCATAAAGTCCTAGTTTTCTTGACTAAAGTAATGAACATGCAGTTGAACCATTGACCATCTTGTTATGTACTTGGTTCTCACCAAGTTCTCATTCAGGCATTGACCCATCAACCTTCTCGCTATGCGCTTGCTCTCTCAGCCAAGTTTCTCAAACAGACCATAAAAATTCCACCTGTCATCAACCATCTCATTATGAAGTTTGATTCTTAACTAAGCAACGAACAACAAACCATCCTGCACATAACAACCATCTCGCCATGAAGCCCGATTTCTTGTTGAGCAACAAATAAACGCTTGTCTAGAATTACAACCGTCTCGCCACGAAGTTCCCCTATCAAGGAATGACTAGCTTATTGTGTCAATCGAAGTTGGTTGTAAGTGTCCATTATTAATATTAATAATGTACTTTTAACTTTAGGCTTGTTATTATTTCTATTTATATTGTTATTGTTAAATTGTGACTGTTATCACGTGCTTAATTAAAAGTTCTTTTATTTGAAAGATAAAAAGAACTCATTAGAAGGACAACCTTCCACTTTAATGAAGGACAACCCTCCAATTTGGAAATTGCCTAATATCTTATGATTGATAGTTGGACAGATAACCAAATCGTATGGGCTTCGGTGTATCATTCGGTTCACTTCGAGTTGCATCCAACTCTAGTAGGTCCGATACATGCACAACTGAATCTGAGCCAAACAATTACACACTCATCATCAGTCTTAAGATTGCCTAGGAGATGAAAGTGCACATGGTGTGAGTACTCTTTGTTAACTTAAAGTTGATTATCAACCATCTTGCCATTGAATGAGAGGTCTGCAAGCCAGAACTACCTTATTATGAGCAAGTTAGACAATTTGTCGAAGGCATAGAGATACATATCCAACATGTCTTTTGGCATGTTAACATCAAAGTTGATTTTTGGTAAACCCACATAAACATATTTCATATGAAGTAATAAATAAAAATGCATCATGCCGTTAATTAATGTCTAATAACATTGGTTTTTCACTGCATAATTAACTTGACTCACCTGAGTTGTGTTAGGGTTGCCTAGTCAATACCACGGGTGTGTAGCTCAAATTGGGTGAGGACTAGGGCTCACTCCCCTCGAGATCTGTCTAGGTTGGGTTGACCCTCAACCCAATGCAAGCTACCTCAGTTTCATCTCTACTTTAAGAAGAGGTTTGATTCCCTAACCTCTACATTCCAATTGACTGGGACAGTAGGTCCCTAGCATCTGAGTTAGTGGGCCATGCAATACAATGATAAGTCCTATTAGTTTAAAAGCGGAGTCCGGATCCTCTGTTCAAGCCGAGTAGAGAAATGCTGTTGCTGCCTCTCCTATTGGTCCAGGTCAGCCTAACGTTGTCAACACTGCTGCAATGCTGACAACGTCAGGTTGACGTTGACCAATGGGAGAGGCACCCATCAGGGTTTCTTTGCTCGGCTCAAGCAGAAGATCCAGATTCTTAAAAGCATGACCTCTCAACCAGTAGGTCAAAGCCTGGCCCAATTAGCAATTGGACCTAATTGTCGAACTGACGCCCTTCTCTTGATGGGTCAGCCTAAAAACCCACAAAGATATGGCATAAGCAGGATGGCGACTCGAATCCTAAGCAGCTTTGGCTTAGTCGGATTTGTTGTAGACTTAGCCTGCGGACCCATTTACTTAACGAGCTTGATTTTTTTAAACCTAAATCGGACCTGCTGCCCACTAACCGTTACCGAATCACACTTTACAAGCGAGCTGGGCTTCCAAGCCCACAGGTCGACCCAACTGCAGTTAGCTATTTCATACCCTGGGCAAAAGGCTGCAAAGGTGGCACCGTCAGCAAATCTTAACCATTCAATTGGTGGCATGCACATTCCGAAGAGAGCCAATGATTCACATATAATCAACTGAAGTCCATTGATTCAGTGGTTTTTTTTTTTTTTTTTGAAGTTGTTGTAAGTATTGGACGTGGCCCTTGAAGTGGTCTACCGCTGGAATGGTCGCATCACGTCATTGAGATTCGGTTGGAAAACAAAATGAAGGGGTTTTTTCAAGCATCTTCTCACGAGAATCAGATCAGATACAGGGATGCATGTTCGAAAAGAAAAGGCACGCGTACGACAGTGCAATACATCGCATCTATCAAACACACTCACCAGCACTTTGATTGGACCAACCCATGCGACCTCATCGTGATTCATGATGCTGAGTGTTCATTGGTGGGTTACATTGCACTAGTCTAGCGGCATCTCAAACTTTTTTTGCATGACCGGCGACTAACCTGTATGATGATCATGAACTCATTTGACCATACTTGGTGCTGCATCCAATCCATCCATCAAGTAGGCCCCACGGATTAGCACGTGGTTTGCCTGGCACACAGGAAGCTAGGTGGGGCCACCGTGATGTTTATGAGAAATTCACCCGTTTATACATTTTGCCGGATCATGTTAAGACATGGGTCTTCAGATCCAAAACTCAAGTGTGCACGCATGACAGGAAAAGTGGGTAAGGAAATGCCCGCCTGAAAGTTCCCAAGGTCCACCGTGTTGTTTGTATTCCATCCATAAAGCTGGAGTGAGTTGAGAACACAGAAAAATTACCCGGAGACAAAACTTCTGAATGTTTCAACAGTGGCATTCAATCCTCACCGTTTTCTGTCATGCTGCTCACTTGAGTTTTGTATCTGCCTCATTTTTGTATTCGTGTCCTAACATGATCTGACAAAACAAATGAATGGAGTGGATTTCTCACAAACATTATGGTGAGCCCCACCTAGATTCCACTCTTGGGCCCTCCACGTCCCATGGATTACATGAACTGGCTGTTACACTGGGCACATCCACTACCTAGATGGCCACATGTAACAAACGGTTCCTTACAAAAATACTTGTTGTAGCCATTGATTTCTTTCATACATGGCGAATCCAACCTGATGAGGAGACAGACCTGTTCTTTGGGCAAGGGCATCTTAATAATGGGGTCCACCTTTCCATGATTGGTTGGATGTTCACACCATAAAAGATGGCATATGCTGATGGCCATGTAAAGAGAGATGGACCATACGGGAGTGAATTAGCTGTTACCCTGGTAACGCCATAGTAGGTGTTAACCCTACTATGTGGGTCCTACCTTGATGTATTTGTTGTATATCCATGCCATTCATCTGTTGTTAAGTATAATTTTAGGTAGAGATTCAAAATTATAAGAAGATCCAAATCTCAGGTGGACTATACCAATAGAAAGAGTAATGAATACCCATTAAAAGCATTTTACGGGCCACAAAAGTTTTAGATCATGCTATTATTCAAAATTTTCCCTTCATCGAGACCTTATTGACATTATCGAGATCTTGGATTGCAAATAAATATTACCAAAACATTAGGATAGGCTCTTCGGAATTTTTAATGGTGGGCACTCAATCGGCACTGTTTCCAGTGGCATGGTGCACTTGAGATTTGGATTTGCATAATTTTTGGAAGAACAACCTAAAATGGGCTGGAGAAACAGATGGACGGCGTGGATATACAAAATACTATCCATGTGGGCCACACGGTGGGGGTAACACCCACTAAGCTGTTCATGGGGTAACACCTAATTCGCTCCCGGACCCGCGTTGCCACGCATCATGCACTTGCGCCAAGACGATCCAATACGTATGCTTGGGCGTGGATGAGCATCACATGAAAATCGCACCAATAGAACGATCCTAGCCCTTTAGTTAGTGACCACCATATGAATGGTTAAAAGAAACAGTCAGCAAATTGGACTGAGTGCATTTAGGCGATCAAGATAATCTAAGTGCGTTTTTTTTTAAAGGCCAGACTCTATCTACAATGGGACCCACAAATTGGATGGTCTTGATTGGTGTGCACAAATGCTCCACGCCTAGAGGTGGAGTCACTCCACTCACGTCCAATGAAAAAGTACATGCGTCCGGGTGGGCAAAACATCACATTAGTGGGCGCGAATTAGATGTTACCACGGAAATAGCTTAGTGGGTGTTACCCTAACCGTGCGGGGCTCACATTGATCTATTTGTTATATATCTACGCCGTCTATCTGTTTTTCCATATAATTTTAGGATGTGATCCAAAACCCTAAGAAGATTCAAATCTCATGTGGACCATACCATTAGAAACAGTGATGAATAACCATTAAAAACATTGTGTGGGCTACAAAAGTTTTGGATCAATCTGACCTTTATATTTTCCCTTAATGAAGATCTTATTGACATTATCAAGAGCTTGATTGCAAATAAAAATGACCAAAACCTTATGATGGGCTCTTTGGAATTTTTAATGGTGGGGACTCATTCACACTGTTTCTAGTGGTATGGTCCACTTGAGATTTGGATCTGCATATATATGGTCCCTTAATCCTAAAATGGGCTGTAGAAACGGATGGACGGAGTGGATATTCAAAATATCATCCATGTGGGCCATACGGTGGGGGTAACACCCGTAAGCTGTTCTAGGGTATTTAGAAAATTTAAATTTTTAAAAAGTAAGAAAAAATAGGCTTTCTAATTCTTATTAAATATAAATAAATAACGCCTAAAAATAATAAAAAAGAGCAAATTCTATGGGGAGAAAAGAAAAAACCCACTACCCAAGCCGATTCTCACGTTTAAAAATAATAATAATAAATAAAATAAAATAAAATAAAATAAAATAAAATAGAAAAGATATATCGCCTGCACTTTGGTTGGATGAGGGAAACCCACATCCTAGCTCAAGATCATCTAAGAGGAAAGGTTTACCCTGCTGCATGGCACTTTTTCATTCAAATATGTTGAAAGAAGTAAGAGATTTTTAAGATGCGAATGCTCGATCAATACAAATTAAAATGAACAATATGCGTGTATATTAGATGTGGGACTAAAGTGAAAATAAAAGTGTTATAGCTCATTTTAGGGGTTAAGTCCTAAACAAAAACACATGTCCAAACCTCAAGTGAACCATACAACCGGAAACCATGGGAATAATGGGAATGATGATTTCCACTGTTCAAACCTTCCTAGGGCCTATAGTGATGTTTATTTGTCATCCAACCTGTTCATAAAATAAAACCATGTGGATGAAGAGAAAACAAAAATATCAGCTTAATCCAAAACTTGTGGCTCCAAAAGTTTTCAACTGTGAACTTTCAATTCACACTGTTTCCTGTGATGTGGTCCATTTGACTACTTGATATGCTTAATGTTTGGGTTTAAGCCCTAAAATTATCTAGCCAAATGGATGGACGTAGCGGATAAAATACATAAACCACGGTGGGGCCCACATAGTTTACTCAATTCACAATCCGCTTCCGGATCCGACCAATTCTTGTATCTTTGTTTAATTGATTAATGGGTTTGAACATAAGTTAAACTTGATTAATGGATTTGATGAAGGATCCTGGTGACCCCACACACGAACTAATGGTTGGCATCCTATCTCCATCTCTCCCTTAGCCCACAATAGTTGTGGATGTGGCTGATTTTTGTTCCGTGGGCTTAGAATCTGAGGACAGATATGATGGATGATCCGAGTAGATTTTACATGTTCAACTGGTGGGCCCCACAGAGCTTGACTGTTCTAGCGCTGCGTGAAGCAGGTCAGTAGATGATTCCGGTCCCAATCGTTGCTACTTTGTTGGGTGGACCCGCCAATCTAACTAAGGAACGGGAGCGGACTAGATGGGACCCCTGACTGTGGAGCCCACTGTGATATATCTGACTGCATCCACGCCGATCTTCCATATTAAAAGATCATTTTAGAGCATGATCCAATAAATGAAGCAGTTCCAAATCTCAGATGGACCATAGTAGAGGAAACAGTGGTGAATGACCATTAAAAACTTCTTGTGGGCCACAAAAGCTTTGGATTAAGATGATATTTGTGTGATCTCTTCATCTAGGTGTCTTTGACCTTATCAACCGGTTGGATGGCAAATAAACATTCCGGTGGAATCCATAATTTTTTAAATGGTGGGGATTCAATTACAACTGTTCCTGTAGTGTGGTCCACTGAAGATTTAAGTCAGCTTCATTTTTAGTATCAAAATGGTTGAACATTATGGATTTAAGGCACATACATCACTGTGAGCCCTACAGTCAGGGGTTCCACCCACCTCGGTGGATCCGGGTCTCAGGAGCGGGTCCACAATGCTCAAGTTGGATGGACTTGGGTCCAAATGGGCCAGCCCAGGCCAGCCCAGGAGCACCCTACTTTTGAGTTCTTGGATGGCCTGTGGCCATGGCCCATTGCCATGGTTCTAGGGTTTGCCGCTGGAGATGCATTTTGAAATTGAAGGGCATTATCGTCTTCGTTATATGTAATTACCAAAATACCCTCCACTTTGTAGTGCTTGCAAGCTTAGCCTAATGAGTACAAGTTAGTCCTCGTGAGTTGGAAGTGGTCAACTACACAGAGAAAAACTCAAACGTCAGCTCGGCACCATAAAATGGTGGTGACTCCTCAACGGTACACTTGCCATGGTTTTACGGAAATCCAGACCGTCCAAATGGTAAATGAACCATAGATATAGCATTATTGAAGAAGTACACTGAGAATGTGGTATTAAATATCTGATTTTTTTCCCTTTAAAATTTAAAGCACACATCATTTTAATTTTAAACTTTTATTTGATACCCAGTGTTTACGATTGATTGATCGGTATGATTTTAGTGATGGACCCATCACAATGGGACCCACAGATTGAACGGTCTCTATAGCTGTATGTCAGTGCCACACGAGAGAAAAGGTGCCACACGAGTTGTATCCAAACTTCGCGTACTTTCTCTTCCCGTCTTTTTCTCACATTAGAAGTCTAATCAGATCACGGCAGGCAGCGGATTAAGTGCGGGCCCGCCTCACCCAATATGGTGCGGCCCTTACAGTGGGGCCCACCTTGATGTATGTATTCCATATCCACGCCGTTCATTCATTTTTCCAGATCATTTTAGGCATGACCCAAAAATAAAGAAGATCCAAATCTCAGGTGGACCATGCTATAAGAAACAGGAGTGATTCGACGCACTACATTAAAAACTTCCTAAGGCCCACCGTAGTGTTTATATGCCACCATCCTGTCGATAAGGTCACATAGAAAGAAGGGAAAAATCAAATAACAGCTAGATAGAAAACTTTTTTGTTCCATTAACAGGTAATCACAACTGTTTCCCATGGTATGATCCACCTGAGAATTGGATCTGCTTCATTTTTTGGCTCATGCCTTATAATGATCTTGAAAAACAGATGAACGGCGTGGATATAGAATACATACATCAAGGTGGGCCATGGGCCGCACCGTTTTGAGTGAGGCAGGGCCGCACCAAATCGGCTAATCCGCTCCCATCAGGGCATTAAAGCTCCGTGAATTTACCGCATCGTAGTACACGTGGCTAAAGGATCTGGTGATCGAGGCCGTTGATATGGTGGCCCACCAAGTGCGTTGGCTTTGTTTGCGAAAGTGAAGGGATTGGACTGTCCCAGCAATCCAATAAGCGTCCTGTAAAAGCAACGGATAGAATTCAACTAGTTCACTTCAAAACATCTGGATTGTGAGAATAGAGGAATGATCACCAGATCAACGGTCCTGATCAACGGTCCTGATCACGAGACATATTTGCCAAAGGATCTGAATAAAACTTCCATACGGAGCCCTACGCGTTACTAATCACCAACAAGTAAAGTTCTAATTGCTCCTCTTTCGCCGTTTTGTTTGGTGGGTCTTTTGTAAGAAAGTAGAGGAATTAAAGGGTACACTTGCACGTGTGGAGGATCACACAAGTGAAATAACATTCCATCAGAACCGTCTAAATCAAAGCCTCAATGTGATAACAGACGTCGTAAAAAATCCACACTCATCAAAGATCTTGATCATCTGAGTCATTGGTTGAAATTGGACCATTGGATGGTTTTATTCTATCATATTATAATTTTGCGATCGATACGAATATCCACAGTACATTTCAAGTGATATTCAAATTTTAACGGTAGAGATGAACAATCATGTGCAAAAGACTATCCTAGACTTGCGCGTGCGTTTGATATTCCGTGCTCTGCTAAAGCATCATATTTTATTTAAGATACGGTGTCTCTCCAAAAAGGGTATTTTCGTCCTATAGAAATACGGCCGTGTTTCCGTCCTCCGAAAGAGCCTGCACCTTAGATCCAACCGTACACGTGTCGACCCTCCGTAGCCTCGGCAACAGTATTAGTATGCTCACGCGCTCTCGCAGCGAGAAAGGAGAGAGGGAGAGGAGAGAGGAGAGAGGAGAGAGTGGAGACAGAAGAGAGAGAGAGAGAGTAGAGAGGAGCTTTTTCCAGTTAAGGTATGCTTTTTATTTATTTATTTATTTTAGGGTTTCTCTGCAATTTTTGGTAAGAACTCTAGGGTTTGATATCAGTATGTTTAGATTTTATTCCTTTGTTGCGTTTTTTTTTAGCGTCTGGTTAGGATTTTCTAGTTATTTTAACCTTTTCTTCGCTTGTTTTGATGTGTATTTTTTCGTTTCCTAGCCGATCTTACATTATTCAAGCTGCATTGCAGTTTCATCCGATTTCCTCCAGCTTTTTCCCCTAGTTGATTCCTTTGACGTTTTAGGCAGATTTTATACTTTTTTTAAGGTAGATTTAAGATTTCACAGCAATTTCAAGCTATTTTAGGTAGTTAATTATGTGATTTTTGTTGTTTTGGGTTTATTTGAGGGTATCTGAGTACATTCTACATATAAGTAGGGTTTGTTGTGGTATTTTCTTGTTTTAGGTAGATATTCTGCTTTTTTGTAGATCTGCTAAGGTTTCTCTAGCTATTTGTGGTAGTTTTGCTAGGTTTTGGGAACTATTTTTTGCTGATATCTGGCCATATGAACCGCATTCCAGTTTAATGCGATTTTCCCCATATGTTTGTGCTAGATGAAGCAATTTTGATATTTTCCTTGATTTTCTGAAGACGTTCTTATGGGTTTTTTTTTTTTTGGTCTGATATGCTCAGTTTATTTTAGCGTTTTTTCTTTTTCTGTTTTTACTCGATTTTTGGTCCGTTGTCATGAGAATATCTTTTCTATTCCTTCTCTTTTCCTGTAGTTGATGTAATTTCATGTTTTATGTTATGTTTCTTCATGCTTGTGTTATTTGGAACATTTAGCTAATATATGCTTTTTTCTAGGAGGGTTTCATTCTTATTGGCTGTTTCTAAGTTAATCTTATGGAATGTATCATGCAGTTTTGGTTGTTTTACAGTAACAATGTGAATTATTGTCTATTTTCTGTTCTAGATGATGGTAGTTTGGTCGCTTAAGCATGCTACTTTTGTAGATTTTCTTGCTGATTTTAGGTTGTTTTTATTTTTTTGTTAGGCTTTTTTTTTTTCCCTAGCATTTTTTTTTTTTTTGAAACTTAATCTGGATAGCTCTTTCAGTAGCTCATGCTTAAGAGGTTCCCTTTTTCTTTATTTTCCCCATCTTGGAGTGGTTTCAATGCTAGTAGTTTATGATCCAGTGTCAACTGTCTGACCTGAAAGCCAGTCAAGGAAAATCCGCACCTGGACCTGTGACACCAAAGCAGTCTTTTATTTTTTTTGTATTTTTATTGTGCGTGTAGATATGCCCTATGAAGAGGGATGCCTTTTTTTCCTGTTCAATTTAGTCAATGCAATTCAGGTGCTGCTTGAATCTCATTGTCAAATAATTTGGTATGGAAAAACAAAACCATTCCTGCTAGGAAAGAGACATCCTTTCCATATAGATTTTCATGTCCATGACCTTAATGGGTTGGTTGAAATCATTGTCTAATATAATATTCCTGTTAGGGTCCAGAAGAAACAAAGAAAAAGACATGAAGAATCATTCCTAATATGATTGGGGATTTTTATGCTGTCCTCAGCTGTTGGTAGAATTGACGTGTGCCATGTCTGTCTATGAATCCCCAAGCAAGATTTGGGGAAATAAGCCCTTTCTACTGGACCTCTGGTACTCCAGAAAATTCTGTTATTCTTGCTTCAAAGGTCTCACACTGTTTTCTTTTATTATTCGTTTTTTTTTTTTTATTTTTTTATTATTGAACTGTTATCTTGCCATGTTGTTAGAAACTTAGAATGCTGTCTTCTTGAGGCTGATATAAAATCTGTATTGAAGTTCCTGCTGAAGTTGTTCTTTATCTGACATCTGTTGCTACTGTTTTTCTAATATCTGTGCTGTTGTAGCTTTTAAATGTTTAGGCTACTGGATAACATTTTTTGATTAACATTCTGGTTTTTTATTAAGTTTGTCATTCGGGTGCGAATTTGAGGCTGGTTTTTGTTGTGTTTTATATATTTTTTTTCTTTAGATTTAGGAGATGGAGTCAGCACAGCCTACAGATACAGAAGAACCAGTGGTTTTGCCACCGCCTCCACCTGTCATACCACCAAATGTAGTTCCAAAAAAAGTCTCAATGTCAAATCGAGTCCCAATGGCAAGGTCTGGTACTGGACGGAAAGGGCAAAGTATACAGCTGTACACAAACCATTTTAAAGTTGGTCACACTAATGCTGATGGTTTTTTCTCTCACTACAGTGTATGTCCCCATTTCACCTTTGAACTTACATTTTGAGCGTATGTTCCCATTTGTCCTGTCAACTTATATTTTGAGTGTATGTTCCCATTTGTCCTGTCAACTTATATTTTTAGCGCATCTTCTCACTTCTCCTTTCGACTTCCTTTGTTTGTCTTCCATGGCAAGCAGGTAGCACTCTTTTATGAAGATGGCAAACCCATAGATGGGAAGGGTATCGGAAGGAGGTTGATTGATAGAGTTCACCAGACTTACCACAGTGAGCTTGCTGGAAAGGACTTTGCTTATGATGGTGAGAAGAGCTTGTTTACTGTCGGAGCTCTTCCACAACAAAATTTTGAATTCACCGTTGTGCTTGAAGACCTGTCCTCAAACAGGTACACTGTTTGTTTGTTGTTTGGAGTTTGCGTTTTATGACCTATTTGGTTTTTACTTTTTGTGCATGCTCTCATGATGTTGTTAACTTTGTGAGTGTTCCTTATCCAGGACTAGTGGGAATGGGAATGGCAGCCCTGGTGGCAATGATAGCCCTGGGGAAGGAGATAGGAAGCGACAAAGACGCCCCTATCAATCAAAGACATTTAAGGTTGAGATACGTTTTGCTGCCCGAATACCAATGAAAGCAATATCGAATGCTCTACGAGGCCAAGATTCAGAGAGCTCTCAAGAAGCTTTAAGAGTGCTTGACATCATACTTCGGCAGCATGCAGCAAAACAGTATGTAATTTCAGGTTTTGATTGTTGGCATCGCCTTTTTCTTTTCCTTTAGTAAAATTGTTAACGTAGCTGGTAACTCCAGAGGCTGCCTTCTTGTTCGGCAATCGTATTTCAACAATGAACCTCGCAACTTCACTGACATAGGAGGTGGTGTTGTTGGTTGTCGGGGTTTCCATTCTAGCTTCCGCACCACTCAAGGAGGCTTATCTCTGAATATTGGTATCTTCTCGAACTGTTTGCTGATGTGGGGTTATTTGTTATCCATGTGTTTCTTTGCGGTCATGTGATTGGCAGTATCATTTTCATTACTAGTTCATTAACTACCATGTGCAGATGTGTCTACTACAATGATTATAAAGCCAGGACCTGTCGCAGATTTTCTAGTGGCTAACCAAAATGTTAGACATCCCTCCGAGATAGATTGGGGAAAGGTAAGCAAGTTTCATACCTAAGAGAACACTCAAAAGCCTGTTGCTTAACAATTGTGACCATTTTGTCTTATGTTTCATGCTTCTGAGCTGTTTTAATTCCCGCCAGGCGAAGAGAACACTGAAGAACTTGAGAGTAAAGACAAGACCATCTAATATGGAATTCAAGATTGTAGGACTAAGTGAACTTCCATGTGACCAACAGCTGTAGGCTTCTTAAACATTTATATAATTTCCTTGCAAACTATAAACATCATATTCCCTTAACTTTTCTTTGTGGCTTCTTAATTTTTTATTACATTTCATTTTTAGGTTTACACTAAAACAGAAAAATGGAAGAGATGCCAATGGTGATAGTCCGGTGCAGACAGTTGAAATCACAGTTTATGACTATTTTGTTAATTATCGCCATGTTGAGATTGGTTTTTCTGCAAGTTTGCCTTGCATTAATGTTGGGAAACCAAAGCGCCCCACCTACTATCCTTTGGAGGTTAGTAGGAAGATATTCCTTTCCTTTGGAAAACCTCTAGCCCATCTTTCTGGCCATATTTATATTGATTTTCTTTGTTTTATTTTCTAGCTGTGTTCTCTAGTCTCCTTACAAAGGTACACAAAGTCTCTGTCCACTCATCAAAGATCATCTCTTGTGGAGAAATCTAGACAGAAGCCTCAGGAGAGAATGAGGGTTTTGACCGATGTAGGTTATTTAATTCATTTTCTTGTCTTCCTGAATTCATTACCATGAAGGTTATTGTTGATTTACTGGAGTGCTCTGGCATCTGAATTGATTTCCGGCAGGCACTAAAAGGTAATAACTATGATGCTGATCCAATGTTACGGGCTTGTGGCATTACAATCAACACGCACTTCACTCAAGTAGAAGGACGTGTCCTAAGTGCTCCAAAGGTCTTTTTATTTGTTTATTTGCTAATATTTCTTGCTTATTCATTGTTTCTCTTTCTGGACTTTGCCAATATTTCTTCTCCTGTTGTGATAACTATAAATGTCATGTGCTGATTTTATTTATCGATATGATTATTTACTACAGTTAAAAGTTGGTAATGGAGAAGACTTCTTTCCCCGGAATGGCCGTTGGAATTTTAACAATAAGGTTTTCCTTCTCATTTCAATCTCCTATGTTCTTGTTTAGCTGTGATTGTTGATCCTGACAAAATAGTCGTCTCCTTGTTAGAAACTTGTGGAACCCACAAAGATAGAACGCTGGGCTTGCGTAAACTTCTCTGCCCGTTGTGATATACGGAGTCTTTGTCGTGATCTTAGCAGATGTGGGGAGGCAAAAGGAATTGTATGTTCTTTCATATCTTGTATTCGTCTTACTATGAATTTAGTTGTTTCAGCTGTTTTGTTGGACCCTTACAATTTGTTATGTTTTCAGTTTATTGATCAGCCATTTGATTACTTTGAGGAGAGTCCTCAGTGGAGGCGTTCTCCACCTACTGTTAGAGTGGAGCAGATGTTTGAACAGATCAAGACAAAGCTTCCTGGAGCACCACAGTTTCTTCTGTGTGTTCTATCAGAGAGAAAGAATTCTGATATTTATGGTTAGTTTATCTGTTCGTCATTTCGTAATGAATACTGTTATTTTTGTTCTAGTTTACATCTAAATGTATGATTTTGTGCCATCTCTGAAGGTCCGTGGAAGAAAAAGAACCTTTCTGAATTTGGTATTGTCACTCAATGCATTGCACCGCAACGAGTAAATGACCAGTACCTCACAAATGTTCTTTTGAAGATAAATGCCAAGGTGAGCTCACTGAAATATCATGTCCTTTGGACTTTCTGGGATGTGATCTCTCTGTCTAACTGACAACCTCCTTTTCCTTTCTTTTCAACAGCTTGGTGGAATGAATTCCTTACTTGCAGTTGAGCACTCACCTTCCATTCCCCTGATTTCTAGGGTTCCCACAATCATCCTGGGGATGGATGTATCACATGGTTCCCCAGGCCAGTCTGATGTGCCATCAATTGCAGCGGTAAGATGCATGACTATCTTTTTCAACTGTTAGGGTGTGTTTGGTAAAACTTAATTCCACGACTTATTACTGAAAAATCCTATTTTCAGTGATTTTAGTAATTCAGACCGTTTGGTAACTAAAAAAATTTAAGTGCTTAATTGGAAAAATGACTTAAATTAAGTCGATTATTTTCAGCCATGCTAACTTGACTTAAAGCTTATAGGTGAATGCAGTAAGTGGTCTCTTTTTGAATTTTTAGATAAAATTTGACAAAATTATCCCTATTAACATTTAAAAATGGCAAGATTATCCTTCTTTGTTTACTTTCCCATCCATGACACCATCCCACGCAAGTACTTGAAGTCACCAAATTCTATAAGGCCTAGCATAATGTATGTATTATATCTACAGTCTATCCATTTTTTTTTTTTTTTTTTGACCAAGGTATCCAGGCCTCTTAGAGCACCTGACTACAAGCCTCAGCAGGGCACCAACTGGATTTTCCTTTGAGGTCCTCGGGGCACGTGCAAACCCTCCAATGGGTAAAGCAATGGGAGGTGGCCACCGAGGGGTTTCGAGCTCAAGACCATTTGGAGAGACAGGTCCAAACCTCAGGTGGACCACACCACTGAAAGCAGTGGAGACAATGATGCCCACCATTGAAACCTTCTTAGGGCCCACTATGATGTTATTTACCATCAACCCTGTTCATAAGAACACAAAGACTTGGATTAAGGGAAAACACAAATATTAGCTTGATCCAAAACTTTTGTGGCCACAATAAGTTTTCAATGGTAGTTTTCAGACAAATTACCAAACAGATTTTTCAGTTCTTATAAGTACTTAAATTCAGCACTTTAAGTTCTCAGTACTTAAATTAATTTTTAGGCTTAATTTTTCAGTTTACCAAACAGCACCTTAGTCATAGAGTGGCAGTAGACTTGTTTCAATTTTCTGTCAGATCATACACTCCTGCATGCAACCTGATTTTGCTGATTCTCATTGTCTCAGTGTTGTTCGATTTTTCTATATCTATGCTCTTAGGTTGTCAGCTCTAGGCAGTGGCCCCTGATTTCCCGGTATAGGGCATCTGTGAGGACACAGTCACCCAAGGTTGAAATGATAGATTCATTGTTTAAGCCTACCTCAGACACAGAGGACAGTGGCATAGTTAGGTCAGTAAAGAAGTTGCTTTTTTTTTTTTTTTTCTTGAGAGGTCGGTAAATTCTTTTTTGGAATAAGATAGCTTGATGTGTAGATTTCATGAATTATTGATGGGATGCTTATTGTTGGAATCTAGGGAGCTTCTACTAGATTTTTATATGAGTTCAGGGAAAAAGAAGCCTGACCAGATCATCATTTTCCGGTATGTTCTTGCTCTTATTTTTAAAAGTTTTTTTTTTTTTTTTTGGGAGAGGGCCCATTTCTGCATTGTATTTCCATAGGTCATCATTTGGTTGGTGTTGTAGAATGATACTGTTCGACACTGCCACTGATTACTCGTATGTGTGTGTTTCTATATATATGTATGTATATGTTTGCTAGACTAACCATTGCCCTCTCTACATGCACTTAGCTGGGTAGGATATTTGAGCTGTGTCCTGGGCATGGGTCCTGCGGTATGTATTAGTTTCAAGGAAGGTCAAAAAGGTGAAAAAAAGAACATCAAAGTTGTGCTTCAGTTTGGATCTACCATGTAGATGACCTCGACCCTAGATTGGACTGTTAAGAATCAGATTCTTGATGCATTTATGGAAACAGTTGCCGTTGTAAATTGTTGTAAACTGTCTGTTCGTTTAATCAGGTTTGGACCAGATAATCTACATGATAAGTCCAACTTGATATACGACCGAGATGTCTTAACCATGTGGCAGGTCATGTGGATCACGTGTGAAGCTCATGTTTGAATGCGGACTCTGAATGGTTTTATGCATGTCTAGCTACCCTACTCATCTGCATCAGAACTCTATGTTGGTGCAATGGTGTTGAGGGCTGGATTTCTAGGTCTGGTGAATTTGAGCTGTAACAGAAATTTTGAGTTAACTTTCAAAAGAAAAAAAAAAGTCTAAGATCTTACCTTCTGTTTGCTTTACCATTCTTCCTCATCTTAACTAAAAGAAACTATTTGAAGTTATGCCCTGGTTGACATGTTTATGCATTTGCGTAATGTAGTGGTTGTTTGGGGTTGAATGTGTAGGTGCATGTAAACATTTTATAATAATGTGGAATCACAATGAAATTGGATAAACTAATAGTTAAATTGCATAGATTCAGTACTCCCTTCTTTCCACTTCCTGTTTCAGTTTCAACTTTCTCATATTTTTGCCATCTGTTTTATTCTTTGAATAGTGATGGAGTGAGCGAATCACAATTCACACAAGTCCTAAACATCGAGCTGGACCAGATCATCGAGGTATTCCTGCCATAAAAAAAACACCATTTACAATTATCAAAGCTACGAAGTGTATTCGTCTAAAAAGAACTTAAAGAGTCATGATTTTTCGCCTTTATCTTTGTCATTGCAGGCCTGTAAATTCCTTGATGAGAACTGGTCGCCAAAGTTTACAGTCATTGTGGCTCAAAAAAACCACCACACAAAGTTCTTCCAGCTGCAATCTCCCGATAATGTTCCACCTGGTCAGCCTCTTCATGAATTTCTTGAAGAATGAGTACTGAATAAAAAATCTCAATTAAATCCATCATGATTGTTTGTTAATGCTTTGGCGGGGTGCTCATCCCAAATAGCAGTTAGTGCTGAGAAAATAGTTTTGTTTTTGGGGTAGCACTGGGCTATCATATTGCCTTTTGGTGCTAGAAAATCACGTTAATCTTGGGAATGGGAATTTTCCAGATAAGCATACTCGCATGATTTGGAGCTTTTATTCTCAGTTCCAAATGGCAATTATTATCTGGATTCATGAACATATCTGCTGCAAATTGCTTCCTGAGCTTGTTCAATGTGAATTATCCTTTTCTTTATTGTTCTTTATTTTTTCACTTGTACAGGCACTGTTGTGGACAAAGCAATTTGCCATCCACGAAACCACGACTTCTACATGTGTTCACACGCAGGAATGATTGTAAGATTTGACGTGGAGCTGACCTTTGTGTTAAATTGTGGGAAATCACCATCTGTCCCTGCCCTTGATTGATTGTATCATCTGGTCTTTGTGATTGTGCTCATATCCCTACCATACACGAGCAGAAAGAGTTGGTCCACAATCAATCAAGGTGGGTGTGGATTGCTTACTTTTTGCATCCCTCTTTTCCTTCTTGCAGGGAACAACGCGGCCGACTCACTACCATGTTCTGCTGGATGAGATCGGCTTCTCCCCTGATGATCTCCAGGAACTAGTGCATTCATTGTCCTATGTGTAAGTAGCCTTTTCCTCATCCGCTTTCTTATACAGTGATAAGTCCCTTGTATCATATGGGTAAATGCTAAAACGATTCATTGGATTGCTCTGCCTCTGTTCAGATATCAGAGGAGCACAACTGCGATATCAATCGGTGAGTATTGTGTTTCTGTTGTGTAGTAATTGCGAATTTTATGTTATGATGGGGTTTTGATCACTCTCTCTCCCTGTTAAAGGACAGTTTTACATCTGCAACTTGGGATCAACCCAAACCTGAGTTACGGTTGGGTTGTTGGCATCCTTGTTCGGGTTAGGGCTGGAAAATTCCAAAACAAACCTGAGTTAGGGTTGGAAATTTTTTTAAACGATTTGAAATCTGGTTGAGATTGGTTTGGCAAATTCAGGATGGGTTAGGTCTGCTGGGGAATGGTCACTTATTTTGTTAGTTTTAAGTACAGAGGAATTCACATCAGGCAACTCAGGTTGGAATTCAGTTTGGGTCGGTTTGCAGATTGACCCAACCTGCCGGACGCACCCCCTACTGAATTTGTTTGAGTTGGGACCCAATTTTCAGTGATACGAGAACCAACTTTGGTTGGACCCAACCATGGATGAGAAGTTTCCCAAATGTTCAGCAATGTTTTTGTGCTGCATTGATGTTTCACTCATCTTTGTGGAAAGGGTTAATGATGGATCTGCGCAGAGGCGCCCCCATCTGGTCAACTTCCTAGATATGAAATGCGCACCTCTTCTTCTTTCTAGCTTTTGGTGAGAACTGTGCAGTGCATTCAATCATGATCTTGTTTAATGATGTTTCTTTTTTTCCATGCAGTTGCGCCGATAAGCTACGCACATTTGGCTGCGACGCAGATGTCACAGTTCATGAAGTTCGAGGACATGTCAGAGACATCATCAGGCCATGGTGGAATTACATCGGCGGAGCTATTCCAGTGCCGGAGCTGCCTAAGCTTCATGAAAACGTGAGTAGCTCCATGTTTTTTTGCTGAAGTAGTGGGTAGGTAGGTAGGGTTGGTGAACAAAATGACTTTTTGGAGGGCATGGTGGTCCTGGACAAAAAACACACGTTTGTAAATAGCTCTGGTTCTAACTGCAGGCTATGTTAACCTAGACACCACCCTGTACTGTTGGGTGGTGCAAACTGCATGATGCGGGTTGGGTTTTATTAGTTTTTGGACTGCTTTTGTTGCAGTTGCACGAGTCACGACTAGGATGATTTATATATGCCTGAGGTAGTAGAACAATGTTAGTTTTGCAGCATGTATGGTGTTCTACATGACTTTGATCTTCTGGTGTTCCCTGGCTAAAACAACCCCCAGCTTTGCCCCTGTTTGGACAAAATCCACATAGCTGAGCAGCAGGCCCACAGTTTTTAATGGTTGATCAGAGCCGTCTTCCTATTGCAACAAGATACATGTCTGTTTGGCACTGGCCACCCGAATCAACAGTCCAGATCACCCTGCTTGTTAGTGGAAAGAGTAGGCTTTTCTGAGCTATCCCTTAATTTCTTGCAATAAGATAGATTGGAACTCAAGCTGATGGGATGGGTTTTGGGTTATTTTCAATGATCCAAACCGTTTATGTGATGGGGTTTCACGTTGGGATGGGAGATGCCTGCCTGAAAGAGCTACCGTACAGGGCATCCATACCCTTTTGATTATATGCAAAAGTTTACAGTTAATTGTCCTCTGTTGAAGCAAAAGAGATTATGACTTGTGAACTGTCATGATCATTGGAAAATGGCAGAAATTCAAATACTAAGAGTCGTGGCGGGTCCCAACGCCACCATGAGCTATCACATCCAACCTGTCACATGATTAGGGAACAAGGTGTGAGGGGATGCTATACTTTTTGTTCTCAACGGAAGCAGTTCGGATTGTGGAAGCTGATTTTTTCCCTGACGAATGTTAAGGCGCCCCTTTGTCTCTCGACTCAAGGGTAGGCACATGGGCAATCAGGAGACCTGCTGAGGAACTCGCTAGTACGACCAATCCAAACTCAGGCGGTTCACAACACATGCACTTATAGCATTGTTTGCATTGGGGTGGACCTGATCTTTTGCATGTACATTGAACACAAGTGTTCACGTTCACGCATACAACTTGGTGGGCTCCACAGAGCCTAGGTGTTGTATACAATCCTGATCGAACGCTGGCCAATAAAACCTACGTGGTTCCTCAGAAGTATTGGATCAAGCCAACATTTACTTTTGACTTGGAATCTCCTTATAAAAGAGATTAGATAGCATATAAAGCATCCCAATGGGTTCTAAGGAAGTTCTATGGTGGGGGCACTTCTGATAGAATCGTAATCATAAAATACAAGAATACCACCTTTGTTGGAATGGGGTGATTTGGGTGAGCCCGATCCCGATCTCTGTTCATTTGTTTTGGGTATTACCAAATCTAGCCTTGCCTTCGTTAATAACAATAAAGCATAGCACCCAACTATGGTAAGGCCTCAACCCAAAGTGATAGCTTAACGCTAGTTCAGTGGATCATATGGCAGCACTGAGGAGAACAATCAATATATTGTTTATGTAGCATACCCTTTAGACCTTCTGAAGAAGGCTTGGATATGCTAATTGCTACTTATGTCAAAACTTATACTTTGGCAGAGGTTACAATTGGAGATACAAATGTTGTTGTTATTATTATTATTATTATTTATCTTTTGCAAAGTTCCTAAATTGACTATCCAATTTGTAGAGGTTCTTTTTTCTTTTATTTTTGCAAAGTTCCTAAATTGACCACTGATCCAATTTGAGTACCTCTACGGTATAACAAAAAACTAGAGAGTAACAACAGCAATGATTGAGTTCATAGTTCTTCATATAAAATTATTTACTGCAGAATTAGTAGCACCCCTTTTTCAAAGAGAGGAGGATCAAATTTCAGGAGTCGAGTACATATTCAGTTTTTGGACGTGTAGTTTAGTAAGCGATATCTATAATAAGTTGAAAGCTAAAAGAGTGCTAGCAACAAATAAAGTGCAGGCCTAGTTGGAAGATGCCTTGGTGTTTCAACAGCAAGTCTCAGGTTTGAATGCTAAGGTTTTAGGTTTGAATGCTAAGGAGACACACGAAATGCACCGTCGTGTGACTAACAGTGTAGGTGCATTGTGCATCTAATAGGGTGAGTGCGTGGCATGACTAACAAAAAAAATAGTTAACCATTACAACCTATAGCATGTGGAAGTTTCCACGAAATTTCAAATGGGGCCTGTCGAGGTTTGGATCTACCTAGTGGAAGGAGTGGATGTCACGAGGCCATGAACCCCATAGAACTTTTGGTTACATTAGCTCCTTCTCACATAGGTTGTAGCATGGTTTCAAGACAGGACAAGTCCAATGCAACTCGTCCTAATCAACTCAGATTTGGTACTCCTCGATCCAGTTTGATACCACCCGCCACTCCTTAGACCCCGCATTGTGGTCCTCAAAACTTGACTCGGGGCCAGAATCAATCCAATCAAGTGGCCGAGCCTAAAAACCATGGGCTCAGGAGATTTCACATTGTTGAGGGGTCAGGACCCTTTGATAGTTCATCCCCCTCACACCTGGCACCTACTGCTATCCACACCAACAAAATTGTGAATCACACAGTAGATTAAGTGTAGCTTCATGCGTACGTGCAATCCCTCCAATCCAATTAATGGCTACTGGATGGATGGTCATAAGTAAATGACGAATGATTTATATTCATAGGACAAAATGTTCTAAATGAAGTTTTGGATTGTGCACGATCGACAAATAGTTAGAGATTTGGATGGACTAGATTGCTGTAAAACTATTCCTTGTGGATGGATACCCTTGATGGATTTCAGTTGTTTTCTATAGTTTTCCCTACTTAAATGAGTGGAGAGCTGTTTCTTGCATCAGGTGATCCTCATAATGGGACTAACCTTTTGGATGGATTGGATGTTGTGTTGACATGAGATGTTGGAAATTGATGTAGGGGGACGTGGCAAGGCCGATTGCCATCTTTCTCACGGGATAACTACCTTGAATCAACAAGGCTCACTGGACTCATCAACAGGGCTATCTCAAATCCATGAGAGAAAATTGGTAAAAACTAGAATTTTTTGAATAATAATGAGAGACTACATTAAAAACAAATTTAACAACCTTATATAGCCCTAAAAAATCCTAAGTCATATATAGTAAAAACTAATAAGTTTTTCGAACTAGAAAGTTATTAAAAATAGTAAATTCCTAATTAAAGACTATTACTAAGTAGAGTTTTTCTAAAACTCATTATCAAGCAAAAGTAGAAACTTCTAAATAAACAAACTCTAAAAAGAAAAAAAACATACTAAAATCGAAATTATCAAAAATAGTGATTTTTTCCTAAAATCTTATTTTTCTGCTGTAACCGCACGTTTTCTAGTGAAACGGACGGACACAACTCACTTTTGTGGGTTGGTTCACCATAAAACGTAATTTCAATAGGAATTCATATGTTGTGCGCCTCGTATCTCCTCCCACATCAAAAGTTATGGCTGATTTACGTTCCATCTTCTTTTAGTCCATTCATGTGAAGAATATGCTTGAACCTCGTCCTTCATCAGGGGTCCTTGTTCTACGTCAGACCCTCAACTTCAAAATAAATCGTCCTTGAGTTATGTATTGAACATGGGCCACAATGCATAATCAACTTCAAACGAGTTTGCTTACTCACCTCTTTAATAGATGTTGGGAGAAAGTGTCGTTGATGTTGTCAAAGGATCAAGCATAATAATCTTGAACTCTGACAATTCTTGCACTATATCTTCAGAATATATAAAGGATCCACATTCGATGCTTGCTAGATTAAGGCCTTGATCAGTTTTGTCTTAATTTCATCACCCTTAATCGTCAGTAGTATGAAAATTTCAGTAGTTTGGGCTATCTGAACTTGGACCATCATTTAGAATTGACGGTCTACTCGACGATTTGTGACCACTAAATCTATAGTAAAGATCTGATTAATCTCATGTTCGTTCTCCTCAACCGATTTCTCCAGTACGGGCGAAGGAAGCATCTCAACAGGAGACGGCTTCACATCCTTCGACACGATACATGTTTGATCTTCTTAAGGCCCACCATTCATAGGCTTTATTTCCAGACATCTGATTTGATTCTTCATTACAATCGTCAAGATCCAACGCACCATCATCATATTCCTTGGTGAAATCCTCGATGGTTACGGAAGACTCCCCCATCCACTTTAAAAGTTTTGAATTATTTATCTGGGCCTATAGGGGCAAGTATAATTTTTCGACTATCTTTGACGAAGTTGTATACATTATCTCAACCTAATACACACCTTAGTGGTAGCATAACAGTACCAGCTGGTTCATTGTACACTGTTCGAAGATATAGTTGGTGTAGTGTGTAATGAAGCAGGAATATTAAACATGGTTACCTTTTTCCTTATGGTGTAGTGTATAATGAAGCAGGAATATTAAAAATAGTTACATTTTTCCTTATACTGTAGCAAGTCAATGGAAATAGAACGGCTAGAGAAATTAGGTAGGTTAGTACACGCCTCTCCCCATGATAAGACAGAGATCAACGTTAAAAAGATAGTACATGAAACTGTATTATAAGAATAATGAAGGCGGTAGATACTAATGTAGTATCGAAAAAAATACGTGCTATGTGGAGCAAGCTTTCTACAACACGTCAACGTTTAAGTAGAGGAGGAAGCCACATACGTTATCGAAGGAATGCTAGTCTCATTACCGGACGCTAAGTACTGGTAGCGTCCGATAGTGTCCTCCGGACGCTAAGTAGTGGCAACAGCGAGATACTTGTTAACTCAACGTAATATGTTACTAGTATACTCCGAATTATAGTGGAACTCCTACACCACCTTAATTGCGTGGGCGTTCGGGATCGTACCGATTGACTTAGAGGACTATGTCTCCAAAGTAAGAGAGGTGTTCTATTAATTAGGTAAATAGCGGAAACAAACAACGGTAACCGAATTACCCACAGGTGCGAAACTATGGTGAAATGCTCTCTTGTACGACTCCAGCTAGTGGTAGAAGGAGTGCCCTATTGATGGAATTAGGTGTTCCGAGAAACCTGAGGTATTGTTCCGAAGGAGCTTAGTTTAGATATTCTCTTTTATCCATTTTTGGTCTTAAAATAACTTATTATTACTCCTTAATGTAATTTTTTCTTAAATTGTAGGAATATATTGAGACTTGTTTGGTATTAAGTATAGATGATTTTTATCATTCAAAAAGCTTTATTTTTCAATGGTTTTTATTATTTGAGGATTAATTTCTGATAATAATTCATCTCAGAAAGATTTTGAGTAATAGTTCTTTTTCATCTTTGAGGATTTATCTGTTTTGAGATTTTTCTTACTTTGTGTATTTTTTATCATCAAAAAGGATTTTAGAACAAAAGATGAAATTGACGTGCAAAAGATCGCTTTGACTAACGGTGCTGTGTGATTCAAGTGGTGTTATATTAAAGTCATCCTTAGGTATACGATACGTAGGGCATTGAGTAGGGCCTAGTTTTCAATATCGGCTAAATGCCATGTGGAAGAAAATCAGGTAGGTACACTTCTTACACGAACTTGGAACAGAAAGCAGTCCCCAGGAATAAGACGTATTTTTATTTGTCAGGTTTACTAAAGTATCACCAATAAGTACGCTTGATGGGTGGATTCCGTTCCGTAACTATATAGTACCAGTTACACCTATCAAGAAAAGGATCAGGGAGATTAGTAACAAACTAGTTACTGGTATGACTAAACTGGTAAGCACCACTTCCGGGTCCATTAAAGATGCTACTAAATACCGTCACCTTTAGTAAAAGTCATGATAATACTATTATTATCATAAATCAAAAAATTTTAGTAAAAGTTGGCAAGTTTAGTTTACAATTTGACCTAATCGTAAAGGTTTCGTACTCTTCTAACAAAGAAAAACCCAATCACCTCTAGAATAGTAATCCTATCACCTCACAATCCTGTCATCTAAACAAACATTTACCCCAATCGTTGAGGTGACATTCTATAGCATTCTTTTTGATATATTTACGTATCTTTAAAAATGGTAATTCTTTTTTTATTGAGATTCACTAAAGGTTAGAATGCTGAAAAGAGAGAAGTAGAAAACCCAGAGGACTACCTGTTTGAGCTGGAAATTTGTAAAGTTATTGTTCTTTTTACTTGAGAAGCCAAATTCCGGTCGAGTGTATGTCTTTACGCTATTTTAGTTATCTCCTCAACACTTACCCGGGTTCTCTATCTACTGACTAACCTGAAAATCGGGTTCGGTGTTACCCGGTGTGAAGTAAAGTTTGAACACTTAACTCGATTCTCTACTAGCAAATCCTAGCTTTGTATTTACCCGGTCCAGCCGAACTTGAAAAGTAATATAAGTTCGAACTCAGTCACGAATACAGGATTGTACCAGCGTGGAAGGAACTCTGATTTGGATCAAGCCTAGTTTTAAATTTATCGAGATTATCCTCCCTTGTGATAAGTGTTAAGAAAATAAACAAGAGTTTCTGTACCGGAAAAATTACATTCAATCGAACTTTCTTTACAATATATTATGTTAGTCTCGTATACTAGTTTACGCGTAACTTATGAATACGTACTTTTAAAACTTTGTAAGCCAACGTAGTTGCTACTCTTTATATTTTAAGATTACTTTGAATTTGATTGACGATTGTAAGATAACATCCTACCATTAGATTACAAGAATTTAGGTGGATAACATCCTCTTCACTAGTGTACATTTCGTACGATGGTATCGAACGAATGGTGAACGAACCCTATAACCATGGTACTTTTACTATTCGGAATGTTACTTCTAGTTGGAAAGAAATTTTAACCCAACTATGAGAATAACCCACCCGGTGTGAAATACAACTCAGTTCAGTAGTCAACAGATCACTAAGATTACCACGATGTGTAGACCTCCACTAGATACAACTTCGTTAATACTTTTTATTCGAATTTATTGTGTTTTATTTTTTTAATAAATCTTGGAGTGTGGATAAACCCTACCAACTTCCTCATCTTCCTGCTGAATTTAAAAGATGAACCCGTTCCACACCTGACTCAGTGATAGAACTTTATCAAACACGAGGAGTCAAAAGAGCTGCTATATTATCGAGGAACTACGTGATGGAGATTCTATGATACGGGTCACACCGATAAATATCGTACGTAATGAGCACTTACTTGGGTTGCGGATTGTGATTCAATCTCGTGGGAACATACGGTAAATTTATTCTCTTTTAAACAAACAAAAAAAAAAATAAAAAATGAACCAACAACAAAGAAAAGTAACACATTTTTATTGGAACCGAGTATCAAGAAATATTTGAAGATCCCTCTTTAGTAAAAGTATTTATCACATCTTTATCAATCTATAAAGATTGACAAAAAATAACGTTAACTGCCGAGTGTAACCTTTGCCAGATTAGTAATCACCTGGGGTAGTTTTATTTTCTCTTTGACATTGTTTACCATTCTTTAACAGTTGGAAATTACTACTTTAATAAAGTTAAAACTTAAACTTTCTTTTATAATTAATAAAATAAAAAATAAACTTTATATAGTTGTTGGGGGGTGAATAAAGTTTTTATGAAAAAATATATTACTTCCCATTATTAAAGTTAAACACATTCATTAATGTGTGTGAAGACGTGTGTTGAATACTGTGTATTTTGAATCGTATATCATTCTGTGATAACTAATTTCACCCAATAGGAGCGGGCAACAGTATTACCCACGTTAATTTAAAGCTCCTACTTTAAGAAGACTCCTCTCATCTTACATTACTGAACCTTAAAACCACGTATACGTGTATCACTCGCGCACATACGATGTAAATAGATTCATATATGTCTCTAGGCAAGTAAGTAGGTGTGTAGGTTCATAGGTACGTAGATAGTTAGACACGTTCAGTGTTAATAATACGTATTAGCTAAATAAATCACACTTGGTAACTGAATATATTAATTTATATATTAAAAAAAAAAAACACACACCACACATGTACATGTGCATAGGAGAGTGATGAATATGAGTGTGCTGATGGGCAAGTAAGTATTATATCAAATTTAGAAGCAATTAGTATATAATTTGGATGGGTTAATACTAGGTTCTGGACACATAATTTTAGTGAGTTAAGCTTGTGTTAATTTGATTTTTTTTAACGAGTTAATTCAAATACGTGTATGTAGTATTACTAGTAGTTGGGAGTATATAAATTATATGAGCTGGTAAGTAGTTTGGTTGGTAACTCTATTGATAAGTAGTGATCTTCAACGAACTAGTAAGTGAAATGAAAACCTGGTGAGTTAGTATTTTTTAGTTGGTGTTTTAGTAGTATAGTAGTATAGACAAACCTATGTATGGGTGAGTTCTAAGACTATACAAGTATTAGATAGATACACGAATTGAATGACAACTTTATTGGTATAATTTTTGAACGTGTGCACATGTTCAATGGTTTTAGAATGTCATATGTACGAAATGAGAGTAGAAGATGAATACATTAGTAGTTCTACCAGCATTTTATTAGGTATATATACTAATCCCAGGATTGGTAAACTAATGAAACTAGTATTGAATAGTAGTATGGTAGATAGTGTGGGTGTAAGCAGTTGATCTGGTGGATTTGTGATTTTATTCGACTGGTAATACCTTGAACAGTACATACGTTGTTAATGTGGTCAATCAAAAGTGTATTCTCTGTGTAGCAATTCCTGGTATCTATCCGCATTCAGATAATTTTACATAGAACTAGTGGTAACTCTCTAATTACAGGTATATTCTTAACAAATTTTCTTGTGTAGTTTATCGATCGGTATCAGTTCAAAATAAAATTAACCTGCCAGGTTAATCTCCGATGCGTACACCTCCAAAACTTATTTCTTACAATTAACTTACAGTGCTTGAGATTACTGCAGGTACAGTACTTTTACAATCACATAGGGTTGGCAAGTAACACCCTGGGTGATCTGGCAGAGTGTTCGCTAAGCTTCGTAGGTAAGTTATTATCAACGTTTCAATAGGCAT